>JAZKJV010008558.1:0-709812 GCA_037367405.1 Ottelia alismoides
TGCCACTACTGTCCTGACTAGCCTCCTGATATGTCTGTGTTATCTCCACGACCGATAGTGCCAAGGTAAATCTTCTGAAATCCTCTGAAGGTTTGCTCAAGGAAACATGGACCGCAAGGGGATATGCAGCACGTGTATGTCTCTGCTTTCGCAGAGCAATCGACACATCAATATCATCCGCCATGTCCTAAGTTTCCCTCTTGAGAGGGTATCTGCTCATCCTGTAGTGACTCTTGCTGCACAGACAACTCAGTAGTTCCATCATAAAATAATGTGCTCATTACATACCTGAGGCGTGCTGGATGATGGGGAAGATTTGTGAGTAGGGGAATAGAGTGATACCTGCGAGTAAACACACGTGACAAAAACTGAGTCAATGTAGGTGGTGGTCCAGAGGCAACCACAAGAGTAGGTGGAGGAGCAGGAGTAGGTACATGAGATGGTGGTGGTGGTGGACTGGGCGTTGGCTAAGTAGGAGTAGGTGTAGGTGGTGGTAGGACTGTAGGAGGTGGAGGCATGTAGATCTCGTCATCAGAGTCGGATGGTGCCAGTCTGTCACTTGTAGGAGAGAAATACGTGACAAACTCAAAAAATCTAACATCAGCACTGACAAAGTATTTCCGTCGAAGTGGATCAAAGCAACGGTACCCCTTTTGAGTACGAGAGTAGTCAATAAAAATGCACTTGACAACTCTGGAGGAGAGCTTATCACGACCAGGAGAAGTTCATGAACAAAGGCTATAGATCCAAACACACGAGGTGTGAGGGAGAATGGATCCTTCTCGGGAAACACAATCGAGAAATGGATCTTTTCTCCCAAAACAGAGGAAGGCATGCGGTTCACTCAGTAGCTGACAATGAGAATTGCATCATCCTAGTAAGCGTGAGGAGCACGATTCTGAATCAACAAGGTTCTGGTCACATTGAGTAAGTAACGGTGTTTACGCTTGCAGCACTGTTTTACTGAGATGCATTGGCACACGAGGTTTGGTGTACAATGCCAAGAGACCCGAGAATCTCAAAAAGTTGTAGGGTGCAAAACTCTAAGGTATTATCAGAATACATATATTTGACATTGACAAAAAAATACTCTTTATCTCTTTAATGAATGACCTGATAATAGACCCAGCCTCAGACTTATTCTTCAAAAAGAAAATCCAAGAAGGTCTAGAAAAACCATCTACAATGACCAAATAAAACGATGTCCCTCATGATAAGGAACACGACTCGAACTCCAGATATCTAAATGAAGGAGCCCACACAACTGAGAACTGCTCCGACTCTGACGAGATGGAAAGGAGGAACGATAGTGCTTCCTAAGATGGAAAGCCCTGCACTGAAAGGAAGATCTCATGGAGATTTGTGGGAGGACATGACACAACTTCTCCAGAAGAAGGTGACCAAAATGAAGGTGCCACAAGTACAATGAGATTGATCCAGGAGGAATAGTGGAGGCATCAACATGAGGAAGCTGGAGCAGTCTATAGAACCCTCGCTGCTCACGGTCACATCCAATTACTCTGCCTGTGAGTATGTCCTGAAACACAAGAGACGAAGGGTAAAAAATGTCACGACAATACATATCCTTAGTAATCTAACTAATAAAAAAGTAAGTTCATCTGAAAATTAAAGGCATATAAAACATTCTGAAGTTGCATGGATGTCGTTAGATACACCTCCTCATGTCCTGTGATGGGTAAGTGGACCCATTAGCAATAACAACCCATCTACCAGGAGGTATAATCATGTAGGACCTGAACTGGTCTCTATCTCCATACAGATGGTGGGATGCGTTAGAGTCTATGATCCACTTTGTCATATCTGCACCGCTACTTCCAGTAAAAGCATAAGCAATACTTGAGGAACTCGAAGAAACTCTGGCTGCGACTACAATATCTGTGGATCCTGTAATGGCGGTGGCGATCACCGAAGTCATGATCTCTCGTATACGGGAGACAATGTCATCCAAGCATGGATCTGCCCGGGAAGCTAGAGTATCTGAAGGCTCGATCGATTCTGTCACACGAGCAGATGTAGGGTATCCATGCTTCAGATAACATGTGTCCTTTGAGTATCTTAGACGACGACAGTAGGTTCAAGGACCACGCTGATGTTCACCGTCTCTGCCACGGGGACTACGCCCTCTGAACTAGGCAGATCCTCCTCTGTCGCGAGAGGCTGCCATCGATGAAGAAGGCTATGGAGTAGCAGTAGGAGGAATAAGAAGCCTGCTGAGACAACTATAGGCCTCCTCCATGGGAGGTATGGTCGTCCCAGTAAGGAGTTGTGCTCATGCTACATCATACTTTCGGTTGAGCACAACCAAAAGACTCCAACCATCATGGAGTTCATGTATGCCATCTGATGCTCGGTGGATGTTGTAAATAGGCATGAAGCTGTGGAGCTTCTCGAACATGCCACGAAGCAAGGAGTAGAATGTGTGCGATGAACGACCATTTTGCTTGGTCTTGTAAATGCCAAACTGAAGCTGAAGAATCTTGGTCTCAATCATCGCATGGGCATAAGTAGATGCCAAAATATCCCACATTGCCTTGGGCTGTGGACCAATTCACAATATCATTGGCTATCTCTGTGGTGAGGGTCCCAGAGAGCCGAATACACATATATGTGTCGTCTTGCTTCCACGAAGCATTGTCTCCAGTCTTATCCGTCGGCTCCGGCTTCGTCAGAATGTGTTCCTTATTGTTGCATTGCGTGAGGGTAAGAAACCACATGGATCACAACTCAGTTGGTCCCATCCAACTTTATGATGGGAGTCGAGCCCTTGAAGGCACCGGACGAAGAAAAGATATCACCCTTCTCCGACATGGTAGAAGAACGGTCGGAAAACGGAACTCGACTGGGAAATATACCGATCTGAGCGAGTCTACACAATCATATGGAGGATTGGTTGTATGTGTAAACCCATACAACCATCCTCACCAATCGTTGGTGCATGTTAGGGCCAAAAATGTGATTTATGTCTGAAATCATGTTTTCCGGTCAAAGTCAGATTGTTTTTGGTTCAAATCAGGCCTCTGATTAGCGTATAGGAGGGCCTAAGTGCCCTAGATGGTTCTGGCAGTAGCCGTAGAAGGTTGTGAGGGTCCCTCGGTGGCGAGGGAAGACCCCTGGAGGCATGGAGGCAGCCTTAGCAGGTTGGAGCTGCTTCCTGGAGGCATCGCTGGGGCCTGGAAGCGACCCTCGAGGGTTGGCTGCACCCTAGCAACGGTGTAGGAGGCATCACCGGGGTCTGGAGGCGGCCCTCGGGGGTTGGCGGTGCCTTACCACCGTTGTAGGAGGCAACGCAGGGGATTGAAACAACGTGGTGGCTGGCGAAGAGCAGCGGCGATGCACATGAGGGGTGATGCATGCGGGTGTCGAGTTGGGCTGGCGATGGTGACATGAAATTAGCTCATCATTCCAGTCTAGGATTGTCGGTCTGATACCATGTAGAGATGAAATAATGAATTGCATTATTGATGTGGCCCTAGGATTCTCTTATATAGGGGAGAAACCTGTTAGGAAAATTACATGAATAAGACAAAGAAAATAGAAATTACATAAACACAATAAAAGATAACTAATATCTCAACAACTGTAAAGAGGTCTCTCCATGTATTAGCTAGCTCTGTTCACAACGTACGATGTATCTGGCCTACTGACAGTAAGATAGAGAAGTTTGGCCACTAGGCTTCTATATTGCATAGTGCCATGAAACTTAGGATCAACATATGTAGCATGTTTCCGTAATTCCGTTGGGATGTCAGATGGTTGCATCGAAGTAAGCCAACCTCTGTAAGAATATCTAGGTAATACTTCCTCTGTGATAGATGTAATACCTCTACAGTACGTAACACCTCAATGCCAAGGAAGTACTGGAGTTGACCAAGGTTTTTGGTGACAAACACCTTCTGGAGCAGTGTTGTAAAATTCGATCGACTAGGCTGACTAGTCGAATCGGGGGATAGCCGAGTCGACTTGGCCAAATCGTCCTATAGTCGGGTCGACCTGATTATGCGGGCGCATACAGGTTTTCAAACGGGAAAAAAGATCTGAATACCTGATGGGGGAGGCATTTAGGGTCATTGTCGAAAAGTAGCCCCAATCCCTCAATCCCTCGCGCGACCCCCCCCCCCCCCCCCCAACTTCGTCGCCAGCTGCTCCCCCGACTCTCGAGCTCCATCACGTCACCGCCCTCACCCCTACATCGTCGACTACGAGTCCTGTTGACGCCGGTCCTCCACCGCCCTATCCTTCACATCACAACTCCCTATTCTCCACCTCCTTTCGCAAAACTGGTTAGTTTTTTTTCCAAATTGTTTTCTTTGTCGTTTGAGCTTGGTTTAATGCTTGATCCTAGATATTTTTGCTTAGATATTCTTGCTGATTTGCATGTTGGTTAGCTTATATAGGGTTAGCTTTGTGTTTATTATGCTCTAAATGTTGGTCAACTTAGATATTCTTGCTGATTTGCGTGTTGGTTAGCTTATTTATATCTTTTGTGGTTGTTGATTAGCTATGTGTTTGTTGATTAGTACTTTGTGAGTTTGTTTGTTGATGTATAACTTCTTTTTTTAAGCTCTTATAAATATGAAAGTTGGCTAAATCTATGAATATATATATATATGAGAGTATATGAATTAAAAATTGATTTGTATATTTAAAATAATTAAAAAATCAAAATCATCTAGTGCCCAATTAAACCCGATTACTCTCCCAACTGCCGATTAATCCTTAGCAGTGGCTATACCGACCATGGTAAGCCATATCGACGATATATTGGTATCGACATTTAATCGATATATCGTTGATATTTGCTCTTCCAAGGTCATTTCCTTCACAAAATCTGTTCGATTTGGGCGAATATGGCGTTGATATATCGTACCGACAAGTAGTCGATACCGATACCAATATCGATATTACCTGCCTTGCGACCAAGTACTGACTACCGACTTCTGCAACCTTGTTCTAGAGGAAGGTATTGGTCTCTGTAATGCATGTTTTATTATCTCCAGTAACAACTGTATCATCGACATACACATCTAGAACCATAGTGCCATTAGATTGTCGTCTAATAAATACATAATAATCAATTGTTGTCCTGCGAAAGTAAATGGAGTTGATCTTAGTAGTAAGCCTACAAAACCAAACTTGTGGATTCTGCTTTATGCAATATATGGCCTTACGAAGTCGGCAAACACACTTCCGAACACCCCCTGATGGGTGACCCAGTGGCTGTATCATGTAGACCTCTCTCTCAAGGTCTCCCACACAAGAAGCATTCTTCACATCGAGCTGAAAAATGGGTCAATTCTTATTGGCTGCAACATAGAAGATAATGCGAATTGAGTCCATTCTAGCCACACGAGATAAGGTCTCAAAGTAATCCACTCCATAGGTCTGAGTGAAGCCTTTTATCACAAGTCAAACTTCCAGTTTGTCAATAGAGCCATCATGAGACTGTTTGATCATAAAGACCCATCTGCAGGACATAAGCTTCACACCTTTAGGACATGACATAAGATCCATGTGCCCCTAGATGTAAGTGCATCCATCTCATCATCCATAGACTATTTCCAACCGCGGTCCTACAATGCACTATAATGATCGCGAGGAATAGCAATCACCAGTAAAACATCTACAAATTGTCTGCCACTACTGGATAGACTGCCAATGAAAGTAAAATGTGACATATGATGTATAAATACGTTACCATTTTATTCGCTGCGGAGCTCCCTAGGGAGATCTAGTGGAACACCCGGAGATGTAGTGGTGGGGACACTTGAAGAGGGCTCATGATCTTACAAATAAGGGATATTCAATGGTACATGATTAGAATCAGTTGTGTGCTTCCTTTTGTAGACATTTGCTCCCATTTGTTGGCTTTTATTCTGATTTGGCACGCCTCTCGGTTGATCAAGCACTGGAGCACCATTAGAATCCATCCACCTCTGCAGAGCATCTTCATCAGCATCGTCATCGTGCATCTTGAAAATGTATGCAAGATCAATAGTGTCTGTGTAGTCATCTTTGTCCTGCTCCCTTACATGTTTCATCTTCAACCTCAAGTTGTAGTGCACGAAGACAAGATCATGGAGCCTCTGTTCTCCCAACTTGTCCCATTTCTTTGAATGTATCAAGTTGAATGTATTCCAGTTTCTCTCGCAACCACCGACAGATGCTGCTTGGGACAATACTTTCACCGACACTTTGCATAGGTTGGGAGCTTCCATCCGTACAGTAACAACCATTCGGCTGCGGAAAATCCAAAACGGAGAATACATCTATAATTGTAATGCATCACAACACATTTACTGAACTTATTTGTTTTAGTCCTTACCAGGAAGAGTACTGCCCTATCCATTAACCGCGATAATACCGAAAGAACCCAAGGCATCCCTGAAGTACTTGACTTGTACATTATTTAAAGTCGTAAATTGTTACATAATGAGTATTTTGTTACTCCTATTCCAGATTACAGAATCGAAATTAACTCATTCATGCACGAGGTCTGTGTCTTCTCGTCATTGACGAGCCTCTCCACCACAACTTGTACAACTGCTAGGAGGCCAGCATTTGTACCAAGACTGTTCTTGTATTGGTACATGGCATTGAAGTATAAGCTGGCCACAAACATGGACATTTCTCAGATTTTAATCCATATTCTAAATTCTAAAGTGCTATCATAAAAGGGAAAAAATATATTCTTACATACCAGCCTTACGAAGAGGATGTGAGAGCATCTTGGACCAACGCCTGTCTATGATGTCCATCCATACCTTGAATCCTCTCCCAATTGCTTTTTTGACCTTCTCTCTCATACATCGCATTGCCTCATAGATCACTCCCATGGTGGGTTTCTTGTCGCCGTCTACGATCCGTAATGCAGAAACAACCGGATCCATTATCTTCGTGACCCGAGTCACATCATCCTAGAAGTGGTGATCATTGATGATTGACTCCATTTTCTGTCCTCCTTCAATTCAAGCTTCAGGTATCTCGAACCATTAATCTTGGCAACACATGGTCTTCAATCATGTCTTGTGTTGGTTGAGGCTTTGCAATGCTATACAATTGATTGCAAAGCGTGTGATGTTAGATCTCACGAGCTGACCATTGTACATCCTCCTCATCAACGCTAACACTTTGGGATGGTTGTAAATGAATGCGGTGATCGTCCGTGCTTGCTCTAACCACCATTGAGACGAGCTTCCTCTTGCTGAAATCCTTTAGAATTAAATCTATACAATGTGCAGCACACTGTGTCCAAAAAATACCATAGCTGCTAGACTTCGTTATTGTTTCACCCACTTTCTTGAAGTTGTTGCCATTATCCGTGACTATTTGGATAATGTTCTCTTTCCCAAAATCCTTGATGACGTCCTTCACAACTTCATCAGATACTTGTAGTCCTTCATATGTTCAGATGCATCAACATATTTCAAAAAATAGTCTTTCCATTGCAGTAAACGAGGAAGTTGATGATTTGCCTTATGTAGCTCGTCCATCCTTCACACATTAGAGTCACACCATATTCTGGTCATCTCCTCCTCAGCTCGGAGATGTACTCATTCATCTCCTCCTCCATCCCGAGATATGTGTTCATTATCTTCTTGGATGTGGGAGGCTTTACTTCTGTTCCCGCTGCGGCGATCTCTAAAAGCCAAGAGTGTTGATCTCTGCAGTAAGTCTGTCGAACCATGCCATTGGGCTCTGCTTCAGACTATAGATTGCCTTGCGAAGTTGACATATACACTCCCCCTCGACTTCGTAACCTGGAGGCTGCATCATGTACACCTCCTCCTCGAGGACCAAGCCCTGTTAGTTGCCACTGACATAATAGTTATTATAGATCCCATCCGTGCTACAGGTGAGAATGTCTCGAAGTAATCCTCCCCATGTGTTTGTGTAAAGCCTTTGGCCACAAGACGAACTTTCAATCTGTCAATGGACCCATCTGTAGATTGCTTGGTTGTGAAGATACCCACAAGCCTAGTCCCCTTGGGACACTGTACCAGATCTCGTGCCCCTCTTGAAGTAAGAGCGTCCTTCTCCTCATTCATGGCATGTCACCATCTAGAATCTTATAATGCATAATGGTGATCTCTCAAAATCGAAATCGTTATGAGAGCATATGCATATCTTCAGTCGGTGCATGATAAACTAGCAGTAGAAGTGAAATGAGGCATAGAATGAAAAGTGCATTGCCTTTTCGGTTTGTTTATAGTAATGGGAAGCTCCTGAGGACCATCCAGGACAATAGTGGATGGGGCACTAGAAGAAGGCATATCATCCTGCAACAAAGGAATATGTAAAGGAACATCTGGTGGTGGAGATATTTGCTTGCGCTTATAGACAATGTGTGGAGGTGGAAGATCCGGAGGAATATCTGTAACAGATTGAGTGAAGAAGCTGGTTTGCTCAAACAATGTTACATAGTAGAGATATAATAACAATGCCCTGTAGGATCATAACACATGTAACCTTTTTGAGTGCGAGAATAACCAATGAAAATATATTTAATTGTAAGAGGAGATAGTTTATCTATAGTGTGAAAATTATGAACAAAGGCCACACATCGAAAGATTATCAGAGGTAGAGGAAAGGAGGAATAAGTTTGGTATAGTAAAGAGAACATGATGGATCCATTTAATGAAGTAGAGGGGACTCTATTGATAAGATGAACGGCAGTAAAAACCGCATCATCCCAGTAGGTTTTAGGAACTTTCATTTGAGTGAGAAGAGAGCGAGCAATATATAGAAGATGTTTGAGTTTCCTTCCCCTATCCCATTTTGTTGGGAGGTATACAGACAAGAGGTTTTATGAATGGTGCTCTGGGATGCAAAGAAGTTTGTTAGATCATGTCGGGTGAGTTCCAATGCATTATCAAAACAAAAAACTTGCACAGTTGTGGAGAAATATTCTTGACATAACAGAAGAAATTCTTAACAATATTACTAATCTCTGAAGGTTCTTTTAATAAATAGTCCCAAGATGATCGGTTATAATCATCAACAAAGATGACGAAATACTTATGTCCACTCAGAGAACGGACCGGGCATGGTTCCTGAATATCACAATAGACTAAAGAAACATGTACTTCACGATGTGGCTCAGTACGAGCAGGGAAAGACGCTCGATGATGTTTCCCGAATTGACATGCCTCACGCTCAAAAGGTTTGAGCATAGATAGTTTGACGAAACATTAACGAGATGACTTTGGCAGGCGGATGACCGAGGCGAAGGTGTTAGAGCAAAGGATCTTCGGAGATTGAAACATCACCGACAAAACTAGAATCGGAGGGGATATCAAGATAATAGAGATCATTCTTCTCATGCCCCCACCAAAAACTGTCCCGTCCGATGTCTCGAAATAACAATAGAACTCATAAAAAATAACTCTACAATTCAGCTCAGTGCATAGCTTTTGTACAAATAAGAGACTAAGAAGAAAAACAGGAGCACAATGAACTCCAGTCAGTTAGAGTTTAGAGGAGAACTCCACAATGCCCACAGTAGTAACAGACGAATATGCCTTATTAGGATATTCATATGTCGTAAAGGGAGTCTACCTATCACCGGAATATTGAGCATGTGAGATCTCCACAGTATCATATGTAGCCTCGTACGAAGCTGTCTCATAGGCACTGTTGGCATTAGGATACTGTTGGACATGCGAGACCACGACGAGCCATTATGCAATAAATGTTATTGCAAATATCATTCCCTAATCTGAAATGAAGAATACATAATTTGCATAATAAGTCCCTTAGTACAATTAGGGTTATGTACCATGGTCATCTTGATGATCATACAGCTGTTGATTCATTGATTGAATCATAGAGGCTGATGCTTGGATGAATATCTAAGGAGTTAGATAGAGGACTCATCAAGCATCATCAAATGATTGTTAAGTGATGATCTCCAGCCTGAGTAGGAGATGGCAATCCTTTCTCATTAGGCTGATATCTGACCGACCTATTGATGCAGGTCCTCTGCATGGGAATAGTGATTCGGAGGTGTCAGACTAATTGAGTCAATGGGTTGACTTAACGAGATTGAGATAACCAAAGAACTATGTTGAATACTGTTACAGCATAGGCATGCATCCTCTGATCAGAGACAGATGTGTTACTATATGTCTGAGTATGTACATTTGGCAGACTAATAGGTTGATGACCTAACCAATCTATACACCGGCGAGCTGGTGTGCATGTAAGGACATATGAGTAATACGATCTCTCAAAGGGATCATACAAGTTCACTTGTGAACCGGGAGACATGAGCTTACTCATGAGGTATTGGGACTGATCAAATTCTATGCATGGTCGTCATGCTTTGGAAGCATGACATGAATTTGAAGGTAAGATATATGCTTTGTGAAAGCATATGATCTATACCAAATCCCAAAGACCAAGATTGAGAAACTTAGTGATCAAACCCTTAAGATGACAGTGTAAAAGTGATATATATCTTCAGGATGATCATAGGTCTTCCAGTATGCAGGATGTACATGTGTTGGGATTACCTGAGGGTGATATGATCATAAACGATTATATAACCATGACGCTTCCATTTCGAGGGAGTGATGAAACAGGTTTGGATTTTAGTGACTCCTCTCAGTAGAGAAGTAACCTAATCTTAGTCCAAGTATTGGACAATGATCTGAATGAGATTCAGATGCAATGAGAAGATTATGTTTACGGCCTTGATTTAATCAAGCATCTATGAGAGGTCCCTGAGATCTGGATTTGAGATGTGATCTCAATATCCAAGTCACTATACATGGAATAATACAATCGCCCTGTCCTTATCTCCAAGTATCTGCGGAGAAATTGCGTTATTCTTGAAAAGGTTCAAGAATAATTCCATAGTTGAAATATATCTAAGCATTAAGAGAATGATAATTAAATGTGATTTAGTTATCTTGATGTATGTAGAAATTATCCAATATAATTAAATGTGATTTAATTATTATGGATAAGAATAATGTGGATATCAATATCCAATTATTCATAATATATTATAAATGTGATTTATAATGTATTAGAGAGAGCTAATTATAATTTATATTTGTCAATTAATTATTGTTGTGTATTGGATACACATTGTGTAATTAATTGAAAATGTAAATTATATTTTGTTTTGGGTTGTGAATGAGATTCACAAAATTCCAATGGTAAGATTGCAATATTCTCAAAATTAATTATGAATTATTTTTGAAGAATAAATCACAACAAAAGTTGTTGGGAAAAATAATGGAGATTTCCATGGAGATATGCAATCTCATGAGATTTCATGAGATTGCCTCCACATGGAAATATGTGGACGGCTACCAAGTCCTATATGGAATTGGTGACCGTCCACTATGTTGACATGGGAGATATTATCTCCATGTTGATTGTCTCCTTATTTGATTGATTTAATTTAGGATTGATTTGTATTTGATTTATCAAATATATTTGATCTAAATTAAATCATAAGTTGTTGGCTTCTACCAACAACAATCTTGACCATTGGATTAAACATAAATCAATCTCATCCATTGATTTTATGTGTCCCATGGATTGAGATCCATGGATCCCAAAATCCTATAAATAGACAGGCATACCATGCTCTCTAAGGCTATGCTTTTGAAGCACATCTCTCTCTCTCTCTTCTCCCCACACGTCAACTTTCTCTCCCTCTCTCCTTGGTGACCGTCCACCAAACCCTAGAGGAGAAAGCCGTCGTCGCCTTCGCCACCGTGCAGCCGCTTCGACGTTCTTCAGATCTCCATCTTCTTTGGAGTACTACGCTCGTGAAGAAGGCGTACGATCTCGTACGACGAGATCAGGAGATCACTGTGCTTGGATCAACTCATGGATTGCGAGGATCATGCGACTCATCCCCGCGCTCGCAAGCATCTTCTCTGACGATCGGACTTGAAACAGGAGGTCTTTTTTCGTAGAGACTCGATCAACCACGCTTCAAGAGGTATTCCTTTATACTTGTTGTGGTTCTAGATGAAACGATATGAGAATCGTTCTTGGATCATGTGATTTCATCGCATGATTTTTTTTTAAATTCCGCTGTATAGAACAACTAGTTCGACTAGTCGTTCTTCGTCGTATTCGATACGATGCTCACGCTTCCGTGATGCGCTTGAGGATTATTCCATCGCTTCTTATGCGATCGTGAGCGACTAGTCGAACTAGTTGCTCGGTGCAACGGAATTTAAAAAATTTAAAAGATGAAACCACATAATCCATGAACCCATTCACGGATCGTTTCATCTAAACTACATGTCAGGTAAAGGAATATCTCTTGTAGCTTGGTTGTAATCGAGTCTCTGACTCTCAAGTCCGACCTGATGGTAGAGATGCTTGCGAGCGCGGAGATGAATCGCGTGCTTCTCGCAATCTGAGTTGTTGACCCAAGCAATGGATATCCTGATCTCGTCTCACGAGATCAGTCTTCTTCATGAACGTGATGCACAGAAGGAGACGAAGATCCACGGAAGGTCGAGGCGATGGCCTAACGGCGATGCGGCGACGAAAGCAACCTTCTCTCTAAGGTTAGAGTGGACGACCACTCAAGAGAGAGAGAGTTGGCATGTGATATGAGAATGAGAAAGAGAGAGAGAGAAATTGTTGTTCAACAACATCTTCTTAGATGGGCAAGGGTGCCTCTTCTTATATAGTATTTTGGGAGTAGATCGCAATCCATGGACTAGACAAATCCAATGGTCTAGATTGGTTTGTGTTTGTTTCAATGGCCATGATTTTGTTGCAGAAACACAACAACAATTAATTAAATAAATATATATATATATTGAATCATCAATACAATTTATTTTCAACTAAATCAATTTTGCATGGAGATATTTTAAAAGAGATATATCTCTTTCTTAATGGGACTTGGTGGACTTCCACCTCCTCCCACTAAGGTAGTTATTTATCTCCAATTAATTTGCAACAACTAATTATTGCAAATTTATTCACACAAATAATTCATAATTATTTTGTGAATGTTGGCATCATGCTATTGAAAAAATTGTGAATCATATTCACAACCTATAATAAAATGTAAAGTACATTTTCAACTAATCGTTCAATGTCAATCCAATTCACATCAACACTTAATTATCAATTAAAGTACAATTGTCTCTCTTTAATATATTATAAATCACATTTATAATATATATGAATAATATGAACAATACTATCCATATTATCCATATGCTTGATAATTGTTGAGATATCTCACGTTGTCATTTATGTTTTCTTGATGTATCTCTTGTGTAATTAACCCATGGCTTTTCTCCTATATAAGAGAGCCCTTAGGACTCATTTATGTTATGAATTTCTTTTCTCTCAACATGGTATCGGAGCAACGGTCCTAGACCGGGGTTCCCGTATCTCACCCTAACTCTACACGTCCAGCTCCCCCCCCCCCCCACACCTGCCGCCGTCGCCGTCGAGCCCTCGCTGGCCATCCCGCGTCGCCAGGGCTCCTCCGAAACCCCGTGTCGTGCCGCTTGGGCTTCCCCACCCTCACGCACCGTCGTTGGGCACCTCGTCCCCTCCAGCCGTCGTCGCCGAAGGGGGCCCAGCCTCTGCCGCTTGCCGCTGCACGCTATTCTGCAGCCTGATTGCTGTCGTACGCCCTATTCCACGGCATCCAGCGGTTTGATTTGAGTCGGAAAACGTGATTTTTCTCATCTAAATCACGTTTGACGACTCTAAACCTCACAAGGAAGATATGAGGATGGTTGTATGAGTCTACATATACAACCACTCCTCCTTATGATTGTGTAGACATTCTCTAATCAGTCTACTCAGTTTTTCGTGATCCTACTTATTGGTATAATGTCAGAAACCAAGAGTGACGGTTTTTCTTCTTTCGGAGCCTTCAAAGGCCTGGCTCCCATCGTCAAGATGGATGGGACCAATTACGAGTTGTGGTCCTTGAAGTTTCGTACAGTTATGCAGTGCCATAACAAGGAGCACATTGTGACAGAATCAGAACCGACAGACAAGAATGGGATTAATGCATCTTGGAAGCAAGATGATGCATATGCTCGCATATGGCTCTCTGGGACACTTACCACGGAGATTGCCAACGATATTGTTAATCAACCCACAACAAAGATTATGTGGGACTTATTAGCAGACACATATGGGCAGACAAAGAATAAGAGCAAGATCCTTCAACTGCAGTTCTACATTTTTTCGACCAAACAGAATGGTCGACCGCTCCACATACACTTCTCTCATCTGAGAGGCATATTTGAGCGACTGCACAGCTTCATGCCCATTACCACCAGCACTGAACAACAACAGTATCGGAATGCCACAATAACGAGAGTCTTCCTGCCATCTCTTGACTTTGAGTATGATGCAGCTCGTACTCAACTTCTGACTGGAGAGACGATACCGCCGATGGAGGAGGTCTACAAACGATTGAGTAGGATTACTACCACATCCACTACTACGACCCAAATGACTCCCTCTGCTATGGCAGCTTCCCTTGGCAGAGGAGGGTCTTCCCAATTCGTGGCCGCGGATTCTCGTGGTCGAGGAGGAGGCCGTCAGCGTGACCCATGTTTCCATTGCCATCGTCCTGGACATTCGGAGGAGACATGCTTTCAGAAGCATGGATATCCGGCATCTACGCGTGTTGCTGAGCAGACTGAGTCTTCGTCTGCGCCTACTCCAGATACACGTTTGGATGATATTGTATCGAGACTTCGAGAGATGATGAGCACTCATACGACTCCGACTGCAAGTTCCTCAGATGCAGCAGCTATTGCCAGAGAGTCGTCCAGTTCATCAGGTATTCCGTATGCGTTTATCAGTTATAGCAGTTCGGATTTGATTGATTGGATTATGGATTTTGGAGCATCACATCATATGTGTGGAGATTGGACACAATTTAGATCTTACAGGTCTATCCCACCTGGGAGATCCATGGTCATTGCTAATGGGGTTCGACTACCCATTATTGGTCAGGGGGAGATTGTTCCAGCCCCTTCTATCATCTTCAAAACGTTTTATATGCTCCCGATTTTCAGATGAATCTTTTGTCTATTAGTCAAAGTGAAAAAGATTTATATTGTCGTGCCATCTTTGATCCCTCTTCTCTTGTGTTTCAGGATATACTAACTGGCAGGGTGATTGGTCATGGCCGTGAGCAGAGAGGATTGTATCTCCAATGCAGCTTGCCATACCACCATGTGTTGGGGTTGCTACTATTCCTTCAGGATCTGTTCTCCTTTCATGTGGCATCTTTGCTTTGGCCACCTTCCTCTTCAAAAGATGATTAATGTGCTCCCGCAGATATCTACTCGTACTGCATTGGACTGTGAAACCTGTCAGCTTGGGAAGCATCATCGCTCCTCGTTTCCGAGTCGTTCGAGTCGTCACAGTAGTCAGTCATGTGAGTTGTTTTATTTTGACATTTGGGGTCCTAGTCGTGTTCTTGATCATCAGGGCCATTGTTTTTATATGGTTGTTGTGGATGATTATTCTAGACTATCTTGGGTATTCTTGTTAAAACGTAAGTCTGAAGCAGGTGCTTGATGAATCTCGTATTCATCATGCTAAAGTTGGTCATTTAGGCTCGATTCCCCATCATTCATATGCATTCAATCATTAACAGAGCATCGTTAGCATTCATACATGTGTTAATAATATTTGCATTTCATCATGCATAAATTGCATTAAAATTCCCATGTGTAAATTAGCCCAAAAAGCCGCTAACTTCTCCTATTTTTAATTAATTCATCCTAACTCCGATTGACACCAAACCACTTCCATTGTGTAGATATCACTAACCTTATTAAATAAAAAATACAAAAAAATTATTGACCCCAATAAGTGTCAAATAATCCCAAAGTCTAATTTCACATCTGACAGACTAAAACGAGCATATCTCCCTCATACAATGTCCGATTTTGGTCTACTCACTTTTAAAGTACTCTCTTTTTAAATACCTTCAAAACAAGACCAATTTCGTAAAATTCGGAGCTCATATGTGAAAGTTGAGTTTTGGGTCTCTTTTGCGCAGTTTGACTTTTTGCTATTTTTAACCTGAGTTTTTATGTACATAATTAACCCTTTTAATTTTATTTCTTCTTCATAATTGTTCTTTGATGGAAGATTTATTAAGCGACACAAAAATGCAAATCCAGATCAAAACTGAAATCAAAGAAACTGACCGAGTCCAAGTGTCCGTTGTCGGTCTGTACAAAAGTTGTGTGTTTCTGACTTCTATTTTATTTTCCTAATTTCTTATTCATTAAAAAATCCAAAAAAAAAGATTAATGTGTAATTAATTTTCTTGTATTTTATCGTATTTTTTCTATAATTTTTATTCCCTCTAAAACCACCAAAAAAAATACAAAATCCCAAAAATCCGGTTTTCTATACACATCGAGAGCCACCAAAAATACCACTTCTCACAGGTGACCTCTTTTGCTCATGGGTCCTTCATGAAAGTTGTAGATCTCGTCAAGACGAACAACTTTCGTGAAGGAAATTTTTCAATCCGAGGTCTCCTTCTATTTCTATTCCTTCTTTAAAGTTGAAATTTTTTTTGGGCGCCACATGGTAGCTCGAGGACGTGCCACGTGGCACCTCAATCTCTCTCCACTGTCGCCCCCAAGTCACGTGCCTAGCACGTGACCTGTACCTCTTCCACCTTTCTCCAGCCGTTCACCCTCCCCCTTGCGGATCCGCCATGCACGGCCATCAACAGCCACTCCTCCTTCGACCTCGTAACCGCCGCCACCTCCTCGTAACGGCTGCCGCCACGCCGCTCCCCCTTCTCCGGCTGTTACAAGACCGACCACACCCTCGCTCCTATAAAACCCCAACCGTGGCCAACCATTGCACCCATCCGCCATTTCTGGAGATATACAAGTCCGCCCGACCTCCTTGGTGACAACAAGCGACTACGGGTTGCTCAACAACACCTCCTCCGGCGAGATCCAAGGGATCTTTGTTCCTTGTCGCAGTTGCTCTCCGGCACTGTTCCACCGCCCGTCGTCATCACGCCAGGTACCCCCTCGCCCTCCGGTCCTGCTCCAAGTCCCCGGCCCCCCAGCTTCTTCTTCTCCAGCCTCGCACAGGCTGGAATCGATTCTGCCTTCCCCATGCCTCGGCCACACCACGTAGCACTCCGTCGGCCATCTCCGCCTCGCCACTCTCGCTCTGCACCTCCGCCCGACCACGCTAGGGTCCCGACCACCACCTAGCACCTCCGACTCCGCCTTTTTTTAGCTTCTAACCCTTGCAGGAACATCGTAGTCGCGGCCTCCACCTCGCGGCTTCGCCCCTCTGCCTCGCGGCTTCGCCCCCTCCGCCTCGTACGAGCCCCCTCGTCGTCGCGCCCCACCGTGCGACGCCCCCTCGTGCTCCCCGCGCAGCCGTAGCGCGCCGCACGACCACGACCGAGCTCCTCCGAGCCCCTCCGCTCCGCCCAAAGCGCGCCTTCGCTGCCCCTCGCGCCGTGTGTCGACCGAGGTGCGGCTTCGTCGAGCTCCAGCCCCACTTCTCGCCCGCTGCCGACCCGCTCCTCCGCCTAGGCGTGCCCCAACGGCCCTAGCGACGCCACGCGTCACTCCCGAGCCTCAGCCCCATCCTCGAGGTTCGGGTCCCCGAGGCGTCTCCAGCGTGCCACGTAGGCTCGGGCATCCGAGCCTGAGCCTCGCCTCCCGAGCCGCAGCTTCGTCATCCGAACCCCTGCTTCGTACCCAAGCCTCTGCTTTGCCACCCGAGCCTCAGGCTCTGGAGCCTCGAGCCTTAACCTCAGTTCCAAACTTGCTGGCGTGTGCGACGCACGTGCGTATGGTAAAATTGCAAAAAGGCTCTTGGCACTCTCAGAAATTGCAGAAATACTCCCGCCAGGGGTAAATTACGTCCTGGCCCAGTCGATATTCTTGAATTACAGACAAGTCCTTGCATGGACCATTGTGAAGGAAAAACTTTATTTTAATTACATTTCAGTCCCTGGAATTTCATTTTAGCATATCTTTTTCATACGAACTCCGTTTTGAGCATACAATATGTCATTTTGAAGCTATTTTCATGCTCTACCATTTGGCATACTTGCGAACAGATCTGAGGTCGTTTATTGATAATTATCATTTGAAGATCTCTGTTGGCATATGCAGGCTTATTTTGACATACTCGTGCTTGAAAATTTATTGATAAATCTTTGCAGGAAGTCGGATGATGATTTTAAACTCTGGTGATCATTGATGGTTAATCTCATATTTTAGATTTCACAGGGGATTAATTTAGATCTATTCCTCTAAGTTTATGGCCAACTATTCGAGGAATTGACTCAAAGATATTTGGAGGCCTGATATCTCATTATTCTGAGCTTAAATTTATTACCCTGAGCATCAAGTTAGATCATTTTTTATTTGTGATATTCTTGTGAAAATATTGATTATATCTTTTGAAGGATTAAATCAGTGCAGGGAACTCATGTGAGGAAAGAGAATTATCGGACATATTTTTGAGGAACCAATTTGTGAAGGAATATGAATTGATCTCATAATCTTCTGGCTTACATTTTAGGATTAATTGAAAATATCTCATTCGTAATAATCTCTTTTGATCTGTGATTATCTTTCGAGAATTAATTGATAAATTTCATTGAGGATTGAATCTTATACTTCACAGATCCTGAGCATAATCGTCTCTATTTATTTTCTTTGCATCGCATTTCCATTGTTGCATTGTATATTTTCTCGACACAGAAAATTAATCAAGCATTAGTAGTTATTTAATTTGATTTAAACCACGCAACTAAGAATCACTGTTCCATGTGTTCGACCTTGGTAGACTTACCAAGTAAAAAATATCCCGCAACATTCAAAGTTTATGGTATTTTGATCGACCGAAATTCGCTTCCTATACTACAATTATTGATTATTAAAGAGGTGAATTTCGCGCTCATCAAATGGCGCCGTTGTCGGGGAACGACGAATTTTTAGGGTTTTAAATCAACTTTTGTAATTAATTTTCGTGAGATTAATTTTTATGTCATTTTTTTATCCTTCTGCATTTTATTTTGCATTTCTCTCTTACTTCTGCTACTAACCGCAATGTCTTTCTTCGTAGACTACTGGGAGCCCAATTTTGGATATTAATCAAGGATCTGCAAGGAAGATTGAATTTTAATTTTTGTGAGAGAGAGCTTAGTATAGGTTTAATTTCTGCAATATTCTCAGGGTCCCTCTCTTTGACCCTTGTAATAATTAAGACTGAACTTTTCTGTGGTGTGTCGGGTCTTCTTCCTGCTAATAGAACTATCTGTTTAGGGCGTTTTTCATCTGTGCATATCATTTAGTGTAATTTTAATTCCTTGTCTTGCATCCCGCATGAAGAACGCGAGGATTCGCTGTATGTCTTTCTCATAAGTATGCATCATTGATTTACGTTGCATTGGCTTTTCCGATTCTCCTTTCTCAACTTTTACAACTTAGGATTTAAAGGAATTGGGACTGTTCGTTAGGCATGAATTTCTGTGCTCACATAAACTACAGTGCTAACCTTAACTTAAAATTGGGACTGTTAATCAAGGCGACTGTAAATAAACTGACCTAAAATTAACCTGTGTTTGGTGGAGAGAAACCCGCTCATTGTTTGTAAGGACAAGAACGCACACTTAGGAAAGAGCCCAAAACCGAAGTGCTTCATTCAGACTACTGATTTTAAAAACAATTAGCTACTTTTCAGTGAGGGCGGGTAGCCGTTTCACGGTCCGACTTCCCTTAGCAAAGTAGGTGGTTTAGAGGACACCGCGTAAGGCTCCGTCCTCAAGTAACACGGGTAGCCGTTTAAACGGTCCGTACTTACACCTATACTGGCTGAAAGTAGGTGCAACTAGTTGTATGAACTCGGGACAGTCTTTGTGAAATATTTCGGCACCTAACAGCTCCGCTTAATCTACAAGATTGTCTTGTCATTAAATTAAAATTGAAAAGATTAGCGGCCGAACCCTGACGTGCCTTTATCTGTGTTGAGTGGTGAACTTGAGAATTGGCTTGTGTTTGCTTTGTGTCTGCTTCCTTGTGAAGACTCTCTCCATCCTCCTTGTCTTAGAAGTTTCATCTTTTCACTCCTCCGCTAAGGAATCTCTTATCCTTAGCAAAAACCTCATTTAATTCCAACACTTAACTCTGAACTCTTCCTTTCTGAAGGTTAATCATAATGCCTCCAAAGAAGAACCCTGTGGACGATGAAAACGACAATGACCATATCCGGGCACTCTTGGCTAGGATAACCGCTGCCGAACTATACAATGAACTACATAGGACGCAGTTGGCAGTACTGCAACAAGGCGAGGCTGCTATGGAAGACATGTATCTCCCGGAATTAGATGAGGACTATAATTGGTTGAGACATGTCCCCCCTGAGGATGCGTTCGAACACAAACCGCATTTCCTTGCACTGTTGCCAAAGTTCGGAGGAAATAATCATGAAGAACCGTATATCTTCCTTCGCGATTTTGAGTTAGTCTGTGCTAACCTCTGCCACCCTATGGTTAGCTAGGACTACATAAGGGTGAGGGTTGTCCCCTTCACCTTGACTGATAAGGCGACTTACTGGCTGAAAAATCTAGGGGAAATAGTCACGACATGGGCCACATTCAAGACTTTGTTCTTAAAGATATTCTACCCAGTTAGTAGAATCAATCAGATGAGGATCAAGCTCACAAGCTTTACCCAACACCCGAACGAGCCATTTTATGAAACCTGGGAAAGATTCACAGACTTAGTACAGAAATGCCCAGGACACGGGATAAGTAAAATGATGCTGGTCCAAAGTCTTGTTAGCGGGCTGAACCCTGAGACTCAAGGGTTAGTAAGTGCATCTTGCGGAGGAAGCTACATGGGACGTCACGAGGACACCGTCTACATGGTGTTCGAGAGATTAGCTGAATCCAGCCGCGCACAAACCACCAGCCAGGCTTACATAGCCGGCTCCAAAAAAATAGTAAATAATCTGACGACTGATCAAAGTGTTGATATGGGAATAATAGCTGATAAGTTGACTATGGTCGAGCAGATTTATAAGAAGGTGGATGAACTCCATAAATCATCTGATATGGAGAAATTAGCTAAATTGCCTAAGCAAATGGAGGAATTGGCTGACAGGGTATCTAAGATACCAGCCCTGACTTCACCCCCTGCACCCATACACCAAATTCACTACATTCAAGGTCAAGGGGTAGGGCAACAGAGCCATTGGGGTAGAGACCAAGTCTTGTCCCATCAAACTGAAGAAACTTCTGCTCAAACTGTTTACGAGGAACCTCCACAAGTCATGGAGATAAACGGAGTTTGGTATAACCTGGAACCGTTCAACCGCTCAGAATAAAACTCTACTCTGAACCCTCGTCCACCGCAAACCAGACCTACTTACCAGCCTCAACCGCAGCAGCGACAACAGTATCGCACGGGATATCAAAACCCGCAACCTCAGCCACAACAGAACCAACGCCAAGGCCAACAGGGCCAGTATCAGCGACCTCAGGCCAGGCAGGGCCAAGGGTCCTCCTCTTCTTCTATCTCTCCAGAACTCCAACGAGTACTGGATGAGCTTCATGACATGAGAGTCGACATAAATCGACTTTCTTGATGGAGAGATGAGGTGACCGTTGAAGGATATGGAGAGATCCTCAAGCGCATCACGGAAGCGTGAGCGTCGTATCGGATACGACGAAGAACGACTAGTCGTACTAGTTGTTCGGTGCAGCGGAATTTAAAAATTTTATTCGATGAAACCACATGATCCAAGAACCATTCTCGGATCGTTTCATCTATAACCACAACAAGTATAATGCAATACCTCTTGAAGCGTGGTTGATCGAGTCTCTAAGAGAAGAGACCTCCTGTCTCAAGTCCGATCGTCAGAGAGATCGCTTGCGAGCGCGGGGATGAACCGCGGTGTCCTCGCAATCCAAGCACGGTTGCTCCTGATCTCGTCGCACGAGATCGAACGTCTCCTTCGTAGGCGAAGCACTCGAAGTAGACGAAGAACCGCAGAGCGTCGAAGCGGTAGCACGAGGGCGCGGGCAACGACGATTCTCTCCACCAAGGTGGACGGCCACCAAGAAGAAGGGGGAGAGAGGGCTGTCGAGTATGAGAGAAAGAGAGAGAGAGAGTTTTGTTACAATAGCATGTGTAAAGAGAGAGCCAAGAATGCCTCTCTATTTATAGGGTTTTGGGATCTATGGATCTCAATCCATGTGTCATATAAAATCAATGGATGAGATTGATTTATGACAATCCAATGGTCAAGATTGTTGTTGGTAAAAGCCAACAACTTGTGATTTAATTTTGATTAAATATATTTGATAAATCAAATAAATATAATACCAAATTAAACCACACAAATAGAGAGAGAGAAAATAAGGGAGATACACCTTCCTCTTTGGGAGGGGGGGACGGCCACCAATTCCTTGAGGGAATTGGTGCCGCCCCCTCCTTTCCAAAAGGGAGGGGCAATCTCCTTGATTTTCTCTCTACTCAATTCCCAACAACAATTTGTTGGTATTTTAATTCACCAAAATAATTCTCAATTAATTTTGGGAATATTGCAATCTTGACATTGGAATATTGTGAATCAAATTCACAACCCAAAACAAAATGTAATTTACATTTTCAATTAATTAAACAATGTGCATCCAATACACATTAATAATTAATCTACTAATATAAATTATATTTAACTCTCTCTAATACATTATAAATCACATTTATAATATATTATGAATAATTGGATATTACTATCCACATTATTCTTATCCATAATAATTAAATCACATTTAATTATATTGGATAATTTCTCATACATTATGATAATTAAATCACATTTAATTATCAACTTCTCTTTGCTTAGATCTCATGGAATTGTTCTTAAACCATTTAAGAACAATGTTATTTCTCCTCAGATACTTGGAGATAAGGACATGGCGATTGTCTTGTTCCACGTATAGTGACTTGGATATTGAGATCACATCTCAAATCCAGATCCCATGGACCTCTCATAGATGCTTGATTAAATCAAGACCGTAAACCTAATCTTCTCATTGCATCTGAATCTCATTCAGATCAATGTCCAGTACTTGGATTAAGATTAGGTCACTTCTCCAATGAGAGGAGTCACTAAAATCCAGACCTGTTTCATCACTCCCTCGGAATGGAAGCGTCATGGTTATACAATCATTTATGATCAAATCACCCTTCAGGTATTCCCAATACCCGCACATCCTGCATACTGGAAGACTCATGATCATCATGAAGATAAAGATCACTTTTACACTGTCATCTTCATATTTTGATCATTAAGTTTCTCAATCTTGGTCCTTGGGATATGGTACAGATCATATGCTTTCACAAAGCATATATCTTACCTTCAAATTCATATCATGCTTCTAAAGAATGATGACCTTGCATGGAATTTGGTCAATCCCAATACCTCATGAGTGAGCTCATGTCTCCCGGTTCACAAGTGAACCTGTATGATCCCTTTGAGAGATCATATTACTCATATGCCCTTACATGCACACCAGCTCGTCGGTGTATAGACCTTGATTAGGTCATCAACCTATTGGTCTGCCAAATGTACATGCTCAGACATATAGTAATATATCTGTCTCTGGTCAGAGGATTTTTGCCTGTGATGTGACAATATTCATCATAGGTCTTTGGTTATCTCGATCTCGTCAAGTCAACTCATTGACTCGACTAATCTGATACCTCCGAATCAATATTCCTATGCAGAGGACCTGCATCAAGAGGTCGATCAGATATCAGTCTAATGAGATGGGATTGCCATCTCCCACTCATACTGGAGATCACTACTTGTTAATCATTGATGATGCTTGATGAGTCCTCTATCTAACTCCTTAGATATTCATCCAAGAATCAGCCTCTATGATTCAATCATTGAATCAACAGCTGTATGATTATCAATTTGGCCATGGTACATAACCCTTATTGTACAGAGGGACCTTATAGTGCATTCATTCATTCAATATCAGAAAGGGAGTGAAACAAAACATCAATAACTTTTATTGATAAATCATTTATTACAATAACATTTATTGTAGGAATGGTTCGCCTCGGGCTCACATTGCTAACAACCGCACCCCAGATGTGATTTCGGATCAAGTCCAGTTAGCCCAAATAGCCTTGGACATAATCAGGTATTAATCTCTGACTATTCCGTACCTAAACTTGAGCCCTCATCAAATAATAACGCTTATCATATCTCTCTTAAGAACGGAAGGACCGTAATCATGCCTGATCGAGCGCGGGAACCCGGTGACATAGCCCCAGTGTCCATCAATTCACACAACCCTGGGGAAATTGACAAAGGAAGACAGGAGGATGAGGAAGTCCCACCCACACCACCCGGAGAAAATGAAGCGTCAGAGTCTGAGTCTGACGAGGACACACCACAAAGTCATCTGCATCACCTTACCACCAATTTCGTGGCTTTTAGTCAAAGTCCTGTAAATAATTTCTCATTCAATAAAAGTGATGTTTTTGATCACAACAAGTCCATCCCTTTCCCCCGTGCTCTTACAGCAGGAAAGAAGAAAAACATAAAAAACCAAAAAAATGATGAAGAGATGGCCCGCATCTGTAAGGAAAATATTAAGGTCACTCTGTCCCTAGACGAGATGGTAGAAAGAGACTCGGCTTTTCGAAAATACCTTAAGGTGAGATGCACACCAACAAGGGCCAGCAAATAGACTCCTAGCCGAACAAAGAAACACATACTCTCAGTTGCCACATCTCGTCTTATAAAAAATGAGCTGCCAAGGAAGAAAAGAGACATGGGTGCTCACTTTGTCACTAGCCACATCAAAGAAATCAAGTTTGCAAGAACATTGTTAGACAATGGATCATCCATCAATCTCATGCCCACAACACTATATGAGCATCTAAATCTAGGTCCTCTTAAGCAATCTGTAGCCGTACTTCAATTCGCAGACACATCGACTAAGCAACCTAGGGGCGAGATTCGAAACGTTGTCATCAACATAGAGGGACAAAACTACCCAGTAGATTTCACATACTTGACATGGATGTCCCTAGAAATTGGAAAGATTCCCAGATGATACTAGGGCGACCCTTCCTTAGGACCGCAGGAGCTATATATTTGATTACACATCCGGGAGAATCCAGTTTGGAAAAGTTGATCTTAAAATGCAGCAAACTAGGTTCCAAAGACCTGACACTGAGTCGAGCACCGAGTCTGAAATATCAGAAACTGAGACTGAATTTATAGAATCAACGGTTGGGCCCTGGAGATAAAACCCAACCGCTATGATATAATCCACCTCATCTGGAGAGGAAATTGTTGATGATTTAGTCTGCCAGCTCATTCATGCATCTACATATACTCTAGGAGACTCAGAGGCCCCTCTCGACCTGTCAGTCCATTCTCCTTATGGACATTCCTTGAGTAAGGTACACAGATCGGACGCGGCGCATGCCACACCACATTCCATCATTAGCGATCCGATCCCAGAAACAACCACGATTATGGCCAATATGGATACACTGCAAGCATCCACATCACAACAAGAAGCATCACTGAGGGGACCAGATTCGAGCAACATCATTGACCTTCCTGAACTCAAACCATTGCCCCCTACATTTAAGTATGCCTTCCTTGCAGGAGAAAAGGGACAATTTCCGGTCATTATCAGCTCACATCTGACCGAAGAGCAGGAGATCCACCTGCTTAATGTTTTGGAGAAAAACCGCAAGACTATAGGCTGGAGATTGTCTGATCTGTCAGGGATAAACCCAGCCCTGTGCTCACACCATATTTACTTGGAAGATAATGCTAAACCCTCCCGTGAATGCCAACGTAGATTGAATTCAAACTTACGGGAAGTGGTTAAGACTGAGATCGAAAAATGGTGTAAGGTTGGGTTCATATATCCCATCTCCGACTCCAAATGGGTGTCACCTTTGCATGTAGTTCCGAAAAAGTCGGGACTTCAGATTATCACCAATGAGGAGGGAGAAGAGTACCCACGTCGTGGCATGTCTGTGTGGATTACAGGCGCCTGAATGCCGCAACAAAGAAGGATCAATTTCCGCTGCCTTTTATTGATCAAATCCTGGAGAGATTGGCAGGGAGAGAATACTTCTGTTTCTTAGACGGGTACTTGGGCTACAATCAGGTGGCCATTGCCCCTGAGGACCAGGAAAAGACTACGTTTACATGTCTTTTCGGCACATACGCATTCAAGCGAATGCCTTTTGGGCTTTGCAATGCCCCCAGCACCTATCAGCGATGCATGATTGCGATTTTTGCCGACGTGGTTGGGGATTTCCTGGAGGTCTTCATGGATGACTTCTCGGTCCATGGTGATTCATTCGATGATTGTCTAGCGCACCTGGATCGAGTCCTCCAAAAGTGTAGGGAAGTGAATCTGGTGCTCTCTTGGGAGAAAAGCCATTTCATGGTAAAAGAAGGCATTGTACTGGGGCATGTCATCTCCAAGAAGGGAATGGAGGTTGACCCTGCCAAAGTTGATGTGATCAAGAAACTCGAGCCACCTACAATTGTAAAACAAGTACGATCTTTTCTAGGGCATGTCGGATTTTACAGGAGATTTATCAAAGACTTTTCAAAAATTGCCCGACCATTAACTGACCTTCTAGGGAAAGACACCTTATTCATGGTAGATCATAAGTGTCTGAAGCCTTCGAATTACTCAAGAGAAGGATCATTGAGACTCCCGTCCTACAAGCTCCCGACTGGTCTCTTCCCTTCGAGATCATGACAGACGCATCCGATTTCGCTGTGGGGGTTGTGTTAGGACAATGAAAATATGGAATCCCGCATGCTATTCACTACGCAAGCAAAGTTTTAGACCCTGCTCAAAAAAATTACACTGTGACCGAAAAGGAAATGCTTGTTGTGGTTTTTGCCTTGAAAAAATTTTGATCTATACTTCTAGGATCTAAGGTAACAGTTTATACAGACCACTCTGCCATTCGATACTTAATGGCCAAAAAGGACGCAAAAGCACGACTTCTGAGATGGATTCTACTGCTTCAAGAATTTGATTTGGAGATTAAAGACAAACCTGGTGTTAAAAATGTCGTGGCTGATCATTTATCACGGATCGAACGTAACAAAATTCCGGAATCTGAATCCATCCGTGAAACCTTCCCAGACGAGTCAATTTCTGCTATTGACTCACTCCCATGGTATGCAGACATGGTGAATTATCTTGTCACCAAGGAAGTTCCTCAAGGTTGGCCCAGAAACAAAATCGATCGACTCATATCTGAAGCGAGACACTATCATTGGGAAGATCCGTTCCTTTTCTTTGAAGGACCGGATTGCATATGGAGAAGATGTATTCCTCAAGAGGAATACCAAAGTATCCTCAATCTATGCCACACCTTGGAGGCGGGAGGACATCACTTTGGGAAGAGGACCGCTGAGAAGATATTGCAATGTGGATTTTACTGGCCGACCTTGTTTAAAGATGCTTACAATTTTGTCAGATCGTGCCCCGTTTGTCAGCGAATGGGAGGAACCATTGGTTCCAAAGATGCCATGCCTATGCAACCTGTGATAATCTGTGATGTATTCGATGCATGGAGCATTGACTTTATGGGCCCATTCCTAATAGTCAAGGATTTGAATATATTCTTCTAGCGGTTGATTTTTTATCTAGATGGGTGGAGGCTATCCCTACTCGTGTAGCAGATAGCAAAACTGTTTGCAAGTTTTTGAAAGATAACATTATTTCACGGTTTGGAATTCCAAAAGTTTTAATATCTGATGGGGGAAGCCACTTTGTCAACCGGGAGGTGAAGAAGTTGACTAAGGAATACGGCATCGAGCACCGTGTCGCTACTCCTTACCATCCACAATCCAATGGCATGGCCGAGGTGTCAAACAGGGAGGTTAAAGGAATTTTACAGAAGCTCGTCCGCCCTGACAGGAAGAACTGGTCCCAACTCCTGGACCAGGTTCTATGGGCTTACCGGACGGCTTATAAGACCCCATTGGGCACCTCCCCGTTTCGAATGGTATATGGAAAGCATGCCATTTGCCCGCAGAACTCGTGCATAAATCAGAATGGGCAATCAAAAAGATTAATTGGAACTGTCACCAAGAAAGAAGAACTGAGAGATGGATTTGAATGAACTATCTGAAATCCGAAATCATGCTTATGAAAACAACACCATTTACAAGGACAAAGTAAAGAGATGGCATGACAAGAACATTCGAATAAAGATCTTTGTCTCAGGTTAGAAAGTCTGGTTATTTAATGCAAAATTGAAATTTTCCAAGGTAAATTGAAATCAAAATGGACGGGACCCTTCATTGTAAGAGAGGTACACAATAATGGGAGTGTTGAGATCTCAGAGACCGCAGATAGCACGCAAACATCTATAGTCAACGGTCAGCTGCTTAAACATTTTATCGAATCCAACGAGCAATTAGTACAAGTTGAACAGATCTCCTTCACTCAGGGCATAGATTTTGACGAAAGATTTGATCTGCCCAGATAGCCCACCTCTCTGGAACCTACACTCTTTTGTATATCCATCTACCCGCTCTCGATCCCCCGATACTTAGGGGACCGATTTCATTGTGTATACATCACTTCTCCTCTTTTTGTTTGTAACCCATCTATACTTAGTACGAGCTGTGTCAACATTTCACTTTGTGCCATTGGGACACAACACAATCTAAGTATAGGGGGGGTGTTTGTATATATTCTATCTACTTTATCTATAGCTCGTACTTTAATCATTTTTATCTAACATCGGGGATGGGTACAAGTAGTGTGTATAATACATGTTTTTCATGCAAACAAAAAAAAAACAAAAAAAAACACCCAAAAAAAGCTTTTTGCATTAAAAGAAAAAAATCATCACTCATAGTCTTGCATTTCATCAAGCATTTCATGCATCCCTTGGTTGATATATTCCTGACACGTTCACTATCACTCAAGGCTTGAGGATTTTTTAGGATAATTGATTTCTGAGATCTTGAGATTCTGAGTTAGCCAGCCTTAGTCATTAGGGTTTTTGAACTTAATAATCCGCACTTCCCTAGTTTGAAAGATTTGAGCGTTATATTGCACTCTTCATCTCTACCTTCAAAAAGAATATGATCAGCACAATCACTCCCACAACTACATGATTGATGAGATGAGTTGAGATATCACTTGAGGAACTAGGACTAGAGAATTGAGTTTAGACCCGATCTGATGATATTCGAGGATGGGATAAAGTTAATGAAGGCTTCAGAAAACCTGAGTGTCAGCAAAAACTTAGCCAGTATGTGAACAAGTTCATATACTATCTCTTTGATAAATGACCTAAGTGCCAGAGTGTGATGAAACTTAATGAAAATTGTTGATCAGTGTGCGCCAACTTTTGGTAAAAGTAGTAGAGCTAGCCAACAAAAAAATAGAAATGTCAAAGAAAAGCTCTATCATCCAAAGTCAAATTCTAAATGAGCTTCCACCAATGGCGAGCGCTCCCAAACATTTTTAAAGTGTCCACTTGGACCAAGTGCTAATTAGGACCAAGGAGTCGGGCTGACACTATAAAAGGGCTCTGCATCGTAAGCGATACAAGTTTGGGTGTCGAAGGTATCTTAGATACTCAAAAAAGACACACCCTGGTGTACTCCCAGAAAAACAAGTGCAGACGACTCCAAATTCTCTTGATGGACACATTGATCAACAAAATAAAAAAATATACTTGTGTTGAGTAAATAGGCACTCGAGAGACACCTTGTTCCAATGTAAGGGAGAGAAAATCAGACACAATCCTATGCCCTCCATCATCTGGCCGTCCATCTACACTTTCAAGTCTAACAAACTAATGAGACGGTTGACTGAAGCAAGAATAGACTTATTCCCTAGTGTTGAGGATTAGGTCTAGAAGAGAGTCTCTTGGATTAGAACTTTGGTGATGTCTAGACTTGACTCTCTTGAATGCAGTACACTAAAAATCATATCCTTATATTATACGTACAAACAAAGAGTCTGAAAGTTAGAGAAGTCGGATTCCTTTTATTAAAGCATGGTTTAGCACAGAATTTTAGGATCACTCAAATTAAGGGTCCTCTATGAAATGAGCCTTGAAAATTCACATGCACAGTCAGGATTGTATTCAACTAAGTCATTCATTCATTCATGCTCGGGGACGAGCATGGTCTAAGTATAGGGGTATGATGAATCTCGTATTCATCATGCTAAAGTTGGTCATTTAGGCTCGATTCCCCATCATTCATATGCATTTAATCATGGGATAATTACACCCATAACCCTGAGTAATTTCGCAATAACATTCATAACCCTGCATAATTGCGAATTACATGACAAACACTGAATAGTCACTCCGTCTCACATTCATAACCCTCCGTTAGTTTGATATCTTAACTCAACCATATAGATGAGTTAATCTAACTCATCCTCGATCAAACAGATAGGAAACAAAGAAAAAATCCGCTCCCTTCTCTTCATGTTGCTTCATGTCGGACGAACAGTGGGCTGCGGAAAGTGCACGAAAAGGAGGGGGGCTTTCAACCTCGGCTGCGGGGCTGCAGGTGGTCGGGCACCAACTCGGGGGAGCTTTGAGCTCCGCTGCGGTAGGGGCAGCACGGGGTGGTGGGCAGGGGTGGCGGTGTGGGTGGGCGAGCAAGGAGCACCAAGGGGGCGAACAGGGAGGGGGGGGGACGGGCGAGCAGGGAAGGACCGCGCGGGGCTGGGGGCGAGCAGGGGAGCACCACCTCGAGGGTGGTGGGGGTACGAGCAGGAGAGCACGCGGGGCTGGGGGCGAGCAGGGGAGAACCACCTCGCGGGGGGAGGGGGGCCCCGCACGGAACAACACGCCCAGCAAGTCGTCCGTAACCTTCTTCTTCTCGTCCCTCCTCTCCCGAATGAGTTGCTCCCAGAAGTCATAGATCAAGCCGATAAGGAAGGAGACCTCGCTTCTCAGCCTCTGGACATCCCACCCGCCAAGTAGATTTGGGAAGATGTCCTCCAAATTTGGGGCGTTTCCAAGCTCCAGTCCTCGCCTCATTCTGACGCTCAAATCCCATTCAACATTCTCCATCAAACCCTGATGAGGAATTCCAGGGAGCTCGACAGCCTGGACCTGTAGAGGCAAGTGACCCCACTCTGGGCCCCCGCTTGGTTGTGGCTCACGGGACCACGGCCGCTGCCGGAGCACGCCAAGTCCGCTACCTTCACTGCGTGGTCACCGTAGCACGGGACGAAGTCCCGCATCTCTGCAAGGAAAAGATCGTGCTATCTTTCCTATCGGGGAGATCGGAATGGGAGGGTAAGGGCTTTGACTTCTCTGTACAAGTAGAGGTAAGGATGACGGGTGTTACATCTCTCTGGGATGCGGATGGACAAGGTCGGGCCTGGGAGGACGGATCGCGGCTGGAAATGGGTTCTCTTCTCTAATGGAGGACCCTCTTTCGAGGGTTTCATCGCGTTGCACGGACCAGACAAAGTTGTGGTCGACGAAGCCGGGAACCCGGTAGCTCGCGGGAACGTTACGCGTAGACAGGGCGAGGTCGTGGGTTCTGAGGATCGCCGACGCTGCGGCCGAAGAGGAGGCTACGACCAGGGGCTGAGTGCCTAGACGGAGGTGGAGGAGGGGGGTGCCATGAGCGTGCGAAAGGGAATCGAGGGTTACGTGGAGGGGCATGGGGGGTTTCTTGAGGAGGTGGGGGAGGTTGCCGACGAAGGGCCATGGACGTGGACCAGGTGGGAGGCGTGTGGATAGTGGCTGCTTATTCGTTCGGCTCCAACGGAGGAGGAAGAGGAGGAGAGTTGGTCGGCCAGAGGGGTAGGGGGTGAAGGGGGAACTGATGACGGCATGTTTTGCAAATAGAAATAAATATCAAGGGTATTTTTGTCTTTTTAAACAGAAATCGTTAAATATAACGGGTAGTCCAAACGGAACATAACACAGGGTTATGTCATGTAAGATTTAAGCACTACTTGGGGTTCCTCGTGTAATTCGCGATTATGCAGGGTTATGAATGTTATTGCGAAATTATTCAGGGTTATGGGTGTAATTATCCCTTTAATCATTAACAGAGCATCGTTAGCATTCATACATGTGTTAATAATATTTACATTTCATCATGCATAAATTGCATTAAAAATCCCATGTGTAAATTAGCCCAAAAAGCTGCTAACTTCTCCTATTTTTAATTAATTCATCCTAACTCCGATTGACCCCAAACCACCTCCATTGTGTAGATATTACTAACCTTATTAAATAAAAAATAAAAAAATACTAACCCCAATAAGTATCAAATAATTCCAAAGTCTAATTTCACATCTGACAGACTAAAACGGGCATATCTCCCTCATACAGTGTCCGATTTTGGTCTACTCACTTAAAGTACTCCATTTTTAAATACCTTCAAAACAAGACCAATTTCGTAAAATTCGGAGCTCATATGTGAAAGTTGAGTTTTGGGCCTCTTTTGCGCAGTTTGACTTTTTGCTATTTTTGACCTGAGTTTTTATGTACATAATTAACCTTTTAAATTTTATTTATTCTTCATTATTGTTCTTTGATGGAAGTTTTATTAAGCGACACAAAAATCCAATTCCAGATCAAAACTGAAATCAAAGAAACTGACCGAGTCCAAGTGTTCGTTGTCGGTCTATACAAAAGTTGTGTTTCTGACTTCTATTTTATTTTCCTAATTTCTTATTCATTAAAAAATCCAAAAAAAATAGATTAATGTGTAATTAATTTTCTTGTATTTTATCATATTTTTTCTATAATTTTTATCCCCTCTAAAATTACCAAAAAAATACGAAAATGAATAAGAAATTAGGAAAATAAAATAGAAGTCAGAAACACACAACTTTTGTACAGACCGACAACGGACACTTGGACTCGGTCAGTTTCTTTGATTTCAGTTTTGATCTGGATTTGGATTTTTATGTCTCTTAATAAAACTTCCTTCAAAGAACAATAATGAAGAAGAAATAAAATTAAAAAGGTTAATTATATACATAAAAACTCAGGTCAAAAATAGCAAAAAGTCAAACTGCGCAAAAGAGGCCCAAAACTCAACTTTCACATATGAGCTCCGAATTTACGAAATTGGTCTTGTTTTGAAGGTATTTAAAATGGAGTACTTTAAATGAGTAGACCAAAATCGGACACTGTATGAAGGAGATATGCTCGTTTTAGTCTGTCAGATGTGAAATTAGACTTTGGGATTATTTGACACTTATTGGGGTTAGTAATTTTTTTGTATTTTTTATTTAATAAGGTTAGTAATATCTACACAATGGAGGTGGTTTGGGGTCAATCGAAGTTAGGATGAATTAATTAAAAATAGGAGAAGTTAGCGGTTTTTGGGCAAATTTACACATGGGATTTTTAATGCAATTTATGCATGATGAAATGCAAATATTATTAACACATGTATGAATGCTAACGATGCTCTGTTAATGATTAAATGCATATGAATGATGGGGAATCGAGCCTAAATGACCAACTTTAGCATGATGAATACGAGATTCATCAATGCTATCATTGAATCTTTTCTTATTGAAGTCAAAAACATCTTCTCTGCTAATGTGAAATTCATTCGTACGGATAATGCTTTGGAATTTTCCACATTACCTTTATTGGAATTTCACAGGTCTCTTGGTATAGTTCATCAGACTTCTTGCAATTATACTTCACAGCAAAATGGTGTGGCAGAACGTAAACATCGTCATCTTCTTGATGTCACGAGGACCTTGTTGATTCAGAGTCGTACCCCTCCTTCTTTCTGGGGGGATGCAGTTCTCACCGCCTGCTACTTGGTGAACCACATGCCATTCACTATTCTTAGAGAGAAGGTTCCCTTCTTGATTACATTTCCCGAGAAGGAACTATTCTCTCTCACTTCCAGAGTCTTTGGATCTGTGGCCTTTGTCCACAATTTCACTCCTGACCGTGACAAGCTCTCACCTCAAGCTGTCTAATGTGTTTTTGTCGGTTATTCTCGTACCCAAAAAGGGTATAGATGTTTTGATCATGTAGGATGAAAATATTATGTGAGTGCTGACGTCACATTTTTTGAGTCTGTTATGTATTTTTCTCCTACAGGTGACATGTTGTCTAATGCTAGTTCTGGAGAGGATGTTGTGGTTCCTCCACCTCCGTCTTCTCCACCATATGCCCCCCATGCTGCACCTCAGTCTTCTCCACCTCCACCATCTCCACCTCCGTCTACCCTATCCAAGTTTTTACCCCATGTTTACATTCGCAGGTCTTCTACTCGCCCTTTTGTTCATGCGCCGTCCACATCATCCACCACGCCTCAGGTATGTCATGAACACATTATTTCCACTGATGGCACTGGAGCTTTGAATGATACACATGAAGAATTGATTCCAGAGAACAAAGAGGCTGATGACCTGGAGATACCTATTGCCCTAAGGAAGCCTCGTCGCCAATGTGCCACGTATCCTCTTGCTGAGCATGTTTCCTTGGATTATCTTTCAGAGGAATACAAGAAGTTTGTGGTGGGACTCTCTGTTGTTACTATCCCACGTACATATCAAGAGGCGCTACATGACAGTAGGTGGCGACTTGCAATGGAAGAGGAGATGGCAGCTCTGCGGTCGTGTGGTACCTGGAGCATTGAGTCTGCTCCGTCAGGTGCCTCTATTGTGAGCTGTAAATGGATATTTACGGTAAAGCAGAGGGCAGATGGAAGTGTGGACCACTATAAGGCCAGACTTGTGGCCCGTGGGTTCACCCAAATCTATGGGGTGGAATATCAGGATAACTTTTCTCCAGTGGCTAGACACTCGACACTAGGCATTCTTCTATCCATTGTTTTTTCACGGGATTGGCCTCTTTACCAGCTTGATGTGAAGAATGCATTTCTATATGGGGACCTACAGGAGGAAGTATATATGCAGCAGCCACCGGGGTTTGCTACTGAGGGGGAGTCCCGGAGGGTATGCAGGCTCCATCAGGCGATTTATGACCTGAAGCAGAGTCCGAGAGCTTGGTACCAAAAGCTATCAGAGTTGATAGAGCAACGAGGATTTGTGCGGTCTACTGTGGATCACTCACTTTTTGTTCGGAGGACACAAAGAGGTACTGTTGCTATTCTTATTTATGTGGATGATATAGTTGTTACAGGGGATGATGAGCAGGGTATTCTGGCTGTCAAGGAGTTCCTAGGTCAACAGTTTGTGACTAAGGACCTTGACAATCTTCGATACTTCCTTGGATTGGAGTTTGCCAAGAACCAGTGTGGTCTTGTGATGACTCATAGGAAGTTTGTGATGGATCTTCTTTCTGAGATAGGTATGACAGGGTGCAAGCTTGCTCCTACCCCTATGGATCCAAATATGAGATTTTATGATGATGACATTGAGGAGGTAGACATGAGGAGATATAGAGAGCTTGTTTGGAAGCTCTTATACGCCACCATCACCAGGTCGGATATAGCTTTTGCAGTGAGCAAAGTTAGTCAGTTCATGGAGCAGCCTGGGAAGGTGCATATGGATGTTGTCCATATGATCTTGAGATATTTGAAGACCTCACCTAGTTCGAGTCTTATATTCAGTAGGGATATCTCTTGAGGTGATAACGTGTGCATATGCAGATTATGCAGGTTGTTTCAGAGACAGAAAGTCTACTTCTGGCTTTGCTATTTTTGTCAGCAACTCACTTGTTTCATGGAAAAACAAGAAACAGACAGTGGTGGCTAGATCAAGTGTAGAATCTGAATACAGGGCCATGGCACAGGGAAGTGCAGAAATGATGTGGGTTAGATCTGTGTTGACTGACCTTACTATTGAGGTTTTCTTCTTATGCAGCTTTTATGTGATGATCAAGCAGCTCTATTTATTGCCAATAATCTTGCTTTTCATGAACGGACAAAGCATATAGAGGTGGATTGTCAGTACACTAGAGACATGATCCAGAAAGGTCTCATATCCGCCTCCCATGTTTCCACTGGAGATCAGACGACTGATATCTTCACCAAGGCCCTAGCTAGAGGTCCCTTTCAAAGGTGTTGCTCCAAGCTGAGCATGATAGATATATATGCTCCAGCATGAGGAGGAGTGTTGAGATAATTGTATCTCACGGTGTCATTTATGTTTTTACATCTTGTGTAATTAACCCGGGGCTTTTCTCCTATATAAGAGAGCCCTTGGGTCTCATTTATGTTATGAATTTCTTTTCTCCCAACAATAATTAAATCACATTTAATTATCAAAGATCTCAATTCTCATGCATTCAATAATAATGAATCTTATCCATATTTTTATGATAATTAAATCACATTTAATTATCCATTTCTCAATGCTTGGATTTATTAACAATGGAATTATTCTTGAACTCTTTCAATAATAATGCGTTTTCTCCGCGGATACTTGGAGATAAGGACATGGCGATTATATATTCCGCGTATAGTGACTTGGTTGTTGAGATCATATCTCAAGTCTACATCTTAAGGACCTCCCACAGATGTTTGATTAAATCAAAGCCATAGATCTAATCTCCTAATTGCATCTGAATCTCATTCAGATCAATGTCCAACATTTGCACTTACATTAGATTACTTCTCTATTGAGAGGAGTCACTAAAATCCATACTTGTCACTCCCTCGGTATGGAAGCATCATGGTTATACAATCATTTATGATTACATCACCCTCATGTATTCCTAATACATGTACGTCATGCATACTGGAAGACATAGAATAAACCTGAATTAGATCTCTTTTGGGTTGTCACCTTCATGGTTTTATCATTAAGATTCTCATTCGGTCATTGGGAATTGGTATCGATTATATACTTTCCAAAAGCATATATCATACCTACGAATTCTTGTCATGCTTCCTAAGCAAGACGACCGTGCATGGAATTTGATCAGTCCCAATACCTTATGAGTGAGCTCATGTCTTCCGATTCAAAAGTGATCCTGTATGATCCCTTTGATAGATTGTATTTACCCACATGCCCTTATATGCACACCAGCTCGTCGGTGTATAGACCTTGATTAGGCCATCAACCTATCGGTCTACCAAATGTATATAATCCGACATATAGTAACACATCTCTCTCTGGTCAGAGGATGTATGTCTATATCGTGACAGTATACAACATAGGTTTTGGTTATCTCGATCTCGTTAAGTCAACTCTTTGACCTAACTTATCTGACACCTCCGAATATCTATTCCTATGCAGAGGACCTGCATCAAGAGGTCGGTCAGATACTAGACTTTTAGAGAAGGATTGCCATTTTCTCATGCTGGAGATAAACTCTTAACAATCATTTGATGGTGCTTGATAAGTCCTCAATTTAATCCTTTAGATTTTCATCCAAGCACCTGCCTTTATGATTCAACAATTGAATCAATAGATATACGATTATTAAGATGGCCATGGTACATAATCCTAATTGTACTAAGGGACCTTATAGTCCATTCAATCATTCAATCTCAGACAGGGAGTGGAAAATAAACCAGTAACTTTTATTGATATATTAAACTTTACAATAACAATTATTGTAGAAATGGTTCGCCCGGGGCTCACATTGCTAACAGATGATTCCAACGTCCACAATGTATGCATGCTGGATAGCGAGCAGTAGTGGGATCACGTCCATGTTCATGACCAAAATCATGTCCACGTTCAAACTCATGACCGCGACCACAACCAAAGTCACGATCGCATCGTCACTGGTAGTTGGATCGTCCCCTAGCATGATGGGATGTAGTCTCTGCAGATGGAGTAGTATGAGGATGCTCGGTTGGAGAATCGTGTTCCTGCAAACGACTGAAAATGGTCTCAAGTGTGGGTAATGCATCAGTGGTTAGAAATTGGTCCTTCACAGGCTTGTATCGCAGATGCAATCCGAACAGAAAGCAATACATCTGCCATTCTACATGTTCTCCTATATGCTTGTCGCAGCAAGCGGGCTGGAAAATGAGAAGCTCCTCGAATAGGCTCGTGAGAAGCATGTAGTACTTAATCAGGGTAGAATACCCCTGGCAGACCAAATTCGTGTGTGAATATCTGAGAGACTGGACTTGGTAGTCTACTGGGAGTAGATATACTCAAGACTCGTGGAACTGGGTGGCGTCTCGTGGAGCGGCACCAGAGGCGTGGGGGGGCTGTGATATCTCGTAGGGGGCAGCCGCCGGGGTTTTCCTTTGGTCGGGGATGCTTCTGATGCGGCTCTGCGGACCATTGGACGCGGGCGTGTAGGGAGCTGATGCGCTGCTTCGTGTGTAGGCGTTTTGGTCACTCTCGACGAAGCTGTCAGGCGGAGGGGTCAACCATCTCCGTGCTTATAGGTGAAGGGGGGGAGAGGGGGCGCTCTTCTTGGCCTCCTCGGACGTGGGGCTCATTTCCAAGGCCGTCTTCGCTGAGGATATCACCCGGCTCTCCCCCTGGCGGGCGATGGCGAGGGGTCTGCGTGGCTCTGAGGCGAAGACGTTACTGCATGGCTCGGCCGCTAGATGCTTGAAGTTGAAGTGGTGTCGGCCAGAGGCTGGGGACGTGGCCGTGGTGCCGGGTGCGGTGGAGAGAATAAAGATTAGGGGTCTGCCGGTGCAGGCAAGGTCGTGGCGTTGTATCTCTGTGCTTTTGCGGGGCGTGGTCGAGGTGCTGCGAGTAGAAAGCTCTGGTTGCCAACCCGATCAGCCCCTGGACGTTATCCTTCGCGTGCGCCGGGTTGGTGATGAACGGTTGGGCTGGTGGATGGTGTGGTTTGAGGGCCGGAGGTTGCTGCTTGAGTTGCTGGGCGCGGACGGTGGGCCGTGGGAGTGCTTTACTGGTCCCTGGCATGGGGAGGTCCGGCGTGGGGAGGTCCCGGCGGAGGAGGCGTTGCAGACTGGGGGGCTGACGTAGGTTAGCCTCGGCAGCGAGAGCTGCCTCGGTTTTCGGTGCAGGAGCAGTCGGCAGAGGGGGGTTGGCGTCCGAGGTTGGCGCGCTTCTCGGAGAAGAGGATTCGGTTCGGCGCAATATCTGCGGTGGGTTCTTCGAGGGTGGATGCTCTTCGTCATCCGTGGAGTCTTGCGCTTGGGGGTGACGCTGCTTCGGGGGATGGTGGTGCCGAACATGTTCCGCCTCGGGTTGTGGTGCAGGGTTCCGGGGCAGTTTCGAGGCAGATTCGGGTTGTGAAAGCGGGGAGCTTATCGGGTACTCGGGCCGATCCTGTCGAACCTGACGGGTCGTATCAGAGCGGAGTGCCGAGTGGTCCGGATGGGGCCTCTTCGGGCGCCTTGTCGGGTGGGTTACCGGGTAGCCCTCGAGTGGAGCCTGCGGTGGAAGAGGCTGGTGGAGGTAAGCCTGGAGGGGGCTCGGGGTTCGGGCGACAGTGTAGCTTGGTGGGTGAAGGGGTTGCGTCAGCCCCAAGTTTGCTGGTCTCAGAAGGGGGACAACGTGGGGAGGTTGGGGTCGAGGTCGCCTTTCCGTGGAGGGGGGGAGGGCATATGTTCCTGTGGTGATGGAGTCGGGCCCTGTCGTTGGTGGGGTTGCTGACTCTGGTGTGGGCATCGACGGGAGCTCTATTCCGCTTGAGTTGGGCGTTGGAGGTGTGGAGGTCGGGTGGGATTCGGTGACGTCGATCCGGGAGGGGGAGGGGTCTTGGCAGCGACGTTTTGGCCTCGCCTATGAGAAGGGGGCGCACGGAAGAAGTTGGGAAAAATGTCGAGGGCTTCGCGGAGGGCATCTTTTGCGGCGATATCTCCAGTGGAGGCAAAGCACCAGGTTGACCGCCCGGTGTCGGTTCGGAACATATTTGCAGCTCTGGACAGGGGTATCGTACGACGTTTGGGGGCCGTTCCCCCGAAAAAGATTGAGTTTCAGGTTGTTAAATGAAGTTGTTGTCTCTGAATGTGAAGGGCTTGGGCCACCTCGATAAAAGGCTTGGGGTGCGGAATCTGGTCAGGAAAGCAGGTGTGGATATCTTCTTGATTCAGGAGACGGAGTTATAGGGCATGGACGACCGGTTGCGGCGTGAGCTGGGAGGGGGGGTTTCTCGTTTGCAGACAAGGGGGCGGTGGGCACCTCTAGGGGTCTGTTGTCTGGCTGGCGATCCGATTCATTTGATCTGTTGGGGACTCTGCACTCGATTTCTTCTCTGACGGTGAAGCTGCTGTGGAGTGCGGATGGCGCTCACGTGTGGGTCACTAATGTTTATGGCCCGCGTAGGCGGGAGGACGACTCCCTGGCGGCGGACTTGGCGGTTATTGATGTGGAAGTTGGGGCTGGACTTTGGATTATCGGAGGTAGACTTGAATGTTACTTTTTTCCCTGATGACAGGCCAGGGGGTGCCGGTGGCAGAGATTCGGGGTCAGAAGAATTCATGCAGGCATATAGCTCCTTGGGCTTATCTGTTGTCGACGTGATGGGATGCAAGTTCACTTGGAGGAATGTGAGATCGAGGTCTAGGCTTGACAGGTTCCTGGTGTCGGTGGAGGCGGGAGAGGCTTTCCCGCTGGTGAGGGCTTGGGCTCTCCCAAGGACGCTATCTGATCATACTCCGATTATTTGGTTCTCCGGGGAGGAGCGGCCGGGGCAGTTTTTCTTTCGGTTCGAGAAGGAGTGGTTGTTGGAGGAGGGCTTCCGGGATCTAGTGGCTGATTATTGGAGGGGGTGTGAGGTGTCGGGGTCTGCGGTGTCGTGGTTCGCGGCTAAGTTGGAGTCGCTGAGGCGGTTGTTGTTGTCGTATGGGAGGGAGGTCGCCAAGCGGCAGAAAGCAATCAGGGCTGAGGCAGAGGCGGGGATTAGCAGGCTGGATGGGGTGGAGGATGAGCGGGGGCTATCTCCTGAGGGGGTGAGTGAGAGGGCAGCATTCTTGGAGGCGGTTTTGCTGGAGACGGGAAAGAAGAGGTTCATTGGCGACAGAGAGCGAGGCAGAAGTGGCTATGGGAAGGTGATGCGAACACACGCTTCTTTCATTCCATGGCGTCTGGGCGCAGGAGAAGGGGTTTCCTGCATGAGGTGGAGGTTGGTGGGGTGAGGGTGTCGGGTGAGAGGAACATCGGTCGCGCCTTGCGGGAATACTTCGTGAGGGCCTCGCGTAAGGTGCGGGGGGACAGTGGATGGGGCTGGACCGGTCTGGGGGTTGGCTCTTTGAGCGGATCCCTGGCCGATTCGTTGGTGGCGGTTTTTTCGGGGGAGGAGGTGCGCACGGCTGTTTGGAGCTTGAATGTGGACGGGGCTCCTGGCCCAGACGGTTTTCCTATATCCTTCTACCGGGAGTTTTGGGAATTGTTGAGGGGCGACATCTTGGAGGTCATGGATGAATTCAGGGGTGGCAACAGGGGATTCGAGAAAATTAATAAGGCGTTGATCTTTTTGCTGCCGAAGAAAGAGACCCCCGTGGGGGTGGAGGATTTCAGGCCTATCTCGATATCTAATGGCATCTATCTCATCATCGTCAAGGTGTTGGCGAACAGACTTAAGGCTGTGTTGAGCTCTATGGTGTTACCTGCACAATCCGCATTCATTCCGGGGCGCTGTATGGCGGATGGAATCGAGACTGCTTCGGAAATTTGTCTTGAGTGGAAGAGGTCCAAAAAGAAGGGGGCGACTTGGAAGATAGACTACACCAGGGCCTACGATTGTGTCAGTTGGAAGTTCTTATGGGTCTCGTTGCAGAGGAGGGGATTTCCAGAAGAATGGATTTGGTGGATCAAGAGATGTATAACTACCAGTTCGTGCTTTATCTTGGTCAACGGCAGGCCAGAGGGTGGGTGGTTTCAGTCGCAGAGGGGAGTTCGACAGGGCTGTCCGTTGGCTCCTCTGCTTTTTGTGGTGGTGTCGGACTGTCTTCTTGTTTTGTTTCAGCGTGCGGTGGGGGAGATGTGGTATGAGGAGTTCCGGTTGGGGGACATCTCCGTACATGTGTTGCAGTATGCGGACGACACGCTGATCTTTCTTGAGGGGGGACGGAGGAGCAGAATCACAATGCGGCTACTTTGGTGGATATCTTCGGTTGCTTGTCCGGTTTGCAGATTAACAGACAGAAGTCGGTACTGGTTCCACTGTGGATGGACGACGAGGAGGGCGGCAGGCTTGCTGGGTGGACGGGTTGCCCTCTGGGCAGGTTGCCGATCTCCTATCTGGGGCTGTCTCTGGTGGCTGATAGGTTGAGGAGGGAGGATTGGGACTGTGTTCTTCGGAGGTTGGAGGAGCAGTTGGAGGGCTGGAAGGCTACTACTCTGTCCAAGGGTGGGAAGCTTACCCTGCTGAAGCACGTTCTCTCAGCCATCCCGGTGTTTTTCTTCTCGACGAGATTGATGCTTGTCACAGTTAGAAGGAAGGTGGAGGCCTTGATGAGGTCTTTCTTTTGATCGGATGGAAGGCAAGCGGCGAGGGGCTTGCACTTGGTTGCTTGGGGGGACCTTACAATGCCGGTTGCAGAGGGGGGCCTGGGTATCTGGGATGTGGAAACCATGAACAAAGCTTTGCTGGCGAAATGGGTGATGCAGATTTGGGGATCTTCTAATTCGTTAGCCTCCAGGCTTCTGAGGATGAATTATGGAATCACAGGGGAGTTGGTGGTCAGGAGAAAGCGTGGTGAGTCTTCGTTGTGGATGGGGAATGGCCACCTTTTCAGGTTCTGGCAGGATGACTGGACGCGGGAGGGGGTGCTGGGCCGCCGCTTCCCTAGGTTGATGGCTTTGGCTGCCAACAGGGAGGCACGGCTGGTTGAGGTTGCGGACTCGGGGTTGTGGGCTCCGAGGTTCCTTTCGGTTCTGTCAGATCAGCGGTTGGATGAGTTCTTGCGGTTGTTGTCGGAGATTCCAGGCCTTGGGGAGATGTCTGGTGAGATAGACCATTTTGAGTGGGCGGATGGAAGGTTCTCCATCAGGGGAGCTTATCGGAAACTGCGTGGAGGTGGAGCTGGACGAGGTGAAGACCTATGCGTGGACAATAAAGTGATTTGGGCGGCCAAGATCCCTATTCGGATTAAGGTGTTCCTTTGGTGTCTAAGGAGAAACCGTCTATGCGATAAAGTTAGGAGGGGGAGATTGTTGGGTGTGGCAGATCTGAGTTGCGATAGACGCGAGGAGGGTCTGGAGGACGTGGAGCACATTTTCTTCGGATGCAGGTCCTCGACGTAGGTCTGGGATTCGTTAGGGATGACTTGGGTGCAGGCGTCCAGCTTCGAGTTTTTCTGGAGATCTATTCGATTGGTGGCTCTTGGGTCCTCTGATGATGTCTATAGGCCTTTTGCCATGTTGTGGGCAATCTGGCCTGGCAGGATTGATTGCATATTCAAGGGTCAGCGGTTTTATTATGAAAATGTACTCGCTCATTGTAATGCTTTGTACAACTTCTGGATATCCAACTGATGTACCTTCTTGATATTAATGAAAGTTTTGGTATGGTTGGGAGGGCTCCCCCTAGTTTTTGTTCCAAAAAAAATACTCAAGACTGCCCCACATTGCCTTTGTTGTTTCCTTGTAGAGAAGATTCGATGCTATATTTGGATCGACGTTGTTGGTCATCCAAGTAATGACGTGGTAGTTGTCTACATACCATGTATTATAGTCCTTGTCCATCTCCTTGGACGGATCCTTAGTAAGAACATAGTCCTTGCATTGACCACCAATAAACACCTTGAATGATCGAGACCAGAGTACATAGTTCTCAGAGCCCTTCAGTTTGATAGACGTGGCTTATACCATCGTAGAAGAAGTCAGGTACACGGGCTTGAGCTTTGTGGATGCCATGGTGATTGCGAAGGTCAAGAATACGTGACCTAAACAACAATTGGTTTAATTGTGAATGAAAGGCGACAATCAAGCATCAAGTGGATATGAAACGGTTGTAGAAGACAATTAGGAGACCTCCGTAGTTGCTGGTTGTCGTCTCAGAAGGCTTGGCAGCGAGCCTTGGGTTCTGTAGAGGCACCGACGACCTCAAAGATAGCCCTAGATGGCCTGGGTGGTGGTTGCAGGGTGCCCTAAAGGGCTTAGATGGCGCCAATCGAGCCCTCAGATGACCAGAACTATGATTGGTGCGGTGGTCCTTAAGTCGTTGAAGGGCCCGCAGTTGGCCTGAGCAGTGCCAAAAGGAGCCATAAATGCCTGGGTTCAACTGGAGCAGTTGTTAGGGCCTTGGTGCCTCTAGCACCTAGAGGCAACGCCAACAGACTTGCCGAAGGTTTGATATGCACCAAAAGGAGGGCGCTAGAGATCCTGGCGACAAGCTTTGGTGCCGCTAGGGCACCTGGCTGCGAGCTTTGATGCTGTTATGGGCCCTTGGCAGCGGCGTTGAGAGGCTATGACCTTCTCGGGTGACGGTGTAAGAGGCCTGGCGGCACGGAGAAGGCCCTGCGTGAGGGTAAAGTCGAGATGCGATGTTGGGGAGGTTTAGGGCCGACAGTGGCAGTGGGATTTTAGGTCAGAACACCGATCCAGGTCCGCTGCTTTGATACTGTTAGAATTATTATATTACAATTATATTTGTAACCTTTCGGGTTCCGTAACCCTTAACCCTTCGGGTTCCGTAACCCCCCAGGGGTATTTATGTATTTTTCCTCTTGTACTCTCTAGGGTATATAAGAGACCCTAGCCCTATGGAATAGATAATAGATATCCCATTTGTCTCTCTTCTCCACATGGTATCAGAGCAACGGTCCTAGACCTGGGTTCTGACCTAAAATCCCCACCGCCACCTTCAAGCCTCGCAAAAGCCTGCGCGGACCCTCTTCCCTGAATTAGGGCCCCACGCAAGGCCCTCCAATCACCTCCAGTGCAATAGCCCTCCCGCTAGCGCTACCCTGCACTTCCAAGACCTCCTACGAAGGTCGTCAGCCCCACAGCTACCCTCCACGGGTACCGTAGGACTCTTTGGAGATCCAAAACTCATCACGGACTGCTTGCAAGAATCCAGATTTGCTGTCCATTGAGGGTTTTCAGACCTTCTTCAAGGGCAAACGTGAGTTCTTGGGTATTTTTTAGCTTTTATATGCATCCTTAGTTGATCACAGGATCGTCTTTCTATTTTAAGACCACCATGACGCCTTCTTCTACCGAGACAAAGCCGTTTGCCACGAATATTATGGCACAGAGCACTACTGTCAAACTCAAGGGCATCGAAAATTACGTGCTCTGGTCTCGATCTTTTATGGTGTTCATTGGTGGTCAGAGGAAACTCTACATTTTGACTAAAGATCCTTTAGATGAAAAGGACAAAGAGTACGACAACTGGCAGACTGACAACTATTTGGTTATCAATTGGATGACCAACAGTGTTGAGGCTCACATTGCCTCAAATCTTCTTTACAAAAATACGACCAAGGAAATGTGGGAGGATTTCGAGCAAACATACTCCCAGAAGAAGATGAAGTCACGCCTTGCAGACAATTTCAGACGAATCTGGTCGGCATCTCAGGGTGATTCCACCCTCATCGAGTACTACAGGCATCTATCCAGCATGTATGAGGAGCTTGCATTATTCCTGCCCTCATGTTGCACCAAACAAATACAAGAGCGTTCTGACTGGCATGTATATCGCTTCCTTGATGGCATGCATTCTAGATATCATGCAGCGAAGGAGCAATTTCTTATATCAGGCACACTGCCAACAATGAAGGCCATCTTTGGCCGACTTGAGGAGCTCGAGACATCTGCTTCCTGGCCTCCCGTCTTACCTTCAATAGAGAACTTTGCACGCATTGCCTCATCTGGGCGAGGAGGCAGATACGGCTTGCGAGGAGGATGCGGTCGTGATCCAAGTCGTGGCCGTGGACGGGAATCTGGACGAGGCCGTGACTTTGGTCGTGGTCGTGGGCGAGACTCTACTGCCCCATGCACTCACTGTGGTAGGTGGAACCACCCGACTGAACTATGCTGGCAGAAGTTTGGCGTACCTTCTTATCACGCCAATAATGCTTATGAGGATGCCTATGATGTGGAAGAGGCATCGCCTACCTCCAATGGCAAGACTATTCATCTTAATGATGCAGATTACTCCCGCCTAATGCAGACCCTTCAGACTCCAGGGCCTACCACCACTAGTAACACTACAATTGCTGCTCTAGCCGCTCCTTCAGGCACAATAGCCAACTCTGTTATCACTCCTACTCCAGCTTGGATTATTGATTCCGGCGCCTCTACTCATCTCACTGGAGAAGGTAGTCTGCTCACCTCTTCCATACCATCTACCTATGTGAAGTCAGTTCGAGTCGCTAATGGGACTCAATCACAGATTACTACTGTCGGAACTATGGAATTCTTTTCCAAGCTCCGACTTACGGGGGTTCATTGTGCTCTTGATTTTTCTCTTAACTTGCTGTCAGTTCACAAGCTTTGTGTTGAGCTTTTAGTCGTATGATATTTGATGAGTCTTGTTATTATTTTCAGGACATTTGGACGAAACAAATTTTTGGTGGGGGTCATGAGAAGAACGGCCTATATTACCTTGGCATACCCTCATACTCCAATTTTATTGGTGTTGCATCTATCTCTGAAGATCCGCTCCTATGGCATCTGCGCCTTGGGCATCCCTCTACCAAGGCCATCTCCATGATGTTTCTTGAAGTCTCTGCTCTGAAGCCCTTTCAGTGCGAGGCATGTGAGTTCGGGAAATACCATCAAACTTCGTTTCCTGTTCATACCGAGTCTCGTAGTACTGTTGCTTTTCATCTTATTCATTGTGATGTTTAGGGACCTTGTCCGATCAGATTCGTTGATGATTATAGTCGATCTTCTTGGGTCTATCTAATAAAGGAGCGTTCGGAGATTAATCAAATTGTCAGAAATTTCTTTCAATATGTTAAAACTTACTTTTCTAGCATTGTTAAGATCATTCGTACCGACAATGCTCTTGAATTAACCGAACATGACTTGACCTCTTTCTTTGCATCCCAGGGAACTGATCACCATGTCCATATACCTCACAACAGAATGGTATAGCTGAGAGGAAACTTCGACACTTGCTAAATATTGCCAGATCTCTTCTTAGTCAAATGGGTGTTCCTAAACAATATTGGGGAGATGCTATCCTTACTGCAGTGTATCTCATCAACCGTGTTCCTTCATCTGTTCTCAAAGGGGCAACTCCATTTTCCTTTATCCTACCGAGTCTCCTTTTCCTATACCTCTGTGAATTTTTGGTTGTATTGCCTTTGTTCATAACTTCCATGCAACTGACAAATTATCCTCTTGTGCCATCAAATGCGTCTTTCTTGGGTACTCTCGTACCCAGAAAGGCTATCGCTGCTATGATCCTATTGGACGTCGATACTATGTATATGCTGATGTTACCTTATTTGAGCAAACAAGTTATTTCACATCCAATATGCTGACGTCCAAGGTCGCATCTGCTGGGCCCTTTGGCGCGCCTTTGGTCGATCTGGAGGGCTCGCAACGACTCCATTTTCTCGAGCGCGCGCTTCTACGAGGAGAATGTCACTTCCGCGGCTGCCATGTTAATTACTGATTGGTCTAGCTAGTTAGACCTCGGGGCCGGTTGTCGCATTCCTTGTTTTTAACCTTGGTCTCTCCTTCTTCCTCCCTTCTTCCCCCACTCACACTGTAAGTATCTCGTTCTCTTTAAATAAATTATACTGGGGTGAACACCATCGAGTGTCTCCCCCTTCTTTGAGCTTCAAAAAAAAAGTTATTTCACACAGACTATGAGTGACATTCCTCTGGACCTCCCTCCTCCACCAATCGTCTATACTCGTCAGTGTACCTCTATACCTTCTACACCAGTGTCTGTACCTATGCATGTCCCTTTTATGCAGGATGATACTTCGAGTGCTCCCACCACTGCTGTCCCGGATGTACCTGGAGAGCTTCCTATAGCTCTACGCAAGCAAAAAAGGAAATGTACGTATCATCCTTTGTCACATTTTACTTCTACAGATGATTTATCTTGTTGTGACAAGAGATTGCAGATGCTTTGAATGCTATTGCCGTTCCAAGAGATCATTCAGTGCAATGCAAGATCATGGTTGACGAAAGGCCATGGATGAGGAGATGGATGCACTTACCTCCCGGGGTACGTGGGATCTTGTGCCGTGCCTCCCGGGAGTTCGTCCTGTGGCTTGTCGATGGGTCTTCATGACTAAACAATCGCCTGATGGTTCTTTTGACAGGTTGAAAGCCAGACTTGTTGCCAAAGGTTCCACACAAACCTTTGGAGTTGATTATTTTGAGACCTTCTCGCCAGAATGGGGTCGATACGTACCATTCTCTCTATTGTTGCCAACAAGGCTTGGGCCATTTATCAACTTGATGTGAAGAACGCCTTTCTTTATGGTGATCTTGAGAAGGAGGTCTTCATGATGAAACAGGGTATGTAGTCGAGGGGGAGCATGTATGTCGACTACGCAAGGCCATTTATGGCCTAAAACAGAGCCCAAGGGCATGGTTTGACAGGCTCACTACGGAGATCAACACACTTGGTTTTCCGAGGACAACATCTGACTACTCTGTTATTGTTAGACGACGGTCTACTGGCACGATCGTCCTTGTTGTCTATGTTGATGATATGGTTATCACAGGAGATGATGTAAATGGTATTCAGGAGACCAAGGCCTTCCTCCAGAAGGTCTTTGTCATGAAAGATCTCGGCCAACTTCGTTATTTTCTTGGCATCGAAGTAATACGCACTACAGAGGGGCTCCATCTTTCACAGAGAAAGTATTGCCTCGATATTCTGACTGAGGCATGACTTCTTGGATGCAAGTCATCTGGCATCCCTGCAGAAGTGAGAAAATATTCAGCATTTACTGATCCAACTTTTGAGGATGGAACACGATACAGAAGCTTAGTGGGAAAATTACTCTATCTCACTGTTACCAGGCCAGATATATCATATGTTGTGAGCAGAGCCAACCAAAATATGGAGAAGCCTTACAATCATTGGCATGATGTTCTTTTGATCCTTCGATATTTGAAGGAATCTCCCGGTCGTGGACTTTCCTATGGGGTGAGTGGACACACTAATATCTCCACCTATACAGATTCTGACTATGCTAGCTCTCCTGAGGACCGACGATCCACTACAGGATACGCCATGTTTGTTGGGGATAACCTTGTTACTTGGCGAATCAAGAAGCAGACAGTGGTATCCAGATCCAGTGCGGAAGCAGAATACATGGCAATGGCTCAGGCCACATGTGAGATCACATAGCTTGTTTCTTTCCTAATAGAACTTGGCATGCCAGTCGCCACTCTTGTACCCTTATAATGCGACAACAAGTCTGCCACGTACATCGCCACCAATCCAGTTTTCCATGAGCGGCCAAAATACATTGAAGTTGATTGCCATTTTATTCATGATGCAGTACGAGAAGGACGAATAAGCACTTCACACATCTCCATTGAACTTCAACTTGCAGACATCCTCACAAAGGCTCTTCCTAGGAAGCACCTAATGTACTTAGTATCCAAGTTGGGCATGATCGACAGATATGCTCCAATTTGAGGGGGGAGTGTTAGAATTATTATATTACAATTATATTTGTAACCTTTCGGGTTCCGTAACCCTTAATCCTTCGGGTTCCGTAACCCCTCAGGGGCATTTATGTATTTTTCCTCTTGTACTCTTTAGGATTTTCTCTATATATAAGAGACCCTAGCCTTATGGAATAGATATCCCATTTGTCTCTCTTCTCCATAGATACCGTGTGGAAAAACAATGAGAGAATGAAATTGCTTGTTTTATTCATGAGGTCTAGGGGTCCTTATATAGGACGGAACCCTAGAGAGCTCAAAATTTGAAAAAATATATAAATACCCCTAGAGGGTTACAATTGATAAATAATAACCGTAAAAATATATTACTAACAATAATAATGTAATGAGATAATTTATTCAAGAGGTCTAGAGGTCCTTATATAGGACTAAACCCTAGAGAGCTCAAAGAGACAAAATACATAAATGTCCCTGTGGGGTTACAATCGAATATAAGAGTCTAATCTTTCGTAAGATATCTCTAACACACATATTAGAAAAAAAATGAGGGAAAGAGGAGTGATGACCCAAAATGGTGCCCACACAACTTGTATATCCACGTAATCGTATCAAAATTTACAAAGGCCAGGACTTCGTAAGAGCCTTTACACTCTCGAAACATTTTCAACCTAAAGTATCTCTTCTTGACAGAGCACCGCATTGTTTCTTGGCGACCACTACATCCAAACAGGAGCGAGAGAGGCATAACACTCTCATTGCTCGAGCCAATTTAAGTAGATTAGATGAAATCCCAAATTTTGATGTGCTTGTGAAGTCCCTCTCCAATTACTGTAGACGCGTCCCCAACCTCTATGAAACCCCCCACTTATGAAAAAAAGGTGATCCGCTTCTTCCTTAGATCCAAAGTAACATGTGAAAGACCCATTCATCCCCTAAATGAGCTTGTCCCTTTGACAGTCTTCCCGTGTTCCCGTCATAAAGAACTTGTGGTTTGCAAAAATTCTGGATAATTCAATTGTGTGCATGATGGGATTTGTAGTGTGAATACTTTGTGCTTGTTGTTTTATGATTGCAGTACTTTTGCCATATGCCTTCACTGAATGAACCTTTTACTTTGCACCTACACTTTATGCTGTTGATTGCCATTTTGTCCCCAAATTGTTTTCTTTCGTCCGACTATATGCCATTGTGCATTGTCTCTTTCCTCATCAAAAGATTTCAACAATTGGAAAATTTCCCCTAAAGACCAGATTTGAATCGGTGAAATTTTCTACCCAAAGAAACGTGCTACCAAACTGTGCTTTACAAACTGCCTTGCCGCTAACAATTTAGAGTAATTGGTTTTCGTTGGTGCCAAATTTGTGATGTTTGTCTTCTTGGACCGGCCCATTTGTTTACATCATTCATTAGAAAATTTTCAATATATTTTCTTATTGATGATAAAGCCATCTGATTGGAATTGCTCATTTGCTGGCCGGGATAGCCTTCTCTAATGACCAGATTTGAACATGTGAAATTTTCTACCCAAAGAAAGATGCTGCCAAGCTGCACTTCTATCAGGCTTCTCTGTTTTGTCTTGCTGCAAACAATTTGGGGTGATTGTTTTTCATTGGTGCCAAGTTTGTGATGTTTGTTGTCTTCTTGAATCAGCCCTTTTGTTTACATTTTTCATGATAAAATCTTCAATATACTGTCCTATTGATGATAAAGTCATCTGATTGGAACTGCTCATCTTCTGGCTGGCCTACCTGTGTACTAGCCTGCGTGTGATCAAGGTTGCATATTCGCTTTGTTTAAATGATTTTGTGTTTGAATAATGTGAAATTGGAATTTCTCCTCTTTGAAGGGGAATCCTAAGGCTATGTGTAAACATATATTATCTACTTATGTACTCTTCTGTTATTTTCTGTTCCTGCTGTTCTCTTTATGTAATTTACCCATAGGCTACTCTCCTATATAAGAGAGCCTAGGGCTAATGGAATAAACAAGCTCCAGCGACGGTCCTAGACCGGAGTTCTTGAAACCCTAACCCTAGCCCCACCGTCGAGCCTCCCTCTCTCCACGCGCCGCAGACTGTGCGCCTCGACCCCCTCGCGCGCCGCTGGCCGTGCATCGCCTGCACCCCGCGCTCCACGTGCCTCACCTACGCTGAGCCTTACGCCCCGTGCGCCTCGCCTACGCCCTCGCGCACGTCTACAGCGCGCTTCACGCGCATATCCAGTGCGCTTCGCGCGCATCCTTCAGTGCTCGCCGGCCGTGCGCTTGCGTGCATCTCTTGCGCATCTAGCGCATACTCCAGTGCACCCTCTCGCGCGACCAGTGCGTGCCTGCGCATCTCCAGTGCTCGCCTGCGCGCCCTCTCGCGCGACCTCTCGCGTGCTCCCTGCGCGCCCTATCGCGCACTCCTTCCTGTGTGCCCCTAAGCAGTGAATCAGCCCTGCATGGTTTCTAGCGCGCACAACTCCAAAGGAATGGGTTTGGTTGCTTGAAGTCTACACCTTGCAACTAAACCCGTCTATGTCCGTGTAGACGATCTTATCCTCGGTCTCTTACTCCAGTCTTTGGTTATAAGTATGTCTGAAAGCAAGGCAGATATCCCTTCCGTAGGCGCCTTTCGAGGTCCAGCGCCGATTGTGAAGATGGATGGTTCGAACTATGAACTGTGGGCAATGCAGTTCATGATTATGATGAAGTCAACCGGTAAGAAACACATTCTTACTGAAGAAGAGCCTGCAGAGAAGACTGGAGCTAGTGCCTCGTGGGAGGCAGATGATGCATATGCTAAAGTATGGCTATCTGGAACTCTGGCAATCGAGATTGCCAATGATATTCTTCATCAGCCCACAGCCAAAGATATGTAGGATATTCTAGCCGCCACATATTCTCAAGTGAAGAATGAGACAAAGATTCTGCAACTTCAGCATGACATATTCACTATCAAGCAGAATGGACGTCCTCTACACTCACTGTACACATCTCTACGAGGGATATTTGAGAAGCTGTATAGCTTCATGCCCCTGACAGCCACACCAGAGCAACAGAAGACCTACCGGAATGCAACTATGGTAGGAGTTTTTCTAGCTGCCCTTGATCCTGAGTATGAGGCAGCACGGTCTCAGATCTTGGCAGACTCTACTATTCCTCCTATGGAGGAAGCCTTTCACAGGTTGAGCTGGATCACTGTTCCCTCTATAACTACGAATCAGACTACTTCCGCCATGGCTGCCAACAGAGGTCGTGGAGGTCACCATCATACCCGTGGTCGTGGCCCTCGTGGTAGAGGAGGTCGTATTCTGCCATCATGTACCTACTACCATCGTATCGGACATACTGAAGACACATGCTACTCTAAGCATGGATTTCTTGCATCTGCATGAGTCGCTGAGCAGATAGAGCCTCCTTCTGTTGCCTCTTTGGATCAGCGCTTTGATGACCTTGTTGCCCGTCTAAGGGGCATTATTCCTCCATCCGGCCCAGCACATACTACTGAGAGCCAGTCTGACGCTGTTGCATCCGCCTCTGCTTCTACCAGTGCATCAGGTAGTTCACGTGCATTTACTAGTAGTGGATCAGATACTTTAGCATGGATTATGGACTCTGGCGCCACTCATCATCTATATGGCGATCAAAGTCTACTTACAGGGTACAGACAGATTCCTCCAGGTCGAACAGTGGTCATTGCCAATGGCACACATTCCCCGATTACTGGTCAGGGGGAGATTAGACGGACACCATCTATGCAGCTCAAGAATGTGTTACACGTACCTAATTTTTCAATGAATTTGTTATCTATCAGCCAAATTACAAAGGATTTGCAGTGTCGGGCGATTTTTAATCCATCTTCTCTTGTGTTTCAGGACATCCTTACGGGCAACGTGATTGGGCGTGGCTATGAACAAGGAGGCCTCTATCGCCTCAGTCAGACCCCTTTTGCTGGAACTTCATCTCTACCTACTGGACTCGTCTCCCCTTTGCTATGGCATCTGCGCTTTGGGCATCTACCGCTTCAGAAGTTGCGTTGTGTATTACCCCAGGTTTTACCTCACACATCTATCCAATGTGAGGCATGCCAGTTGGGAAAGCATCATCAGTCTACCTTTTCCAGTCGTCAGTGTCGGAGTAGTACCTCCAAGTTTGAGTTATTTCACATTGATATCTGGGGTCTGAGTCGTGTTCCTGATCATCAGGGACACAGGTTTTATATAGTTATTGTGGATGACTTCTCTCGTGTGTCATGGGTGTTTTTGTTAAAGAATAAATCTGAAGCAGGGAATATTATTATTAATTTTCTTACTGGGGTGACGATGTTCTTACAGCATGTTACCTAATCAATCGTATGTCGTCATCTGTCCTAGGTGAAGAAATTCCGTTCTCCATTATCTTCCCTGGAAAAGAGCTATTTTCTCTCACTCCTCATGTGTTTGGCTCGGTTGCCTTTGTCCACCAGTTGTCTCCTGGTACTGACAAGCTCTCTCCTAGGGCTGTCAAGTGTGTTCGTTGGGTACTCCAGAACTCAGAAGGGGTACAAGTGCTATGATCCATTGCGCAGGCGGTATCTTGTTAGTGCAGATGTCACATTCTTTGAATCTGTTATGTATTTTTCAACATCATGTGATCAGTTGATACCTCCAGCTAATACCGATGCCATCTACATGTCACCACCACCACCACTACCACCATCACCACCACCACTACCAACAGAACCGTTACCATCTTCTGCACCTCCCATTACTATACCTGTTTCACCACTACCATATCATTATACCCGCAGGCCTGCTTCAGCTCATGGTCATTGCTCATCACCGAGCTCGCCCAAGGTATGTTCTGAAGATATTATCATTGATGGATCTGATGATGTCTCTGAGCAGGATGTGTTACAGAGGACGGACGAGGATACAACTGATTTAGATGTTCCTATTGCTATACGAAAATCAAAGAGGAACTGCGCGTCATATCCTTTAGCAGCTTCTATGTCGTTTGCACGACTAACTGGAGATTTCAGGAACTTTGCAGTCGCATTGTCAGCTGTAGCTATTCCCCGGAATTACCAAGACGTTCTAAAGGATAGTAGATGGCGTCAAGCGATAGAGGAAGAAATGGAAGCACTCCGGTTTAGAGGAACTTGGAGTCTGGTTCCTGTACCTGCTGATGTGTCACCAGTGAGCTGCAAGTGGGTATTTACAGTCAAGCAGAATGCAGATGGCAGTATTGACAGATACAAGGCTCGCCTTGTTGCTCGTGGTTTTACACAAACATACGGGGTGGACTATCTTGATACATTCTCGCCAGTGGCCCGCCATTCTACTCTACGGATCTTGTTGTCAGTTGCGGTTACTCGTGAGTGGCCGCTATATCAGTTGGATGTGAAGAATGCGTTCCTATATGGTGACCTCCAGGAGGAAGTCTACATGCAACAGCCACATGGATTTGCTGTTGAGGGGGAGTGTTCCAAGGTGTGCAGACTTCATAAGGCTATCTATGGCCTTAAGCAGAGCCCCAGAGCGTGGTTTCAGAAGCTCTCAGACCTCTTTGAAAAACAGGGATACAAACGCTCTAATGCTGATCATTCCTTGTTTGTACAAAAGACTTCCAGAGGTATTATTGCAATCATGGTTTATGTAGATGACATCTTAATTACAGGTGATGATGTACAAGGAATAAAGGAGGCGAAAGAAATGCTGGGTCGTGAATTTGTTACCAAGGACCTCGGAGTCCTTAGATTTTTTCTGGGGTTGGAGTTTGCCAGAAACCCGTATGGGTTAGTAATGTCTCAGAGAAAATACGTCACTGACCTGTTGAGTGAAACAGGGATGCTTGGCTGCCGACCTGCTACCACACCAATGGACCCTAGTATGAAGCTATATGATGATGATACAGAGGAGGTGGATAAGAGAAGATACAGAGAACTGGTGGGCAAACTTCTGTATGTCACTATCACTAGGCCCGATATATCCTTTGCAATGAGTCGAGTGAGCCAGTTCATGGAGCAACCGCGTCAGGTTCATATGGATGCCATACATATGATATTCAGGTACCTCAAGTCATCTCCAGGTGCGGGTTTGCTGTTCAAGAAAGGCAAGGTGATCTCTATCTCAGCATGTACAGATGCAGATTATGCAGGGTGTCCCAAGGACAGGAAGTCTACTTCCGGGTGTGCTGTATATGTTGGAGATTCTCTAATCTCATGGAGGAGCAATAAGCAAACTGTGGTAGCGAGGTCTAGTGCTGAATCTGAATATAGGGCTATGGCCCAGGTTAGCACAGAAATGATGTGGGTACTGTGCTTACATATTTATACATAGAAGTCCCACTTCCTATGACTTTAGAATGTGACAATCATGCGGCCTTGTTCATTGCAAACAATCCAGCATTCCATGAACGAACCAAGCACATTGAAGTTGACTGTCACTTTATACGTATATGATCCAGAAGGGATTCATTGCTACATCCCATATTAGTTCAGAGAATCAAAATGCAGATATCTTCACCAAGGCATTACTGCGAGGCCCGTTCCAGAAGTGTGCATCCAAGCTGAGCATGATTGATATCAATGTTCCATCTTGAGGGGGAGTGTAAACATATATTATCTACTTATGTACTCTTCTGTTATTTTTTTTCCTGCTGTTCTCTTTATGTAATTTACCCATAGGCTACTCTCCTATATAAGAGAGCCTAGAGCTAATGGAATAAACAAGCTCTTTTATTTTCCCAACACTATGCAATTACGTCAGATTGTGTGCTCTCTGTTCAAAGTACAAGTTAATGTTATGTTTATTTTAATTTTACTTGCATCAGATTTTGTCAGTGGGAAAATAGCAAAATAGAATCTCTTCCTCTATCGACTTGCGCTAGTTGCATGTAAACATTAATCTAGTGAATTGGAGTATAGAAGTTGTTGTTTAGCCCAATGTCATGTGTATTAAAGTTTGTAAGGGGGTAGGTGATATGTATGTTCCGATCTCATTTATGTTATGCCTGTATATGATATAATACTGCTCTGTTTTCTACGAGCTATTCCTCTGCTTCCATTCAGTAGGCTAATTTATACTATCGGTCTCCTAGATGCAACTTTTATTATCTTTATTATTTGATTCTTGGATGCAGTCTAATGTCTACTACTAAAGAGTTTGAGCTTTATCTCAGGGATCATATAATTATATAGAAATATGATTTTCTATAATTCCATAAACTATTTGCTGTGGTAACACTTCCAATGTATTCATCAGATTCCAGGTTCGATCGAATTAGATGCATGATATCTTCATTTATATAATTATATCGCCTGCTCAAGAAGTTGTGTCAATATATGAGCAGGCTGCTCAGAAGGTGTAATAGGTAATCAACTCTACCACATATGAAGACACTTAAATGGTCTAGTGGTTGAGCAGTGTGCCCACCACCCAAAGATCAGGGTAAACTAAAAATTACCTTTCCCCCATGCCCTCCCCCCCCCCAAAAAAAAAACAATTCCTTTGCATCTATCTCCTCGTAAAAGTGATAGCATGATACGAGTGAGGAATATGCTTGGACTTAATGTAAAAGTCAAGTTTGCTAATGCACTTTCTGCTGCATCACAAAACAGTGATATTGCTAATAACGGGTTTTTTTATCATAAGCAAGGCCCTGAATGTCGGTTTCGGCCACCATTTCGGTGACCGACCGAAATGGAATTTCGGTAGAATTTCAACCGAAATTTCGGTCATTTCGGCAATTTCGGTCGAGGTCGAATTTCGATTTCGACTGGATATCGATATTCGACAGAAATTCGACCGAATTTCGCTGAAATTTGAGGCCGATTATAAGACAATTGTTTTGTATAAGAACTAACCATGGCCACCTGTTCATAATGTTTACATAGTGCTTAGAGAGAGACCTCGGCATAGTCCCTTGTTGAAGAGCGAGTGTTGCCAAGAAACTCTCAAACATCGATATCAATATGATTTTACATCTATTAGAATAATACTCTAATTGCAAAAAATGACGTTATCAGTAAATTCATTAGCAGTGGTCTTTTTTTTGAAAGATGGGTTGAGCTTTTTTTGTGCGAGATTCGAATGTTAATTATAGGAGAATTCATAAACTAGACTGGGTTGGCTAACTGATGTGTGGTCGCGTAATAGTGTTAGAGGTCTACAAGTTTCTGAATGAGGTTTGATATAAGAGATGCCTCACTATCCATTTTGAGTAATTTATAATTTCTTTCAAAGAGATGAAAGTCTTTAGTTCTCTGCTTCTAGAATGAAGGTTAAGAGTAAGTGTATGCAATGAGTCAACCATATCTTGTCATGTATGTTGAGTTTTTGGTTTGTATAGGAACCCATAGCATTAAAAACATGTCGTAACTTGACCTTTCCTTCAAAACTATAGTTCTATCATGCCATCTATACTGAATGCTCTTCATCAATATTCTTAAGTATGTCTAAAATTTGAGGAAATATGTGCACTGATGGAAGCGATGCATTTGACTGGTTCAGCAAGGACTCTGGAGAAACCATTGATGTGACCAAAAGTGGCGCTTCTAATCTCCCAGAAGGTTCAAAACAGGCAAAGTTGGAAAAGGAGTATAATAGCTCTCAACCTAATTCTTTCAGGGCTTCAGAAGTAGTTCACACTGGTATGAGCACACCTTTCTATCTATTTTTATGGATTTGTCTATTTTATAAAAAGAAAGTGATCAGAAAGAAAGTCTCCTGTGCGCGAAGAGAAGTGAGCATTTCAGTCCAAATTACCCAGAATCAACTTTCTTGTAGTTTTAAATAATGTGGATGTTAATAAGTTTAAATGTGAACATTTCCAGATGCTGGAGCATCTCATGATATAGTTAGTGGAGAAGAAGCAATATCTGTGAGGGTGTCTGCAACTGCTGACGGTGTCTCCTCTATCCCCTTAAGGTGATTTCAAAGTTTTTTTACGTTAACTTTATAATTCTTGTATGTTTCTTTTCTATATTTTATTCCTGAACGAGATGTTTTCACAGTGTGGGCATGCTTGCCCTGTGCAGACAATTTAAGTCTGGGGCATTTTCATTTCCTTTAAACGTTTAAATTGATGTCATCCCTACCACTTAGGGTAAGCTGATGCTCGTGATTAAGGCTTATGTTAGGTGAAACAAGGATAATCTATAACTATGTCTAATTTTGAGAAAATTGTCAATTGATATAGTGGCTTCGGCATAAATGACATGGATGTCTGATACTGAATAGATCCCATATGCACTTTGTGCTTGCTTTTTTTTTGATGTAAAATGGGGTGACATCCCAATGCGGGATTCACCTCGAGACCGGTTTCATTGATTAAAGGTTAAAGTACATTACCTTGTTAGCCAAAGGCGGTACAATGAGTTAAAATGACAAACAACATTTTCATAGTGAAACGTGTGGTTGCTGAAGATTACGTCATTTCTTGCTGTCCAAATGCACCACAACACAACAAATGATCTGGTGCTATCAGCATGCGAGTTGCTTCCCACCTGCCTAACAGGACTCCAAAAGTCCGCCAACCCCCCCGTCGCGACCCAATCACATCTGACCTCCTTCCAAATCCGCGTCGATGAGGGGCATTTGAAGAACGAGTGGTCGGAATCCTCCACACTGCCTTCGCATCTGTCACACGATACGTCTTCCAGGTGAAGTAATCTGTTCCTCCTTACCTTATCGATCAATCGGCCTCTTCTGAGACACCACAGGAACACCTTGACTCGACACAGAATGCTAGCCGCCCACACAATTTTCAGGTCTTGGCACAGATTCGAGTCCCGCTCAGCAGATTCAGACCTCAACTCCTTATACAGCTTCTTCACCGACAATCCAGCCCCACTCCACCTAAAGTGATCGCGATCATGTGTGAAGGGACCCGACGACGGAACCTCCCCCACCATCCTGATGAACTCCTCCATGCGCTGGTCAAACAAGTCAGTGTTGAAAGACGGCATCCAATTCCCCGAATCCGCCGCTTGTAAAAGCGAACAGTCTTTCGCAGATGCCAATGCGAAAAGACGCGGAAACCTAGCTTCCAGGGATCCATCACCAGACCAGTCATCCTACCAGAATCTGAAGACCTTGCCATCCCTCACACATGGGTGCAACTTCGGTGCTTACAGCGGCAATATCTCACGAATTCCCTTCCAAAGCGCTGACTGATACCGCGTACTTCCCGCCACTAGATCCCCTTTGACACCGTACAGTTTTCTGAGCAGAGCCACCGAAAGGCAATTCGACGGCCCCCAGATGTGCACCACCCACTTAGCAATCAAGGCCTTATTCATGCACTCGATATCCCGTACCCCAAGCCCCCTTCATCGCATCCCCTGGTGACCTCATCCCAGCTCAGAAGGTGCATCCCAGACCTTTGTTGCTTCCCACTCGACCAAAAGAATCTCCTCATCAGTGCCTCCACCTTCTTCCTGAACCCAACTGGTATCAGACGGGTCGAAAAGAAGAAGATCGGGATCGCCACAAGGACGTGCTTCAAAAGAATCAGCCCCCCCCTCAAGAGTGTAATCTCCTTCCAACCGGACATCCTTTGTTCCATCTTCTGGACCACCGTGTCCCAATCCGACTTCTTCAATTTGCCCGCAACCAATGGGAGATCCAAGTAGGATATCGGAAGTTCACCCATCCGGCATCCAGCGACTCTCTCTAGCTCCGCACGTTCAACCCCCTCCAAGTGGAAGGGCACCAGCGTCGACTTATGCCTATTTAGCTGAAGCCTGAAGCCCCGATATGCTGTTGAATATCTACACAATCTGAGCCGTGTTGAAGTTCTGTTCCGTCGATCCTCCAAGGAACAATAGTGTATCGTCCGCATGTTGAAGGATCGGGATGGAAATATTCTCCATCCGGAAGCCCTCGCACCATCCGATGTCAACCGCATGCTTCAGCAAGGTAGCCAAAGCATCCGCAACTAGCACAAACAACATAGGCGCCAGCGGGCATCTCTGGCGCACACCCCGTTGAGGCTGAAAATACCCTCCCTCCGGCTTTCCGTTGACCAGGATCGAAAAGGAAGAGGTAGTCACGCATCGCTTCATCCAGTCTACCCACATGTCAGGGAAACCCCTCTTCTGTAGGGAAGACTAGATGAACTTCGAATCGACACAATCATAGGCCTTTACGTAGTCTAATTTCCATAGTGCCCCCTTCTTCTTTGATCGCTTCCACTCCAGACAAATTTTAGATCACCAGTCCGTCAGCCATCTGCCTACCCGGAATGAAAGCTGACTGCCCATGTAGCACCACTGAATCCATCACCTCCTTCAGCCTGTTTGCCAGAATTTTTGCCACAATCAAGTAAATGCCATTGGAAAGCGCTATCGGACTGAAGTTATCTGAGCTAAATTCCTTAGTAGTGCAGTTGAAAAACATAATTCCTCGAATATGGTCCCAAAAATGTTAATTCCCTGAGTAATGTAGTGAAATCGCATGGAATCTATGCGTTATGTATATCGCATATAAGACATGCGACTTTCATATATTATTGGCAGTAAAAAAAACCTATAACGCATAGAAAAAAATGCGATTTTCATATTTTTAGCTATATCGCATAGATTCTATGTGAGTTTCATTATTACTAAATATAAAAAATGTCAACTTTGATTTATTATTGTACAAGTGTCGCATTTTATATATGCGACATGTATATCGCATAGATTCCATGCGATTTCACAACATTACTTATGGAATTACAATTTTCGGGACCATCTTCAAGGAATTATGTTCTTCAACTACACTACTAAGGAATTTATCTCCATTCGTCATCCACTTTGTGCTTGCTTATCTTGTGCACAATAGACTTCTGACAATTTTGTTTTGTGAAAATGCCTTAAAGTTTATCATTGGTAGATATATTTCGGTAGATATCTTCCTTTATATCATCGCATTTTTGATAAAATAACATCATATGCGGCACTTGCATCTTTGTTATTATACTGTATCAGGACAACTAGTATGCGGTAAAGCAATGAGATGCCAAACTCATTACGAATTCCACCATTTTGTGAGCATCGTATTGTTAGCATTGGAAGGTATTGTATGTTATTCGCATATGTTGATGTCGGTGTTATCCCTTGAAGAGGAGGATGCGGAGGAGGCTTCCTTGATAGTCGTGAGGTGGAGCCAGTGGCAATGGTGTTAAGGATTGTAGTGGTTCAGATGATACTATGATGCTCGTGAGTATGAAATGAGGATAGTGGTGTATTTAGAAGGAAGTATATGGTAGAATAGAGCAGGTTGACGATTTTGGCCACCTGGAAGGTTGTAGGGCTCTTTTTGACGCTATATTATTACTATGCATCAGGGTATGAGGGGAGAAGATGAGTTTTAACAATAGAAAAGAAGAATGAACTCTAATAAACCAACAATTCTCTCTTTTAAAACAACCCATATGCTTTACACTTAACTAGCATTTACTACACTATCCAATCTGAGCAATCTTAATTATGTGTGGGGCTTTGGTTTGTTAGCTAGCATTTGTTTTAGCCGTTCAGATAGTGATTCACATTCTTTAGCTATGCATTATGCGCCTCTTGTTGATATAGCTTTGAAGAGTGTAGAACACGTCTTTGGTTTCCCAATAGTGTTGGCACTAATGTAGGACACGAAATTTTCTCTTCAAAGTCAGATATAAGTCTTACTCTTATCTGATCTTGTTTTGATAGAGCTTCCACAGTGCTATTTACCAAGCTTTTTTTGTGAACTTGCACCTTTTATAGTCATCCTTGTGCAAACAGCCCTTACACAAATGAGGATGATCATGTTTTTGATAGAGCTTCTATATAGCACTTCCAAAGGTTTTTATATTAACAGTCAGATATAAGTCGTCCTTATGCAAACCCCCCTTCAACAAGTGTGTTTGATCTTGTTATTAATATTGCATCAAGGACCTTTATCTTAAAAGTTAGGAATAAGTCACGACGATTTGGTTTTGTTTTTTCTAGAGCTACCATATAGTGATATTTACTAAGTTGTTTCTAGGAATATACACCTTTTATGGTCATCTTTGTGCGAACAACCCTTACGCAAGTGAGTTTGATCTTCTTGTAGATCGAGCTTTCGAGGACTTTATCTTTGTGAAAATATAAAATAAAAAATGCAAAATCAAAATTCAGAAAGAAAATGCGATTTCACGTGGAACCCTGCTCCTTAAAGAGTGGGATGAAACCATGGGAGAAATCATCAAAGAACTAGTTTTGTATTAGAATTCTCTCAAATAAGTACAAGGAGAAATCCTCAAAGAACTAGGTTTTATATTAGGATTCTCTCAAATAACTACAAGGAGTATGTGGCTCTATTTTTAGTCCCACCAACTCAACTAAGTCCCATCATTTAGCAATGTAGGACTCAAGGTTTAGAAATGTAGTATGCAATATTTGTTTAGTTATACAGTCAAAAGCGATTAAGCGGATATGCGGAGTACACGAATTATGTGGTTTGTAATATTTTAATTAATAAATATTAAAAATACAATAATAAAATATGATAATAGTGCTTAATTTTATAGTTGATGATTTAACACAATCCAAAATTAAAATTTTCAAATTAGATAATATAAGGTATATGCATGAAATGAATTTTATACATGGGGCATGGTTTCTTATATAGTGTAAAATCACATGGCCCAGTAAATAGAAATTATATAGTAGCCCTTAACATGACTCGGAACATAGAATGGTTACAAAAGAAATAGCTAACCTAGAATCAAACTGGAAATGGAAAATACGCCATTGGCTATATCAACCTAATGATGTCGACACTCCTCATGTTGGAGGCACATCTATTCATCTATCATGTCCAACTTGGAAGTCAACAATTAGATGTGTTTCTTTGGAAGCGCTTTTGTAAATATATCCGCAAGTTGGAATTTTGTGGAAATGTGTTATATAGTGATCTTCCATTCTCACTCAGTATCTTGAATAAAAAGACATTCCATGCCCGTGGATTCTTTTTTAGGCCATAAATGGCCTTACATAATCAGTTTACATACTCCCTGTTGACGGAATATCATGGTGGATGGTGGATGTATGCCTCCTCTAGACTACCATGGACAAAGGTGTTCTTCACATGTGATCTAATTGACAAAATATGTCAGTTCTTGTTGGCTTCCACTGATAGAATTGTGTGAATGGACACCATCCGTGCTACTGGGAAAATATCTCAAAATAGTTGACGCCATAAGTTTGAGTGATCCTTTTTGCCACTAGTCTAGTTCTCAATCTGTTGATTGATCCATCAGGTGAATGTTTTGTCGTAAACAAATTTAAAAAAAGCACGAGGCGATCTGAGGTGTTTTCTCAAAATATGAGGCGAGATGCAAGTCTCGTAAGCCTCAAATATTTCGAAAGAAAAATTAAAATTAAAGCAAATTATACGGGAATAAATAACAACACAAACTATTGCAGCATATTGTTCAAAAGCGTAATACAAAGTACAAACTACAACTATGATTGTTGAAAGTTCAACTATGATTGAGAATTATAAAAGAAAATAGAAAGTAGGAAAAAGGTTCAACATAAGCATAAATCTAATGCAACATATTGTTCATCACATTCATTTGATCCATAAAAAATCACTAATCATCAACATTGATTCAACTAATTAACATCAATCATCTCGCTCCTCGGCATTGTCACCGCCATCGTCGTCACTGCTACTACTACTCATTGGACCCTCATCAGAATCATCCTTATAATTCAAATGCACATCATCACCGACTTCTTCATCGCTTCCATTCTTAAAATTGAACTCCTCCTTGTTGAAGGAAAAGATTAAGTTGTATTCTACCTAATCCTAGAGCTCTCTTATATATATAGGAGAAAAGCTCAAAGGGTAGATTACATAAACAGGACAAGAGAAATAAACAATATAAATAAAGATAACAAAACACAAGAATCTTAACACTCCCCCTCAAGGAGCATATATATCTATCATGCTCAGCCTGGAACAACATTGATGAAAAGGACCTCTTGCAAGAGCTTTGGTAAACATGTCTGCAATCTGATCACCTGAAGCAACATAAGACGTTGAAATAAGCCCCTTTTGAATCAAATCACGAGTATAGTGACAGTCTACCTCAATGTGCTTCGTTCTCTCATGAAATGCTGGATTATTAGCTATGAACAAGGCTGCTTGATTGTCACATTTGAGATACATAGGAAGAGGCACCTCAATTGTTAGATAAGTCAGAACAGACTTGATCCACATCATTTATGTACTCCCTTGGGCCATGGCTCTATATTCTGATTCAACACTAGACCGAGTAACAACAGTTTGTTTCTTACTCTTCCATGAGACCAATGAGCTACCAACAAACACAATGAAGCATGAAGTGGACTTCCTGTCCTTAGGACACCCAGCATAGTCTGCAGCCGTCCACCCAGTAACTGCGAGAGACGTATCTCTTCTAAAAAGAAAACCTGCACCTGGAGATGGCTTCAGATATTTCAAGATCACGTACACTGCATCCATGTGTTCCTGCCTGGGTTGCTCCATGAACTGGCTCAGTCTGCTCATAGCAAAAGATATATCAGGCATGGCAATAGTACAACAACAACAAAGCCTTTTCCCATAATTAAGTAGGGTTGGGTGCATGGATTCTTCGCCTCCATTCATATCTATCTTGGGTCAATCTCGGGCTTATATCCAAAAACTAAGATCCCTTCGTATAGTCTATTTCCAGCACTTCTTGGGCCTTCCTCGCCCTCTCTTAGCCGGCTCAACATCCCAACACTCGCATCTCCTAACTGGTGCATCAGTTGATCTTCTTTGCAAATGACCGAACCATCTTAAGCGGTTTTCTCGCATCTTATCCTCGATCGGAGCTACACCAACTTTCTTTCTGATTGCATCATTCTGAATCCGATCTTTAAGTGTGTGTCCACACATCCACCTTAGCATTTTCATTTCTGCTACAGCCATTCTATGCACATGTCTATGGTTCACAGGCCAATATTCAGATCCATAGAGCATAGCAGGTCTCACAGCTACTTTGTAAAACTTTCCTTTAATTTTTAAAGGAATTTTCTTATCACAGAGACCAACAGAGGCTCCTCTCCACTTTAGCTAGCCTGCATTTATTCTATTAGTAACATCTCCATCAATTTCCCCATCCTGTTGCAAAATAGATCCCAGATATCTAAAGGAATCTCTCTTCCGAATGTTATTGTCACCAATCCTCGCCTCAATTTCTTCACCATTGCTTCCATCAAAGGTGCACTCCATATATTCCGTCTTAGCCCTACTTATATGAAATCCTTTAGTCTCCAATGCATGTCTCCAGACCTCAAGCTTCTCATTTACTCCATCTCTAGTCTCGTCAATCAACACAATATCATTAGCAAATAACATATACCAAGGTAAGTCATCCTGAATGTGACTTGTCAACTCATCCATAATCAAAGTAAAAAGAAATGGACTCAAAGTTGAACCTTGATATAAACCAATGTTGATGTCAAAATAGTCAGTCTTCCCAGACGGGGTCCTTACACAAGATAAAGCCCTATCATACATGTCCTTTATGAGGTTTATGTATAGAACTGGTACTTGTCTCTTCTCCAAAACTCTCCACAATATCTCTCGTGGGACAAAGTCATAAGCCTTCTCCAAATCAATAAAGATCCTATGGAGGTTCTTCCTTTTAGCTCTATAAATCTCCATTGTTCTCAGCAAATGGATGGCTTCAATAATTGAGCGACCTGGCATGAATCCGAATTGATTTTCTTTTACGTTGGAAACTTTCCTCAGCCTTCTTTCGATCACACGTTCCCAGATTTTCAGTGTGACTCTTCAGCTTGATACCTCTGTAATTTGAACAATTTTGAATGTCTCCTTTATTCTTATAAAGAGGTACCACGATACTCCTCCAATCTTCAGGCATTTTCTTGCTTCACCAAATAACATTGAATAGATTCGTAAGCCAAGTCAAACCGCGCTCACCTAAAACTCTCCATACTTCTACAGGGATGTCATCCGGTCCTACGCCTTTCCCAGGTCTCATAACCTTCAAAGCCTCTACTTCCTTTCTTTGTATTCGTCTATAGCTTGCACGATTCAAGTAACTTTCACTACTAGTTAGATCGGCTAAAGTGATCTCTCTATTTCCTTCCCCAGTGAAAAGTTTATGAAAGTACTGCTCCCATCTATTCTCTATGCCCTTCTGAGTAACAAGCACGTGACCTTCCTTGTCCTTAATGCATCTCACTTGAGAAAGGTCTTTGGTCTTTTTTTCTCTTGCTTTGGCCAACCTGAAAATATCCTTTTGGCCCTCCTTAGAGTCGAGATTTTTATAAAAAACTTCATAAGCTTTTGACTTAGCTTCGCTTACAGCTTTCTTTGCTTCCTTCTTCGCTATTTTGTAGTTAGTGACAGTTTCCGTTGTTCTATCCTTAGACATAGCTTTAAAGCATGCTCTTTTAATTTTTAGCTTCTCTTGCACCCCTTCACTCCACCACCAAGCCTCCTTTTGATTTGGAGCTCCTCCCTTTGACTCGCCTAGTATCTCTTTGGCTACCTTTCGGATACCAGATGCTACTACCTCTCACATCTCGTTTGCACTTCCGCTACAATCCCAAGATAAGTCTTCTAAAACCTTCTCCCTGAAGCTTGATTGCTTTAATGGAAGATTCCACCATCTAGTTCTAGTGATCTTAGGAACCCTCCTCTTCTTTATCAGCCCTTTTATTTGCACATCCAAGTCTAACAAGCGATGTTGGGTTGTCAAACTCTCTCCTGTGATTACTTTGCGATCTTTACAACATAACCGATCTCTTTTCCTCAACGCAAAGTAATCTATCTGTGTTCTAGTTGGTCCACTCTTATAAGTAATTAAATGCTCATCCCCCTTCTTGAAGGGAGTGTTTGCTATGAATAGATCATATGCCATTACAAAATCCAGAATGACTTTTCCCTCTTCATTTCTATCCCCAAAACCATGTCCTCCATGAACACTAGCATACCCTGAAACATCTTTTCCCACATGTCCATTAAGATCTCAACCTATGCAAATCATCTCTCTTCGTGGGATTCCTTGTAAAATCTTATCCAGATCCTCCCAAAAAGCTTGTTTAGTCCTTTTATGTAAACCAATTTGCAGTGCATAAACTGAGATGATATTCAGAATCTTCTTCAAGCACCAATTTTTAGCGAAATAACCCGATCCCCAAATCTTTGCACCTCAACCATACAATCCTTCAAATCCTTATGAACAACCACTCCAACACCGTTTCTACCCTTATCTTTACCTGAATACCAAAGTTTAAAGCATGTCTTCTCGATCTCCCTTGCTTTCTCTCCAACCCATTTAGTCTCTTGAAGACATAGTATATGAATCTTCCTTCTTTCCATTGTATCCACTATCTCCATCAATTTTCCAGTTAACGTGCCAACATTCCAACTACCAATCCGCAACTTCCTTTGCAATCTCTTTTAGACTAACTTCTTTACTCGTATGCGTCCATTATGCGAGAACCCTTGTAAATTTTGGACTGCATCCGGGCGGTGATGCAGCAGAACTAGCTTATTTACCCGCATGCGTTCCTCATGCGGGTAATAGTAACATATAATAATTTTTCTACCAGCTCTCTATATCCTCTCTTGTCCACCTCCTCAGAGTCATCATCATATAGCCTGGAATTAGGATCCATAGGGGTACTAGATGGTTGACATCCCATCATGCATGTCTCAGATAAAAGATCAGTAACATACTTCCTTTACGTCATAACCATACCCTGCTGATTTCGTGCAAACTCCAAGCCAAGGAAGTAACGAAGCGTGCCAAGGTCCTTGGTAACAAACTGTTCTCCAGGGAAATACTTAGTTGCTTGAAGGCCATGTTCATCACTGCCAATGATAACAATGTCATCAACATAAATCAAAACAACTACAATACCTCTTTGATTTCTCTTAACAAAAAGAGTATGATCTGCAGTGGATCTGGAAAACCCCTTATGTTCAATCAACTCTGAGAGCTTCTGAAACCAAGCCCTCGGACTCTTCTTAATGCCATATATAGCCTTATGGAGACAGCACACCATATTGGACTCCTCCTCAACAACGAACCCAGGGGGTTGCTGCATGTAAACCTCCTCCTGCAGATCTCCATACAAGAAAGCATTATTGACATCTAATTAGAAAAGTGGCCAATCACGAATCACAACAACAACAATAAGAATCCGCAGGGTAGAGTGACGAGCAACAGGAGAAAAAATGTCCTGATAGTCCACCTCATAGGTTTGGGTGAAACCACGAGCAACCAATTTGGCCTTGTATCTGTCTACTGTGCCGTCATCCCTATGCTTCACAGTAAATACCCACTTGTTGCCAACAACAGACGCACCTGATGGAGCATGGACAACACTCCACGTACCTCGTGACTGTAAAGCTGTCATCTCCTCCATAGCTAGACGCCATTGTCTGCTCTGTAAGGCCTCCTGATATGACCGTGGTATCTCAACGGCAGACAATCCCACAACAAATTGCTGAAATTCCTTGGAAAGACGCCCCCAAGGAAACATGAGAACCAATAGGATGCAAAGTGCAGGCATGTTTCTGACGTCGTAGTGGTGTAGGCATATCCAGATCCTCAGCATGTGTAGAAGACATAGTATCCACATCTTGTATCTCAGTCTGTACATGCAAATCACCAGTGCCATCAGAAGAACTCAAATGTTCAGTACATACCTTGGGCGTGCTGGATGACGAAGGAGGCACATGAGCATGGGACATTTGCTGGTAAACATGGGAAAGAAAGTAGGAGATGGTGGAGGAGGTAGTGGTAGTGGAGGTGGCGATGGAGGAGGTAGTGGTGGATGTGATGTCGTAGGTGATAATGACGAAGGAAGAGGCATATAGACCTCTTCTCCATCCTCTAAAGGAGTAAGCCTGCCACATGTGGGGGGGAAAATACATAATGGACTCGAAAAAGGTGACATTTACACTAACATAGTATCTTCGTCGAACAGGGTCAAAGCAACGATATCCTTTTTGGGTCTTGGAATACCCAACAAACATACATTTGACAGCTCTGGGAGAGAGCTTGTCAAGACCAGGAGACATTTGATGAACAAAAGCTACAGAACCAAAAACACGAGGCGTCAGCGAGAAAAGATCCGTCTCAGAAAACGCAACCAAGAACGGAATCTTCTCTCACAGCAACGAAGAGGGCATACGATTTACCAGATAGCAAGCATTAAGAACCGCATCTTCCCAGTATGAACGAGGAGCACGACTCTGAATCAAAAGAGTTCTGGTAATGTTTAATAGATGGCGGTGTTTTCGTTCTGTCATCCCATTCTGTTGAGAAGTATATGCACAAGATGTCTGATACACAATACTAGGAGACCTAAGGAATTGAGAAAGCTGTGTACTACAAAATTCTAATGCATTATCGAAATGAATAAACTTGACTTTTGCAGAAAAAATATTCCTAATTTCATTAATAAAGGACTGGATAACATGACCTACATCAGACTTGTTCTTAAGAAGAAATATCCAAGATAATCTTGAAAACTCATCAACAACAAGATTAAACATGTGTCCTTGATGATCTGGGACACGACTGGGATCCCAAATATCAAAATGGAGCAACTCAAACAGACTGTGACTACTTCTACCCTGATGACTCTAAAACGTGGATCAATGATGCTTCTCAAGCTGGCAGGCCTCGTACTGAAAAGTAGAGTGAGGAGAAATATGAGGAAGAACGTGACTCAGCTTTTGCAGAGGAAGATGACCAAATCGAAGATGCCACATATATGGAGAAACATATCAAGTGCGAAGTGAAGAGGCACCAGCATATGGAGACTGCACTAATCTGTAGAGGCCCCCTTGCTCACGGCCAGTTCCAGTCACCCTACCTGTTAGTTTATCCTGAAACACAAGAGCAGATGGATCAAATATAGCACGACAATGTAAGTCTCTAGTGATTTGACTAATTGATAATAAATTCATAGAAAATTCAGGAGCATAAAGAACATTCTGAAGCCTCAATGCGGAAGTCAACTGCACCTCCCCCTGGTCAGTAATGGGGGAGTGTGTCCCATCTGCTATCACAACAGATCGTTCAGACTGAGTCGGACGAAACACACTAAACTGGCTTCCGTCACGACAAAGATGATGAGAAGCACCTGAATCCATGATCCACTCTGACAAGTCTGCCCTTAACAACTTGTAAAGGCATATTCTATACCTGATGTGGATGTTGATGCTGACGCAACTACCTCTGAGGACCCTGAAGGAGAGTTGGTTGACCCAGAGGTAACATGCATAATTTCCTTCAGTCGCGCCACAAGCTCGTCAAATCTCTGGTCAGATGCAGGTAATGGACTCCCAGCTTGTTGTATTTTCTCTGCAACCTGGGCTGAAGCAGGAAACCCATGCTTAGAATAGCAGGTTTCCTCTGAGTGGCCAGATATGTGACAATAGGTGCACTGCTGACGGGATCGACCACCCCCTCCTCCGCCCCGGCCGGGGCTTCCCCTACCGCAATATGGTGTAGGGCTTCCTCTACCACATGATACTGTCATAGCCGAAGATTTCTGAGACTGTAAAGTGCTACCAGGGGATATAGATAGTCTACTCAATCTGCGATATGCCTCCTCCATCGGAGGTATGGTAGCATCAGTGAGGATCTGGGCACGAGCTGCATCATACTAAGGATCGAGGGCTGCTAGAAAGACTCCAGTCATCACAGAGTCTCTGTATGTCTTGAGTTGCTCTGGTGTAGCAGTCAAGGGAATGTAGCCATGTAACTTCTCAAGCATACCCCTCAAAGAAGTATAGAGGGTGTGAAGAGGGTGACCATTCTGCTCCGATGTGAAGATATCGTGTTGGAGCTGTAGTATCTTCGACTCATTCTTTGTCGGAGAGTATGTAGCGGCAAGAATATCCCACATAGCCTTTACAGTAGGCTGACTCTGGATATCATTAGCTATCTCCATGGATACAGTCCCGGATAGCCACATGCGTGCATATGCATCATCCGTCTCCCATAAGGCATTTGTCACGGTCTTGTCACGTGGCTCCTCTGTTGTGAGGATGTGCTTCTTGCCATTACATTGCATCAAACTCATGAACTGCATGGCCCACAGTTCATAATTGGTTCCATCCATTTTGACAATGGGTGTTGGACCTTTGAAGGCATCCAGGGATGGAACTTCTGCTTTGTTGTCGGACATGATGACAACTACCTCCAAGACTGGGTCAGCAACAAGAAATATCGGTGTCTACACCGACATACATGAAGATGGTTGTGGGTGTAGACTCATACCACCTTTTCCATTCTTCTGGAGATTCCTTTGGGTACCTAGAGTGTTTTAGATATTCACGTCACACCCTAAGTGCTAAGGAACACGCGTGATGGCACAGAGGTAGAGGCGTGTAATGGCGCGGAGGCAGGGGCGCATGATGCACAGGTGCAGGCGAGGGCCTACGGCGATATGCAAGAACAGGCGCAGGCACGATGCGCAGGTGCAGCACCAACGCGTGTGAGGGCTGGCGACGATGCGCAGGTGCAGCGCCGGCGCGCGCGAGGACCGGCGGCGATGTGCGTGGGCGGTACAGACCGGCGGTGCAGTAGGGTTTTTCATTGGGGATATGGCTCTAGGGCACAGGCTCCGGTCTAGGACCGTCTCTCTGATACCATGTGGAAGGAAAAGATTAAGTTGTATTCCATCTAATCCTAGAGCTCTCTTATATAGGAGAAAAGCTCAAAGGATAAATTACATAAACAGGACAAGCGAAATAAACAATATAAATATAGATAACAAAACACAAGAATCTTAACACTCCTCAACATTAATTGGAGTTTTTCCTTTACCTAATCAAGAAAGTAAGATGCATAGTCATTTATTTGAAAATTGATCACAACAAAGCATCAGACATTCTTTTAATTTGTATTGCATTTTGCCATATTTTTCCCTTTCTTTTTACGTCAAGCGACTTGAGCTCCTTCAGCTCTTTCCTCGTCAATAGGATCATCCTCAAGGGGTATGTTTGCATAAAGATCCTGATAGGCCTCGACATCTTGGGCTTCTGAAATCTATCCATCATCGAAGTCAATGTCTTCCAAACATAAAGGATCTTCTATTATTTTTTCTTCCCTATGTTTCAATTTGAGATTTATAGAGCTAAAAGGAAAAACCTCCATATGATCTTTGTTGATTTGGAGAAGGCTTATGATTCTGTCTCACGAGAGATATTGTGGAGAGTTTTGGAGAAGAGACACGTGCCTGTCCTATACATTAACCTCATAAAGGACATGTATGATAGGGCTTTATCCTGTGTAAGGACCCCGTCTGGGAAGACTGGCTATTTTGACATCAACATTGGTTTACATCATGGTTCAGCTTTGAGTCCATTTCTTTTTACTTTGATTATGAACGAGTTGACAAGTCACATTCAGAATGAGTTACCTTGGTGTATGTTATTTGCGGATGATATTGTGTTGATTGACGAGACTAGAGATGGAGTAAATGAGAAGCTTGAGGTCTGGAGACATGAGTTGGAGAGTAAAGGATTTCGTATAAGTAGGGCTAAGACAGAATATATGGAGTGCACCTTTGATGGAAGTAATGGTGAAGGAATTGAGGTGAAGATTGGTGATGATAACATTCAGAAGAGAGATTCTTTTAGATATCTGGGATCTATTTTGCAACATGATGGGGAAATTGATGGAGATGTTACTAATAGAATAAATGCAGGCTGGCTAAAGTGGAGAGGATCCTCTGTTGTTCTCTGTAATAAGAAAATTCCTTAAAAATTAAAGGAAAGTTTTACAAAGCAGCCGTGAGACCTGCTATGCTCTATGGATCTGAATGTTGGCCTGTGAACCATAGACATGTGCAGAGAATGGCTGTAGCAGAAATGAAAATGCTAAGGTGGATGTGTGGACACACACGTAAAGATCGGATTCGGAACGAAGCAACCAGAAAGAAAGTTGGTGTAGCTCCGATCGAGGATAAGATACGAGAAAACCACTTAATATGGTTTGGTCATTTGTAAAGAAGATCAGCTGATGCACCAATTATGAGATGCGAGTGTTGGGATGTTGAGTCGGCTAAGAGAGGGCGGGGACGGCCCAAGAAGTGTTGGAAAGAGGCCATACAAAGGGATCTTTGTTTCGTGGATATAAGCCCGGGATTGACCCAAGATAGATCTGAATGGAGGCGAAGAATCCATGTAGCCGACCCTACTTAATTGTGGGAAAAGGCTTTGTTGTTGTTGTTGTATGTTTCAATTTGAGATTGAACATGATGTATACCAAATCAATGAGCTTCACTTGTGTTTAGTGATTTCTTCTTTTTGTATGGACCTATAGAGAAATGCATATGGTTTAACATGGAACAAAAATACTATCATAAAGATATATAATATGCTTTAACCATGTATTTGATTGAACGAGCTCCAATTACGTTCATACCCAAAAGCACTACAAGTCAAGCTCAATACCTTAATATCAAATGCTGCCATTCAAGTGTTTCGTCTCCAAACAATATCCACCAATCTGTGGATAATCCTCAACATGTTTTAGTAATAATATTAAAGAATATGCAAAACTCTTTAATATTATTTACAGTGAGTACTAGAACTTCTTTTTTCCTTGAATTGAATGCATTGGCCCATCCAAAAAATCCTTTGTCTTGCATAAAAGTATTAAGTTGTGAATCCACTTTTGCCCTCACAACTTGATCAACGATCAACCTCTCCATGCACGAAAACAATCACATTTTGACATCTAAGTTATTAGAGAATGTCGGTTCATAATGAAAGTGGGGATTGAGGAGATAAGCAACATCATGTAAAGGCTTGTGTAATTGACGATCATAATATCCCAAATAATCTTGTATTTGATCCCGTTATTTTCTAGATTTCGAATTATCGCTTCCTTGTCCCTGTCCATGGCTTCATAAATAAATCTCATCGGTGGATGTTTTTCAAAATCCACCAATCTCAAAACGGTGACCTATGATTTCGTGGTGTTGAGAGCATATGCAACACCAGTCCAAAAAGACTTACTCTTCAGAACTATGTTCAACACACTTTGCCCTAGGGGTCAATTCACATAGGAAATGTTCTTCCATACTATTGAAGTGAAGAAGGATTCAAATGAAGCCTTGGCTCTAATCAAGCTTTGCAATGTCAGAAATGCAGTGGTAGATCGAGTAATGGCAGATTTCACCCAATCACAACTTGCAAATTTTCTCACAATAGCTAAAAATCCAAGCATGAGCATACATAAAATTAATTGTTCTTCACTTTTGATCATTGATGCATGAAGATGTAATTTGAGGATATCCTCCAACATCAAATCTATGCAACGCGCTGCACAAGGTGTCCAATAAAAATTCTTCCTTTTTTCGATCAACATTTGCTCAGCTGCTTTATAAGCCGATGCATTATATGTTATCAATTGGACAACATTCTTCTCTCCAACCTCCTCAACAACTTTATCACTGTATCTTTAACTTGATCCGATGCATCAGTTGACTTCAAGAATTGCCTTTGGGATTATTCACCAAAAAATAATCAATGTGCGCCCTTTCGTGTCAATCTAACCATCAAACATGATACTGTAACCAGTGGCAATCTAAGAAGCTTTTGCTCGTCAACAAAAGCAGTTATAGCGTGCTTCTCTTCTTTCAAATCCAAGTTTGTAGTTCATGCATAGCTGGTAGTTTAAAACCCCTTCCATAACCACTTACATCAATCATCATCATCAGATAGGAAGGATTATTGGCTATGTTGAATGACAGTAAATTCTAAAAAAAATCTCCCAATGCTCCTGTAAATCCTCCTCTCATCTTTTTTCCAACTTGCATTCAAAGTGAAATGTTATGTGGGAGGATCCGAAGTACCCGTACCCTTACCTCCATGTGCAATAAAAAAAATCCGTCGATCCCCGATCTGTCAATGCTCTCTGTGAGGGTTAATTTTCATCACCTCCTAATGGTCCTTGCTTCCCAACTCGACAGACTTCTTCCATTTCTTCAAATCTTCTTTTCTTCTCATTACCCTTGCTTTTCGTGAACATCTTTATCTCTTGTTCAACCTCAATGGGAAAGCTTGGACATGCTCTCACATTCTTGTGTGTTTTTGCAAGATGGTTTTTAGTCGTTTTACCCCACCGTTCTTCATCAAACAAAAATTACATCCAATATATACATAACCTTTCCCTTTGTGATGCTCGTTCATTTCAGGTTCTCGGCAATATCTCCATCCTGGATCTGATCGTCTCCTACTTCAGCATTTCTTTCCCATATCTCAAGTTACACAATAACATACTTTCATACTTACATGTAGGGGCGCACATGGATCGGATAAAATCTGTAATCCGATCCAATCCTATGTTATTGGATTGAATTGGTTTGGTTTTATCATTCTACTGGATTGGATCGGATTGGAATTTTTAAAATTCGTTAAAGTACGGATTGGATCAGATCTTCACCAAACTCCGATCTAATACGTTAATCTAATAACACAAACACATATACATGCATACATAAATACATACATACACATACATATATAGTATTTATGTGCACCTATTTCGAATTCTATGTAAGACCATAATAAATGTCATTATTCCACATCAATCTTTGATACAAGTCCTTTCTTCTCTCTTGAAAGGTAAATATTAAAGATCTAAAATATTAAAGTATGACTATAACGTGTAAAATTGTAATCCATAATCCATATTCAGTTATTCCCCTCATATTTCCCTCTTCTCATTTCACTATTGACCGTCAATATTCCTTCCAGTTCCCTCTCAGACCATTTCGATGATGCACACCCTCTTGCACAATGTTATTCCCCTCCAGCACGAGGCTACTGCCCCCTCCCTCATGATGTCGCTACCCGTCTCAAAAAATGTAGTCCACCTCCCACATTATACCATATTACCATTTAGCCTCAATATGCTGCCACTCTTCTTATCATCATTAAAAGAAAATGGATTTTGGATGGTTCCCTGGTACATTTGTTAGATATTTTTGAACCTTTTACTTCTTACTTTTTACTTGCTCCAACTTGCAACCTTATTTTAGGGATGGAATTGGATAAGTTACATAACCAAATGTGTCATATCCATCTAAGAAGAAATAAGCATTATTTTTAAAACGGATATACATTTTTATTCATATTTTACATAAAATTTGTATATTTTGACTATAGGTATAATTTTATAAATAATTTTCATTCCAAGTCCATTTTAAATGAGAGCATGACACATAACTGGTGGGCTATATTTAAGTTCGTTTTGTCTTGCATAATCACTTAAATGGTTTAGTGGTAGTACAGTGTGTCTACCATCCAAAAGACCAGGGTTTAAATCCCCCTCTTGCAGGGGTTGCGTTAGGTAGTCGACGACCAGTGTAAAAATAGTTGAATCTTTCAACATGGATTTGAGCAAGAATCCATGTAGCCGACCCTACTCATAGTGGGAGAAGGCTTAGAACTTTTTTTTGTCTTGCATACTCAATCGAATATGAACAACGATTTTTATTTTGTAATGATATATCATATCCTTGAAGGATGTTCTTAGGAGTGGTTGGGCTTTGACATAGCTCAACATTCTAAATTAATCATTGACTTTATCAATATTCGATCACAGAGATCACAATTTTTATTTATCTAACTTGTCTTTCTATCCTTATTTGGTAACTTGTATTGTTCTTTTTTGAATCATTTGGTGGAAATCAATTGTAAAAGATAAATTAATGCATTTTTATTAAAAAAACTTAAATGTAAAATTCAATATAATCCTTTAGTTTGATTGCATGGTCTTCAAATTTAAAAATAGATTAATGGAATTCTTCAAGTTTCATTTGATCAAGTGGTCTTTTTTTTTCTTTTCTTTTCTTTACGTCTATACATATTATCATTTTTAAATCATTATTCAAATGTCGAGCACTAGTGTGCTATAAAGTATAAAAACGTTAGAGATTAGACAATTGAGCGAGAAAATGTAAGTGTAAAAATCCGATCCGATCCGTAATCCGATCGATTGGATTGGATTGGATTAAGATATTTGATGGATTGGATTGGATTCGAAAAAACAAAAATATGTTAAGGTTGGATTGGACAAGGATTAAAGCTAAATTTGATCCACGTACACCCTACTTACATACACTCAATAACATACCTACATAGCACATACACAAACACAATAACATAGCCCCTCGAAAAACACATTAAAGAAGATATCAAAAAAATGAAAACCCCTAAAAAATCAAAAAATACATGATGTGGAGGCAGTGGTGCTTGTGATGGTATGGTCGCCGGAAAAGGAGCATGTTGTGGCTTCGATCACCGGAATAGCAGCTAGGTGGTGCTACGCAATCTTCCTCGAGTTCCAGAGTACCTCCACACGGGTGGTGGGGGTTTCTTTCTGTTCAAACAGAAAGAAACCCTTCGATTTCTTTGATTTAGGGAATAAGAGGGGTCACGTGCCTTGTATGTGATCGAAAAAATAAAAATAAAACGCATACACTATCGGTTGTCGATGAGGATGTTGCTTCTCATGTCATGCTGGTAAGGAGGAACTGAAGGCTGAAGTGCGAACTGGCTCGTACTAAAATGAGTCTCCCATCAGGGAATTACCCATGTGTACTAGAGTTCACGGTCAATGAAGCATGTCATGGGAATATCCATATACAATGGAGTTCATGGTTAATGGAGAATGGAGCAAAACTACGAGTCTCCCACTGGAAGAACTCTGAAATATTTGGTCATGCTAACTTAAAGTACCTCAAACAATGGTAGGGTCTTGAAACCTCTTTTCCACTTCCCCTTTTTCCTATACTTGTCGGAAATAGAAGGGTACTCCACTAAGTTGGGAGAACAATTGAATAGGAGAAAACAAAACAATCATATTTTTTTCCTTTTTTTATAGTCCCAACTTTTTGTTATTGTATTCTCTCTTTTTTTTCAACCATATTTTTGTGGTCCCCTTTTTTGCATCTTTTTTTAACAGCTCATTCCCCATCTTTTTGGACTGTTTTGCCTCTTTCTCTCCTTTTTTTAGTTGTCATGGCCATGTTCGCCCCAAAGTTTACTTCTTTTTATATAAAGGGTTACAGCAACCCTGCACTAGTCACAAAATGAAAATCAGAAATGGGCCTAAGTTACATTACCTCACCCGACAACAAACATATATATAAGGTAATAGATAGAAATGGTCTGAAATAATGGAACCCATCTCAGTTTCTTCTCTATGCTGTTTCTTAGGGCATGTTTGGTAACCGGGTTGGGTTGGAGTAACTTCTTGTGAATAGGTTTGGATGGTTAGGAGGGTTGGATATGGTTGGAATGATAAATGTCCTGGAGATGCAACACGCGCTCCAAGCGACATGTCCTGAAGATGGCGTAGGTGTTTGATAAATTCTACCCATTTGTCTTGTTTAACCAGTTGGAGAACCGTCGTATGCATCACCTCCTTCAATACCATATCTTAACTGCTTAAGAAGATGAGGATCTTGCTGACGAGTTTAACATGTATCGACCTATATATAGAAATATGCAAGGTTTAATAATGGAAACAAAAACATTAACATAAAAATATATAATGCTTAGGGAAAAACATGGTCATGTGCAAAGCACATAACCTAATGGCTAAAATCATTGCGCTTGAGGCTTTCGCCTCTGCCTTGCCTCGACAGCCTCATGCCTCAACTACGCCTTGCACAAATGAGGCGCATGCCCCAACCAAAGCACCGAGGCGTACGCCTCAAGGCAAAATCGTCGCACTTCGTCTCGAAGCATATGCCTTGACGACTCGAGGCGATGCTTTTTAAAACCATGGTCCTATATGCCTTTGCAAGTAAGTGCTTCATCTCTTCGTCTATGACATGTTTACTGTTCATTGGAGAACCCTTTCAAATCACCTGGAGGAGAACCCATCGCATCACATGCTTCTTCACCGTGTCGCCTAGGGTTCCAGCATCACCTCGAGATTTGGCAGAGAACCCATCAGCTAGAGGGTGTCATCCCTGTCGCAACCATCAAATTGTGCACATCTCCATCTCAGCTTATTTACAGATGTATGCTCCTTTGGATGGATTGTTTTTCAATGTTAAATCTGTTCCCATGGTCAGCGTGTGTCATCGTTGTGAACGAAATCTAAGGGTTTTGAAGAACCCATATTAGTGACAACATGAGCTTTCCAGTGTTGTCACCTTTATGCCTTTCAATGTCTCATACCGTCAGCTCTTTAGCAACTTGATCTCGTTTTCCTTCCTCGTGTGTCGTCGACGCTCTGTCATACTCGGCCATCTTGTGTCCCCTCCAATGGAGAAGGGCATTAAGCCTTTCCTCTTCTTTAAGAGTGATCAGGGTTTGCATGTGAACCTATAGCTATGCTCATCGATGGGGTCGACATTGTTGCAACTTTTGTTTTCATTGTCACTTTGCTCGAATGAGCAACCTATGTATGGCTACACATGTTGTTGCCACCATAAAGAAGCCTCTGTTACGTAAGTGATGATGATAACAAAAAATATATGCTTGGTTTTTTTTCCAATATCTCAGGATGACAATGATTAGGGTTTTAGAAGGAGATGTTGGGAATTAGAGCCACCATCTCCTTCTTGTGTTCCGTGCAAGAATCAATCAAAACATTGGAAACGAAAGCACTCATCATAGATCCTGATAACAAAATATAATAAAAATGATAAAGCATGTAATAAAAATGATAAAGCATGTCTCGAGAGCCAAATCCAAGAATGATTTGCTCTGATAACATGTAAAAATAGAATAAAACAAACAGGGTGGAATAAGAAATAAAAAATAATATATAATTTTACATGGAAATATACACTGAGGAGTGGGATGAAACCACACGAGGCAAAGCCTAAAATGCCTAGTTGTTCTATTAGGCCTTGTTTGTTACGTTGGAATAGATGAGCGAATGGAATCACCACATTCATGTGTTTGTTAAATAATATGAAGGCTGGAATAAAGATTGCAATGGAAATTGGACTCCCCCATACAAGGGAATAGCCTAGGAATTGGGATTCCATTCTTTGCAAATGTTAAGGAATGTGTTCTTCAATATTTTTTAATTCATATACCATTGTTGTAAATATATGCATATATAGATGCAAATGGTTGGATAAGTTACATATATATGCATATATGAATGAACCAAACAATAGAATGGAAAACCTTATTCATTTTTATTTCGTTAATTCCATTCTATCTTGATTCCATTCCATTGTAATTCCATTCCAACGAAACAAACTGGGCCTTGGGATTTATTCAATGAGTACATGATGTGTGGGGCTCTGTTTATAGCTTCACCAACTCATCCAAGTCACACCATTTAACAATGTGGAACTAAACAACTCCCCGACACATCTAGGCCCAATTGCACAAATATCCCAACAATATTAAAAGTCGGATGCAAGTCATCCTTGTGCAAATAGTCCTTACACAAGTGAGTTTATCCTATTTTTAATACAGTAACAAGGATTTTTATCTAAAAAGTCAGATATAATTCCTCCGATCTGATCTTGTTTTTGATAGAGCTTTGATACATTGCGGTGATGCCATTCACAATCTTTAGAATTTTGAAAACAAGTATTAAGGAAAACAGATTGCCAAATTGGTTGCATACCTCCCATCACCACTAAAGAGACAATTATGTTCGGTATGGAAAGAATGATGTTAGAAAATATAGCGGAAGCGAATATCATATAAAAGAATAAAACGTTGAGGAACGCAGGATTTTATGTAGAACTCTACTTCCCAAGGAGCGAGATGAAACCACGGGAGAAGGCCTCAAAGGGCCGTATGTTGCATTCAACTTTCTCACTGAATACAGGGGGTCGGGGGCGTCTTATATAGCCTCCACAAACTCTCCAAGTCCCACCACTGGTAGATGTAGAACTAAACATTGGGATGTGGTAAATGGATCCTGGAGAGATCCATTTACCCATATACATAAGTGACACATATACTCCAACACTCCTCCTCAAACTGGAGCACGCAATGCTCAGCTTGGACAAACAAAAAGAAATCTCAACTCACAATACAAGACGCTACAGACAATATCAACTCAATGCGCACAACTGTCGGCTGTTGTCGAGGACGTTGCCTGTCATGCTGTGCAGGTGAGGAGGAACAAATGAGCTGGAGTGTGAGTCAAACCGAATCTCCTCGTCGGAGAGCATGTGCTCTGTACCATGCCTGTCAAAGTCACTGCAATTGAAATGAGTATCCTCGTTGGAGTACTCTGGCCAGCCACAACATGTGGACTACTGCTCCATCTTTGAAAGGTCCGAACTGAAAAGCCGTAGAAACATCCCCGTCGGAATCCACGGTCGTTGGAGAATGGAGTCTGAAAAGTCTCCTCGTCGGAGAATTGGGTCTCTCCCATACTGGCTCAGAGAATGGGATCTCTACTCTAGAGTCCCTATGAAACCACATGAAAACCCTAGCCCACATGGCATAGGGAATGGGATCTCTATTCTGGAGTCCCTATAGAACACATGAACACTCTGAGCAAAACAAAAGATGGTGACTACATAAAAAAGATCGCACACATGTGCATCGGAAAAGGAGTCTCTTTGGAGAACTCGAAGAAACACTCAAATATGGAGTGCCTCGAACTTGGATTCTGAACCAATCCGCAGAGTCTGAAATTGAACTGTAGAGTCTGGAAAATCTGGTCGATCTGGAAATTGACATCTGAATCTGGAACAGACCTATGATTCTACACAATACCCCTCCCTTTCTCCCATACTTGTCGGAAAACAATGACATCGACAATGTTGGGAGAATGTTGAAAGAATTATATATATGTGTATTGTTCGGTCTTTTTATTCTTCTATGTTCCGTCTTATGTAATTTACCCATAGGGTTTTCACTGTACAAGAGACCCTAGGGTTCACTGGAATAAACACAATTCATAGTTTTTCCAACATGGTACCAGAGCCTAGGGCTTAGGCTCTCCACCCCCCCCCCCTCTCTCCCTCAGCCCGCCGCCGTCTTCGAGCCTCCGCTCGGCCCCGCCCTCTCGGCCCTGCCATCTCGGCCCTCCCGCCGCCCCTCTCGGCACCGCCCAGCCCCGGATGCCGCCCAGCCCTCCGCACCGCGACCCTCGGCCCCCGGGTGCTGCCCAGCCCTCCGCCTCCCGTACCCGGTCCCCAGCCCGTGTCCAGCCCTCCCCGCCGGCCTTGACATAGCCGGCATCCCCTCCCCTACGACCCTCTTCGTAGCCGCCTCCGCCATTTCATATATGGATTTGAATGCGTAAGTCTACATACGTACTCAAATCCTATGCAGTCTGTGTAGACATCTACTTCTCTGTCTACAAACCCTAGTTCTCTCTCTGTGGCGATATGTCAGAAACAAAGGTTGATATGCCATCCGTAGGCACTTTCAAAGGTCTTGTGCCAATTGTCAAGATGGATGGATCGAATTATGAGCTCTGGGCGATGCAGTTCATGAGCCTCATGAAGTCAAATGGTAAGAAGCACATTCTTACCGAGGATGAACCGGCAGAGAAGACATGGATCTATGCCTCTTGGGAGGCTGATGACTCTTACGCCAAAGTCTGGCTCTCAGGCACGTTATCGATGGAGATTGCGAATGATGTTCTCCATCAGCCCACCGCCAAAGCGATGTGGGACATTCTCGCAGCGACATATTCCCAGGTCCGAAATGAAACCAAGATGCTACAACTTCAGCATGACATATTCACCATGAAGCAGAATGGGCGACCTCTTCATTCCTTGTATACATCCCTGGGGGGGATGTTTGAGAAACTCTATAGTACTATTCCTCTGACGGCCACACTCGAGCAGCAGAAGACATTCCGTAATGCTACCATGGTCGGCGTCCTTCTTGCAGCTCTTGATCCAGAATATGACGCGGCCAGATCACAGATTCTCGCAGATGCTACCATTCCTCCTATGGAGGAGGTTTATCGGAGGCTTAGCCGCATCTCAGTTCCCTCCAGCACGTCTACACCACCTCCCTCTGCGATGGCTGCCTCCAGGAGAAGAGGTGGCTCCTCTTTTTCATTCCGTGGCCGTGGCCATGGAGCTGGAGGTCGTGGTGGTCGATCTCGTCCACCTTGCAGCTTTTGTCGTCATCCGGGTCACTCAGAAGATACATGCTATTCTAAGCATGGTTTCCCAGCATCTGCAAGGGTGGCAGAACATGTTGCATCTCCATCCTCTTCTACTTCAGATCAGCGGTTTGAGGATCTAGTTGCTCGGGTACGGGATATAATGCTTCCTGTTCCTACAGATTCTTCTGGAGGCCCTTCAGATATAGCTGCGTCTGCTTCTGCCAGCACTTCTGCCACGACTAGCACCTCAGGTAGTGCTTATGCTTTTACTACATGTTCTAGCTCTGACATCTCCGATTGGATCATGGACTCTGGTGCAACGCACCATCTCTGTCGAGATAGAGACAAACTTATTTCATACAGGGAGATTCCTTCAGGGCGGTCGGTGATCATTGCAAATGGGACTCATTCTCCCATTATTGGTCAGGGGGAGGTTATGTTATCGTCCTCCATGCGTCTGAAGAATGTCTTACATGCTCTGGAATTTTCGATGTACTTGCTATCTATTAGTCAGATCACAAAAGATTTGCATTGTCGCGCTATATTTGACCCATCTTCTCTTATATTTCAGGACATCCTAACGGGCAGAGTGATTGGTTGTGGTTATGAGCAGGATGGTCTTTATCGTCTGCACCGGAGTTCATATGCTGGAGTCTTTTCTCATGTTGTTGGATCTGTCTCACCCTATACCTGGCATCTACGTTTTGGTCACCTACCTCTCCAGAAGATGTGTCATCTCTTGCCTTAGATATCTCCCAGTTCGTCCTTCCGATGTGAAGCATGTCAATTAGGGAAGCCCCATAGAGCTAGCTTCCCAAGTCGACATAGTCGGAGCAGTAGCTCCCCTTTTGAGTTACTTCATGTCGATATCTGGGGTCCTAGTCGTGTCCCTGATCATCAAGGGCGCAGGTTTTATCTAGTTGTCATCGATGATTTTTCTCGTTTGTCATGGGTTTTTCTCTTGAAAAATAAATCTGAAGCTGGTGATGTCATCAAAAATCTTATAAATGAAGTGAACAATGTTTTCTCATCCAAAGTGAAATATGTGCGCACTGATAATGCCTTGGAATTTTGTTCTCGGTCTCTCTCCCAACATTTTTAGTCAAAATGCATCATACACCAAATTACATGTGCCTACACCTCCCAACAGAATGGAGTTGCTGAAAGAAAACATCGTCACCTACTTGATATTACTCGAACTCTTCTTATCCAGAGTTGTGCACTCATTTCTTTCTGGGGAGATGTTGTTCTTACAGCCTGCTACCTGGTAAATCGTATGCCGTCTACACTACTTGGTGAGAAGTCTCCTCTTTTGATTGTTTTTCCAGATAAAGAATTGTTCTCACTCACCCCTCGTGTTTTTGGGGTGGTTGCCTTTGTTCATCAGCTATCACCTGGTCTAGACAAGCTCTTACCTAGAGCTGTCAAATGTGTCTTCGTGGGTTATTCTCGGATGCAGAAAGGATACCGTTGCTATGATCCAGTAAATGGGAAGTATTTTGTCAGTGCGGATGTTACTTTCTTCGAGTCGGTTATGTACTTTTCAACTGCAGGTGACAGATTGACCTCCAACTCATCTATTAATGAGGTTTATGTTCCTCCTCCTCCTAACGTGAGTCTTCCTTTGACCAATCCAGTTCCTAATGTTGTGTCCACACCACCTTTACATCCTCCTCCACCACCACCGCCTCCACCAAAACCACTAATCTCACCACTACCAAAATTCTATACCCGTCGATCTGGTCCTGCTCATGCCACACGACAATCATCCAGCACGCCCCAGGTATGTCCAGATGTTACTACTAATGATGGGTCGAATAGTGTGCCTATGCAGGGTGTGCCATTACAGGACAACTCGGACCCGGCGAGTTCAGTGGTTGATGATCTGGATGTCCCTATTGCGTTCAGAAAGCAGAAACGCAGATGTGCTTCGTATCATCTTGCTTCACAGGTTTCGTTCCATCGCCTTACAGGAGATTTCCAGAGATTTGCAGTGGCTTTATCTTCTGTGGAGATCCCACGGTCATATCAGGATGCATTGAAAATTGATTGTTGGCGGATTGCGATGGAGGAGGAGATGGCTGCCCTACAGTCGAGGGGCACATGGAGCTTGGTTACTGCTCCTTCAGGAGCATTTGTGGTTAGCTGCAAATGGGTATTCACAGTCAAGTATCATGTAGACGACAGCCTGGATCGATACAAGGCACGGCTAGTGGCACGCGGTTTCACTCAGACTTATGGAGTGGACTATATGGATACCTTCTCTCCAGTTGCCTGTCACTCCACTCTTCGTATTCTTCTGTCTGTAGCTGTGGTACGTGATTGGCCTCTGTTCTAGCTGGATGTTAAAAATACATTTTTGTCTGGGGATCTGCAGGAGGAAGTGTACATGCAGCAGCCTCCGGGGTTTGCTGCTGAGGGGGAGAATCATATGGTATGCAGACTTCATAAGGCAATTTATGGCCTTAAACAGAGTCCAAGGGCATGGTTTCAGAAGCTTTCCCATTTAATTGAAGAACAAGGCTTCAAGAGATCCAATGCAGATCACTCATTGTTTATCCAGAAGACCACTCGAGGTACAGTTGTCATCATGGTGTATGTTGATGACATTTTAGTCACAGGAGATGATGCCCAGGGGATAGAGATGACCAAAGCAGTGTTGGGTCGTCAATTTGTTACAAAGGATCTTGGCACACTACGATATTTTCTGGGACTGGAGTTCGTCAGGAATGCACGGGGTCTAGTAATGACCCAGAGGAAGTATATTACAGATATGCTGATTGAGACACGCATGGCTGGATGCAGACCGTCTACTACTCCTATGGACCCTAGCATGAAATTGTATGATAATGATACAGAAGAGGTTGACAAGAGAAGGTATAGAGAAATGGTGGGGAAACTTCTCTACATAACTATAACCCGACCTGATATTGCCTTTGCAGTTAGCCGGGTAAGCCAGTTTATGGAACAACCGAGACAGATACATATGGATGCTATATATATGATACTCAGGTATCTAAAATTGTCTCCAGGCACGGGATTGTTGTTCAAGAAAGAAACCGATTTATCTGGTTCAGCATGTGCGGATGCTGACTATGCAGGATGCCCTAAGGATCGAAAGTCTACCTCAGGCTTTGTTGTGTTTGTAGGTAGCTCTCTAGTTTCTTGGAAGAGCAAGAAACAAACCGTTGTGGCTAGATCCAGTGCAGAATCTGAATATAGGGCCATGGCACAGGCAAGCACAGAAATGATGTGGGTTCGAGTTGTACTAGAAGATTTGCATGTGGATGTACCTCTGCTCATGCAACTACAATGTGATAATCAAGCTGCATTGTTCATTGCCAATAATCCTGCCTTTCACGAGAGAACCAAGCACATTGAAGTAAACTGTCACTACACCAGAGACATGATCCAAATGGGATTGATTTCTACTTCACATGTTAGTTCTGGGGAGCAGACAGCCGACATCTTCACCAAACCGCTTCTCAGAGGACCGTTCCAGAAATGCACTTCCAAGCTGAGCATGATCGATATCTATGCTCCATCTTGAGGGGGAGTGTTGAAAGAATTATATATATGTGTATTGTTCGGTCTTTTTATTCTTCTATGTTCCGTCTTATGTAATTTACCCATAGGGTTTTCTCTATATAAGAGACCTTAGGGTTCACTGGAATAAACACAATTCATAGTTTTTCACTGGAATAAGAGACCCTAGGGTTCACTGTAGAGTCTGGAAAATCTGGTCGGTCTGGAAATTGACATCTGAATCTGGAACAAACCTATGATTCTACACAATACCTTCCCTTTCTCCCATACTTGTCGGAAAACAATGACATCGACAATGTTGGGAGAAGACAAGAAAATAGGGAGAAAAATCCAACCACAAAAGCCAATAATCATTTTTCTCTCGGTTTTCTCAAACATTTTTTTAAAATATTTTCTTGGCTATTCCAATTTTTATAGCAGTTTCTCATTCTTTTTTTCAAATAAGTCGTTCATCACATTTTTTCGGCTTTTCTCTTTTTTGTTGCATACGATTTTTATACGTACCTTTTTCAAAAGAATTTTTTTAAACACGGCCTGTCTTGGGCCCAAAGATAAGCACCACCTTCTCTTTTTTTTCACGCAACCCACTCTTTTCCTCTCTTTATATATATATATATTGATACTCACGGCCCACTTGGGGTATATTTAGGGTTCCAACTGGAAAACCTTTCTCAAATAGTTGTCGCCCCCGATGGAGGTTCCTACTCATCGCGCCGTCCCTCGATGGAGTTTGCATCTTGTTCGGTGGAGCTGCCACCTACGCTTGCGGGAGATGGGGTAATCGAGGCCCCTAGAAAGGGGAAGCCAGGACACTGCCGCCTGGCCTGGAGTGTGTGTCGCCTTGCGCTTGGAAGTTTTGAGGCTGGAGCGTCGCGCAGAGGGGCTAGGTCACCGCATGTGCGGCTAGGGTTGTTGCCGCGTGGAGCCTGGTGCCCAATAGGGATAGACTTGACTGTTGACTAGATCCTTTGGGCTTGCCGCATGGAGCTCGAGAAGGGTGGCCTGGAACTGACGGGTGGCATCGCCTGTACTTGGTGGTGCTTGGAAATCAGAGAGGATGTCCAGAGCCCCCGCGTGGATGCGAGGATGAAGGGGGATGAAGGTCATCGCCTGGAGGCACGAAGCAGAGCAGTGGTGGCTGATCGTCGCCATGGAGGGGATTGTGCCGCCTGGGAGCTCTTTAACGCGTGTTTGGGTTGTTGTATGCACAACCCTGATCCAAGAACTTGGCACTGTTGAGGCTCTGAAGCCCTGATCTGAGAAGGAAAATCACCGCCTTAGGAAGGAGCCACAGCTGGAGCGAGGGTTCTGTCGCTTCCAGGACATTTGATAGACCTAGGGTTTTAGAAAACCCTAGAAATTCCTCAACTTGGTGATGCTAATATTCAGAACTTGGAGTTGATCGCAGGATACAAAATAATACCTTTCAGAATAATCTTCACAAACAACAAAGAATAAAATCTTCAACAAATTGTGAAATAGGGCTTCGACAAGCCCTAGAGCTAAATCTCGAGCATAAATAAAGAATATAAACTCCTCGAGAATCGAACCCGCTCTAATACTATTTTAGAAAATATAATGTGGAAGCGAATATCAAAGAAAAGAATAAAATGTTGAGTAATGCGAGATTTTACGTGGAATCCTACTCCCTAAGGAGCGTGATGAAACCACGGGAGAAGACCTCAAAGGGACATATGTTGCCAAGGTTCAAAAATGCGGTATGCGGTATTCGTTCGGTCATGTGGTCTAAAGCGAGTAAGCGGATATGCGGAGGAGTATACGGAAGTATATGTGGTTTGTGCGGTTTATAATATTTAATTTAAAATATCTAAAAAAACAATAAATTGTGATTATATAAAAAAATTGATGATCTAACAAAATTCAAAATAAAAAAATAAATAAGATATTATAATCAATAAAATATATAAGCATGATATTATAAATTGATTATTTTTTAGTATTGTTGGAAGAAAAATGATTCATCTATTAAAAGAGATCCTAGGGCTCTCTTATATTGGAGAAGAACCATGGGCTAATTACATAAGTGATACCCAAACAAAACATAAAATATAAATATAATACGGTGAGATATAAACATCTCAACACTCCCCCTCAAGCTGGGGCATAAGTATTAATCATGCTCAGCTTGGAACAGCATCTCTGAAATGGACCTCTGGCCAGTGCCTTCGTGAAGATATCTGCCGTTTGATCTCCTGTGGACACATGAGAGGTGGATATAAGACCTTTCTAAATCATGTCTCTAGTGTAATGACAATCCACCTCGATATGCTTTGTCCGCTCATGAAAAGATGGGTTATTGGCAATTAATAAAGCTGCTTGATTATCACATAAAAGCTTCATAGGTAGAGAAACCTCAATAGTAAGGTCGGTTAATACTGATCTAACCCACATCATTCTTGTACATCCTTGTGCCATAGCCCTGTATCCAGACTCAGCTCTAGATCTGACCACCACTGTCTGCTTCTTGTTTTTCCATGAAACAAGTGAGCTGCCTACAAAGATAGCAAACCCAGAAGTCGACTTTCTGTCCCTGCGACAACCATCATAATCTGCATCTGCACATCCTGTCACCTCAAGTGATGCATCTCTATTGAACATAAGGCCAGAGCCAGGTGAAGCCTTCAAATACCTCAAGATCATGTGGGCGGCATCCATATGCACCTTCCTGGGTTGCTCCATGAACTGACTGACTTTGCTAACTGCAAAAGCAATATCCGGTCTGGTAATGGTGGTGTATAGAAGCTTCCCAACAAGCTCTCTATATCTCCTCCTATCAATTTCTTCAGTGTCCTCATCATACAATCTCATGCTTGCATCCATAGGAGTAGAAGCAGGTTTGCACCTTGTCATACCTGTCTCAGATAGAAGGTCCATAACAAATTTCCTTTGATTCATCACGAGTCCATGTTGATTCCTGGTGAACTCTAATCGAAGAAAGTAGCGAAGAATTCCCAAGGTCCTTAGTCACAAACTGTTGGCCAAGGAACTCCTTGACAAAAGAATACCATGCTCATCATCTCCTGTAATGACAATGTCATGCACATAAACAATAATCGCCAAGGTACCTCTAGGTGTCCTCTGTACAAACAGTGAGTGGTCCGCAGTAGACCGCACAAACCCCTTTTGCTCTATCAACTCCGATAGCTTTTGATACCAAGCTCTTGGACTCAAATTCAGGCCATAAATCGCCTTGTGAAGTCGACACACATTCTGAGACTCCCCTTCAGTAGCAAATCCTGGTAGTTGTTGCATATATACTTCCTCCTGGAGGTCCCCATAGAGAAAGACATTCTTGACATCAAGTTGATACGGAGGTCAGTCCTTGGAAACGGCAATAGATAGCAGAATGCGTAGTGTCGAATGTCTTGCTACTGGGGAGAAGGTGTCCTGATAATCCACCCCATAGGTTTGGGTGAACCCCCGAGCCACAAGCCTTGCTTTGAATCGGTCGACATTGCCATCGGCCCTTTGCTTGACCGTGAATATCCATTTGCAGCTCACAATAGATGCTCCTGGTGGAGGTGAGACAATGCTCCATGTGCCACGTGATCGCAAAGCCGCCATCTCTTCTTCCATAGCAAGGCGCCACCTACTGTCCTGGAGCGCCTCCTGATACGTCCGTGGGATAGTAACAACAGATAGTCCCACTATAAACTTCTTGTAATCCTCTAAAAGATGATCCAAGGAAACATGTGCAGCCATTGGTGTTGTGAGAAATAAGTGATCTGTTATTCAAAGGAACCCTAGGCTCTCTTATATAGGGAGAGACCTCAAGGGTAAAATACATAGTAGTCCAGAGAGAAATAAAAATTACGAACAGGTACATAGCATATAATAATATCTATCTCTACACTACCCTCAAGGTGGATCATAGATGTCTATCATGCTCAGCTTGCAAGAACATCTCTGAAAAGGTCCTCTGAGCAACGACTTGGTGAATAAGTCAGCAGTCTGATCCTCTGAGCTCACATGAGCTGTAGATATCAATCCTCTCTGGATCAAGTCTCTAATGTAGTGGCAGTCGACTTCAATATGCTTTGTTCTTTGATGGAACGCTGAATTGTTGGCAGTAAACAAGGCTGCCTGATTGTCTCACTGAAGCTGCATGGGTAGAGGTACAGCTACATGTAGATCCTCTAGTACAGATCGAACGCACATCATCTCCGTGCTTGCTTGCGCCATGGCCCTATATTCAGATTCAACACTGGACCTTGCCACAACAGTTTGTTTCTTGCTTTTCCAAGAAACCAGAGAGCTCCCAACAAAAACTGCAAATCCTGAGGTTGATTTTCGATCCTTAGAGCATCCTGCATAATCGGCATCTGCGCATGCTGAGATAGATAAATATGTGCCCTTTCGAAACAGCAACCCTGAACCTGGAGAAGACTTCAGATACCTCAGTATCATGTATATGACATCCATATGAACTTGTCTTGGCTGCTCCATAAATTGACTCACCATGCTTACTGCAAAGGCAATATTGGGACGAGTTATGGTAATATAAAGGAGCTTACCCACCATTTCTCTATATCTCCTCTTGTCCACTTCAGTTGTGTCATCATCATACAGCTTCATGCTTGGATCCATGGGAATACTTGATGGTTTGCATCCAGCCATGCCTGTTTCAGTCAAGAAATCTGTAATGTACTTCCTTTGGGTCATTACCAGACCCTGTGCATTCCTGACGGCCTAGGAATGCCTTCGCCCTTTCTATGCCCTGAATATCATCTCCTGTAACCAGAATGTCATCAACATAGACCATGATAACAACCGTACCTGCCGATGACTTCTGAACAAACAACGAGTGATCTGCATTCGACCTCTTGAATCCCTATCGTTCTATCAGATTGGAAAGCTTCTGGAACCACGCTCTTGGACTCTGTTTGAGGCCATAAATTGCCTTGTGAAGTCTACACACCATATGCTTCTCCCCCTCAGCAGTAAACCCTGGTGGCTGCTGCATGTAGACCTCCTCCTGCAGATCTCCATACAAGAAGGCATTCTTGACATCCAGTTGAGATATGCTCCAGTCACGTACCACAGCAACAGATAGGAGAATGCGAAGAGTAGAATGACGAGCCACTAGAGAAAATGTATCCATATAATCCACGCCATAGGTTTATGTAAAACCTCGCGCAACGAGCCGTGCTTTGTACTGATCTAGACTACCATCAGCGTGGTATTTAACTGTAAATACCCACTTACAGCTCACAATGGATGCATCAGGAGGAGCAATAACTAAGGTCCATGTGCCACGAGACTGTAAGGCATGCATCTCATCTTCTATAGCCTTCCTCCAGCAATCAATCTTCATAGCTTCCTGGTAGGTCCGTGGTATGTCCACGGAAGATAAAGCTTCAGCAAATCTCTGAATGTCGCCTGTGAGGCGATGAAAAGACACCTGTGAAGCAAAGGGATAAGATGTACACGTCCGCTTCTGCTTCTGGATAGCAATAGGAAGATCAAGATCATCGTCCGTTGTTCTAGATGGTGTAGTCTCCTCCTGCAATGAAGAATCCTGCACATGTACCATGTCTGACCCATCAGTAGTAATGCCATCTGAACATACATGAGGCGTGATGGATGTCTGACGTGTAGCCTGAGCAGGACCTGACCGACGCGTATAGAATTTTGGTAAAGGTGGAATAGGTGGTCGAAGAGGTGGTAGAGGTGGAGGTGGTGGTGAAGATGACGTAGAAACAGAAACAGGAATGGACTCAGGTGAACTCCAAGTAGGAGGTGGAGGGACATAGACATCATCGTTGGTAGCGGATGGTACCAGCCTGTCACCTACAGGGGAAAAATACATAACATACTCAAAGAACGTGACATCAGCACTGACAAGGTATTTCTTGTTCATGGGATCATAACACCGATAGCCCTTCTGAGTCCTAGAGTAACCGACAAAGACACACTTGACAGCTCTAGGAGAGAGTTTGTCAAGTCCAGGAGTCAGAAGATGAACAAATGCCACAGTACCAAAGATACGAGGAGTAAGTGAGAATAATTCCTTGTCAGGAAAAATGATAGAGAGAGGAATTTTCTCACCAAGAACAGAAGATGGCATACGATTGACCAGGTAGCAAGCGGTAAGAACAGCATCCCCCCAGAAAGAAATAGGAGCACAACTCTGAATTAGTAGGGTTCGAGTAATGTCAAGAAAGTGGCGATGCTTTCTTTCTGCCACGCCATTCTGCTGAGATGTGTAAGCACAAGTGGTTTGGTGAATAATGCCCTTAGACGAAAGAAACTGAGAGAGGGACCGTGTGCAGAATTCTAGAGCATTATCTGTACGAACATATTTGACAGTAGAAGAAAACACATTTTGCACTTCATTAATCAAATTCTTAATCACATCGCCTGCTTCAGATTTATTCTTTAAAAGGAAGACCCAAGAAACATGAGAAAAATCATCCACTACCACAAGATAAAATATGTGTCCCTGATGATCGGGTACACGACTTGGACCCCATATATCTATGTGAAACAACTCAAACAGGGAGCTACTGCTCCGACTCTGACGACTAGGAAAGCTCGACTGATGATGCTTTCCTAACTGATACGCTTCACAGCGAAAGGAAGAACTGGGAGAGATCTGAGGTAGAAGATGTCGCATTTTCTGGAGCGGGAGATAACCAAAACGGAGATGCCAGATGTACGGAGAAACTGGTCCGGCAGAGTGAGAAGAGACGCCAACATAAGAATTCCGGACCAGTCGACATAGATCATTCTTCTCAGAGCCACAGCCAATCACCCTGCCAGTTAGTATGTCCTGAAAAATAAGAGAAGACGGGTCAAATATAGCACGACAATGCAAATCCTTCGTAATCTGACTAATAGACAACAGATTCATCGAGAGCTCAGGAGCATGTAGGACATTCTGGAGATGCATAATAGAAGATAGAAAGACCTCCCCCTGTCCAACAAGGGAGGAATGAGTACCATCTGCAATCTGTACTGAGCGGCCATGGGGAATGTCCCTGTAGGACTCAAGTCTCTCTCGATCTCGGCAGAGATGATGTGTGGCACCAGAATCTATAATCCAATCAGAGATATCATGAGAAGATGTAAATGCAGTAGCACTACCTGAGGTACCAGCAGCAGCAGAGGAACTGGCAGATGCTGTAGCAGCAACATCTGAAGGTCCACCAGAAGAATCACCAGATGATTGTGGCATAATGTCACGTAGACGTGCCACAAGTTCCTCGAAACGATTGTCTGCAGTAGATGCCAATTGGGGCTGAGATTGCTCTGCTACACGTGCCGATGCTGGGAAACCATGCTTAGAGTAGCATGTCTCCTCCGAGTGGCCTGTGTGGTGACAGTAGGAACACGGCTGACGAAAACGACCACCCCTACCCTGGGGTCCACGTCCACGACCACGGCCAGAAGAGTGACCACCTCTCCTACGCGATACTGCCATCGGCGATGGGGGTGGAGTAGATGAGCTGGAAGAAACTGATATGCGACTGAGTCTCCTGTAAACATCCTCCATCGGAGGAATAACTGCATCAGCCAAAATTTGAGAGTAGACGGCCTCATACTCAGGATCTAGGGTCGCAAGTAGAACACCCACCATGGTGGCATTCCGAAATGTCTTCTGTTGTTCAGGAGTCACTGTGAGTGGAATGGTACTGTGTAACTTCTCAAACATCCCCCTCAGGGATGTGTACAAGGAGTGAAGAGGTTTGTCGTTCTGCTTCATCGTGAATATATCATGCTGAAGCTGTAACATCTTGGTCTCATTTCGCACTTAGGAATATGTAGCAGCCACAATATTCCACATCACCTTGGCAGTGGGTTAATGGAGGACATCATTGGCAATCTCCATCGATAGTGTTCCTGACAACCAGACCTTGGCATACGAATCATCAACCTCCCACGAGGCATATATCCCTGTCTTCTCTGTTGGCTCATCCTCGGTAAGAATGTGCTTCTTACCGTTCGACTTCATGAGACTCATGAACTGCATCGCCCAGAGCTCATAGTTCGACCCGTCCATCTTTACTATTGGCACGGGACCTTTGAACGCGCCTATGGAGGGCATATCAACCTTTAATCCTGACATATCGCTGCTGGAGAAGAACTAGTGTATGTAGACAAAATGATAGATGTCTACACAAACTGCATAGGATTCGAGTGCGTATGTAGACGTTGCGCACCCAAATCCATTATCTGAAGGAAGAGACGGCTACGATCAAGGTAGCAAAAGTCCGGCTAGGGCAAGCTGGGAGTTGAAGACGAGATCCCGGAATCGGCGGCGGACTGGGGTGGTTCCGGCGGCACTGGGGGGGACCTGGGGGGGTCCGGCGGCACTGGGGGGGACCCGGGGGGGTCCAGCGGCACTGGGGGGACCCGGGAGGGGTTCGGCGACACTGGGGAGGACCCGGGGGGGTCCTGCGGGACTGGAGAGGACCCGGGGGGGTCCGGCGAACTGGCGGAGACTCGGGGAGGGGTCTGGCGAACTGGCGGAGACCTGGGGGGGTATTCCTGCGGGACTGGTGGTGGCCCGGGAGGGGTCCGGCGACGGAAGAAACGAGAAGGGGGGGTGGCGGTGGAAGAAACGAGAGGGGGTGGTGGGCGGCGGGTGGGGAGAGGAAGCCCTAGGGCTCTGATACCATGTTGTGAGAAATAAGTGATCTGTTATTCAAAGGAACCCTAGGCTCTCTCATATATGGAGAGACCTCAAGGGTAAAATACATAGTAGTCCGGAGAGAAATAAAAATTACGAACAGGTACATAGCATATAATAATATCTATCTACAATTGGATAAGTGGCGCATTGGCGACGAGGTTTCCTTAGAGCAATCGGTATCTCCAGGTCATCAACCTCATAGTCCTCTGGAATTAACTCTTCCTATTCATTATTCAAATCTCCAGTGCCATCAGTAGAAATAATATGTTCCTGACATACCTGAGGCATGGTGGATGATGTGGTAGGCTCATGAGCAGAGGGGCGAGTAGAAGGCCTGTGAGTATAAACATGGGTAAGAATGTAGATTCTTTGGGAGGAGGTGGAGGTGGCGGTGGGGGTGGTGGTGGAGGTGTTGGAGACCGAGGTACATCACACGGAGCAGATGGAGGTGGAGGAACCACAACATCCTCTCTGGATCCAGTATTAGACAACCTGTCACCTGTATGAGAGAAATACATAATAGATTCGAAAAATGTAACATCAGCGCTCACATAGTATTTTCTCCCAACAGGATCAAAACTTCTATACCATTTTTGGGTACGAGAATAACCAACAAAGATACATTTGACAGCTCTAGGTGAGAGCTTGTCACGGCCAGGAGTAAAGTCAAGGACAAAAGACACCGATCCAAAAACACGAGGTGTAAGCGTGAAGAGTTCCTTTTCGGGAAACACAATCGAGTAGGGACTCTTCTCTCCAAGAATAGTGGATGGCATGCGATTTACCAAGTAATAGGCGGTTAGGACCGCATCCCCCCAGAATGAATGAGGTGTGCTAACTGTAAATCAACAAGGTCCTCGTGATGTCTAAGAGGTGACGATGTTTGCGTTCTGCAACTCCATTTTGTTGTGACGTATAAGTGCATGAAGTATAATGAACTATACCCAGAGACCGGAGAAATTCTGCCAAATGAAGAGTAGAAAATTCCAAAGCATTGTCGGTACGAATGTATTTGACTTTAGCAAAAAAGATGTTAATCTCAATTTTTTTTAATAAGAAAACAGGGGAGCCCTCCCGAGGCAGGAGTCACCACACCAAAGTATTCATTAATAAAGGAGAAGGTACATCAGTTTGATATCCAGAAATTGTACAAAGCATTACAGTGTGCAAGTACATTTTCAAAGTAAAACCGTTGCCCCTTGAAAGTGGTATCATTCCTGACAAGCCAAATAGCCCAGAGCGCGGCAAATGTTGTTAATCTCAATAAGAAAGGTCTTAATTATAGCACCTGCTTCAGACTTATGTTTAAGCAAGAAAACCCAAGAAAGTCTAGAATAATCATCCGCAGCAACAATATAAAATCTATGCCCCTGATGATCAGGAACACGACTTGGACCTCAAATGTCAAAATGAATCAACTCAAAGAACCGACTACTACTACGACTGGGACGACTCGAAGAGCATGTGCGATGGTGTTTCCCAAGCTGACAAGCTTCACAGTCCGAAGTAGTACGAGTAGATATTTACGGGAGAACATGTATCATCTTCTGAGAGGAAGGTGGCCAAAGCGAATATGCCACAGAAAAGGCGAGCGAGACAGATACAGAGGGAATAGAGGCCACCCCAACACATGATGGAACTGCAAGTTTGTACAATCCTCTCTGCTCACGTCCATGAATAATCATCCTGCCAGTTAGTATGTCCTGAAACATAAGAGAAGAGGGGTCAAAAATGACACGACAATGTAAATCTTTTGTAATCTGACTAATAGACAAAAGATTCATTTGAAAGTCTTGAGCATGTAAAACATTCTGAAGACGTATAGAAGGGGCTAAAACAATCTCCCCCTGGCCAATAATGGGTAGCCGAACACCATTGGCTATGATCACGGATTGCCCAGGAGGAATAGTCCTGTACAAGGAAAACTGTGTTCGATCTCCACACATGTGATGAGACGCTCCAGTTGCCATAATCCAATCTGTCACATCAGAACTGCTGCTATTGGTAAGCACATATGAAATACCTGATGAACTGGGCATTGCTATGGCGGTGGTCGCTGCATCTGATGGTCCTGCAGTCTGAGTCACAGGAGTGGTCACCATTTCTCGAAGTCTCGAGACAAGATCATCAAAACGTGCATCAGTAGTGGGTGCAGGTGAAGAGTCAGTCTGCTCAGCAGCACGTGCAGACGCCAGAAAGCCATGCTTGTGAAAGCATGTCTCCTCTGAGTGGCTAGGATGACGACAATAAGAACATGGACCACGCTGACGGCATCCACCTCTACCACGAGGTCCACGACCATGGAATTGGGACGCACTGCCTCGTCCACGAGAAGCAGCCATAGCCGAGGACGTTGGTTGCGGTGTGGATGTAGGTGTGGTAGTAATCCTGCTCAGCCGCTTGTAGACCTCCTCCAGTGGTGGTATGGTCTCGCCAGTCAGAAGTTGAGTACGAGTGGCATCGTACTCCGAGTCAAGGGATGATACGAAAACTCCAGTCATAGTGGCATTCCGATACGCCTGCTGTTGTTCCACGCTGGTAGTAATAGGCATGAAGCTGTGTAAACGCTCAAACATGCCCCGTAGTTGAAAGAAATGTGCATGGAGCGGTCGACCATTCTGTTTGGTCGAGAAAATGTCGAACTGCAACTGAAGAATCTTGCTTCCATTTTTCGACTGCTCATATGTGTCCGCCAGTATGTCCCACATAGCCTTTGCAGTTGGTTGATTCACAGTATCATTAGCAATCTCCGTTGTCAGTGTCCCGGAGAGCCATATACGCGTGTAGGCATCATCTTGTTTCCACGATGCATTCACCCCAATCTTGTCCGTCAGCTCGGAATCAGTCAGAATGTGCTCCTTATTGTGGCACTGCATAAGGGTACGAAACTGCATGGACCAAAGCTCATAGTTGGTCCCATCCATCTTCACTATAGGGGTCGGGCCTTTGAAGGCACCAGACGAGGAGAAAACGTCACCCTTATTCTATGACATGTTAGAAAAAGAGCCAAAAGGCCGGAACGACTCAGGGATAAATCACGTAAGGTTGTCTACAGAATCATAGGAAGGGTAGGTTGTACGTGTAGACTCATACGATCATCCCTACATCACGCGCGAGGTCTCCGGCCCAAGAAAAATGGCCTACCGTGCGCTACTACAGTCTGGACTGACTACTGGAATCGTCGGGCTGCGCCTGGCGGCGCTTACGGCAGCGCGTGGAGAAGCCCCGGTGGGCTGCGCAGCCCCTAGCAGCAAGGGGGGGTTTGTCGCTGCTGCGCTGGGAAGGGGGCGGGGGTCCCCTGGAGGCTTCAGGTGCGTGTCGGAGGGCTGGGGCGGCACCGAAGTGGCTGGTGGGTGGCGTCGGAGAGGCTGGTGTGCGCGCCGAGGGGCTGGTGGGCAACGCCGAGAGAGAGAGGGGGGCGGCGGGTGTAGGGTTAGGGTTTTGGGGGTGGGATACCGAAACCCCGGTCTAAGACCGTTTCTCTGATACCGTATTGGAAGAAAAATGATTCATCTATTAAAAGAGATCCCAGGGCTCTCTTATATAGGAGAAGAGCCATGGGTTAATTACATAAGTGATACCCAAACAAAACGTAAAATATAAATATAATACGGTGAGATATAAACATCTCAACAAGTATGTATTTTGAATTTGGTGCATATATATATACATATACATATTTGGATTCAACATGAATTCTATAAGAAAATCATTAATGTATATATTAGATCCTATAGATAACAAATGCAAAAGAATAATCATAGGTATACAAATCATACACCCAAAATTTGGACAAAACATGTTGACACAAAATATAGGGGAAAATTGTATTTTCATATAAAATTTATTAGAAGCACAAAAATGTAAAGTGTCAGACTATTAGTCAATTATACTAATTCCCTCCCGGTCACTGAAACCCCGCTTGCATCTTCTTCCCCTGAGACCGTCATTGACACCCCTATGGAGGGAGCTCGTGAGCAGCTGAGGGCGGGGAATGCTTCTGCGCAACGGGATGAGGCTCCTAAATCTGAAGCCCCGAGGAAGGAACCCGAAATCACTGGGGAAGGGCCTCCCCAGGGCACCTCTTCGAGCGAAGTTAGGGTTGATCTCGCAAGTGATGAGCGACATCGCTTTGGCTCGTGCTACTCAAGGCGGGTCTTACCGAGGCCACTGAGGCAGAAACTTCGTCGGACGGCCTTGCGTATGTGTGCTAGCGAGATAGAAGAAACATATGATGATGGACTGCATGGCGCTCCGAGGCAACAATTGGTGAACAGGTTCAGCCTCCTAGACAGATCGGTGGCGGAGCGTTTGGGGGTGATAGCCCCGAAGGAGACGGCTGGCAGGTGTTCTAAATGAAAGTCCTCTCCTGGAATGTACGGGGTACGGGTCAGCTCGAGAAGCGACTTGCGATAAAGAACCTGATGGATACCTCATTGGCTGATATTTTCTTTCTCCAAGAAACCAAAGCCTCTGGCGGTTCCGTCTCGAAGAGCTATCCATCCATGTTCTGCAATATGCAGATGACACTTTAGTCTTGTTTGGCGGTTCCGAGTCCCAAACTGCGAATACGGCTATGTTGGTTGGCATCTTTGGTGAGCTCTCAGGTTTGGTTGCCAACAACAAGAAATCAAAAGTGGTCAAATTCGGGATGAACGATGAGGAGAGCGAGGCGGTGGCTAGCATTACTGGTTGCTCTCTGGGGTCACTACCACTGAACTACCTTGGCCTCCCACTAACAGATGGGAAACTAAAGAAATCCGACTGGGACACCGTGCTCCATAAGATGGAGCAGAAGATGGCTGGTTGGAAGGCATCCTGCTTGTCCAGGGGTGGCAAATTAATACTGTTGAGACATGTTCTTTCCGCGATCCCGATTTTCTTCTTCACCACGCGTATTCTACCTACTGGCGTGCGTAAAAAAATGGAGGCGATGATGAAATCTTTCCTCTGGTCGGACGACAAACAACAGAGGGCAGGACTCCATCTTGTGGGTTGGGAGGAGGTAACAAAGAGGAAGAAAGATGGCGGTTTGGGGATCCGTGACGTTGAATGCATGAATAAGGCGTTGATTAGTAAATGGGCAGCCCAGATTTGGGGCTCATCGCCTTCTCTTGTTCACAAGCTTCTTCGCAAGATCTATGACGTTCGGGGAGGGCAAGCTTTGCATCAGATTCCCAAGATTGTTCGCGTTGTCGGCGGATCGAGATTGTACCCTGTCACAGGTGGGGGAGACCGGCACTTGGGCCCCTCTTTTCGTCAACGACTTATCGTTGCAGCGGATGGAGGACTTCTTGGTGCTTCAATCTGAGCTGCCTTCGGCTGTTGACACTCTCCATGATAGGAGGGCGGAGTCCTCGGATCACTTTGAGTGGAGGGGGATGAAGCTCTCCACGAAGAACATCTACGATCACCTGCGCAGTTCGACCGAGGTACCATGGGCGGAACTAACTCAGGATTTAAGATTGGTTTGGGCCGCAAAGATACCTATAAGGGTCAAAATTTGCCTTTGGTGCTTCCGGAGGGATCGTATTTGCGACAAAATGAGACGGGCACGCATTTTTGGTGCCCAATATATCGTTTGTGATAGATGCCACGCGCAGCAGGAGGGTGCCGAGCATATCTTTTTCAAGTGCCATTCTTCATCAGAGGTTCGGCGGGCTTTGAACCTAACGTGGCTGCGGCACGAGGACGCCGTAGCATTTTGGGAATCCATCAGGAGGATCGGATCGGGCTCCACTGATGATATCTCTATTGCGTTCGCGGCACCGTGGGCTATTTGGCAGGGAAGACATGACTGTATTTTTAAAAGCGTCAGGTTCTACTCGGAAAATGTATTGATTCATTGTAAAGCCCTCTACAACTCATGGGCGTTGCGCTAATTGTAACATCCATCTTTCAATACATCTGGCGGTAACTCCCAACTTAGGAGTTTACCTGAACTTATTTTCAAAAAAAAAAATAGAATGAATTTCATTGGATAGAAAATTCAAAAAAGCAGTAAACCGTTCATTAATTTATAGTCTTGAGAACAATGGCAAAAATGTATATAAGAAAAAATACCCTAGATTATATTCCCAAATGCAACATAGACGAGAATAATGAAAGATGCATTGATATAAATGATGATATAAGAGTTGCTCGGAAAAAACCAAGTTAATGTGTCATCAACATGTCATGGATTAATATGAATCCTATCAGATATGCGGTTGCATATGCGGCCGCATATGCCGCATATGCGCTTCGGTCAAGCAACCGAATACGCATATGCAACCGCATGGACCGTATTTCCGAACCATGTATGTTGCATTCAACTTTCTCACTGAATATGGGAGGTCTGGGGATTCTTATATAGCCTCCGCAGATTCTTCAAGTCCCACCACTGGTAGATGTGGGACTAAACAATGTGATGTGGTAAATGGATTCTGAAGAGATCCATTTACCCATCTACATAAGTGACGCATATACTCCAACAAATGAAAATATGCAGACCATCGGCAGGAGTACGTTCTATAGGTTATGCCTTTGGGCACATGTATTTTTGGGAAACTATTTTTTAAGATAATATCTTGTACATGAATTAATTTTTGAAAAGAAGTTTTAACCATGAACAAAGTTATAGCTGTCGAGGTTCTGTAAGTAAAGCAATCCTTATGCGTAATGAGTAAAAAGCTTCAACTTGCAAGGGAAAAAATTCATTGTTTGAGCAGAGATATAACCTTAGAGCTTATTTTCACATTCCTATTTGGATGGCATGTTAAAGAAATTGTAAATTTATTCAAAATCGTTAAACCCTACTCAACCGAAGGAATAAGTCACTGGTGAGGGATATGCTAACACCCATTTACTCCACGAGGAAAATTCCTCCCAGTGATCTGGTCGAGAATATTTTTTTGTTATTTACCGTAGATAAGCCGCCTCTTGAAGAGGCGGCTTTGGTTAAGAAGAAGCCGCTTCTTCAAGAGGTGGCTTTAGAGGAAGTCGCCTCTTCAAGAGGCAGCTTCGATCGGGGATAAACCCAACGCGGGCGGCCAGAACCCCACGCTCGATCATTCCTGTTTTGTTCCCTCTCCTCTTCCGCCCTTGCGACCACCGCCGCCTCAACCTCCACATTGGCTTCATCCGTGCGACGGGCACACCACCTCCGACCGACATTCACTTCCTCACCTTCCTCAACCTCAAGGAAGGTATTATTTATCGTGGGTTTAGGATTTTGGGCATTTTGGGTGTTAAATGGTTTGTGCTAAATTGTAGATTTTTTTCATCAATAATCAATTATTGTCGACGTAATGGTATTTAGGATGTCTCGCGAAGTTCGATGTTTCTGTCATTGTGGTGGAACAATTTCGAAGTCGAGTAAGGACATGACCTATGTAGGAGGTCGTATGAAAACCATCAAGATTGGTCACAAAATGTCATTCTCGACGTTAATTGAGCACATTAAGTCCGCCTTCAGGTTGGAGTTATCGCAAGGACTTGAATTACAGGTGTTTAATAGAATATCCCAAGATGGTGCAAATTTTTACCTTTGGTGCTTTAAGTTTGATGATGATGTCCGAGAGATTGTGGAATATGCTGAGGAGATGGGTGTTGCATATCGGCCCGTGATATTTATTGTCTCTATGCCCGGATCTGTACCTCAAGGTGGAAATACCTATGTTTCTCTCATGGTGAATATGGATCATTGTGTAGGTACTCATGTTAATGATCCAGAACTTAACAGGTTAATGGAACCATCGCCACATAATACGGATGACGAGATGGAAAATGATGACGGTGAGGAGCAGGATCATCTTGGAACTCGTATCGTGTCAGACATACCTTTTTTGAACATAAGAGGAGGTGATGGATATATTTTGAATGGCGAAGATTGCATGAACTGTGATTATGTCACCTTCTTAACACTAGCTTTTCTTTAAGCTTTATGGATTATGTATTTAAAAGTGCAATATTATGAATTTCTTGAAAAAGTTGGACAAGTTTAATGCTTAATTTGAATATGAACAAACTTAAAATTCCAAGCATTCATCTTGTAAATATATATCCTAGACAATTATACATTTATAAGCATCTAAAACTACCAATAAGACAATTTAAAACCTTAAAAATGCTTTAAATTCCAAAAAACGCCTCACAAACCGCCTCGCCTCGCCTCGACCGCCTCACCGCCTCGGACCGCCTCGACCTTCTGAGGCGTACGCCTCATCAATTCCATCCGAGGCGTACGCCTCGAGGCTAAAAACCACAACCTCGTTCCGCCTCAACTGCCTCGAGGCTAGCCTTTTAATACCATGGGTACATCTATATGCAAGTCTTCTAGTACAGCTCGAACCCACATCATCTTCGTTCTTGCTTGCGTCATAGCCCTATATTCAGATTCAGCACCGGATATCGCCACAACAGTTTGTTTCTTGCTTTTCCAAGAAACCAGAGAGCTACCCACAAAACTGTGAAGCCTGAAGTAGACTTACGATCCTTAGGACACCCTGCATAGTCTGTGTCTGCACAAGCTGAAATAGATAAATTTGTGTTCTTTCTAAACATCAACCCTGAGCCTGGAGAAGACTTTAGATACCTCAGTATCATGTATATAGCATCCATGTGTACCTGTCTTGGTTGCTCCATAAATTGACTCACTCGACTTACTGCAAATGCAATATCGGGTCGAGTTATAGTGATGTAAAGAAGCTTACCCACCATCTCTCTATATCTTCTCATGTCCACTTCTTCAGTATCATTGTCATATAATTTCATACTTGGATCCATAGGAGTGCTCGATGGTCTACATCCAACCATGCTCATTTCAACCAGCAAATCTGTAATATATTTCCTTTGGGTCATCACCAGACCCTGTGCATTCCTGGCAAACTCCAACCCCAGAATATATCTTAGGGTACCAAGATCCTTCGTGACAAACTGACGGCCCAAAAATGCTTTTGCCATCTCTACTCCCTGAACATCATCTCTTGTAACCATAATATCATCAACATATACCATGATAACAACCGTACCTCTAGAAGTCTTCTGAATGAACAACGAGTGATCCGCATTTGATCTTTTGAATCCATGTCGTTCAATTAGGTGGGAAAGCTTCTGGAACCACGTCCTTGGGCTCTGTTTAAGGCCATATATCGCCTTGTGAAGTCTATATACCATATGATTCTCCCCCTCAGCAGCGAACCCTAGTGGTTGCTGCATGTAGACTTCTTCCTGCAAATCGCCATACAAGAATGCGTTCTTGACATCAAGTTGAAATATGGACCAGTCACGTACCACAGCAACAGATAAAAGAATGCGAAGAGTAGAGTGCCGAGCCGCTGGAGAGAATGTATCCAAATAGTCCACACCATAGGTTTGAGTAAAGCCTGTCGCAACTAGTTGTGCCTTGTACCGATCAAGGCTGCCGTCTGCATGGTACTTTACTGTAAACACCCATTTGCAGCTAACAATAGATGCGTCAGATGGAGCAGTAATCAAGCTCCATGTACCGCGGGACTATAAAGCATTCATTTCTTCTTCCATAGCCAATCGTCAGCAGTCAATTTTCATAGCCTCTTGATAAGTTCGTGGTATCTCCACGAAAGACAAAGCCGCAGCAAATCTCTGGAAGTCACCTATGAGACGGTGAAAGGAACCTGGGAAGCAAAGGGATAAGACGTGTAAGTCCGTTTCTGCTTCCGAATAGCAATAGGGACATCAAGATCATCGTCCACTGTACTCGATGGTGCACCCTCCTCCTCCAAAGAAGAATCCTGCACAGGCACATTATCCGACCCATCGTTAGTAATAGCGTCTGAACATACCTGAGGCATAATGGATGCTTGACGTGCCGCCTGAGCAGGACCACACCGACGTGTATAGAATTTAGGTAATGGTGGGATAGGTGGTTGTGGTGGTGGTGGTGATGGAGATGACGTCGGCGAGACGACTAGGATAGGAACGGACACAGGTGAACTCAGACTAGGAGGAGGAACATAGATGTCATCATTAGATGTGGAAGAAGCCAACATGTCACCTGCAGGGGAAAAGTACATAACGAACTCAAAAAATGTAACATCAGCACTGACAAAATATTTCATGTTTATAGGGTCATAACAACGATAACCCTTCTGAGTTCGAGAGTAACCTACAAAGACACACTTGACGGCTCTAGGTGAGAGTTTGTCAAGTCCAGGAGACAAGTGGTGAATAAAAGCAACAGCACCAAAGGCATGAGGGGTAAGAGAAAATAATTCCTTATCTGGAAAAATAACAGAAAGAGGAATTTTCTCACCAAGAACAGAGGACGGCATACAATTGACAAGGTAGCAGGCCGTAAGGACAGCATCCCCCCAAAAAGTGATAGGCGCACAACTTTGGATAAGCAGGGTTCGAGTGATATCAAGAAGATGATGTTTTGTCTCTGCCACTCCATTCTATTGAGATGTGTAAGCACAGGTGGTTTGATGAATAATACCTTTGGACGAAAAGAAATGGGAGAGAGAGTGAGTGCAGAATTCCAATGCATTATCCGTACGAACATATTTGACAGAGGAAGAAAAAACATTCTGCATTTCAATGATAAGATTTCTAATAACATCCACTGCTTCAGATTTATTCTTTAAAAGAAATACCCACGATACACGAGAAAAGTCATCAACTACAACCAGATAGAACATGTGTCCCTGATGATCAGGAACACGACTCGGACCCCAAATATCAACATGAAACAATACAAATGGGGAGCTACTGCTCCGACACTGATGACTAGGGAAGCTAAAACGATGGTGCTTTCGAAACGACGAACTCGGAGAGATCTGAGGCAAAGCATCTATTGAAGAAGTAGGTGACCAAAGCGTAAATGCCAGGTGTACGGAGAGACTGATCTGGCTGAGTGGGAAGAGACGCCAGCATATGAATTCCGGACCAGACGACAGAGACCATTCTGCTCAGAGCCACAGCCAATCACCCTCCCCGTTAGTATGTCCTGAAAAATGAGAGACGATGGGTCAAATATAGCGCGACAGTGCAAATCCTTTGTAATCTGACTAATATATAATAGATTCATGGAAAACTCAGGAGCATGTAGAACATTCTGTAAATGCATAGACGGTGACAAGGTGATCTCCCCTTGTCCAACGATGGGGGAATGAGTCCCATCAGCTATGAGCATTGAGCGTCCAGGTGGAATGTCTCTGTATGACTCGAGTCTATCTCTGTCACAGCAGAGGTGATGGATTGCGCCAGAATCCATAATCCAATCTGAGAGATCATGACAGGATGTAAAAGCAGTAGCACTACCTGAGGTACTGGCAGCGGCAGAAGTACTGTCAGATGCTGAAGCGGCAATGTCTGAAGATCCACCTGGAGAATCTGTAGATGGTTGAGGCATAATATCACGCAGTCGCGCCACAAGCTCTTCAAACTAGTGATCTGAAGTGGATGCCGACGGAGATGTAACATGTTCAGCTACACGCGCCGATGCTGGAAACCCATGCTTAGAATAGCATGTATCCACGGAGTGACCTGTGCGATGACAGAAAGTGCACGGTTGGCGAAAACGACCTCCTCGGCCACGAGGTCCACGTCCACGAAAGGAAGACTGACCACCTCTCCCTCGCGATACAACCATTGCCGAAGGTGATGGAGTAGATGTGTTGGAAGAAACAGAGATGCGGCTGAGCCTCTGATAAACTTCCTCCATAGGAGGAACGGTAGCATCGGCAAGTATCTGAGAGTGGGCTGCCATACTCAGGATCAAGTGCTGCTAGTAGTACTCCCACCATGGTAGCATTCTGGAAGGTCTTCTGCTGCTCAGTAGCCGTGAGGGGTATAGTGCTATATAGTTTCTCAAACATCCCCTGCAGGGACGTATACAAAGAGTGAAGCGGTCGTCCATTCTGCCTCATCGTGTAAATGTCATGTTGGAGCTATAACATCTTGGTCTCGTTCCGCACCTGTGAATATGTGGCGGCTAGTATATCCCACATCGCCTTAGCGGTGGGCTGATGGAGGACATCATTGGCAATCTCCATCGACAGTATTCCTGATAGCCAAACCTTGGCATATGAATCATCAGCCTCCCAGGAGGCATAGATCTCAGTCTTCTCTGCCGGCTCTTCCTCGGTAAGTATATGCTTTTTACCGTTCGACTTCATGAGACTCATGAACTGCATCGCCCAGAGCTCATAGTTCGTCCCATCCATCTTGACTATTGACGTTGGACCTTTGAATGCGCCTATGGAGGGCATATCGACTTTGTTTTCTGACATTTTGCCGGAGACGAAGAACTAGGGATTGTAGACGAGAAACCAATGTCTACATAAACTTGATAGGATTTGAGTGTGTTAGAGTTTATTATATTTACATTTATGTTTCTAACCTTTCAGGTTCTGTAACCCCTCGTGACCCTTTGGGTTCTGTAATCCTCCGCGACCCTTCAAGTTCCGTAACCCCCAGTGACCCTTTGGGTTCCGTAATCCTTGTACTCTCCAGGGTTTTCTCTCTATATAAGAGACCCTAGCTCTATGGAATAAACATCTCATTTGTTCCTTTTCTCAACATGGTATCAGAGCAACGGTCCTAGACCGAAGCCTAATACCCTAAATCCGCCGCCACCACCAGCCATCTCTCTACCAACAAGGAGAGAGGGCTGGATCTCTTGCGTCGCTCATGGATTCGATGGTCCCTCACAAGGAAATCCATCCAGCAACACCAATTGCCACCTCCAACGACACCTAAAGCGTTGCCCAAGGCTCCAGCAGCTCCAACCGCACATCTTGCGTCATTGGCATCGCTTGTAGCCCCCCCTCTCCAACAACCCATGCTTCACCACGACTTATTTCTCCCAACTTTTTGTTTCTTCCAAATTCTTATTCTATCAAGTATGGGCGAAAGGGGGAGTCAGAGATGATTCTTTAAGACGGCTACTGCCCTACCATGACTGACAGTCCGACACTCCATACTATTACTCAGTTCATCAGTCTTCACCGAGCATCGACTTCTTCGTCAGGGCGTATACTTCTTTTACGACATGACTACTACTCCGCGCTGGACTTCTTCTACAGCGATTCCTCTTCATGCACGACAGAGATATGTTCCGGTGACCTGCAGGCATGACAGAGATACGTTCCGGTGACCTGATATCACAACGACTCTACAGGCATGGCAGAAATACGTTTCGGTGATCTGAAAGTCGCAGACCCGTCCTCGAGCGAGGTCTTCTACCAGCAGCGGACATATGTTCTTATGGTGCATCATTTGAAGATGTGGTGTATACTTTTCCTTTTTGTTACAAGTTGCAGCTTTCTCAGCTCCAGCTTGAGGGGGAGTGTTAGAGTTACTATATTTGCATTTATGGTTGTAACCTTTCAAATTCTGTAACCCTATGTGGCCCTTCAAGTTCTATAACCCCCAGTGACCCTTCGAGTTATGTAACCCTTGTACTCTCTAGGGTTTTCTCTCTATATAAAAAACCCTAGCTCTATGGAATAAACATCTCATCAGTTCCTCTTCTCAACATGGTATCAGAGCAACGGTCCTAGATTAAAGCCTAATACCCTAAATCCGCCGCCACCACCAGCCCGCTCTCCGTCGACAAGGAGAGAGGGTTGGACCTCCTGCATCGCCCGTGTATTCCATGGTCTCACGCAAGGCAGTCCAAGTCCCCAGCAGCACTAGTTGTCACCTCCAGCGGCACCTAAAGTGCCGCCCAAGGCTCCATCAGTTCCATCTGCACCTCCTGCGTTGTCGACGTCGACTGGAGCCCCCCTCTTCCAACAGCCCTTGCTTCAACACGACTTATTTCTCCCAATACTACTACTCAGATCATCTGTCTTCATCGAGCATCGACTTCTTCGTCAGGGCGTATACTTCTTCTTTTACAACCCGACTACTACAGCGATTCTTCTCCAGGCATGACAGAGATATGTTCCGGTGACCTGCAGGCACGACAGAGATACGTTCCGGTGACCTAATATCGCAGCAACTCTACAAGGCATGGCAGAGATACGTTCCGATGACCTGAAAGCCGCAGACCCGTCCTCGAGCGAGGTCTTCTACCAGCAGTGGACATATGTTCTTATGATGCATCGTCTGAAGATGTGGTGTATACTTTTTCTTTTTGTTAGAAGCTGCAGCTTTCTTAGCTCCAGCTTGAGGGGGAGTGTTAGAGTTATTATATTTACATTTATGTTTCTGACCTTTCGGGTTCCGTAACCCTCTGCGACCCTTCAAGTTCCGTAACCCCCAGTGACCCTTTGGGTTCCGTAATCCTTGTACTCTCTAGGGTTTTCTCTCTATATAAGAGACCCTAGCTCTATGGAATAAACATCTCATTTGTTCCTTTTCTCAACAGAGTGCATATGTAGACTTTACGCACCCAAATCCATGGTAAGATAGCGGCCGACGTAAGAAGGAGCGTCAGTGTTGAAGGGAAGGGAACCCGGCGGTGGAGGTCCCCTACGATGGAAGCCGGCGGCGTTGGAGGCCGGCGGCATTAGAGGCCGACAGCAAAGAGGGTGCCGGCGGTGAGGAGCCGGCGGCGGCGTCGAGGGTTGGAGAGAGAGAGGGGCGGCGGCGGGATAGGGCTTTTAGGGTTAGGGTATTGTCTCTGATACCATGTTGGTGGAAATGAGCAATCTGTTTATTCCATAGAACCCTAGGCTCTCTTATATAGAGAAGACCCATGGGTAAATTACATAAGAGGCTATAGAGAAAATAAAAATAAATAAAAAGATACACCGACTACAAATATTCTCTACAGTAGTGCTTAGGCTTCATATGAAGCTTTGGGGCATGAAGATCAACAATTTGGTCACCCTGGTCCTGAGAATGGAGTTGGGAGATTGTGATCTGAGGTGGGTTTCAAGGTCTGGTTGAGGGAGTTGAAGGACATGAATGGGATGTGCTCATGATTTTAAATGATAACGAAGGTGCAATTTGTTGCTGCATGTCTACCTTGGTTTGTCCACTAACACAATGTTTTATAGATATTATGCGAGAAATTCCTAAATAATGTGATCCCACTGATGGCATTGATGAGCATTGGTTGGCAGCCTCTAGACCCTATTGCCCCTCCTAGGTTTGGGGATGTCTCTATATGTGAATTGGATGGAATCATTCCTCAGGTTTATGGAATTGCTGCTGGCCTGCTGCTAAGGCTATCAAAGAACGAGGTCCCTATTGGCAATTGTCAATGTACCCTTGTAATGGGTGTTGTGCTGATGATGCCAAGGTGAACTTTATGGACTGCAGCATGAAGTTGGGAGACTGGAGATCCGGGTGCTCTCCATGGTCAGTAAATAAAGTTTTGAACATAAGTCTAATTGTCAGTCCACAATGGCATTTTGAAATGCAATAATCGACTGAAAGTGGTCATTCCATCTCTCTTAATCAGACTGTGTTCTGCAAAAAGTAGCCCACTGGAAAGAAAGGCCGTGTTTCTACCGGGGGTGGGTGTGTACTTACAGGCTCTACGAGTTGCAAGTGAACCCCGAAAGTTGATGCTCCGCTGCGATGCTCCCTGCTCTGTACTGGGAGGAGAGCTGGTCGCAGACTTGCACACGTGAAATCCACCTTTAACCAAAGAGGGAACATATGATGGTATCACAAATATAAAACCTGCTTTTCAGAGATACCCAAACAATCTGATCCTCCACCAATGACGTGGATGAGAAGTGGTAAGAGCTCCTGAGGTCCACAGATCCCTCCCACGTTTTAGGATGTCATTGCATATGAAGAGGATAGAATCTTCCTTTCCTCACCTCCATCTATTGTGGCATTGTGTCTACTAAGACCATCGTGGGAGAAGCAAGGCCTTAAATGTCGGTTTCGGTCATTATTTTGGTATCGACCAAAACAGAATTTCGATGGAATTTCGATGGAATTTCGGTGGAATTTCGACCGAAATTTCGGTCATTTCGGTCATTTTTTGTACTAGGACCCCCATATTTCGGTCGTTTCGGTCGAATTTCGGTTTCGACTGGATATCGATATTCGACAGAAATTCGACCGAATTTTGCTGAAATTTGAGGCCATGGGGAGAAGATCATCGTCAGCATTTTTGGAGGTACCACCGTAGTGGATGATGTTTCCCGTCCAGAACAAGGTCATTGTAGAGTGTCATCATCATACTTATAGGGGGACAAGTGGAAGATGAGTAATAAGTGTCCTTTTAGTTCTACCCAAGGTTTTAAAAACCGAACCGGGCATCAAACCGGGTATGTATTGGTTATCGGTTTTTATGGTCGAACCAATAAGACCGACCGGTCGAACCGGTGATGACGTCAACAGTTCAAAAAACTCGAAAAAGATCGAACCGTTGTATTATTGATTTGGTTTGTATGGTTCAACCGAGTCGAACCGAGTCTTCAGCTCTACTAGCTAATAATCCACCAGTCCAGCTCAATTCCGCTGACGCAGCATGTCTAGCTTCGAGGATAATACCAAGAACCAAGGAAAGGGGCAGGAAGGAAGCAAGAGCGTATAGCTCACTGAGAATTCCCGCTTTTCCAGTAACACTTATACCATTATTTTTAATACAATTGCATGTGTCCCCTATATTTTTAAAAAATCAATAGTAGTGGCCTTTTATTGGTACAATTGTGCTCCCATTTGATACCAACATAAGGATGATATTGTGAATTATTTAAAAAAATATAGGAGCACAAGTGAAGTTGCTTAAAAGTTAGGAATATAAATGTTCTTAAAAAAACTCGAAAGGGTGTAATAATCATGTTTCGTAAAATTTATATAATACATATATGTGATGTAAAAATTGATAGTTTTAAAACTATTTGAACTCTAATTAATGACAAGTGTTGAGAAATATTTTTTCTTATAGTATGATTATGACAATGTCTTCTTCGTTTTTTATTGTTATAAGTGGACAATCCCATACACAGTGTGAGAAGAGAGATGTAATGTTCATATGGCAGGAAAGGACAAGCGATAATGAGTCATTGACACAGGTAAAGAACATATAAAGGGGTAACTATACTATAGGTTAGAATGAGACTAGATCATGAATATTTCTGAAAAAGTTTGTATTTTGTTAATTTATTGGAAATTATTTTTTGTCAAAAAAATGGATGGTTGAACCGATGGTTTGGTTCAATTGGTCCAACATGATTTTCACCGGTTTTGACTGGTTTTTATTTTCTGAATAAAAATCAGGTGGTTGGGATGTTCTTCCTCCGATTCTTGGTTTAACCGGTTGAACCGGCCGATTCGGTTCGGTTTTTAGAACCTTGGTTCTACCAAGAGAAGATGAGCTCAAAGGAGGATCCCAGAGAGGAAGGCTTGCAATAGTGGTTGAATGGGTGGGCTGAAGCATGGGCCTAAAGGCCTCTTAAGCATGTTGATGTGGTGAAGAGAGGTCTTCAAATGGGTATATTCAGGGATGCAAAAAACGGCTTAAAAGGCCGTTTAAACATATGTGGCCCTCGCGACTAGTCAAAGTTGGGCTCATAAGCAGGTGGGCCGCATAAATGATGTTAAACGGCCGCCTAAATGGCGTTAAACAATTGTTTAAACGGTTCAGTTGCAGACTTTTGTGTTATCCATGACTTTGTTGGATTCATGCTATGAATTGAATTGTTTATATTTTCTATTTTGATATTTGGCTATTCTATTTGTTTATGCTATTTATTTTGACATTTGGATGAAAATTTTTTAAATTTGATAATTTGTGAATATTTGGTTATATTTTTTAAATTTATTTATACTTTTTTATTGATTATATATATGTAATATTTTTTTATTAATTAAAAAAATGCAAAACCGCATAATTCGTTTAATTTCCATTTAGACCCCCACATACCGTTTAGTCAGTAATTAGTGACCCACTGACTGAATACCGACTACCGCTTTTTGCAACCTTGGGTACATTAGCAAGAAGCCACGTATTGTGAGCAGACAATAAAAGCAGTGATGCCTCTTGCGTAGTCCACCATCAATGAAGTAACATCTCTCCTTGTGGGAACCCAACTTTCGACCAATCTGGTGCAGTCACACTTGCTTCCCTGTATAGTTGATGGAGGGAGGTGTCTACCTTATTGAACATGGTCAGATAGAGAACTAATGTAAGGAGATTTTCTTTTTTTTTTAGAATGAAACGGGTGAGCCACCATTTTGGGGGTCACCGCCACTATATTTCATTAAAAAGTTTTAGAGTACATTACCGAGATAGCCAGAGATTATGAAGAGCGTTACAGTGGGACAAGATGTTTTCAACATAAAACCTATGGTTGTTGAAGATTGCCTCGTTTCTCTCAGTCCAGATGGCCCATATCGTAGCAAAAGGCTTGGAACAATCATCATTAGAGTTGCCGCCAACCACTCTAATGGATCTCCAAAACTCCGTGAAACTCTCGCTCCGCACCCATGAAACCGCCACCTCAGTCCAAACCGCAGTCGATGAAGGGCATTTGAAAAGTAAATGTTCAGCGTCCTCATCCGATGTTTCGCATCTGTCACATCGCGTATCAACAGCTCCTAGAATGCATCCTCTCCGTACCTTGTCGCAGATACGGTTCCTCCTCAAGCACCAAAGAAAAATCTTTACCGTCAATGAGATCCTTGCAGCCCAAATGATATTGACGTCCTGGCAGAGCTCCCTATCGTGTTCCCCTCTCCTACTGAGTTCCTTGTATGCATTTTTCACGTAGAAATTGCTGCCCATCCATTGGAAGTGGTCCCTGACGCTAGTGCGGTTCCCCACTGTCGGTAAGATCGATTGCATCGTCATAAACTCCTCGAAACGCTGATCAGACAGACCGGAGACAAAAGGCGGGGACCACAAACTACCATCGACTGCCACCTCTGAGATCACCGCGTCTTTAGTCTCTGCCAACGAAAAAAGACGCGGGAACTTCTCCTCCAAAGAGCCATCGCCGAGCCAATCATCTGGCCATAATTTGAAAGTTTGTCCGTCCCCAACCTTGGGGCACAAACGATGGGCCAATGATGGGAGCACCTCACGAATCCCCATCCATAGTGGAGACTCGAAGGGGAGTCTTGTTGTGGCCAATCCACCTCCCACCCCGTACACTTTCCGCAGAGAGTTGCAGCCAGCGAAGTGGAGGGTCCCCAGATTTGTATTACCCATTTGGCTATGAGGACCTTGTTCATGCAGCTGATATCTCTGACTCCCAGACCACCTTCCGTGCGTCCCCTCGTGATATCTTCCCACTTGACCAGATGAAGCTCGTGGCCTAACTGCTTCCCATCCGACCAAAAGAACTGCTTCATCAAGGATTCAATTTTCCTCCTAACCCCGATCAGCATGATTCTGATCGAGTAGAAGATCGGAATGGCAGAGAGCACATGTTTCAGAAGGACCAGTTTTCCTCCTTTAAATAACGTGATAGCTTTCCATCCTGCCAGACGTTGTTCGATCCGTTGCACCACATGATCCCAGTCCCTGTTCCTCGGCTTTCCTGCCGTTAAAGACAGCCCCAGGTAGGAGATGGGTAGATCACCCAACCCACATCTGCATACAGCAGCAAGCTCCACACGGTATGTCTCCTCCAACCCAAAAGCCACGACGGAGGACATCCGTCTATTAATCTCGAGGCCCGAGATGTCGCCAAAAATCTCCACCAACTGGGTTGCGTTCCTGTTCTGATCGGCCGTACCTCCCAGAAAGATAACCGTATCATATGCCTATTGTAATAGGGGAATAGAAAGATGTAAGGAGATTTTCTTCCCAGAGAGCCAACGGATGGAGAGTGAGTTCCACTAAGGTGTTGGCCAACATATGTGGGTAACACTACTGTAATAGATGGGCCCATCCAGAGCAATGTCGTTGTGTCATCCTCATTCCTTGGAGGGGAGAAAATGAAGATGAGCATTTTGCCCGACAAGTGTCTTTTTAGTTGTACCAAGGAGGAGGATCTCAAAGGAGAATCCCCAGAGAAGAAGACTTGCAGTAGTGGTGGAAGGTGGGGTTTAAGCTCCCCCCATTTCCCCATAGAGTAAAGGTCTCTCAAGCATGCAGATGTGGCTAAAAGAGGTCTCCAAATGGTACAATATCAAGGATCCGCAAATTATGAGCGGCAGATGAAAACGGAAGTGATGCCTCTCATGCAGTCACCATAGACATAGCAATAGAGCTGTCCAGCTTATTGAACATAATTGGCCCAAGAGCTGATGTAAGGAAGTTCTCTTCCCGTAGTGCTGACTAATGAGGATTGAGTCCCACTTAGGAGTGGGCCAACATGTCTGTTACATTCTCGCACTCTGCTGGAAGGATTTACATGAACGATTGAGCAATTACAAATACAAGTGAAGGGGCTTAGCGTTCCAGTCCATGCCCATCAGTGGGATCTATGTCAGCTGGAGAAAAGGATGCTTTCTATTTCACTTTGATCTTATGTTAATTAGAAGTTGTTTTTTCCTATTTTCCCTCTTTACAGTTTTGCATTATAAAGATAAGGGAATAGTGTAGCAGTCGGACAGATAAAGAGGTAGTTCTAATATGCCTGATGTTTGTTGGAGCATAAGTTGTATGCGTCCATTGTGTTGTAGCAGGGTAAATGGATCCTGGAGGAGATCCATTTACCCCACCCAGTTGTTTAGTCCCACATCGTCTAGTGGTGGGACTTGGAGGCTCTGGAGAGGCTATATAAGGAGCCCCATACTTCCTGTATCCATTGAGAAAAAGTAATGCATAGCATGCTCCGTTGAGGGCTTCTCCCGTGGTTTCATCCCGCTCCTCACGGAGTAGGGTTCCACGTAAAAATCTCACGTTCCTATTTTCTTTATTCTTTTATCCATGTTTCGCTTCCGCTTCCGATTTTCTAACATGGTATCAGAGCGGGTTCGATTCTCGCGGTTTTATGCTCTTGTTATATTCGAGATTCGGTTTATGAAAGAATAAATTTATGTTGGTTCCTGGAGATATATTCATCGAAGATTTATGTTCTAGGGTTTTCTTCTTGAAACCCTAATCCAAGTTCCTGAGATGAAGCCGATCACGCAAAAGCAGATCTGGCACATCCCCGACGTCTCTTCGTCGATTTTCAGATCCAGGTGGAGCAATCTCCTTGTGCAGCTCCTTGCGCACAAGTGTATTCCAGTTGGCTGCGATATCTCAGCCTCGCACGGCGCCATCGATCTTGCACCATCGCCCCATGCGTTCTTCTTCCCCTAGCGCGCATCGCACACTCCAGTTTTCATCGGCCAGCAGGCGGCTCCTCGTGTGCGAACCCATCAGTTCCGCGTGCACCCTCCCAGGCAAGAGACCACCTCCATGCTCGCGTGAAGCCCCTCCTGGCGAGAGCTTCAAAGGCGCGCGAGGAGTTCCTTCCTCATTGCTCAACCTCGCGCGCACCCAGACATCCTAGCCGCGATTTAGGCGGCAGTACCAGGCGCACCCCCGCTGCCAAGCGCGCACTCCAGGCGCAACCCCGCGTGCTCCAGAAGCCTCCAGTCCACCCAGGCGCCTTTGACCCCAGGCGCAGCCCCAACTCAAGGGCCTCGGCGGCGCGATCCTCCAACTCGAGCACCATCGACGGCGCAATCTCGAAGCCACATCCCCATCGACCTCCAAGCGACGCGGCGCGATCCCTTGCCACCCATCTCCGCCTTCTCCAAGGCGGCAGGCGGAGCCTCCAAGTCCTCACGCAAAACTCGAGCAGGCGCACTACCTCCAGGGCTATAATGTGCGCGGCGCGCTACCTCCAGGCGCGAGCTTCCTTCCCCGCGCGAGCAGTATCTAGCAGCAGGCTTCCTTCCCCGCGCAAGCAGTATCCAGCGGCGGCGTCAAACCCCCATCGGGAGTTGGGGGCTCTTCGTGAAGAGGGTTGAGAACCCTAGGGCTCCACTCTATTAAAAAAAAAGGTGAGTATCTCTTGGCCCAAGTGGGCCTTATTTCCAAAAAAAAGGAGAGATATGTTTGCAAAAAAAAGGGGATGCGTACATTAAAAAAAAAGGGCAGTGCGCATTTTCAAGTATTTCAAGTACCCAAATGCGTCGGGTCTGTGAAATAAAAAAAATTGAATGAGGGAAAGCCTGCCGTTAGAGTATTTTTAAGGAAAAGGGCCCATGTGGGCCGTGTTTTTTTATGAAAAAAAAACGGGTGGTACCAAAAAAAATATGGGAGGACCGTGAGATGTTTTTGAAAAATAGAGAGGAAGAGAGGCTGCATTTCTTTGGACCCTACTTGGGCCGAATTATTCAAAAAAAAATAGAGAGAGAAAAGAGGCGCGTACAAGAAAAAGCCGTACGCATGGTAAAAAAAAAAGGGGGTTTTCTTTGAAAGAGTCGCATACAAAGAAAAGCCGTATGCAATTTAAAAAAAAAAGTGTGATGCAAAAGCCGGAAAAAAAAGGAACGGCTTACAAAAAAAAGGTAACGGCTTATTAAAAAAATATGAAAAGCCACAAGTATGTTTTTTCCCCCTTCTATCTTGTCTTCTCCCAACGTGGTCAACAATGTTATTCTGACCAGTATGGGAGAAAGGGGGAGTATATGTAGAGTCACAGGTCTTCATCCGAATTCAGAGATTCGTCAGACCAGCCGATTTCCAGACTCTACATATGAAGATTTTTCACGCGCAAGATTCAGACTCGACATTCAGATTCCGAGTCCACAGGTGTGATGCGCAGTTGATCAGACTCGACAGATTGGTCAGAGTCCAAGTTCGAGGCACTCCATGATGAGGCCCAGTTTCAAGATCTCCAGAGAGAGACTCCAGTTTCAGACACGCACGAGTTTGCGGTCATTGTCAGATGAGCATAAGTTGCCATCATTTGTTTCACGGTCCCCATCATTCTTCTTGTTGTCAGGCCAGAGTTTTCATGTGAGCCATAGGGACTCCAGAGCAGAGGACCATTCCCTTGAGGGCAAGGGTTTTCATGTGGTATCATAGGTACACCGGAGCAGTGCACCATTCTCTGAGCCAGATGGGAGAGACCCGGTTCTCCGACGAGGAGACTTCAGGCGCAAGTTCAGACTCGATGGTCAGGTCCCGAGTCTTCAGTTGACTCACACTCCAGCCCGTTCGTCCTCCTCACCTGCACGGCATGAGAAGCAACGTCCTCGACAGCAGCAATGTGCGCGTTGGGTTGATATTGTCCGTAGTGTCTTGTAGCGTTGAGTTGAGTATCTTCATGTTTGTCCAAGCTGAGCATTGCATGCTCCAGCTTGAGGGGGAGTGTTGGAGCATAAGTTGTATGTGCCCATTGTGTTGTAGCAAGGTAAATGGATCCTGGAGGAGATCCATTTACCCCACCCAGTTGTTTAGTCCCACATCGTATAGCGGTGGGACTTGGAGGCTCTGGAGAGGCTATATAAGGAGCCCCAGACCTCCTGTATCCATTGAGAAAAAGTAATGCATAGCATGCCCCGTTGAGGGCTTCTCCCGTGGTTTCATCCCGCTCCTCACGGAGTAGGGTTCCACGTAAAAATCTCGCGTTCTTATTTTCTTTATTCTTTTATCCATGTTTCGCTTCCGCTTCCGATTTTCTAACAATGTTCATTTGGTCATCCTTATGTGTTGGGAGTTGTGTTGCAAATCCTCCAATTGGAGAGCTTTGCACTGGATAGTTGCCAGTTTTCAGTCATAGAAATGTGGTTATTGAAGTGGCAAATGCTTGTGTTGTGGAACAATTGCTGCAGGATTTACACTGCGCATTCCCTGTGGAAGTCTAGTAATCATTTGCTGCGGCTTGTGTCCCTGGACTTCATTTTGGAGAGTCATGTTTGAACCTCGGTTGTTCAATGTAAACCCAGTCCCATTGGAGGAATTCTAATATAGTGTAGTTCCCCTACAGGCGGGTTGATATCCTCCATATAGGTAGGTCCGTGTGTCATTTTTTAATCATTGTGTTCCGTGGCATATCAAAATTATAGAATGTCTAGAAAAAGCATTTGCTAGGCATCAAATTGGATATCACTTGCGAGTTGCTAACAAGGCTCCTGTGCAGGGACTCAAATGGATGCCGTGGAAGTTGTTGACGACGACAATGCAATGGGGATCAGGGAACATGAAGATCATTAGTTGTTGAGATGGAGAACTTTCAAACGAAGTTGCAATTTTTATGGACTGAAATATTATAGAAAGAGACCGTAGTGGGATGGGCTCTATCAACATGGCATGCCATGTAACAAGACTTTTTAGATGGACCGTGGTGGGAATGTGAAGTATACGGGGGTTAAGATGTAATTGCGGAATTGCATAGGGTATACATGTAAATATCCAATTTGAACTCACCTAATGATCTAGTGAGTCTACCACCTAAAGAACCAGGGTTCAAATCCCACGAGAGACGCTCAAGATGAAGATTTAATCTATAACAAATGAAGGGCTTTATAATGTACGGAACATACCCTAAATGGGGCACAACTATTGGAAGGAGAAATTTTCAGGTTAGTACCCTGTATGATATTGAAGGCCATGTTGGCCACGTGTGGCATTCGAGGGCTATGTTGGCTAGGTGTGTTGAAAAAGTGGGAATACATGGATCTCCGAAATTGCCAAGCTTACTATTTTCAAAAAAATATCCAATTTTAAAGTCTCAACTCTAGATTGAACCATGTCATCAGTGATTAAGTTGAGAAGACGGTCTAATATACATGAAGAGATTTGATAGTTCCAATAAATGCATTAAACATATTTCATCTTCCATGTAATTTTTTCCCAGATGCCATTTTATGTGCATGCACATTTATCAGGTTTATGCCCGTGTTGCATCTAATATACAATTTTTTCCGCAGTTCATTAGCAGGATTCAATGCAGTTGACTCGTCTAATGCAACTACAAATGTTAAAGATGGAAGTCCAGCAAGCAATGGAGTAACAGTACCGAGTGATATCACTGGCACCTCCAGCGATGGCAACCCAAACAAGAAGCAGAAGCGCACTGTGAGGCCGCCTCTGAGGCAGTCTCCAAGGAAGGCTCCATCAAGCATCAGTCCGAAACGGGCACCACCAAGTACCAGCCCAAGCCGGGGCCGGGGTAAGATGAGGGCCATGAGGGGGCGAAGGAGGGGAAGGGGGACATGACGCATTCCTGTCTGAATATTTTATGCAGCTGTGTTTAACTAACTGTACACTAGCCCGTCTGTGATGTACCATCGATGAGGTTTGCAGGTCATGGCTGACATGCATGTATCATTTATCATGTTTATAAACTAGGTTCAGCATCATTTAGGCTAGACTTTTTTCAGGACTTAAGAGTTACAACAGAGATCATTTGATGTAACTGACTCAGTAGTGTGACCAATTAATCTGTAGTGAATATTGTGCGTTTGTGTTCAGGAGAATTGATTGACCTGTATTGTGGTACATTTGTGCATTTAGTAGGAGAATCTCTTGGAATCTGGTAAAAGGTGAGATTGAAGCTATGAGCTGTTATGTGAAGAGACAAACCGAGATTAACATTCATCGAGAGTTCTCATATCAACATACAAAATGCCTGTATCCTGCAACCTAGTATATTTTCTAATCACAGTGAACAAAACAGCAATTACTTCTGAATGCGGAAATAAAGGATTCACGTCTGGAGTATCTATATATCTATATACTCTATTTAAAACTGAGTTTTTCACTATTATCTTGACACGTGGCTTGATTGCCATGTTTCCTCCTCCTCTCCTTTTTAGCATCCCCACTTTCAACTATTTTTTAATACATATACTCACAGGTTCTTACGCACTCCCCACATGACTCTTTATATTTTCTCTCCCTCGCCAGTCACGTCATCTTCCTATTCTCTCTCACCCCCAATTACCTCCTTCCAAAAAATAGAATCTTATCAAATAATTTATTAATCTTCACGTGGCTCTTTCCATATCTCTCCCAAGATTCTCAGTTCTCTCTCCCTTTTATATCCATGTGACTCTCATTCTCTCTCTACTCTTAATTTTCCATATATATTTATAAAGTAACAAGGTATTATTATTTCATCAACTATTTCAAAAACACTCTACAAGAATTAAAGCCTTAAACGTACATTTAAATAAACTAAGAGTACTAATTATTGTATGATTTTATATTATTAAATAAATAATTTCATTTATTTGTATTGTATCAATTATAAAGATTTTAAACTTTTGAGATTAAGTTTTTTTATACATTACTTCTTATTATTAGAAATTATATAATACTTTATACAACTTCATATCTAATGATATTATGATAATTCTTTTATAGACAACATAATATAATAATTACTCCCTATGACTTTCTTTCTAGTGCTCTCAATTTCTATTTTCTTTCCTTCAACAATTGTATTCTTCATTTTTTTCACATGCTGCATTCTTTTAAAAATATAGTTTTATAACAGAACAAGGTGTGATTATTTCATCAATTGTTTTATATTAAGTACCCAATAGTCTACACAAGTTCCCATGGTAAAGGTTATATTTGTAAAAATTGAAAGCGCCAATAATTTATGGAAAATGAAGAGAATTTCTCAATCTGTCAATTTTTTTACTATTTATTAAAGGTATCATTATACTAAATCTATTTTCTACTTGTATGTTAACAACTATAATCTCAACATTCGAATTAAATCATTATATATACACGAAATGTTAAGCATTTGGAATTATCAATATAGTTATTTCTGTTGGGTCCTTCTACCATCCTCAAAGCTAATATCCCATCGTTGCAACTTGATATGCAAGTCAATATTTATTATTGGTAAGCAAATTCAATATTTATTATAGTCTTTCATTATCATAAAATTATCTACGAAAAGTTATGTAAAAACTAAGCAAAATAGACAATGTAATGTCATTGTAAGCTCTTTCTCATTATCATTTAGTTATTAATTCGATAATATAAGATAACCAAGTTGAGCATTATTAATCGAATATGAACATCTAAAATTACTCTCAGAATATTATTAATGTGATTTACTTTCATATTTTGTTCTGTTATTGCTGACAAAGTATTCTCTTGCTTTGATTGTAAAGTGCAATCTTTTCCTTCTCACTTATTGTAATGAAAGTTAGTCATTTGTATAGCACAACATTTCCCATATATATCTTGGTCTCTTTTTTTAGCAAGTGAATATGCTAACAAAATATTATAGACAGGATGTAATTTAATATTTAATTCTGTTATTGCTGAATATTTATTTTCTATATATATTATGCACCTTTGGGTGCACATTGTGAATGTGCACCGTATAATTTGAAAGACTAAAATTAGAAGATACATTTTGAAAAATCTCTAAATATTTAATTTAATTTATAATAAAAAATATTACATTGTAATCAAATATATGAGAAGATTAATATGTACAAGGTCCATCTCTTTATAAAACCGCGCAATCCTCGCCTCTATCCTCATCTCTATTATGGATCTGCAGTTTTCTTAGATGGAAATTATACTAAAAAGTTCACCGAATTTTAAATATCATATTTATTCTCTTTACACCTTTTACATTCCAATCATTTTTTATTTAATTAAAATATTTTAAATTAATATTTAAAATTAATTTATATTCCGCTGCGAAGCGGGTAACATCCTAGTCTATTTGTAAAGAATACCTCATCTATGTGGCATTTCTCATATTGTTTCTATCACTGCAATTAGAAAAAACTGAGCTCCACGTACCTTCTGAACTTTTTGTACAATAAAAAAGGCACAAAATAGAGTTAATATAATAAATGGAGCAGGGCAGTAGAGTGAAGGATTAAAAAGATGTTGACAGGTCATCGATCTAAAATTATCATCATGTTTACAATTAGGCCAGTGAAACTTGGATATACTGCAACATAGACAAATCACTGAGACCCTTTCAACGCTAGACATTGCAGAATTAAGCTTCGACCATTGGCTCGGGACCAGAAGAGTCTGTCAATGGAGAACGAACTCTGCTAGGCAGGTGCAGTGAGTTGAAGAGAATATCCTTTATGACCTATAACAAACATACACTAATTTAAACAAAGATAAATAATACATAGACACGTTTATCACTGTGTAGATCTGGAAATATTACCTGTGACATAAGACCATGAACTTGTTCTACAGTTATCTTTGAACTGTCGCGGGTAATTTTTGCCAACTGAGACTCTTCCTGCTGTAAGCCAATTCAAAACAAATATACGCCTCGACAATCCAAAATCCCGGAAAATACCAGCTACCATAATTTAGAAAGCTCTTGCTACAGAGAACTCGGAACTCGATATATCAAAATTTGCCTAAGTGAATAATAACATGAACAGCCGTAAAATACTGATGTGCAAGCTGCAAAGAAAGGCAAGTATGCAAGATCATTGCACGACCTTGCAATCTAAGGTTTTACTTTCATTTCTGATACCACAAAGAAATTGGGAGAACAGAAACTAGAAAAGCAACCACGAGGTTGGAAGGGTTTTCCTGGCAGGTTATACCAAACGAGGGGGGATACCTCTCTAATGCACTATGGTGACCCATCCAACAGAATGCCAAGAGATCACACACATTTCTGATTCGTTTATACAAGTGTGTCTTAGTCTCATCTCTTCTCTTGGCATATAATAAGAGCAACAGTATCATGAAGATGAACAAAAATATTTTACGTGATTTAACCAACTGGGAGGGGATAAATTATAGATTGGGCCCTGCTCTACTCAAGAGAATGGACCCAATTGGACCTGACCTTAATAATAAACTTCTTAAGAAATACAAGTATCGTGGTCTATACATAAGCACGCAAACCCACGCAAACCCCACTAAGTAATATGCAACTAAACAAGAGTTGTAATTAGATTTTGAAGAAATTCAAATTACCCATCTAAATACGTTAACACCCCCCTCAAGCCGAGCATAAAAGCTACAGCTCGTTGCAAAATAAACTATCTTTCCACTAACTTGTTACATTTCGGTAGTAGGCAAGAGAGCTCGGAAGACATCAGCTCGGAGGGAACTATGGGAGTATCAATGCTAAGAGGAGAAACCAGCACGAAGGATATAAAACTGGGAGGAGCACTTGGAGGAAATTTCGAACAGATACTATTTTGGGAGAAGTTCAAATCTGTGGATTTTAGATAATGATCAGTCACGATTTGACATGGTATATGTGTTACGGGTTCCAGAAGAGTCAATTTATCTATTAGTTAATTCCTAACTGACCCTCTGAACTCATATTTTGCGTGTGCACATTCTACTTGAGCCTGCCCGACATAGTCAGCAACAACCCTAATAGCATGTTCTTACTTGGTCTATCCCGTAATAAAGTGGTTTTCATATAAATAATTCGTCAGAGAATGCTAAAAACTGTGCACCCTTTAAACCAAAAGATGTGCCATTTTTCGCAGATGGTTAAGGGATGGGGTGCTGATCTTCATGCAATCAAGCAAATAGGGGCAGAAGTCAACAATCTCAAGCAGCAACAATATGAATCCATCCCACGCAACCACAGTAGAGTTGTTCTCTCATATGTAGATCCCAAATGTGGACATCTTCAATATAGAAACTCTAAAAACAAATCTCTCATGTATGGGGAAGCCTTTAAAATGGCCAACCTCATATGGCAGACCTCAATTCTCATATAGGAGACCTCGAGATAGAATCTGTCACTCAAGAACCTTATGTAACGAATTTTTGTACTGGGACCGCAAATAGAGGAGGGAGGCAATACTCTACCCTCTTGGTTTCTCCTGCTCTAGTCGGAATTTTAAAATATCCAACTATGTTTGAATAAGAAATGGGGCAGGTGGGGGAGAGAAGGATTTTTTTTCTCGTCTTCCTTTTTTCCCTCCGCATTCATCAAAAGGAAATCATTTTTTATCTAAAAATGACAAAAAGAATGATGAAAACAAAATCATAAAACACGTTCACCAAAAGAAACTTCGGCCTAAATGGGTGGTTGTAAGGAAACACAGTCGGAGAACTTGATCAAGGGTACAATGGTCGTATATTCAACAAAAGGGTGATCCAGTTCTGCATTTTGGACAGCATGTAAACGGATAGGAATATATGCATATATTCTGTATTTATTTTGTAAAAAGAAAGGTAGACCATCTTTGACTTGTAGTCCCCAAAAAACTCCAAAAAATGCTAATATTTGCAATTGTGTCATCCAAGATTTACATAAACATAGTGCACCCACTAGCACATTCCCCGCATAATCTCTTTCCTGTACAGATAAGAGTGTTTCTGGCTAGCCAAATGACCCACCACGGTATGGATAAAGGTACGAAATATTGAGAATGTTGTTGGATATCCATCCAAATAATACGTATGTGCACATAAATATTGTGTGTGCAAGCCGCATGTTAATGTGTCTACAAGTATATACTATATAGATGAAGTGCATATTTAAATTGTACATTATTAAGGTCTAATATAAAAATATTTATATAAAAATGATACAACTGAAATAAACAAAAAACTACTCAAATTCTCCGAAACTCAACTCCTTGTTGCACACTATCGGCACCCCTATTTGTTTCTTTTATTAATTATTTATATCAAATTTATCCAAATCACATATTTCTATTATTACTTTATTAAAGAGATCAGTATGAACATTAGATATAAACAAATTATTCAAACAAGTTATGAGATATTCACTTTCAAAAGGATAATTTGCTTTTGTTCAGTGCTAGCTGTGTAAAAAAAGATATTTGTCCTATGAATTCCCTTTAGAACTGTCACTGTAAGAGTAAAAAAAATGTACTAAGCCTTCTCCCACCATAAGTAGGGTCGGCTACATGGATTCTTACTCAAATCCATGTTGAAAGATTCGACTATTTTTTACGTTGGCCGTCGACTACCTAACGCTATCGGCACCCCTATTTGTTTCTTTTATTAATTATTTATATCAAATTTATCCAAATCACATATTTCTATTATTACTTTATTAAAGAGATCAGTATGAACATTAGATATAAACAAATTATTCAAACAAGTTATGAGATATTCACTTTCAAAAGGATAATTTGCTTTTGTTCAGTGCTAGCTGTGTAAAAAAAGATATTTGTCCTATGAATTCCCTTTAGAACTGTCACTGTAAGAGTAAAAAAAATGTACTAAGCCTTCTCCCACCATAAGTAGGGTCGGCTACATGGATTCTTACTCAAATCCATGTTGAAAGATTCGACTATTTTTTACGTTGGCCGTCGACTACCTAACGCGCAACCCCTGCAAGAGTGGGATTTGAACCCTGATCTTTTGTGTGGTAGACACACTGTACTACCACTAGACCATTAAGTGGGTACTGTCACTGTAAGAGTATGCGTAAGAAATGGGTGATTGGATCCTCCAGGGTCACTATCATTTTCTACATGGTATCAGAGCGGGTTTTAAAGATCATAATCGGTAAAGTTTGAGAAAAAAATCAAGGGTTTTTGACACTAGTTCTCAAAGCATTCTCAGATCCACTATAGAAGAATCCCCTGATTCAACCTCCATGTGACATGCACCATCCAAGCAAGCTCCAGACAGAGCCACCCTCCACCGACAGTCCCCCACTGCATCAGCCCCACGGGAACCCATCACCCCGTATGACGACTCATATGGTGCTTCTTCCAAATAATCCGATGGCAGTGATCCCAGTCCCAAGTTTGCAGCCCTCACACGATTTCCAAGGCTTACAGCCCCAACCATATTAGAAAAAGAAAGACGAAGAAGATGGGCATTGATCTATGTTGGGCCTACTCCACGCACGCAAGGACTCTCTAGGCACCGACAGCCTCTCTACGCCTCCTCCAGGCTTTGCGAATCCAAGCGGCGGTAGCACCATAGTGATGCTCAATCAACGAACCCGATTCTCAAAGGTTGGTGACAACGGGTTCCAAGAACTGAAACCCTATTATCGTGTAATAGATAAAACTCCATCGCCACCTCATCTTCAGAGTCGAAGCGATGGCAATGGGTTCTCAAGGGGAACCCTAATGGTGTGTAAGAGAGGGCCAGATGCGCCACTTCATTTAGAAGGAGAAAGAAGCTGACAGTTTGCTATTCTATGAAAAAGGTATGCCCAATTGGGTCAAGTTAAAAAATATCAGGCCCAATTCGAGGGCTAATTATAAAAAAAATAAGAATTTTTTTCTATTGAAAAAAGTAGCGTGCAAAAAAATGTATGACAAAAAAGGAAAAGCTAAAAAAAGAGATAATGGCTTATTTAAGGAAAAAAGAAGAGAAAACGGCTTTAAAAGGGGAAAGTTGATTAAAAAAATTGATTTTGTTATCCCAATTGATCTTCTCCCAACTTGGTCGATGTCTCTTTCCCCGAGAAGTATGGGAGAAAAGAGGAGCATTTTGTAGGATCTACAATTCAAAATCAGATTCTACAGGTCAGATTCAGACTCTCCAGACCATATTTCAAACTCTACTAGTTTAAGACGTACATGTGTGCGGTCATTATGTGAGAGGTCCCCATCTTGATTTGGATTGAGGATTTTTCATGTGGATCATCAATAAGGATTCCAGGGTAGAGATCCCATTCTCTGCATCAGTGTGGACTTAGGGTTTTCATGTGGATTCTCAGGAACTCCAAGATCGCATTCTCTGAGCTAGTATGGGAGAGATCAAGTTCTTCGATGAGAAGATTCTTTTTCATACTCCATTCTCCAACGACTGTGGACTCCGAAGAAGATTCCACGACTTTCTCCAGTTTGGCCCTTTAGAGAGATGGAGCAGTTTGGGGGCAGAATTCTCTGATGAGACCCATTCTAGTTTCAATGACTCTGCGCAGTGCATAGCACAATCCTCCGATGAGGAGGCCCAGTTCAGTGTACACACCGACTTTCAGTTCCTCCTCACAAGCATGGCATGAGAAGCAACGTCCTCAACAGGCAGTCAGTGGAGTATGCGTTGAGTTGATACTGTCTATAATGTCATGTCTTTTGTGAGTGTGATTTCTTTTTATTTGTCCAAGCCGAGCATCGCATGTTTAAGAGGGAGTGTTGAGTATGCGTAAGAAATGAGTGATAGGATCCTCTATGGTCCAATTACCACATCCAAAGTTTTATTCTCACATCATCTGTAAGTAGGACTCAGTTATTCTGGTGGGGTTATATAAGAAGCCCACACCCATTATAACAGTTGCGAGAGAGAGAAAGAGAAAGGAATAACATCGTATCTGGCCCTTGAGAGACATTCTCTTGTGGTTTTATCCTGCTCCTTATGGAGTAGGGTTCCACGTTAAATCATGGTGTTCTTCCTTGTTTATATTTCTTTATCTCTAATACACTTACACACTATCATTTTATACAATCATGAACCTCAATGTAGGTAGTCAATCCATATTTCTGACTTCTTGCCGAGATTTCTATAATGCTATTACATAAAATTGCATCGCAAATCACTCCCAAACACACATTCTAGTACACAAGTTTGTTCATTCAAACAAATGATATGCACTCCATGCATCTAAATATATAACTGTAATATTGTCAAATAAGATATTTGGTCCTTTGAAACCCCTTGGTGTCACAACCCCCAATTTCAATGTAGTGTTTTATAGTCAACCATAATGGATAAGTCTAAGATTTGTTGCTGAGATGTCTATAATGTTATTGCTACATCTCAAATCAGTCCCCTGCACACACACATACAAGAGCACGCATTTGCATTATCCAAACCAACAATCTGCACTCCATGCATGTTGCAAATGTTGAAAGTTAACCATATGGATGACTTAGTTCTCCATGAAAACCTAAAAAATAAACTCTACAAAAGGCCCTTCCAAGAGGTTGGATTAACTTTCTACTATTTTTGTAATTTATTAAACAATTTTGCTAATTTTCGTGTATCTTTGAAGTCAAAAATATCCCAAATCAGGGATTTAATAAATAGCTGAAATTGAAATGAAGATGAAAAGTAGCAAATGATGTCCAAAATTCTTCAAATAAATTTACATATATAAAAAATAATATAAAGAAAATTAAGAGAGAATTTTTTAATTTTTTTATATTTTTATAAAGGATTTTGGGGCTTTTTGATTTTTAGCTATTTTCTTTTTCAATTTTTAATGATTTTTGGTTTGAAGGCTAAAAATACTTAAATAAATATAATAGATTTTTTTTGTCTTGCATGCTTCTAATCTTTGTAAGTTATAATAAGAGATTGATGTTCTTTCAATCATTAAAGTTGGTCCAAAATTTACCTTGAGAACAAGTAATTTGCGAGGAAATTCTCTTTTACGAGGGAGAAAACCTGGGAATGATGACCCAACAACAGCCTCCAGCAGGTGCTAGGCTTTTCTCTCAGTTACTAAACAAATGGGAGTCTACAGTATATACAAAGACAGATTAAATGGATTCACATCTAAGATTTGCTCAACCCTTAGAATACATATACACGCCCTGTCAATTTGGACATGGATTTCAACCATAATCAATTTGCCCATGTTCATCTCATGTTGTGTAGTGGGAAGATCCTTGGTGAATACATTGGCCAACTAACCTTCTCACAAATAGAGTGTTGATCCACTATTCCACTTTCATATGCTTGACGTGATCATGTTGATTTAAGTTATTTAAAAGATTGATGGTATCCTTGTAGCTATATAGCTTTGCTGGTGTTGTTAAACGTAATATGTACCTACGACATTTTCACACTAATAGGCACCATTGCTTGATAAGCAACTTCAACACTCGACTGGCACACAGAGCATGCTTCTTGCTTCCCACGTGATTAGGCTTCCCCCAAGGTAGCCTAAATAGCCCAAAAGTAAAAAGATGATCATCACTGAATCTAACCCAGTCAACATCAATGTAGACTTCAATGTTCACTTCCTTTTCCTTAACAAAAACAGTCGCTTCCCTAGGTTCTTCAACTAGCAAAGCATCCTTGACTCCAGTAATATATACATCAATTGGATCATGCATGAATTTGCTCACCTATGTTCACTACATAGCTAGCGCTTGATCCTTTTAAAAGAAAAAAGAGTGGGCACACAAAAATGATTTATATTCACAGGTTTAATATCAAATCACAAAGACCAAGATTCACGAAGGCTCTTGGCAAGTTGGCATGAACCACACCAATACATTCTCTGAACAAAATCTCTCCTTTGAAAATAACATCGTTTCTCATAGGTGGCCGCAGCCTAAATCTTACATGACATCAAGACGAACCCGACAGTCCAACAGACTCGATGTGAACATTCTCCGTAACAATGCCATCAACATCGACATCCACCCAGATGTCCCTTACATTGGGCAGGAGAAGAAAAGGTGGTTTGTGTCCTTCTGCCCTTCAACACAACGATGACAAGACAATCAGCTCCATGTACAAAGTTGGCCCTTCAAGCAGCCATCATCAACCAGCCTCTCCCAAACAGCCAAAAGAAAACATTAACCCATTGCAGGATCATCCATCCTCATATTTGCCCAAGTGTCAAGTGTCAACACAGCAATCACAGGATCAAAAATCAAGGAGCCATAAACCACCTTATAGGCCTTCGCCGTGAACTGACCATCAACATGTGTCTGATGGTCCCACTCAATCAATGGACCTGAAAGTTGAGAAGGAGACTCAAGCAAAGACAAGAATTTCAGCATACTTGTAATTCTGACAGCTCAGCAAAACTAAGGCCGGGCTATGCCCCATCAACCTAGCCTCCACTCCACCAACAACTCCCGATAAATTGCCATAACAAACAGCGAGGAGAGCCAAGACCACAAAGTTCCTTGCCCGATCCAGTCATCCTGCCAAAAGCTATCACTATACTCAAGCACATGTCTCTAGGAAGATGAGACCCAAGGGAGAACACAACAAAACCAGCACCAGCCCAAGCTGCCAGCCTGCCAAGAGAGTTCCATTAAAACACCGTAGATCTTCCTCAACTAAGAAGAAAAAAAAGATACACACTGCCCCAGATTAAGAGAAATCCATTTAGCGAAAAGCGTCCTATTGATTGCATCCAAACTAGTCACCCCTAATACATGTATCCCTCTAAAATAACATCAATTTCTTCCAGCTAACCAAAGGGATGCCATGAGAGACCACCAAGCTCGACCAGAATGAACATCTCATCAAAGTCTCCAAATGCTTGCAAAATCCAACATGAAGCTAGAGTGAAATCTTAGAGAAAATCACCTTCAGAATTACAAGGCAGCTACCCCTCGACAAACAGGAAGCACTTCAGCCCGCAAGCTTGCACTCCATACTCTCCACCAAAGATAACCACTTTGAGTACCACAGGCAACCATTAACCAAAGGCACGTCCGAATAACTGATCAAGATGAATCCTACTAGGATGACAACGATGTCCTACAAGCCTCAATCTCCACCATCCCAAAAGGAACAAAGACACACTTGTCATCATTGATTTTGAGGCCTAAAATGACCCCGAGGTCAAGCACCATAGCAATCCCAATCGGCTCTGGGCACAATCCCTACCTCTCCCCCTTCCATAAAGAAAACAATGCCGTATACATACTGTAACATGGAAATCGACAAGTTGTTCGAGAGATAGCCTACACAGATGACCCCCCCAGACACACACAAAACCATCCATGGGAGCACATCCATGACGAGAACAACAAGTGGAGGAGCCAAAGGATAACCCTACCTGACCTCCCTTTGCGACTGAAAGAAACCCTCTTCTCGTCGCACATTCAATAGCATCGAGCACAAAGTCGTTCGTCATAGATCTCTTCAGCCAGAAAATCCACCCATCATGGAATCCATAACGGGAGAGAGATGCCCATATGAAGTAGCCATCTACTTTGCATCAATGGTGAAATTGAGCACCCCTTGAATCCTATTGGTAAGGACCTTCATCATATGATTGGCGTGATCCGAGATATCGCAATATAACAAAGACATATCGATATCTTCAGGATGGCCATATCGATGTTCCCCAGTATATCAGATTTCAGGATACTAGTCGATATCTCATGAAATATAGGTAATATATCAACATATTGATCCACCTTGGTCACAAGATTTTTACGCCTGAGATTAGACTTCGCGGTCGGTAAAGATAGAGTTCACCAAGATCCTGAGAGTGAGTGCTAGGCTTCCCAGGAAAGAAGACTGACCCGATCCGCCATTAGACTTCCAGCTTCCTTGACGAGAAGGAAGGCTTTTTCCACTGAGCAAAGCTTTTTTGACAAAATATAGAAATGAAATTCTATTATATAATCTTATCTGGCCTTAAGATATTATACGGTCTTTCTCTCTTATATATTCATAGGATAATTTTCCCCTTATCGACATTTGCGTATCGAGGTCCCATAACATGCAAAAGCATATGGCAGCTACACGTGTTCTTTGCTCCATGGAAAAGGTTTTCAAAGTGATTTTTTTCATTTTAGATCATTTTGAAGTTGATTTCTTAATGTTTTTGTTTATATTGCCATCCTATTACTCTTTCTTGAGTTTTTTAAGAAGATTTATTATATTTATTGAGATATCAGGAAGATTCTTTTGGGGATTTTGATGGATTTCTTATCCATCGATTCTACTCTACATTTATGTTGATTTCTCTTACAAATGTAAGATAAAAGCTTGGATATTATGTTAAACACTATTAACTCAATATTTTCAGTATTTTGATTATTTTAAACTTATAAATTTAGTAAAATCCAAAATTAAACTTAGTATGTAGAGATAGTTCGTAGTTTATTATCTCTTTATGTAGCTTGTCGTTATTTCTTTATTTTCTATAGACCTCTCTGTAATTTACCCTTACGGTCCCTCCCTATATAAGAGAGCCTAGGGTTTTCTGAATAAACAACGAAGACTCTTTTCCCAGCATGGTATCAGAGCCGCCCTAGGGCTCTACACCCGCCGCCCCTCCTCTCCCCACCCGCCACCCTCTCCGCGGCGCACCTCCCTCGCCGCCAGCGCCCCCCCGGCAGTCCAGCCAGCCCCCCGCCGATCTCCAAGCCGCCGCTAGCGCCTCCCCGCCGAACTCCAAGCCGCCGCCTGCGGGCGGTTCCAGCCCGCCCACCTGCGGGTTCCCAGCCCGCCTGCGGGTCCCAGCCCACCACCCGTGGTCGTTGCTTGCCGTCGAAGGCTCCAACCAGTCCATCCAATGGCTGTAAGCCCTATCTCAAGCGTGTCCTAGTCCTCTACTTCATCCGAGATATGGGTTTGGGTGCGTAAAGTCTACCTACGCACTCGAATCCGATGCAGTTGGTGTAGACAGTTATCATTGTGTCTCCATACCCTCGTTCTTCTCCAAGCAGCAGTATGTTAGAATCAAAAGCCGATATGCCCTCCACCGGCGCATTCAAAGGTCCTGCGCCAATAGTGAAGATGGACGGGTCTAACTATGAGCTCTGGGCTATGCAATTCATGAGTCTCATGAAGTCTAATGGTAAGAAACACATTCTTACCGAGGATGATCCTGCAGAGAAGACAAGGATCTATGCCTCATGGGAGGCTGACGATGCCTACGCAAAGGTCTGGTTGTCCGGTACATTGACGATGGAGATTGGGAATGATGTCCTCCATCAGCCCACTGCAAAGGCAATGTGGGACATTCTTGCCACTACATATTCGCAGGTGCGAAATGAGACAAAGATGTTGCAGCTTCAGCATGACATTTTCACAATGAAGCAGAGCGGCAGACCTCTCCATTCCCTGTACACATCCCTAAGAGGGATGTTTGAGAAGTTATACAGTACCATTCCTCTCACTGCTACTCCTGAACAGCAGAATACGTTTCGGAATGCCACCATGGTGGGTGTTCTTCTTGCGGCTCTTGATCCTGAGTACGATGCCGCCCGGTCCCAGATCCTAGCTGATGCAGTTATTCCTCCAGTGGAGGATGTTTATAGAAGGCTCAGTCGCATTCCAGTTTCCTCCAGCTCTTCTACTCCACCCCCATCTGCGATGGCAGTCTCGCGTGGGAGAGGTGGACCGCCTTCTGGTCGTGGTCGTGGACGTGGCCGTGGACCCCAGGGAAGGGGAGGTCGCTTCAGTCAGACATGTTCCTATTGTCATCGCACAGAACACTCCGAGGACACATGCTATTCTAAGCATGGATTTCCAGCATCGGCACGTGTTGCAGAGCACTCTCAGTCTCCATTAGCCTCTACTGCAGATAATAGATTTGACGAACTTGTGGCCCGTCTTCGAGATATTATGCCACATGCGTCTGGTGATTCGTATGGTGGTTCTTCAGATATTGCTGCCACGGCCTCCGCCAGTTCATCTGCCGCTGCGAGTACCTCAGGTAGACCTACTACATTCACAACATCTCATGATATATCTGACTGGGTTATCGATTCCGGAGCCACACATCATCTCTGTCGTGATAGAGGTAGATTACATGCCTACAGGGACATTCCTCCTGGCCGTTCAGTGCATATAGCATATGGTACTCATTCGCCCCTTGTTGGACAGGGGGAGGTCTTTCTATCTCCTACTATGCAACTACAGAACGTCCTGCATGCTCCTGAGTTATCAATGAATTTGTTATCTATTAGTCAGATTACGAAGGATTTGAATTGTCGTGCTATATTTGACCCGTCATCTCTCATTTTTCAGGACATACTCACGGGCAAGGTGATTGGATGTGGCTCTGAGCAGAATGGTTTATATCGACTGGTTCGGGATTCTTATGCTGACGTCTCCTCTCACTCTGTTGGACCAATCTCTCCGTATATTTGGCATCTCCGGTTTGGTCACCTTCCACTTCAAAAAATGCGCCATCTTCTGCCCCAGATCTCTCCTAGTTCGTCATTTCGATGTGAAGCGTGTCAGTTGGGAAAGCATCACAGGTCGAGCTTTCCAAGTCGTTCGAGTCGGAGCAGCAGCTCCCCTTTTGAGTTGTTACATATAGATATATGGGGTCCGAGTCGTGTTCCCGATCATCAGGGACACATGTTTTATCTTGTGGTAGTGGATGATTTCTCGCGTGTGTCATGGGTCTTTCTTTTTAAAAATAAATCTGAAGCAGGAAATGTGATCAAGAATTTGCTTAATGAAATGCACAATGTTTTTTCTTCCTCTGTCAAATATGTTCGGACAGATAATGCCCTTGAATTTTGTACACGCTCACTTTCACAATTTCTTTCATCAAAGGGTATTATTCACCAAACCACTTGTGCATATACCTCACAACAAAATGGTGTGGCGGAAAGAAAGCATCGCCATCTCTTGGATATTACTCGAACACTATTGATTCAGAGTTGTGCTCCTATTTCATTCTGGGGCGATGCTGTTCTTACTCCTTGTTATCTGGTCAACCGAATGCCATCTTCAGTCCTTGGTGAGAAGATACCTATCTCCCTTATTTTTCCAGACAAGGAGTTATTTTCTTTGACTCCACGTGTCTTTGGTACTGTGTGTTTCGTGCATCGCCTATCTCCCGGACTTGACAAACTCTCTCCTAGAGCAGTCAAGTGCGTCTTTGTTGGCTATTCCAAGACTCAGAAGGGTTACCGGTGTTATGATCCTGCAACTAAGAGATACTTCGTGAGTGCTGATGTCACTTTCTTTGAGTCTGTCATGTATTTTTCTCCTGAAGGTGACAGAATGGTACCATCCACTACCACTGATGACATTTATGTTCCTCTACCACCTACAGTGAGTACACCTGCGTCGTCCCCTGTGCCCGTCTCCACGCCAGCACCACCTCCACCACCTCCTCCACCACCCATTCCACGGCCTATCATATCACCGTTACCTAAATTCTATACACGTCGGTCAGGTCCTGCTCAGACTACACAGCAGTCGATCATCACGCCTCAGGTATGTTCAAATGGCATTACTACTGACGGGTCAGGTTTGGTACATGTGCAGGATCCTTCAGTACAGGCAGACACTAGCCCATCCAGTACAGCAGATGATGATCTTGATGTTCCGATTGCTATTCGGAAGCAGAGGAGGCAATGTGCCACTTATTCATTTGCTTCACAGGTTTCTTTTCACCGTCTCACTGGTGATTTTCAGAGATTTGACACAGCATTGTCTTTTGTGGATATACCACGGACATACCAGGAAGCTTTGCAGAATGAATGCTGGAGATTAGCAATGGAAGAAGAAATGAGGGCCTTACAGTCTCGTGGCACATGGTCTTTGGTCCCTGCACCTTCTGATGCATCCGTTGTGAGCTGCAAATGGGTCTTCACAGTCAAATACCATGCAGATGGCACTTTGGATAGGTACAAAGCACGCTTGGTCGCCCGTAGTTTTACACAAACCTACGGTGTGGATTACATGGATACATTCTCTCCAGTGGCGAGACACTCTACCCTTCGTATTCTCTTATCTGTTGTTGTGGTACTTGATTGGAGTATATCTCAACTAGATGTCAAGAATGCCTTTCTGTACGGAGACTTGCAGGAGGAAGTCTACATGCAGCAGCCACCTGGGTTTACTGCTGAGGGGGAGAAGCAGATGGTCTGTAGACTTCACAAGCCGATATATGACCTCAAACAGAGTCCGAGAGCATGGTTCCAGAAGTTGTCCAACCTGATTGAGCAACAGGGATTCAAGAGGTCCAATGCCGACCACTCATTGTTTGTCCAGAAGTCATCGGCAGGTACGGTTGTTATTATGGTCTATGTAGATGATATTCTTGTTACAGGAGACGATGTGCAGGGCATAGAGAGGGTGAAGGCATTCCTAGGCCGCCAGTTTGTCACAAAGGATCTTAGAACCCTAAGATATTTTCTGGGGTTGGAATTTGCAAGGAACGCACAAGGCTTGGTGATGACGCAACGGAAGTATATTACAGACTTCCTGGTTGAGACTGACATGGATGGTTGCAAACCATCAAGTATTCCCATGGACCCTAGCATGAAGTTGTATGATGGTGATACGGATGAAGTAGATAAGAGGAGATATAGAGAAATGGTGGGAAAGCTCCTCTACATTACCATTACTCGTCCAGACATTGCATTTGCAGTTAGCAGGGTGAGTCAGTTTATGGAGCAGCAAAGACAGGTTCACATGGATGCTATACACATGATACTGAGGTATCTGAAGTCTTCTCCAGGGTCAGGGCTGCTATTCAGAAAGGGCACGGACTTATCCGTCTCAGCGTGTGCAGATGCAGATTATGCAGAATGTCCTAAGGACCGAAAATCAACCTTAGGGTTTGCAGTGTTTGTTGGGGGCTCTTTGGTTTCTTGGAAGAGCAAGAAACAAACTGTTGTGGCAAGGTCCAGTGTCGAATCCGAATATAGGGCCATGGCTCAAGTCAGCACAGAAATGATGTGGGTTCGTTCAGTACTAGAAGATCTACATGTAGTTGTACCCCTACCTATGAAGCTTCAGTGTGACAATCAGGCAGCATTGTTCATTGCCAACAATCCAGCTTTCCATGAAAGGACCAAGCATATTGAAGTTGACTACCATTATATTAGGGACTTGATCCAGAGAGGATTGATATCTACTGCACATGTGAGCTCAGTAGATCAGACTGCAGATGTATTCACCAAGCCACTGCTCAGAGGACCGTTTCAGAGATGTTCATCCAAGCTGAGCATGATAGATATCTATGCTCCACCTTGAGGGGGGGGTGTAGAGATAGTTCGTAGTTTATTATCTCTTTATGTAGCTTGTCGTTATTTCTTTATTTTCTATAGACCTCTCTGTAATTTACCCTTACGGTCTCTCCCTATATAAGAGAGCCTAGGGTTTTCTGAATAAACAACGAAGACTCTTTTCCCAACATAGTACATTAGTAGTGAACAATCGATGATTTGCTTTTAGTATTTCATGTGTGGAAATCTGTTATTCTCTTGTAGGCATTAATTGAAGAATCAACACCAAGGGTCTACACTCTGCTTCAAAATTTGATGCACCTAATGCTCAGAGAGGGTGGAGAGATAAGATGGAGATATGCTACTACACCATATGGCTACAAATTCAAGCTGCATGTTTTCTGGTAAGGGGCTTGGAGGAGGGAGGATCACTTGACTGAAGCAGCACATATTGGCAGCAGGAATGTTGCCACGTACAGATGTCAAAGAGTTCACAAAGGCGGGGAAAAGGATAAAAGGTGAGCAGGAATAAAGAATTCATTAAGTTCATACTTTGGAAAGAGTTCAATGTCTATTAACAAATTCTAATGACGACGACTTGATCTACCATGTCAATATTCAAACCCCAACTGAGAAAAGGATATACAAGAGGGCAACATAATAATCATTGAGGAATGAGTTTGAGAGGAGAGAACTCATTGGTGCTCGAGGGAGCAACTTCTTTAGCGCTACTAACAATGAGAGTGTAGCTAATGGTGATCAATACAGCAACCCGCGGAAAAACACAAAAAGAAGGAAATTGAAGAGTGGTTCCATGCAATACAACCCAAGGACCTGAGACAAAAAAAAGGCGAACGATATATTTTTAAACGCTAGGGAGAGTGGAAAGGGCTATTAACAAGCTACTTTTGGAGTGAGCATTCCTATAAGCATTCCTATAAGCATTGCTAATGGACATTTTTGCAACATGTGATGAACATGTAATTCGCATCTTTCATTCTTAAATTTTATCATGAATTCCCAAGCAAAACACATAAATAGCCATATAAAATGATAAAAATATAAAATCGTCTCATGCAATAAAAGTCGGTTAATTTGAGAAAAATAACTCATCATGGAAATCAAAAAAGAAAATGACACAAAGTGATGAGAAATTCTGAGCTTAAAAGTATATTCATAATTTGTATGCATTATACAAACTTCTAACATTTTTAACAAATTCATTCTAACTCCAATTTTTTTGAAGAAACTTCTAACTCTAATTGACATGAAATCAACTCCATTGTGTGCATAATACCAACTTCATTCCATAGAACTGCTAAAATTACTAACCTTTAAATATTGCACAAAAACCCAAACACTAATTTCAAGGACAAAAGAACGTAAAGCTGGATATCTTCCTCAAACAATGCATGATTACACTCTACTCACCTTTTAGTTGAAGTACATGAACAAGATCAAGTTCCAAGGAATCCGAGTTCATATGTAAAATTGAATTTTAGGATCTAGATGAGCATTGTATAAAACTGATTAACTTCACTCTATTATTTTATATACATGTGGAGCTCGGGAAAGACCAATGGCGATGACAATGCCACCATATGGGCGTCGTTAATCCTTAGAGTGGGAGTGTTAGGGCCGCTAGTGGAAGCTAGGCATCATGGTTCCAGAGGAAGGGAGCGGTATTGGGAGCAGGAGCGAGGGTGGGAGAGGAAGCGCTAGAGCCACTAAGACCGAGAGAGAAGGAGAAATCCAGGATGTTACTATGGAAGAGCTGACGGGGGAGTGGCCATGGAATCGTCCAAAGAAGAAGGAGAAAGCAACAGCGGCAAGGAGGGGAGGTTCGATATGGTGTTTTCGATGTAGAGATGTGAACCACCTGTCCTTGACGTACAAAGCCAAGGAGCAGCTTTGTTTTCACTACAGAAAGCCAGGCGACCTTCAGAAGAACTGTGAGGTGAGGCGGCGATGGTCGAGGAAGGTGTCTTTTGTGCAGAAGCCGTTAGCTGCGAGGGTTGAGACAACAACGAGCAACATTTGTGGGAAGGGAGCATCCATCTCTACTGAAATTTACTCCGATGTGGATCTTTGTCGGCTATTAAGGCATTTGACGAGGGAGCATCGAAGGAACTCCTGTTGGACAACATCATGATTGGTGAAGGCGACGCAGAGGCACTGAGGATAATCCAAGAGAGAATCCTGCTGATGAGTGTAGAGATATATCTATGTTTTTTGTATCTTTTTCTTTATTTTATTTCTTTATGTTTGTCTCGTTTAATTCACACATAGGTCTCTCCTCTATATAAGAGAGCTTATGGTTCCCAGGAATAAACAACTCTTCTATTTTTCCCAACATGGTATCAGAGCGGCGGTCTTAAACTGGAGTTCTTGTGCCCTAACCCTAACCACCCACCGCCCCTTCTCTTTTCTCCTTTAGAAGCAGTCGCCGCCTTCTTCTCTCGGTACGTTCCCCTCTCGGTCGCCAGCCTCCATTGTCGTCGAGCCAAGCCATCGCCGATGCTGGGTCGGCTTCTTTCTCAATTGTCGGACCCTGTTGTCAGGCCCCTGTAACCGAACCGCATCAGCCGTCATCGGGCCTCCGTCACAATAGGGTTCCCATCGCCGTTGGGCCCCATTGTCGTCAGCCCACGGTCTTCTCTGCTTGTATCGGGGTCCGCTTGGGTTGATGGATTTGATTGCATAAGTCTATAAATGCAATCAAATCCTCATATGTTTGCGTAGACAGCTATCTATTGGTCTACAAAACCATGGTTTTTGTCACCCAGCTAGATGTCAGAGAGCAAGATCGATATCCCTACTATAGGTACTTTCAAAGGTCCAACGCCGATTGTCAAGATGGACAAGACGAACTACGAGCTCTGGGCCATGCAGTTCATGAGCCTTATGAAGTCTACAGGTAAGAAACATATTCTTACGGAGGAAGAGCCGGTTGAGAAAACTGGGTCAACGCATCATGGAAGGCTGAAGATGTGTATGCCAAGGTTTGGCTTCATGGGACATTGACGATAGAGATTGCCAATGATGTGTTACATCATCCCACCGCCAAGGCGATGTGAGATATCCTCGAAGCCACTTGCTCTTAGGTGAGGAACGAGACGAAGATTCTACAACTTCAGCATGATATCTTCACCATCAAGCAGAACGGGCATCCACTTCACTCATTGTATACATCCCTGCGAGGGATGTTTGAGAAGCTCCATAGCTTTATGCCACTGACGTCTACTACTGAACAACAGAAGACATATCGGAATGCCACTATGGTTGGTGTATTCCTTGCAGCCCTTGATCCTGAGTATGAGGATGATTGTTCCTATATTTTAGCAGATGCCACTATTCCTCCCATGGAGGAAGCGGTTCGCTGACTCAGCAGGATTATTGTTCCTTCGACTGCCTCTAGTCACACCTCTTCGATGATGGCTAACCTCCTGCGGTAAATGAGGCTCCTCTTATTTTCATAGGCGTGGACCTCATGGTAGAGGAGGTCGCATTCGTTTGCCCTGCACATAATGTCATCATCCTGGACATACAGAGGATACATGCTACTCCAAGCATGATTTTCCTGCATCAGCTCGAGTAGCGGAGCAGGTTGAGTTTCCGGCTACTTCCGCTTCAAATCAAAGTTTTGATGGCCTCGTCGCCAGACTGAGGGATATTATGCCTCATGTTTCTTCACCATCTTCAAGAGGCTACTCAGATGTAGCAGCTTCTACCTCAGCCAGCCAGTACCTCTGCTAGTACCGCAGGTAGTACTTATGCTTTTACTTCTTGTCATGGATCTGAGATTACATAGTGGATTATGGATTCCGAAGTGACGCATCATATAGGTGGAGACAAAGATCATCTTACAGCATATAGGCAGGTTCCTCTAAGGAGAATCATTGTGATAACCGATGGGACTCATTCTCCGATCACAGGACAGAGGGAGATTAGTTTGATACCCTCGATGCATCTGCAGATGGTGCTACATGCTCCTAGTTTTTCCATGAATTTGTTATCTATTAGTCAGATTACGAAGGATTTGCATTGTCGGGCTATTTTTAACCCATCGTCTCTTGTTTTTCAGGACATTCTTATGGGCAAGGTGATTGGTTGTGGCCGTGAGCAGGGTGGTCTCTATTGCCTAGTCCAAACTCCATATACATGCCTCTCCTCTCATTCAATAGGACCAGTCTCTCCCTTCATTTGGCATCTATTTTTTGTTCATCTCCCTCTCCAGAAGATGTGTCATATTTTGCCACTGATTTCGCCGAGCTCATCCTTCCGATGCGAGGCATGTCAGTTGGGAAAGCATCGTCGTTCTACTTTTTCTAGTCGTCAAGGACAAAGCAGTAGCTCCCTTTTTGAGTTAGTTCATGTTGATATTGGGGTCCGAGTCGTATTCCTGATCCCCGGGAACACAGGTTTTATCTTGTCGTTGATGATTATTCTCGCTTGTAATGGGTCTTTTTATTGAAGAATAAATATAAAGCTGGGGATGTGATCAAAACTTTTATCAATGAAGCACATAATGTTTTCTCTTCTCAGTAAAATTTGTGAGAACTAATAATGCTTTGCAATTTTATACACATACTCTCTCACATTTCTTGTCATCTCGTGGCATTATTCACCAAACAACATGCACTTACACTTCTCAACAGAATGGTGTTGCAGAGAGAAAGCATCGCCATTTACTTGATGTCACTCGGACTCTTCTCATTCAGAGCCGTGTCCCACATTCTTTTTGAGGTGATGTAGTTCTTACGGCATGTTATCTAGTAAATCGCATGCCCTTATCCGTTTTGGGTGAGAAAATTCCTTTCTCTATGGCATTCCTGAAGGAGTTGTTCTCACTCACTCTTATTTTTGGTTCTGTCACATTCGTTCACCAGTTGTCTCCGGGTCTTGACAAGCTCTCTCCTAGAGTTGCCAAATGTGTGTTTGTTGGGTACTCCATGACTCAAAAGAGATACCGATGCTATGATTATTTGCGCAGGAAATATTATATTAGTGCGGATGTCACATTCTTTGAGTTAGCGATGTATTTCTCTCCTAACAGGTTGGCTTCATCAGACTCTGATGATGAGGTTTACACGTCATCCCCTCCTACTAGTCCGACACCACCTCTACATGTGTCAGTTGTTACGCCACCACCTCCACATGTTACGCCACCACCTCCTCCACCTCCATCACCTTCTCTTACATAGTCACATGTGCCCATTGTTCCACCATTGCCAAAATTCTATCCTCGTCGGTCTGCTTCTGCTCATGGTCATCGCTCGTCATCCAGCACGCCTCAGGTTTGTTCTAATTACAATGCTTCCAACGATGGATCTGGAGATATATCTGTGCATGAACCATTGCAAGAGACTGGTCCACAATTACACGAGGTTCCCAATGACATGGATATACCCATTGCAGTTCGGAAATAGAAGTGTGCATGCACTTCACATCCCCTTTCTTTACAGGTCTCCTTTCATCGTCTGACACGGGAGTTCCAGAGATTCGTTGCTGCCTTATCTGCCGTGGAAATCCACAGAATAATCAGGAGGCCTTGAAGGATAGTCGATGGCGTCTAGCTATAGAAGAAGAGATGGTTGCTCTACAGTCACGTGGTACATGGAGCTTGGTATCTGCTCCTAATGGCGCATCTGTTGTCAGTTGCAAATGGGTGTTTACTGATAAACATCATGCAGATGGGAGTCTTGATCGCTATAAGGCAAGATTGGTGGTGCGAGGATTTACACAGACTTATGGAGTAGAGTATCTGGATACGTTCTCTCATGTTGCTCGTCACTCTACTCTATATGTTCTTCTTTTGGTGGTTGTGGTACGTGATTGGCCTCTATATCAGCTAGATGTTAAAAATGCATTTTTGTATGGAGATCTCTAAGAGGAAGTCTACATGCAGCACAGCCTCCGGGGTTTGCTGTTGAGGGGGAGTGTCAGCAGGTTTGTAGACTTCATAAAGCAATATATGGTCTTAAGTAGAGTCCAAGGGCATGGTTTCAGAAGCTCTCGATTTGATTGAAAGGCAGGGGTTTAAGAGGTCGAATGCATATCATTCACTGTTTGTGCAGAGAACACCCAGAGGTACCGTTGCTATCATGGTTTATGATGATATACTTGGTACAGAAGATGATGTGCATGGAATAAAGAAGTCAAAAGAATTTCTTGGTCGTCAGTTTATTACTAAGAATCTTGACACCCTAAGGTATTTCTTAGGGTTAGAGTTTGCTAGGAATACACAACGTCTAGTGATGACCCAAAGGAAGTATGTTACAGGCATGCTTGTTGAGACAGGCATGATTGGGTGTCGACCATCTACTACCCCTATGGATCCTAGCATGAGCTTGTATAATGATGATACAGATGAGGTTGACAGGATTAGATTTAGGGTATGTTTGGTTGCTGGGTTGGGGTGGGTTGGGGTAGCCTGATTGGAATAGTAGCTGTTTGGGATGGTTATGAGGGTTAGAGAGGGTTGGAATAAAGAATGTGATGTGATGTCACTATGATTTGTGATAGAATTTCATTCCATGAAAAGAGGGGGGTAAACCGGGTTACCCCAGGGTAACCCGGGGGTAACCCGGTTACCAAACGAGCCCATAGAGTTGGTGGGAAAGCTTCTCTATGTTACTATTACTAGACTTGATTACTCTTTTGCAGTGAGTCGGGTGAGTCAGTTCATGAAGCAGCCCCGACATGCACACATGGATTATATATATATGATATTGAGGTATCTAAAATCTTCTCCAGGTGCAGGACTACTATACAAGAACGGAGCAACTCTTTCGATTTCTATATGTGTTGATGTTGATTATGCAGGGTGTCCTAAGGACAGGAAGTCTACTTCGGGCTTTGCGATGTTTGTTAGTAGTTCTCTTGGTTCTTGGAAAATAAAGAAACAAATTGTTGTTGCTAGGTCAAGTGCTGAATCTGAATATAGGGCTATGGTACAAGCAAGCACAAAGATGATGTGGGTTCAAACCATACTAACAGATTTGCATATAGATGTACACCTACCCATGCAGTTACAATGTGATAATCAAGTTACCCTATTTATGGCAAACAATCTTGCATTCCACGAAAGAACAAAGCATATCGAGGTAGACTGCCATTATACTGGAGACATGATTCAGAAGGGCTTGATTTCCACCCCTCAAGTCAGTTCAGGAGATCAAACGGCAGATATTTTTACCAAGGCATTGCTCAAAGGACCGTTTCAGAAGTGTTCTTCCAAGCTGAGCATGATTGACATCTATGCTCCATCTTGAGGGGGTGTAGAAATATATATATATATGTTTTCTGTATCTTTTTCTTTATTTTATTTCTTTATATATGTCTCGTGTAATTTACCCATAAATCTCTCCTCTATATAAGAGAGCTTAGGGTTCCCAAGAATAAACAACTCTTCTATTTTTCCCAACAATGAGGGCCATGGAAGACGGCCTTGATGTTGATGTGGTCTGGATGCACGGTAGGAGCCCTATGCGCTCGGACCTATCACCGAAGGGGGCAAGGATGGTGATTGGAGGGTCTCTGGAAAGCGGCCTATTGCCTATAAGGAGATGTACGACCCCGTGGCGAAAGGCTAGGTTCCTTGACGGTGGCGTGGCGGACGAAGAACCGACATGGAAGCTGGTGGAGGCCAGAAATCTGCTAAGGTGCAAGAAAATCGAGACCTTGCGGGAGTCATTGTAGCGTATTGTTGGCGTGTTGGAGACTATAGCTCTGATTTGAGATTGGGTGAAGGCTCGGAGGTGGTTCTCGAGATGAGGGGGACGAAGCCCCAGCTTCCTTTGCGGACGACGATGTCGATCGACCGGAGGTCTCTCTCAATTTGGCTAAGATCATTGGAGGTGGACGGGACGTCGGGGAAGGTGTCGTCGATGGCCAGAAGAGCCCAAGCAACGCTTTGGGGGTCGGGTAGTCAGACGATCGCTGGTTCCGAGGGCAGTGGCATCAAATGGTCGATTTTGACTTCCCTAATCGCCGCTTCAGATCTTGGGAGGGGAGTTTCGTTTGAGGGCTCGAGGGCCTTTTCATATCCAGGTGCCTTGCGTAACCTTATTATGTTCGGTTTGTCTGGGAGTCCAAAGAGGTTATTGGATCCACCTGCTCCGAAGGTCCTAGGCTCTTCCGCGGGGACTTTCCCTCAGTGCAGGCCGGAGATGCAGTTGGGCCATTATACAGATCCTCCTCATTCAAACTTTTCCTTAGGGCCGAAGAGGATGTCGATATCCTCGCCGCCCTTGGGTCTCTAGCAGGTCACGATGCTCCAAGGTGCGGGCAATATACGTGGGCCCATGTCTGACAGGGACGAGGGATGTGTTTTGATCTCCCCAAACTGAAGGTAGATGGATGTTGGATCAAAAGGCAAAGAGAATACGGGAGCCTATGGCTACTCTCGCGATGATTTATCTGCTGGAAGGGTGGTTTCAAGCCAGTGTGGGGAGGGAGGTTGGGCACCATGAGAAGGATGGCTACTCTCTCGCGTCAGGTGAAGCACACGAGGGATGTTGACCGGTTGAAGATGACACAGTACAAACGAAGTAAGGCTTCCCTAGACAGATTGGGCTCAGATGTGGTAGCACAGTTGCTGACATTCTCACGCAAGCGGTTACGGTCTGAGTGGAGATTGCTGGAAGGGAATCAGGTAGATTTTGGGGGCAATGGAGGCAAAGAGATTTTGGGTCCTATGGAGGAGGGTTTGCCAGTAACTCATGAAAATAATTTGGGGGGTCTTGCAAGGAAAAGGCTTAAGCCAGGCGGAGGTGACTGCAGACTTGGTGGTGGAAGGGAGAGGATGGTGCAGAGTGGTGGTGGGGAAACAAAAAATGGGATGCTTGACAGTGATGTGGCGGTAAGGGTGAACAATAAATGGGATGCTTAACAGTGATGTGGCGTAAGGGTTGTTGAATGTGAAGCTGAGAAGCGGTACGAGCGAGAAATTGCGCTAACGATTGGGTTGTTGATGGCAAGAGCTCCCCCCTCAATTTCCCAATGAAGATCATAACTTGGAATGTGAGGGGCCTAGGTCAACCGGACAAGCGGTTGGCTTTAGGTTCCATGCTGGCAGGATGGAAGAGCGACAATGTGTGCCTTCAGGAGACAAAGATAATTGTTGGGAGTCAGTAAGATGGAGTTTAATTTCAGGTCACTTAAACGAGTTTAAAGTGATTCTAGCAAATAGGAGCTCTGGCGGACTGGTGGTTGCTTGGAATGGAGACATATATGGACTTGAGGATGAATTGATCTTGACGCATTCGATTTCTGTGGTTTTGATAACCAAGGTAGATAATTCACGTTTGGTGATGACCTCGGTCTATGGTATGACGTGCTTCCATGAATGCAGTGTTGTGGGAGGAACTGAGACTGATTAGAGCAAGGTTTCCAGCCTTGGCCTAGGTGGTAGGTGGGGATTTTAATGTAGAGGGCAGGTCGAGAGGGAGAGGGAGAGGGGTGCAAGACCTTGGATCGGTTTTCTTTGGTGAGGTCGTGGAGGAACTTGGTTTGGAGGTGATGCGTACGGCAAATTGTAGATATACATGGAGGAATTTTTCTTCCCGTTCACACATTGATTGTTTCCTCATATATGTGGAGGATCAAAAGTTGTCCCCTTTGGTTGTTGCGTCCTCCCTTCCCAGATCTAGGTCGGATCATGCGTCGTTTTGTTTCAACTCCTGTATGGGCAGGGGTTTTCTATCATATTCCAGATTTGAAAGGTGTTGTTGGAGGAAGGATTTAGGGATATGGTTTGCTCCTTCTGGTCGGAGTTGGCGGTTGAAGGGTCATCATGGTGAGATTTGCCTTGAAGCTAGCGGGTCTGCGATGCAGATTATTGACATTCAAAAGGGACACTCGGAGTGAGCGTGAATCAAGGAGGAACCATGCGCAGGAAGACTTAGGGAGGTTAGACATTTTGGAGGATGAGCGGGAGTTGGACGAGGAGGAGATGGCGGCCAAGGGGTAATTCGGACAATTATGGAGGAAGACCAAAAGCGGGAGTGAGAATGGCGCCAAAGGTCAAGACAGAAGTGGTTGAAAGAATGGGATGCAAACAACAGATTTTTCCACAGTGTGGCAGACGGCAAACAAAGGAGAAATTTGATACAATTGGTGGAGGTAGGAGGAGGATTTCATCAATGAGAGGGAGGTGGCAAGGGCAGTTACGGATCACTTCAAGGGAATGAATTGATGCCTTCTCCATTGCAGGGCACGATGGTTGGGCTTGAGCGTAAGACGTGTTTCAAGGATGGATGCGGAGATGATGTCTAGGGGTTTCAGTTTACAGGAGGTTCGGGATGCAGTTTTCAGGTTGAATCGGGATGGATGTCCTGGATCGGACGGCTTTCCGATTCGTTTCTACATGGAGTTCTAGGATCTCATTGCGGATGAGGTACAAAGTGTGGCGACAAAATTTGAGGGGAATTTCAGCTTCGATCGTCTCAATCGCTCCTTTATTTTCTTGCTTTCAAAAAAAGATGTGGCAACAACAATTGAGGACTGCATGCCTATTGCGTTGTCGAATGCAATTTATCCGGTGATGTCTAAGTTGTTGGCCAATCGTCTGTAGGGGGTGGTGTACACGATCATATCGTCGGCTCAAAGTGCATTCATACGGGCAGGCAACTCATGGATAGTGTGGTTATGGCCTTCGAGATAGTGGCAGATTGGCGCAGAAGGAAAGTGAAGGGTGTGTTGCGAAAGGTAGATTTCTCGAAAGCATACGATTGTGTGGATTGGCGCTTTCATTGGGCTTCGATGCACAGGAGAGGTTTCCCGGATAAGTGGATTGCTTGGATAGAGATCTATCAAGTTTAGGGCTCCATTTGCAAGCTTCACGGATAATTTCATTACCTTCACTAGCTAGCATTACGAGCTTCGACAGCCTCTTGTGTTGTTTTGGTGAATGGTCAGTCCAGGGGGGTTCCTTCAGCCTCAGAGGGGCGTCTGACGGGGATGCCCCCTTGCATCATTGCTCTTTATTCTTGCATCGGACGCCTTATCAATATTGGTAGGATGTACCATTGTCGATTGTTTTTGCAATGGAAACTCGAGAGATGGGATCTCCGTTCCCATCCTACACTATGTAGATGATACAATACTCTTTGAGAAAGGTGGGGCGGACAGTTGCAGAGGTTTATCTGCGGTGGTGGACATTTTCGGTACGATATCTGGTCTGAGATTGAACAGGGACGAATACGAGTTCGTCCCTTTTAGCCTTTCGGAGGAGGAGATTGGGTTATGTACTAACTGGTTGCACTCACCGCGAAAGGACTTGCCCCTGCGCTACCTCAGTGTGCCTTTAGTGGCTAGTAGGATGCGTGCAGTTGACTGGCAACTGGTTGTTGAAAGGTTAGAGCAGAAATTGGTTGGATGGAAATCGATTTGCCTAACTAGGGGGGCAGACCGGTGCTGTTGTGTTCCATCCTCTCGGCGATACCGATCTTCTACATGTCATCTACGATCATGCATGTCGAGGTGAGGAGGAGGCTCAAATCCATCATGAGGCAATTTTTCTGATCGTCATCTGGGTAGTCAAAAGGTTTCCACTTGGTGGACTAGAACACGGTGTCGTGTGCAAAGGAGGATGGTGGACTTGGTGTGCTTAGCTTGGAGGGAATGAACAAGGCTTTGCTCGCAATTGGGTCAATCTCAATATGACATGATTTTGTAAAGAAAACATCATGATTAAAGTGCCCTTCGAAGATTATGTGGCTAACAATCATGCATTCCATAAGTACCTAAAGATGCGATGCACACCTATTAGAGCTAGCAGGAAGAAACCAGACTAATACGTGAAGACTCATGACTTATCAATAGCCACTACATATTGTCTCAAGAATCAGCACTTACCAAGGAAAAAGAGACTTGGGCCGGCATGGCCTCAAATTTCAGCGAAATTCTGTCGAATTTCTGTCGAATATCGATATTCAGTCGAAATCGAAATTCGACCGAAATGACCGAAATGACAGAAATATGGGGGTCCTAGTACAAAAAATGACCGAAATGACCGAAATTTCGGTTGAAATTCCACCGAAATTCCATCGAAATTCTGTTTTGGTCGATACCGAAATGGTGACCGAAACCGACATTTAGGGCCTTGCTTGGGCGCTCAGTATGTGGAGAGTCATATCGATGACATTGTGTTTGCACGCACTCTCTTAGATAACGATTCTTCCATTAATCTTCTTCCCTTAGCACTATATCAAAAATTGGAGTTAGATCCACGGCGGAAATCTAGAGCTCTACTCCAAATCGCATATCGGTCAATGAAGAGACCTAAGGGAGAGGTGAAGAATGTTGTTATCTCGATTGAGGGGCAAGAATACAAGGAGGACTTTATTGTCCATGACATAGAGGCCCCCAATCATTGGAGAGAATCTCGAATCATTCTTGGGTGGCCATTTTTGAGGACCGCCGGAGCAACATTCGATTATGAGCCAGGAATGATGAAGTTCCGCTCTCCAGGCGGAGAAGTGAACTTATAGATGAAGCAAACAAAGTGGCAGAGACCCGAATCAGATACTAGTACAGAGTACTCATCTTCAGAGGCATAGTGTAAGATGACTAGCACAATTGGGATTTGGAGACAAACCCCAACAAGGCAGAGCGAGACCCTCTCATCTGGAGAGGAATTAGTGCATTATACAGGTTGCCAGGTAGGGATGAGCATTGGGCTGGGCCAGCCCGGCCCAGCCCGAAGCCCAGCCCAAAAAGCCCGACCCGGCCCAGGCCCAAAGGAATATCGGGCCGGGCTTGGGCCCAATATTTAGGCCCAAAATTTTTTTGGGCCGGGCTCGGGCTTGGCTCGGCCCAGCCCGACCCGGCCCAAGGGCCCGAATCCTTTCTCACATCCTACATGCATGAAAATTTCTACCTATTTCATGTGCACTCTCTTCCTGTATCATGTCTTCATACAATATTTATAAATCAAGAAAGTCAAGCGTGTGACATGAGTTGATGATCAATGTATTTCAATTAAGAATTAATTTTCCTTAATTAGTTTTTGGTTTAGATTCTTTTGCTCATTCTTGAATTTGTTAATATTTATTTTTTTTCAATCAAAACATTTTCTATTATTGTACATTTATCCAATATGGGTCTTATGCCCATTTTTCTACATGTAGGATCTGGTGCACCTGTTATTGTTAACTGGGTAAGTTTGGTTCATTCTTTCAATTTCTATGAACGAGGGACATTCATGGTATCTAGCATTGAGGGCACGTGTAAATTCGGATTTGGTAGACTTGAATTTTAATTGTTTCACAAGTATTATGGTAAATGTTTTAATCAATTTTAGCTTGTGTAACTTGAGTTGAGATTAACTTGAAATAAAAGAGTCAAAATTAATAATATCTAATTGGAAGATGGGCCGGCCCGGCCCAAGCCCGGCCCAAAGGAATTGGGCCGGGCCTGGGCTTGGGCCGAACAAAAAAAAAATTGCGGGCCTAAGCCTGGCCCAAGGCCCGAATTTTTTAAGCGGGCTTGGGCCTGGGCCCTTCAAAGCCCGGCCCAGCCCGGCCCATGCTCATCCCTATTGCCAGGTGATGCATGATATCTTAAGAGATGCATCCACCTATTCCCTTGATGAGTCAGAGATCCCTTTGGATCTGTCAGTTCCACCTCTTTCGGAAAAGTCAAGGGACATAGATGACGAGTCGAACGCGGCTTTGGCCGAACTACCACGTTTCTTTGGCGATCCGACTTACCATTCAGCCAAGTTGGTGGCAAGTACCACACAGTTAGATCTACCCTCATCCAACACAAAACCAGATTCTGATGCGATTCAGCCAGATTTGATAGATGACACATCATTGCATGAGCTGAAGCCACTCCCTCATATACTGAAGTATGCCTTTCTCACGGGACACAAAGAGAGATTTCCTATCATCATTATCTCAGACTTGATCGTAGAACAGGAGTCTAAGTTGTTAGATGTTCTAGAGAGGAACCGCAAAGTTATAGGCTGGACAGTTTCGGATCTCGTGGGGATTAACCCCGCTCTCTGCTCGCACTACATATTTGTTGAGGATGATGTGAGACCTTCCCGTGAGTTCCAGAGGAGACTGAATACAAATCTACGGGTAGTGAAGAAAGAGATCGAGAAATGGTACAAAGCAGAATTCATATACCATATTTCTAACTCCAAGTGGGTGGCCACACTTCATGTTGTCCCAAAGAAGTCAGGAATTCAGATGGTCACAAACAAGTAGGGCAGATATTACGGCACGAGTACCCACGACGTGGCGCATCTGTGTCGATCACAGACGCTTAAATGTCACGACCAAGAAAGACCACTTTCCCTTCCCATTCATCGATCAAATCTTGGAGAGACTTGCAGGGAAAGCGTTCTTATGTTTTCTTGACAGGTACTCGAGCCTACAATCAGGTAGCCATAGCTCCCGAAGATCAGGAAAAGACCAGATTTACATGTCCATTCGGCACTTACACATTAAGGCACATCCCATTCGGGTTTTGTAATGCCTCGGGCACATTTCAGCAGTGCATGATCGCCGTATTCGCCAAGATGGTGGGAGATTTCCTGGAGGTCTTCATGGATGACTTCTCGGTTCATGGTGATTCTTTTGATATATGTTTAGCGCACTTGGACCGAGTCCTCAAGAGGTATAGGGAGGTCAATCTGGTACTCTCTTGGGAGAAGAGACATTTCATGGTAACGGAGGGTATCGTGTTGGGGCACGTTATCTCCAAAAAAGGAATGGATGTTGACCCTGTCATAGTGGATGTGATCAAGAAACTTGATCCACCAACCAACGTCAAGTTAGTGAGGTATTTCCTAGGGCATGTTGGATTTTAGAGGAGATTTATTCAGGATTTTTCAAAGACTGCCCGCCCATTGACTGAGCTCTTAGAAAAAGATACCGAGTTCATTGTAAATCACAAGTGTCTTGAGGCCTTTGAGCTTCTGAAAAGAAAGATTTGTGACTCGTCTATCTCATAAGCTCCTGATTGGTCTCTTCCCTTTGAGATCATGACTAACGCATCGGATTCTGCTATAGGAGTTGTGTTAGGCCAGTGTGATATGGGATTCTGTATGTTATCCATTATGCGAGTAAAGTTTTGGATCCTACACAAAATAATTACACCGTGACCGAAAAAGAAATGCTCATAGTAGTATGGGCCCTCGAGAAGTTCAGATCTTATATTTTGGGATCTAAGGTGACAATTTTCACAGATCACACAGTAATCAAGTACTTAATGGAAAAGTATGCACTGTCGCGTCTTCTTAGGTGGATTCTATTACTCCATGAATTTGATTTGGAAATTAAGGATAAACCTGAAGTAAGAATGTTGTGGTTGATCGCATTTCTCGTATTGAGCTTAAAGATACTCCTGATATTGAGCAGATTCGAGAGACCTTCCCTGACGAGTAAATTTGCACTATTATTTCACTCCGCGGTATGCCAACATGGTGAACTTTGTTATATCCAAGCAGGTTCCCCATGGTTGGACTAGAAGCAGTATTGACCGACTAAAGTCGGATTCAAGGAGATACCATTGGGACGATCCATTCATTTTCTTTGAAGGACCGGATTGTATTTGGGGAAGGTGTATTCATCAAGAGGAATACCAGAGTGTCCTTAAAGGACACACATTGTCATTCACTTGAGTCCGGAGGACACCATTCAGGAAAGAGAACCGCACAAAAGGTACTCCAATGTGGACTCTACTGGCCGACTTGTTTAGAGACGTCATTGATTTTGTACGGCCATACCCGATATGTCAAAGGATGGGAGGGATAGTTGGATAAAGAGATGAGATGCCCATACAACTTGTGATTTTCTGTGATGTTTTTGATGTATAGGGCATAGATTTTGTGGTTTCTTTTCCCAACAGCAATGGACATGAGCACATCTTGTTGGCGGTTGACTGCTTGTTTAGGTGGGTGGAGGCTATCCCAACCCGAACCGCAGACAGCAAGATTGTCTATAAGTTTATCAAGGAGCATATTATTGCAAGGTCCGAGGTCCCAAAGTTTTAATTTCTGATGGGGATAGCCACTTTGTGAATAGAGATGTTAGATCATTGGCTAAGGACTATAGATTTGAACATAGAGTGACTAGTCCTTACCACCCACAGTCGAATGGCATGGGAGAGATTTCTAATAGGGAGGTGAAGAGCATTCTTCAGAAGTTGGTTCGTCCCGATAGAAGAAATTGGTCACAACTGTTAGACCAAGTTCTGTGGGCCTATAGGACTGCCTATAAGACTCCAGTCGATACTTCACCTTTCAAAATGATCTATGGCAAGCCATGCCATTTGCCCGCAGAGTTAATTCACAAATCAGAATGGGCAATTGAGCAGATTAATTGGAGTTGTCACCTATGAAAGCTTTGTCGTAACTTGAACTTGAACAAGCTGGTGGAGATCCGGAACCAGGCTTATGACAACAGTTTGATTTATAAGGACAAGGTGAATTAGGAACAAGAACTTTGTTCATGGGCAAAAGGTATGGTTGTTTAACGCTAAGTTGAAGATGTTCCATGGGAAGCTCAAATCTAAATGGACGGGTCCCTACGTTGTTACGGATGTGCACAACAATGGAAGTGTAGAGAGCCGATCTCACAGATGGTGCACATTCCTTCTTGGTTAATGGACAACTGTTGAAGCACTTTATAGATTCTAAAGAGCGGTTAGTCCAAGTCGAGGTCATCAACTTCATGCAAAGCGAGCACAGTGCAGATACATCAGATTACTCTTTATGAAGATGCAGCATCCAGACTCAGTAGCAGAGAAGATTCATCCATCATTTTTCTTTCACACAATTGATTTCATTCATTCCTTTTATAGCATAGGTTCCTCCTTATGTAAATTCTCCAGATCTCATCGGACCCCGCACCTTTTTCCATACTTAAACTAACCAGAGCCTAAGTATAGGGGGACCGATGCCCGCACTGTGTATTATCCATTCTCTTTTGACCTTGATGACCTCATTTTTGCTCTTCTACACTTAGGCTGACCTGAGCCTAATTATAGGGGAGCATATCGACTTCTTTACTTTTAGGATATAAGTCCGAGATTGACCCAAGATAGATCTGAATGGAGGCGAAAAATCCATGTAGCCGACCCTACTTAATTGTGGGAAAAGGCTTTGTTGTTGTTGTTGTTGTTACTCTCTTACGCTTAGCACGATCTATGTCTCTTCCTCGCTTCTTGTGCTCTGAGGACATAACACCTGCTAAGTATAGGGGGTGACCTGAGGCTGAGCTCCTACTTTCGCGTCATTTTGTATATATTATCCATTATTTATAGGATGGGTAAAATAGAAAAAGAGTTTCCAAAAAATAAAAAAAAACTAATCAGTTGGAGATATCCCCTGACACTTACACATTCACACAAGACAAGTGAAGTTCAAGAACACTTGGTTTATGAGATCTTGAGATTTAGAGTTAACCAGCCTTAGTCATTAGGGTCTCTGACTTAATTATTCACAGTTTCCTAGTTTGAAAGATGTGTGTGTGATATTGCATACTTAGTCTCTACCTTAAAAAATATGATCAGCACTTCACATGCATGACTACAGTTATGATGAGATGAGTTGGGGTTTCACTTGAGGAACTGGGATAAGGGATTTGAGTTTGGGCCCGATTTTATGATGCTCAAGGGTGGGATAAAATCAATGAAGACTTCATGAAACCTGAGTGTTAGCAACTTTAGCCAGTATGAGAACATGGTTCTTGTACTAATCTCTTGATATTGACATATGTGCCAGGGTGTGATAAAACATAAATAATTTGTTGATCAGTGTGCGTCAACTTGGTGAAAGCAGTGGAGCTAGCCAAAAATCAAAGAAAAAAGAAAAGAAATGTTGAAAGAAAAGCTCTCTCACTACAAAGTCAAGTCAAAAGAGCTTTCACCGAAGGTGAGCGCTCCCAACCTTTTCAAAGCGTCCACTTGGACAAAAGCTATTAGGACCAGGAATCGGGTTAGCACCCAAAAAGGGCTCTGCATCGTAAATGATACAAGTCTAGTAGAAGATACATTAGATACCAAAAAAAGGCACACCCCAGTGTACTCTCAGGAAAACAAGTACAGACGACTCCAAATTCTCTTGACGGACGCACTGGTCAACAACCAAAAATATACATGTGTTGAGTTAATAAGGCACTCGAGAGGACCCTTATTCCAATGAGAGGGAGAGAAGAAATTACACTATCATATGCCATCCACCAGGTGGCATGCCATCTTCGCTTTTAAGTCTGACAATTAAAGAGGCAGTGGATTGGATGCAAGAACCGAATTATTCTCTAGTTTTGAGGATCGGGTTCTTATGAGAGTCTCTTGGTCTGGAACCTTGGGTGACGTTTTCACTCTATTGTTGTAATAGCAATGCACACTAAATATCATACCTTTATTATATATGTGTACAGAGAGAACCTCGTGATTAGGGAAAATGGATGCCTTTTGACTAGAGCTTGGTTCATCTTAGCATTTTAGGATCACTAAATCTGAAAGTTCTTCAACAGATCAAGTCTTGTATTTCACATGCACCGTCAAGGGTTAATCCGACTTATTCATTCTTTATTTGCTCGACGACTAGCAAAGTTTAAGTATAGGGGAACTATGAATCTTGGATTCATCATTTTAATATATTAATCTTAGCTAAAATCCCTGACCAATCATTAAATAATATCCCTATATTAATAAATTAACAAAATCACTCTTGTAAATAAAATACTTTAATTATTGTATATTATTGTACATTGTAACTTTGACTGATTATTACTCATTATTTCATATATATATATATATATTTAACTCTTTTCGATTTATTTCTTTTTCATTTTTTTATTAAAGTTTTAATAAAATGCGCAAAAATTCAAATATAAATTGAATCAGAAATCAAAGAAAATAATTGGTTTTGAGTCTCTATACAAAAAAGTATGTAAATAAGTCTCCCTGTTTCTATTCTTTTATTTTCTCAATTTATAAAGATCCAAAAAAATAGATTAATGTGTAAATATTTTTATTTTATTTCATCTGACTTTATTTTGATTTTTATCTTAATAAATAATAATAATAAATGCAAAACACAAAAATGTGACATTTTATAGATATAGAATAACACCAAAAATACCGCATTGTACATATGATCGATTTTGGTTTTGATCCCCTCACGAAAGTTATAAATCTCGTCGAGACGAACAACTTTCTTGAAGGTCACTTTTTGATTTGACATCGTTTACTATTTTTATCAATTTTTCTTTGTATCTTTTCCTGAATTTTTTGGGCACGACACGTGACAGCTCTTGGAGCCACCATGTGTTGCAGCCCCCTCCTTCACTTACGCCCTCTTTTTCCAGTCGTTGTATGAAGGGTCCTACATCCAACGACCGGGGCCTCACCTCTTCTCTCTTCTTTTCTGCTCGCCACGTGTCTCCACCACTGTCGTTCCATCTCGGCCGATCGAAGGGTCGTCCTTCGTCGTCAACCCTTGGGTATGTCGCCCATCCGCGTCGCCCCGATCTCTGCCATCTTCACCCCTGATCGCGCTTCGTCTCCGATCCCTCCGCGAACCCTAACGCTCTCCCCATATAGACATCGCCTCTGACCCCATCGCCAATCCATCCGCTACTTCTCTAGAGGAAACCAGAGCTTGGAGATCCACTCTGGTGACAATGAGAGAGGAGATCCTCCTCAAGCGACGACCAATGACCTTGAAGCGAGATCTGACGAAGGTTCTTCGTCATCACTGCAGCCCACTCGTCGCAACCAAGCTCAGCCTCCATCGTCGAGGCTTCGAGCAAATACCCAGGACCTCCCAGGTCCTTCCACCAGGCGACTCGATTCCCCGCTTCTAGGTACAACCCCTCTTCTCCTTTCTTCTTCTTCTCCACCATCACTCTCCTTCCTCCCATTTCTTCTCTACCTTCCATGACCTCTCCTCTCCGATCTTGCAAAGATCGGAGCCAAGCTCCTTTTCCTCCACATCCGTACGGAGCTTTGCCCTTATTCCCGATCATCCTCCAGTCCATGACCGAGCTGTGGCTCGAGCACATCTCCCCCTTCGAGGTTGCAGGTACCAGGAGTTTCCACCGCTCGCCCCAGTCATCCACCATCGTCGCTCGGCCGCGTGTCACCTGGAGTACGTCGCCTTTTATCTCCTCCCTTCGCCACCAGCAGCGAACCCCAGGAGCCCCCCCCCCAAGTCACCGCAGGATCAAGGTTGGAGCCTTGATCCGACGGTCATCATGCCCGGAGAAGGAACACCAAAGGAGGGGGTCGACACACAATGACCCTCCGATTTTCCCCTCCTTTAATCCCAGTCGTCGATCCTCGTCCTTCCCTCGACCGTTGGATAGAGTCGATCTGACGGCTCTAAGCACGTCACGCCATCACCCACGCCTCGATCCGAGCCCATCATCCTCGAGCTAATCGAAGCGATCATCGTGCGTCACCTGGAGGCTTAATCTGAGCCTCACGCCCGAGCCTAGCCTCATACGTGTCCCGCACGTGTCTAGGCGAAATTTTACACCCAAGCCCCTGCCACTTTGAGGATTCGCACTCAGGTCCCCACCGCCAGTGCCTCACGTACCCACCCACACGCCTGTGGGGCAATTTTGCATAAATACCCTAGCGAGTATAGGTATTTGCATTTCAGTCCTTAAGCATGTTTTCTTCAGTTATTTTATTTTTATAATTGCACTGAGACCCATGCATTTGAGCTTTAATATGAACCTTTATTTCGCGTCTATTTTTAATTTGAAAAATTGCATATTGTGCATTTAATTCTCTATCTTGAGAGCATTTATTTGTAATTTTCTGAACAATAGTTACTTTATTACAATTGTTTTGGGGCAAACTGACATAGTTTACTCATTTCCTTATCTGAAATTCATATTAAATTAACCATATCTCTAAAAATTGTGAAAAAAAATCATATTGTGTAGATTTAATTGCTCTCTAATTTGTGCCCAAAAATCACATCATTCGCGTGCATGGATTCTTCTGAATAATTCACTTTGTGATTGGATTAATTAATTTTTAATGGATTGTAAACCTGACATTTTTAGGGTTTAAGATTTTTTTTTGGATAGACCACTCTTGGATGTATCTAGGATAATTCCCACAATTTAGTCGGGTCGGCTACATGGATTCTTCACCTCCATTCAGATCTATCTCGGGTCAATCTCGGGCTCATATCTAAAAAACTAAGATCCCTTCGTATAGTCTCTTTCCAACACTTCTTGGGTCGTCCTCGCCCTCTCTTAGCCGGCTCAACATCCCAACACTCGCATCTCCTAACCGGTGTATCCGTTGATCTTCTTTACAAAAGACCAAACCATATTAAACAGTTTTCTCGCATCTTATCCTCGATCGGAGCACCAACTTTCTTTCTGATTGCATCATTCCGAATCCGATCTTTACGTGTGTGTGTCCACACATCCGCCTTAGCATTTTCATTTCTGCTACAACCATTCTCTGCACATGTCTATGGTTCACAGGCCAACATTCAGATCCATAGAGCATAAAAGGTCGCATGACTGCTTTGTAAATCTTTCCTTTAATTTTTAAAGGAATTTTCTTATCACAGAGAACAGCAGAGGCTCCTCTCCACTTTAGTCAGACTGCATTTATTCTATTAGTAACATCTCCATCAATTTCCCCATCCTGTTGCAAAATAGATCCCAGATATCTAAAAGAATCTCTCTTCCGAATGTTATTATCACCAATCTTTACCTCAATTCCTTCGCCATTGCTTCCATCAAAGGTGCACTCCATATATTCCGCCTTAACCCTACTTATACGAAATCCTTTAGTCTCCAATGCATGTCTCCAGACCTCAAGCTTCTTATTTACTCCATCTCTAGTCTCGTCAATCAACATAATATCATCAGCAAATAACATACATCAAGGTAACTTATCCTGAATGTGACTTGTCAACTCGTCCATAATCAAAGTAAAAAGAAATGGACTCAAAGTTGAACCTTGATAAACCAATGTTGATGTCAAAATAGTCAGTCTTCCCAGACGGGGTCCTTACACAAGATAAAGCCCTATCATACATGTCCTTTATGAGGTTAATGTTTAGGACAGGTACTTGTCTCTTCTCCAAAACTCTCCACAATATCTCTCGTGGGACAGAATCATTCTCCAAATCAATAAAGATCATATGGAGGTTCTTCCTTTTAGCTCTATAAATCTCCATTGTTCTCCTCGGCAAATGGATTGCTTCAATAGTTGAGCAACCTGGCATGAATCCGAATTGATTCTCTTTTACGTTGGCTCCCGTTTAATTGATTAATTTATCAAATTGTGTGGTTGTTTTTTGATTGATATCTAATTGCCCTACTGCAACGAAACGATACATCTAATTCACGAGAATTAAGAAGGCTTTTTAGGGTTCATCAAATAGTGTCGTTGCAGAGCACTGGTAGCCTCACCGAAGCTCCAATCGTGTCGCCCATTCATCGTCGGAGAGGGCTGCCGAGATTGTACAACCACACAATTCGATGAATTAATCAATTAGATGTATCGTTTCGTTGGAGATGCATCGTTTAATTCATCGTCGAAGATGCAAGAAGAGGCGTCTAAATCAATTGATTCATCGTTGGAGATGCATCGTCGGCATCTGATGAATTAATTCATCCGATGCTAAAAATGACAAATTAATTCATCGTTGGAGATGCATCGTTTAATTCGTCGTCGAAGAATCAATTAGATGTATTATTGGATGCGCAAATAGATGCATTCGCGAGTAACCCATTTAGAATTAATTCATCGTCGGAGATGCAAGAAGAGGTGCGGTGGAGCGCTGGCAGCCTCACTGGAGCTCCAATCGTGTCGCCCATTCATCGTCGGAAAGGGCTGCCCAGATCGTACAGCTACCGTCGGATGGCACCTTCTCGATGGCCATCCAACAGTCCAGGAGATGCAATGTCGCCTCGCCGAAGCGCGAAAGCTCGGTGGGACCGTGCCCCCGCCCGAAGCACCTCGGGCCACCACGTGGCTCAAGGCACCTGCAGCGGTGCCCAGCCAACATCCAAACCTCCGCCTGCGAGCGTGCAGGTTGGGCAAATTGCACTGATGCCCCGCAATTTCACCATATTTGCAAAATAGTCGAGCCCAGGCGCACGTACCTCGCATGTCGTGCTTGGGCAAATTACATGGATTCCCCGCCGACTTTGATTAATTACATGTACGCCCCTGTAGGGACCTTGTTACATAGTTATCTCATTTTATTTTGGGATTTTTACACTCATAACACTGAGTAATTTTCAATTACAATCATAACCCTGCATAATAGAGAATTACACGAGAAACCTTGGATAGTCACTCCATCTCACACTCATAACCCTCTATTAGTTTCCCCCTTAACCCAATCATATCATTGGGTTATGTTGGAGCATAAGTTGTAAGCGCCTATTGAGTTGTAGCAGGGTGAATGGATCCTGGAGGAGATCCATTTACCCCATCCAGTGTTTAGTCCCACATCGTCCAACGGTGGGACTTGGAGGCTCTGGAGAGGCTATATAAAGAGCCCCAGACCTCCTGTACTCATTGAGAAAAAGCAATGTATAGCATGTCCCTTTGAGGGCTTCTCTCGTGGTTTCATCCCGCTCCTCACGGAGTAGGGTTCCACGTAAAATCTCGTTGTTCTTCTTTGTTTATTCTTTATCCATGTTTTAGCTTCTGCTTCCGATTTATTAATATGGTATCAGAGCGGGTTAGATTCTTGAGGATTTCAAGTTCATTATTTGTTCGAGTTTCTTTATGGTCAAGAAGATTATTATGGTCTGTTTTCTAGGGTTTTATTTTAAACCCTAAATTTATGCATTGGCATCATCGATGTGCGATGGGTGCAACTCCAGCCCACAGTGCATCTCCAGGCGGAGATCGCATCTCCTCTTTGGCGCACGCATCGCTCTAAGTTCTCCAGGCGGTTCCCTTCCCAGCGTGCAGCGCGCACAGGCGGCGGGCGGTCAGCCACTCTCGATCCCCCATGCGAGCCTCTTGCGCCTCCAGGCGCTGGCCCTTGTGCTCCTGCGCGCAGCCTATGAAGACCATGAAGACCATTCCTCTTCCTATCTCCATCACGCCAGGACTGGATGGGCGCCGCACCCGATACAGGCGCAGATCCAACACCCAGGCGGCATCGCTCCCATGTCAAGCCCTCTAGGACACCGCAACCGCACACCCCTAACCCGCAGCCGGGAAGCATGTCCAGGAGGCGGAGGGTCCTATCGAGCGCAGGGTCCCATCGAGCGCCTTCACGTCAGGCCTCCCTCCTGTTCCACGGCGGCGCTCCTCCAAGCATCGGAGCTTCAAGCTCCTGGCGGCGGCGGCAAGACAGGATACCCCATCGGGTGGGGCTGTGTTTCGAAAGGGGGTTCCCAAGATTGGGAACCCTAAAAGCCTCTTGTAAGCACATGCGCCGTGCTTTATTAAAAAAAATTGGAGGGCAGTATTCTTTAGGCCCAACGGGCTGGGTTTGTTTAAAAAAAAGAGAGAGACGTGAGAGGGCCTCGTGTATTAACAAAAAAAAAGAGAGAGAGGCCTCGTTAAAAAAAGGAGGGAGAGATGCGTACAAAAAAAAGAAAAAAAAACGTACGCAATTTTCAAAAAAAAGGCGCGTACATGTAGCAAAAAAAAAGGCGTACGCATTTAAAAAAAAGATTTGCAAAGCCGAAAAAAAATATCAACAGTTTAAAAAAAATAAGTGACGGCTTTAAAAAATGTGAAGAAAAGCCGCAAGTCTTTCATGTTCTACCCCCTATTTGTCTTGTCTTCTCCCAACTGTCGATGTCTTCATTTTTCCGACAAGTATGGGAGAAAGGGGGAGTATATGTAGAGTCACAGGTTGTATTCAGATCCAGATTGTCAGATCTTCCAGATTCAGATTTCCAGACCGGTCAGATTTTTCAGACTTTACAATTTTCAGATAAAGATTCTTCATGCGCAAGATTCAGACTCGAAATTCAGATTCCGAGTCCACAGGTGTGATGCGCAGTTGTTCAGACTCGACAGATTGATCAGAGTCCAAGTTCGAGGCACTCCAAGATGAGAGGCCCAGTTTCGAGATCTCTAGAGAGAGACTCCAGTTTCAGACACGCATGAGTGTGCGGTCTTATTTTTAGATGAGCATATGTTGCCATCATTGTCAGAGGTCCCCATCATTCTTCTTGTTGTCAGGCCAGAGTTTTCATGTGAGCCAAAGGGACTCCAGAGCAGAGGACCATTCCCTTGAGGGCAAGGGTTTTCATGTGGTATCATAGGTACACCAGAGCAGTGCACCATTCTCTGAGCCAGATGGGAGAGACCCAGTTCTCCGACGAGGAGACTTCAGGCGCAGTTCAGACTCGATGGTCAGATTCCGAGTTATCAGTTGACTCACACTCCAGCCCGTTCGTCCTCCTCACCTGCACGGCATGAGAAGCAACGTCCTCGACTGCAGCATGTGCGCGTTGGGTTGATATTGTCCGTAGTGTCCTATAGCGTTGAGTTGAGTTTCTGTCTGTTTGCCCAAGCTGAGCATTGCATGCTCCAGCTTGAGGGGGAGTGTTGGAGCATAAGTTGTAAGTGCCTATTGAGTTGTAGCAGGGTAAATGAATCCTGGAGGAGATCCATTTACCCCATCCAGTGTTTAGTCCCACATCGTCCAACGGTGGGACTTGGAGGCTCTGGAGAGGCTATATAAAGAGCCCCAGACATCCTGTACTCATTGAGAAAAATCAATGTATAGCATGTCCCTTTGAGGGCTTCTCCTGTGGTTTCATCCCCCTCCTCACGGAGTAGGGTTCCACATAAAATCTCGCTGTTCTTCTTTGTTTATTCTTTATCCATGTTTTAGCTTCCGCTTCCGATTTATTAACAGGTTAATCTAACCCTTAGTTTATCCAACGGCTGCTAAAAAATTAAAAAAAAAACAAAAACCTCAAACCCCCTCCCTTCCTTCTTCATCGCCCCCTCCCCTTCTTCCTCCTCCAGCTTGCCCCCATCCCCTTCTTCCTCCTCCATCTCGCCCTCCTCCCCTTCTTTCTCCTCCATATCGTTCCCGGAAACGCCACCACCTTCTCTGCCCTCAGGTCCTTCGGTGTCCATCCCATGGGCTTCTTGTGTAGGAAGTACTGACTCCGCCAACAAGTTCGACCGTACATCGGTATCTCGCCATACCGGAGCATGTACGAGGACATATGCTCGATGGCCATGGACAAGAAGGTGTCGATAATCCTTCCATTCCACATCACGGAGGCAGAAGGAACAGTGAAGTCAGACAACCAGTCCCTCAGGTCTGTCAACCTCGACATCCTTGCATATGTGTCGTGCTCTGCTGCCATCCTCACTGACCTTGGGAAAATAAAGGACATTAAAGGACATCGACATGGCCCTATCCAGCCTTATCCGCAACGTAGCTATCTACTTCTTCGGTGGCCCCCGAAGATCGCGAGACTCTCGTTGTGGGGATGCCGTTGGCGAGCAATGATCGTGTCTGAGCGATGCGGGTGCGTTTCGTCCCCGAGGAGAGCCAGAAGGACATACGCGACATGTATGAAGAGAAGTTGGATGAGGACATAATCTACGACTTCAGGGCGGAGAGTGTGCACAACCAGAGCTTGGTCTACATGGAGGAGCTGGTGCAGGTCGGGAGGGTTGCGATGAGGGAAGGGTCTTTCCAGGCAGGAGCGGGAGGGCTGCGACAGGAAAAGGGGGCTTCCAGGCGGCGGGCGAGTGGGGGGCGGCTGCGACGGGGGAAGGGGCCTTCCAGGCGGGGGGGGGGGGGAATCTGCGACGAGGGAAGGGGTCTTTCCAGGCAAGGGTGGGGGGAGGGGTGATGCAGCGTGAAGTTAAAATATAGGGCCAAATATTTATCCAATCTTAGTGGCCAATTTTATTTACGTTTCTTTAAATTATCGTATCTCTAATTAAATAAATGAGATTGCATGTAATCTCAATCAATTAGTTGTCGATTTTGAATTTCAAATTAGTTAGAGTCATTTTAGGATAAATTAGTTGTCAATTTAAATTAAATTCTATTTTTGTAATGTCATCCCTCCTATATAAAGGGATGAGAGTTCAATGTTTTTATGGGGGTCAAGTATTGATAATCAATTGAGATTTTTGTCTCCCTCGCTATTTTCTCTCCTCTCCCACGTGGTCTTCACGGTTCATCGTCTCCAACCCCTCGTTACCGACGAGTTTTCTTCTCCTCAACCCCTCCATTATTCTTCCACCAAAATTTCCACAAAAAAAATATTATTTTCGACGCCGCGAAAATCGGCGTTTGCATCATTTGGTATCAGAGCATGGCCTACAGATCGTCCTCACGATCTGACGATCCGTCCAGACGCTCGCACCGGCATGCATCAAGGGATCATCGTTCATCCGAGCAAACACGACGAGCCATCTCCACCATCGCCGCCTACAACAAGGAGACGGAGCACATGCTACATGATTTGCAAACCAACTTCCATTCCATATTTCGAGATCTAATGGCTAACTTTGAGGCATTTCGTGACGCCCAATCAAAGCCTTCAATAGCCGAAGCCGTTGCCGCAAGTTTTAACGATGAAAAACTCGCCGTGGAAGACGATTTGCCCGCTGTCCAGCACCTTCCAGATCCGATTTCACCACCGGAATCGGTCCCGTTGGTCCCTTCGACCGTCCCGGCACAACCCCCGCCACACCAGGTAACTCCCCTACCCTCCCCATCTCCGCTACCTTGTCTAACCCTCACAGCCGTCATCCCCTTCCCCAGCCAGACCTCGCTGCCAACGCCCTCCTCCCGCTACACTCCCGCACCCAGCATCTCCCTCTTCCCCGCCACCCCTTCCCCCTACGGCCCCCTGCCACCGCGTCCAAAAAACCCGCAACGCCACCCCAACTCCCCTCCGAAAACCCTCGCCATTCCCTTTCTCCCCCCCCCTCCCGCGCCTTCTCCCACCCCTGTGCCCCCTCCCCACACCGCGCCACCACTCCCTGCTACCCCCTGAGCCTCCCCTTCCCCGGAACCCACTCGCCCCCGCTGCCTCACCTCTCCTAACTCCCGTGCCTGCCCAAAACCGGCCCCTTCCGCCAGCCACCCACCCTCCTTCCCTTGCATCTGCCATCGCCCTCGCCCCCCATCTGTGCCGCCGGTACTCCCAGAGCCGCCACGCCCTCCCCTTTCTTCCCCCCCCCCCCCACCCGCGCATCTCCCTCCCGAATCCTCGGTCGACCCCCGCCAACCCACAGTGCAGCACCTCCCGCGCGAAGCCTCGGTCGACCCCCGCCGCCCCACAGTGCCGCGCCTCCCGCGCGAAGCCCCGGCCAAACCTCGCCGCCCCACAGAGCTGCACAGGCCCCAGCCGCAGTCGAGAGGCCGCCGCCCCAGGCTGCGCCATATACGCGAGGAAAGTGAGCGTGCCCTAACGGGACTTCCGCTGGTTACGCATCGTGAAGCCCACAGAATGTGGGATTGGAAACTGATTGGGAAAAATTGCAAAATAAAATTTCCTAAAACCCATATTTGCAGAAAGTTCACAGGCAATAGGAATTTGAGGAAGATTGAAGGGGTACGAAAATTGCAGAGATGCCCCCCAATTGGAAAGAACTACAAACGTAATGTTGAAAAGAGTCTAATTGCAAGCTACAATTTCAAAGACGATTTCTCCAACGCGCATCTACATCAAGCAATTCGTCGGGAGATGAATTTTTAAAGCGGAGGAGAGTTGATGCAGCGTGAAGTTAAAATATAGGGCCAAATATTTATCTAATCTTAGTGGCCAATTTTATTTACGTTTCTTTAAATTATCGTATCTCTAATTAAATAAATGAGATTGCATGTAATCTCAATCAATTAGTTGTCGATTTTGAATTTCAAATTAGTTAGAGTCATTTTAGGATAAATTAGTTGTCAATTTAAATTAAATTCTATTTTTGTAATGTCATCCCTCCTATATAAAGGGATGAGGGTCCAATGTTTTTATGGGGGTCAAGTATTGATAATCAATTGAGATTTTTATCTCCCTCGCTATTTTCTCTCCTCTCTCACGTGGTCTTCACGGTTCTTCATCTCCAACCCCTCGTTACCGACGAGTTTTCTTCTCCTCAACCCCTCCATTATTCTTCCACCAAAATTTCCACAAAAAAATATTATTTTCGACGCCGCGAAAATCCGCGTTTGCATCAAGGGGCGGGAGGGCTGCGAGGGGGGAAGGGGGCTTCCAGACGGCGAGCGAGTGGGGGCGGATGTGACGGGGGGTTCCAGGGAGGGGTGGCAGGGGAGAGGGTTGCGACGGGGGAAGAGGGCTTCCAGGAAGGGGCGGTGGGGAGAGGGATTCCAGGCGACGGGGAGAGGGGGGGAGGGGTGTGAGCTCATCCTCGCGATGTTTGTAGCGCAGCTGGAGCAGTACCGCGCGGGGGAGCTCGATGATGCGGCGACGGCCACGGCGGAGGAGGCAGCGAGGGGGAGAGGGCTTCCAGGCGAGGGGGCATCATTTTGTAAATATAAAATATTTCGAAGAGCAAAATTGTCCACATTTAACTTTTCCCGTCTGAGTTAACGGAGATTCGAAACGGAACTTGACACAGGGTTATGTCATGTAAAGGTTAATCATTACTCAGGGTTTCTCGTGTAATTCGCGATTATGCGAGGTTATTAATGTAATTACGGAATTACTTAGGGTTATGGGTGTAAAAATCCCTTTTATTTTCATATTTTCTTTGCATTTATGTCCTTGCACTCTTTATTCAATATCTTGAGCATTTAAACTCCAAATTAGATGATTTTAGTATCATTGGATTGCAAATTTTATTCTCTTCCTGATGGCATATTTTATTCACTGATTTAACACTTGATTTAAGATGCTAAGTTTTGGATATTCTATGTGTCATTTGCTCCTCATTTTAATGTCATTGTTGGAACTTTATTGTATCTTTATACTCAAATAACACTGAAATTGATGCTCTTTATTTATGCTCAATGATTGAACTATTTTAGGGTATATTTGTATCTGCATCCTCATATCATCTTGCATCATTTCTATCTTGTTGAAACCCAACTAAAAATTGCATGGTTCGCAAAGTGCGCCATATTCTCATTAAATCTTGCATCACATTTATTTTGCATACAATAAAATAAAATGAAAAAAATTGCATGCTCATTCTGTATGCATCATGTCCTTGCATCACCATGTGCATTTTGTCTACATATCCTCTGCATACTGGTTGTGTGTTTTATTGCGTGCATTTTGTTGCGTGCATTGTTTCTGCATCAAGATACTTATATCAATGAATTCATTCACTCAAATTTAGTCTTTAATTTCCAATAAATAGACAAGGAGGCTCGTGTCCCTATGTTCGACCTTGGTAGACTTGCTAAGTAAAATAATTCTCCGCATATTCAAAAGGATGGTATTCTGCATGAAATCTGAGATCGTTTCATATACTATAATATGCTAAAAACGATAAATTAAGCAGGCGATTTCGATGTTCATCAGTGAGCCGACCCCATTCTCCTCTCCGCCCGCCTTCTCAACCGTCAGATCATTTTTCATCTAACGGCTCCCCTTCCTCGACGCCCGCTCCACATCTGGGCCCTCTAATTAGATGATCAGAGTCATCCCAACCGCACCCTCGCACTCTCTTCTCGACCGCTGGATCGCCAGATCTAATGGTCCCGCGCTCTTCGTCCTCCTCTAAACGCTCCTTTACCACATGACGCATCGCACCAACTGTCCTTCTCCTCGATTTCTCAACCATCTCAAGCCACCTCTCCGGCAACCAACCACTCCATTTCCTTGACCACGCATCCCTCTTCCATGTGTACACTTCCACACCCATGTTCCCCCTCACATGCGTCGAGGAACGGCGGTTGAAGCATCGTGGTCCACCACTTGGGAACCGTCATTCCCCTTTTCAAATCCACCCTCGCCAACCACTTCTTTGATTGTCCACCTTTACATGAGCAAAGGTCAAACACCTCTTCCTCCCTCCATGACAGGGATGGAGCAAATCGAAGGAGCAATGACAGCCCAGAGCTCTGGTGTTGACCCATGGCTGGAGGCCATGTTACGACCTTAAACGTGGCCGTTTGAACTTCCCTACACTGCTGGTGGGGTTAAGCGAAGACTGGAGCTCTGCTCGGAGCTCGGCCCAAACCACCCACTTCATCAGGTAAGCTTCTCTATACTTTGACTTTGTTTTCTCCCTTTTTATTCGCATAAACCAGACCTCTTCACCTTCAATTGACCGCACCTACACCTTCGTTGGATATCCCCCATCTGTGTGCATCCCTCCTATCACCTCCTCGCTTCTTCCATCCCTCAATTCACTTCGCCCCTTTTTCTTCCACCAACACGGAGGAGGAACCCACTGGACCACCCCTTCTTCGCCACTCTAGGTTCTCCACTCACCTCACGCACGCAATCGCCTCAACTATGCAACCACTAACACATGCAGGTCAAAAAATTCAATGATCAGAAGCTTCGGGTTGTCTCCGTTCCAGAGCATCTTCACTAATGAATTGTCATCGACGAGGAGATCCCGGTACCCTCGGCTCTCCTTCAGACCTCCGTTGTTTTCGCGAGCCCCTCAGGAAGGTCGTTCAACCTTTGGAGAAGCAACAGGAGGTCGGAGGAGCCAGCACACCTTCGTCGGAGCACCGCCTTGCAGCCATCGTGCACGGAGGAAGAACTCGGTGCGAAGAGCAGGTACTGTACGACCGATCCTTTGATCAGACGACCCACGATGAGTCCAAGTCTCCAAATCTGAAGTACGAGCCTAGGTGGGACCGAGCCACATCCAGAGCTCTTCGGACCACCCACGTGGACCCGAAGCACCTGCGTTGATCGAACCTCATTCCCAACCTCCGTGTGTATGCATAGCGTGTGCGGGTCGGGACATTTGCAGCCGACGCCTGCCTACTTCGCCATATCTGCAAATAGGTCCTCACCGTGTACGCCTCACGTGCAGCGCCAAGGGTATTTGCATGGTGGCCATGTTGGGTTCTTGTATTTACATATATACCCCCACGCATTTGGATAATTACAAGGAAAGTCTTGTGGCTTTCAAATATTGCATTTATACCCCGAACAAGACCTATTTGTGAAGTTTCTATATATATTTATATCTTTCTATTTGTGTATATGCCCCTGAATCATTTCCTTTATAATTTGAGCATGTGAACTCATTTTTCAAAGATTTAAATTGCATTTTGATGCTTTCTTAATTATCTAGTTATTGGCATTATTAATTGCATGATTTGACACTTGAATTAGAATCATTAATTGGAGAATGTATTATGTCATTCATTGGCTATTTAAATGTCATTTGCTTGAACATTGATTTATGTTATTGCATCAAATCAACCATGAAATTAATCATACATTTAGTGCTCAATCAATTAATCTTATCAGGGGCATATTATTGCATATATGTTTGTTTGTGTGTCTTGACATTATATTGCATTTTGTTACTTAACTTAACTTGCATGAAATCAAATAAAAATGCATTCTGTTCATTCATGTTGTGTTGCATTGTTTTATGTGTATTATTGACCTAGATGGATTAATGATCACTTAATCTAGGTATTAAGATTTAATTAATCATAAGATAGCTCGTGCTGGAGATCGACCATGGACTTATCCAGGTTAAAAATTATTGAACTGAGCCCCTCATGGAGATTCACGCTACATTTCTTATCGATGCGTATATGGATGTACTGCAATTCAACAATACTAACATAGTCAAATACGTGTTCATTACAACCCTCTACCACCCGCATCCCGACGTCCGTCCATCAATACCAAGAGGTCATTACCACACCGCTCTTCATCCAAACAATCCATTCATTAAGGAATCCACGATAAGAGAGGGAAGTCCAAATGAATCTCCAGTCTAGTAGTTTGCATAATCATAAGCTTTAAAGAAATCAACCTTGCAAAGCATTCCCATGACCTTCCTTCGTCTCCAATCTGCAATAACCTCGGAAGTCATATCTACACCATCCATCATTTTTTTAAAAGGAGAACGACGACACCTCGAGCTGAGGCTCATCACCGCACGAATGTTATTAAAGAGCAGTTAAAGTTACATCAATTACACCACAGTGCAAGGCATTTGCATGCTCAAGCACATTGTCGACATAAAAACGTTGACCACGAAAATCAATCCATTTATAGGCCCCAGGTGGCCCAAAGAGGGGCAAAGGGCCCACATCAATCATCATGTGAATAGCCACAAACATTCCTGATGGATTTCCAGAAGATGCATGCCGTACACGTCTGTATCCACGATCGTTGTGTCTCGTCCTACACCCCTCTAAAAAATGCACAACCGAAAAGGAGATGCTCAAGATCATCCACCTCCTCCAAAGAGTATGTATGTGTAAATAGTTTCTCCAATATGCATAAAAATGTCCTTCCATTTTCTTCAAGTGACCATGTCAAACCAACCATAGGAAGACTTGTATTCGTTGCAGTACTCTACTTCTCCAACTAATATTGAAATCTTATTAGAGCTCATCTGTCAACCTCTCATGATTAGACTTGAAAGAGACATAAGCCTTTTTCACCAAAAATGCCGCCAGTCCATTCCCAATGATCTCTCCCGCCAGACAAGTGGTGCATGTCCCTCAATAGAGATAGCAGCCAGAGGAAGTATGTCACCCTTAGCTTTGAGAGATCAATCACAAAATTTGGCACCCGCATACCATTGGACAACATCTACGCCAAACTGCAACCACAGTTATTCGCTAGAGCGAAAAGTTTAAAATATATGTTGCCCAGCAAGCCAAGTTCTATCCAAATATCTGACTAAAATCTGAAAGTATCATCATTCCCCACCACAAGTTGCATTAACCTCTCCATCTCCGGGAGAAAACCAACAATTTAGCGCCATAATAAAGATGGGAAATGAACAATCTGTTACTCCACGCCATAATCACACCAGCCATCAATATATCCTCCCTAAATGAATATCGTATGAGAAGCAATGATGGAATCCATAACAGCGTGAAGATGCCTATCAGGACCTTATCCACAATGTAATATATGCATTCCAAAGAACAATAAAATAAAAAACATTAATACAGTGTGAGGCATCTTTTCTTAGGAGGAAAGAAAAGCAAAGAATGATCCAACCTCTCAAATCCCCAGTTCAAAGACGTGAGCTCATCCACCACATCCCCCACCCCTAGCTCCCATTACTCCCAGAAGAAAAATATGGGGAGATCATCCATATTCGGAGCAAAACTACGGCATCATGAACCTCATTGTTGTTAAAAGTGCACATCAAATCCAAGACCTACACTTAGGACAGTTGGACACATCTCTGCCCAACCACCTCACATCATGAGTAAACCATCCAACTCACCTCATGGAAATGCCCAACCATGGCAACCCTAATGGCCAAATCACCCTCCACATGCTCACCCCCTACCACAATCAAGTGAATTGGATTACACCTCCTTCCAATAGCCACTGCATGAAAAAATTGAATGTTTGTATCCTCTTCCTTCAGCCACGACTACTAAGAGTGGTGTCTCCTATCCAACTCCCTCTTCTTGTACTTCTCTAGGAAAGCATTATGTTGACCCCCCCCCAAGCAACCTTTTTCTCCTTCACCAACTCCCTAAAATCCTCACTCATGTCCAACGACTCCAACCTGACAACTTCAGCTTGATCCAATGCCCTCCACTCAATCTAACAAACTTTATTCTCCCCTTAAATCCATCAACATTTTCCACAAAGCAACATGCTTCACGATCATACTGTGTGTCACTGAGTTCGCTAGCAGAGAACCTTGAAATCACATATCACACCGTTTAGCAATCGAGAACACTGAAATCGAAATAAACTGCCCGGAATCGCATCATACTAGTGTATGACCTGAATGAGACTGTGAGAGGCAACGCATCGTCGCCAATAGTAAGCAACCTAGGAGTTCCACTAAACCCAAGAAGAATGGAAGGACATATCGATATCGGTATCGATATCGGTACCATGTCGATACCGATATATCGCCGATATATCGGCGATATATCGACGCCATATCGCCGACATCGGATCGAATCTCGCCTTTTTTGCATGTTGATATCCGATATCGGACATATCGACGATATATCGGTGACCTGTCGATACCGATATATCGCCGATATATCGGGATACGGCCTTCCATGCCAAGAAGCGATCAATACAAGAAAGCGACGAAGAGTTCCTCCAAGAGTAAAGAGAGTTTGTCATGTTCAGAATGTCCAATGATAGCTTGCCAACAAAACCAGCAAAGACCTGGGATCGTGTTAACCACCCCTAGCACAGGGTTGATCAAACACAAGCAAGGTGAAGTTGAATTCACCCCCAACTAGCCACTACAACACAAGGGAACCGAATGCGGTTCATGCTAATTTCATCCCACAACTCAAAACCATAAAAAACCCCCAATTGAGCCATAGACCAAGGAAAAAAGCAACCGTGTATCATCTGACCTCAAAATTAGCATCACAAAGAGTGGATGTCGAGCCACAAGGCAAAGGAGCAACTCTATCGCTTCACCTTACCACCCAACAAGTATGCCTACAAATGCCTCCATCGAAGGAAGGAACCACTCTAAAGTCTGAGCCTGCCACTTGAGACAGACCTAGAGATGAAAAGATCGCAGGTCTCAACTCGTGTAAAGTATAACACATCTATATGTGAGGCCTCCATAAAACAACATTATTATCCACTTATTTGGCTACTCTCTCAAATTTCAGCGAAATTTCGAATTTCTGTCGAATATCGATATCCAGTCGAAACCGAAATTCGACCGAAATGACTGAAATATGGGGGTCCTAGTACAAAAAATGACCGAAATGACTGAAATTTCGGTCGAAATTCCACCGAAATTCCATCGAAATTCTGTTTTGGTCGATACCGAAATGGTGACCGAAACCGACATTTAAGGCCTTGCTCTGGCCAACAAACATTCAAAGAGACAAACTTCATTTCGCAACAAAGGATCGTACATCAACCTGATTTCAACACAATAGGGCACTTGTCCCCTGAGTGAGGCCTCCGGTGCCTGACAATCCACAGCAAAAACCTCAACATCCTCCCAATCCAAACTTATGACATCCCTCTCAAGTTTGCTCAGCTCCCACCCAATTTCTCCCTCCCTTCTCTTACGCTCTTTTTAGGCCATTCTCTTCCGCTCTAAGATGTGCAATTGCAACACACACCTGTTTCTTATGGGAGATGTGTTGTATGACCCAATACATCTTAAAATTAATTTTGTGCATGGAGAGGATGCTCCTCAACCCTTCACATCCTAGGATTGTCCGTAGTAATTGAGGAACCAAAGCCTTCGCCACAAGCTCCACACGGCTCACTTGTGAGATATTCCCTGGAATTGAGCAACTTGCATTATGATGGTCATATTAATATGTGATTGTTGATCATATTTTCTAGATGTGGGTCTACCATTGATGGTGATGCCCAGTCCCCGATCTTCATCTCAAATTTATCATATGCCTACTACGGTAATTTCTTAAGCTTTCTTTCCCTAATTGATGAGGTTAGGCCCAAAAATGGTACTCAAGATTGTTGTATTTAAGCAATGTTGTAAAAGTCACCCGACTAGCCCGACTAGTAGGTCCGACTAGTCTAGTCAGTGGGGTGGTCGATCGAGTACCGACAAATTCCGACTAGGTCCACTAGTCAACCAATTTTTACTTGGAGATACCATATTTTTTTACTTTTTTAAAAGCAAACTTATTCTAATACGCTTAATGTTTTATTTACATTCAATTCCTTCTTTTGATTCATTTTGATAGTAAAAAATATGTAAATCTATGTAATCATATAATAATATATGTATAAAAATGGTTTATATATTTAAAAATCAAAGCCGATTAAAGTCCAACTAAATCCGATTAATTGCCCGACTGCCGATTAATCCTTAGTCAGTGACCTGACCGACCGACTACCGACTTTTGCAACCTTGTATTTAAGACAGAAATAAGCCATCAAGGTGACCATCTACAACAAGAAGCTTGGTGTAGACATTGATCCCATCCCTATCCGTGATAGAGTTTTGTCAATGATTAGAAAGGAAAGAATTCTCGCCAAGGTATGCAGGTAGAGGTGGTGCTTGTGGCGGATGTTATTTTCCCTCCCTGCTCGGATTTTTGTTTTGAAACAAGAGGGTGGAACACGCACAGGTGTCCTCCCCGGGATTCCTCTCTGCTCGGATGGCAAGTAGAATGTCAAGTGCCATACCCTTTTTCAAAAAAAAAAGATGAATGGTTTATGAGGAAAAAAACACTGTATGCTGCAGGTAGAGACGGTAATCTAATGAAGCATTGTTTGTCATCTGACCTCCTGTTAAATTTGAATTTGTACTAAAGGAACTTTCACGTTGCAATACCATAGAAAACCAGTATCCAAAATTGATAAAAGAATGTTAAGTACTTGCCTCTTTTTTCCTCTGGGATGGCATGAGAAAAGAACCCAAGCGAGTATGTGCTAATTGACTCTCTGCTTGCTCAAGCTTCTCAGCTGCGTATACATACAAATGAGAGATATGTTAAAAAAGACTGCACTGGATAACTGGGGTATGCCTCTCGGTGTATCAACCAATAAGTTTCAGAAAGTTCACTTTAGATACTCCTACAGCTTACCCAAATCAGAAATCTGCCCAGCAACATAGTCCCTATTTCCAAGAAGCGGGGAAGAAGAGAGGGTGTTCACCCAGTACTTGTTCCACAGCAAATCCAGCAGATGGCAATCCAGAGAAGACTTGAAATACGTGATATCAAGGGCATAGTACTGGGACAAGCAACAAAACGCAAACAGTAGGGCCTCCAGCAAAGTTAGCTTCGCAGTAGAGCGATATCAAAGAAGCAAGACAGCAGGGCTTACCTGTTTACAGTGAACTCCAAAGTCTTCGATTTTATTCAACGGTATCGTCTGATACTCGGAAACAGGTTCATCGGGCGGCTTGTAGCCTTGGGGATAAGTCCTGAAAGCACCGATGTCGACTTTACCTGCCGAAACCGTCCGTGTGGGGTCGATGACAAGGGCGAAGAAGGGGTCCTGATACTGCTGGTTGAGCATCTGCGTGGACACGTCGATCCCCGAGAGCCAGCATCCGTAGCCCGGGTGAGAATGATACCACCCGACCAGATTCTCCAGCCTCCCGGTCTGGAGAATGAGACAAGTATACTCGGGAGTCGTGATCCGAGGGAAGAGAGAGCAAGCGTGGAGAAGAGATGGGGGAGGGGAGCGGACCTGCTTGTTGGTCTGGGAGTAATCGACCATGTACTCGTAGGCGTCGGCCTGGGCGTTGACGCGGGTCTCGGTGCCCTCGACGGGGAGGGCGAAGGCGTCCATGACGACGAAGGTGTCGCCGTCGGTCTTGCCCTGCATGACGCCCATGATCTCGATGGTGCCGCCGGAGCGGGCGTGGGCGACCATCTTGAGGAGGGCGAGGGCGGAGATCTTCGCCCTACGGAAGTAGTGGGGATCCTGAGACCACGCCTTGTCCTGCTGGGCCTTGCCCTGCGCCGCCTCGTCGTAGAAGTAGATCGCGTCCGATGGAGGATCCACAGCCACGATGTTGTTCTCCAGCTCCCACGTCCTCTGCGCCACCGCCGCCGACGACGACGGATCCATTTCCAAGCGGTTCTTTGGTTTCTGGCCGCTGGGAAGGAGGCGGACTCCGGACGAGGGTTTAAGGGGGCAGGGCGAGATTTGTAGTTAGGGTCGACAAAGAAGCTGCAAATTAGCCGTACGTGAGCCTTTCCTGATTAAGCCAAAACGATTATGACTGCAGTAAAATTGGAAATGGGATTAAGCAGCCGGTCCTAGCGTGAGAGAGGAGTAAGTAAAATATTTGTTTGTTTTGATTTTTGAATGTGACTTACATTTAACTTAGGTGAACGTGAATGTGATGTTAGAATATAAATGTATAATAGTAGCGAGTTCGTGCTTTGCAGGGGCTATTGTGTTTCATGCGTACTAAATTACATGACAACAATAATCAAGTTATGGCATATGCAACTTCTGCGAGCACCCAATTCATCAACCTAGCCCTTTGAACCTCGTAGAAACAACTTGGCTAGTCCAACATTGAACTGTCATTAGATTTGAAAGCCAACTTTCCTTCAAGAATTCATGGTTTCGTCAAATTCTGATACAAAAAATATCATATGAATTCGTAAAAATGAAAGATAATAAATCTCAGTTTTCATAATTTGCTTTCTATCAATGGCATGTGATCCTAATACATACATTGCTTGAGCTTTCAAATTAGATTTGGGAACATATAGCAAAAGAATTGATCATCTTATGATTTTTCTTTCAGGATGCACGAAATACGATACGTAGAGTTCTCCCATCAATTTATATTTTTGTTATATGGAAATAATTTCACAATGAAATTCCTTATGCACACCCACGCGTTATATGGGGTGGAAAATCATACTGTCTGTAACATCTACAGTGATGAAATTGTTATTTATTGTAAAGTAATTTTTTATATGTAGACTTTACAATACTTATTATAATCACATGGAAATAACTATCCGTTGGATTTTATTTTTAACTGTAGTAAAAGATATTGGAACGGATTGCCAAATTATTCATTGATATAACCATTAAATTATTACGATGATAAATCTGATGTTCAACAATAGACGTAATATGAAAGGGAAATGTACAAAATTTAATAAAATATGCATGGAATTAGAGTAACAATTATTTTACATATCTATTTTATTTTTATTTTTAGACCGGTGATGTAGAATCTTCAATATAGGCACGAAACACAATATGCATTTCTATAAGGGTCCGAAACACAATATACACTTTTATATCGCAATTTGCAGTTGCATTTCATGTCCGTAGAGTGCAAATTGATCTTGATATACACATGTGCTTTGCACAGAAAATGTATATTGGACGATATCTACGGTGCAAATCCGTGCTATGAAGAAGAATTTGGTAAATTTTCACAGATAAAGAAAATTTCTTATATTTTATGAACAACAGGAAGTTATATGTATCAAAATATCATAGAAATAGACAAATGGAAGAACGTACAGCAAAAACAGCTTCCAGGTAAAGGCAACCCCTTCCTCTGGAAATTGCAAAACACTGTCACCCTCCCACCGTAGCAATAGCATATCGTCATCAATTCAATGTGCAGTGTGATGATGTCTGCGTTGTTCGCGGGAGCAGTGTTCTCCCTGACAGTATCAGTGCCACTGCTAACGAATGACTCAACAGCAGAATAAGGTTGATGGCCTTCGGGGTCTCATACACCATTGGCAGTACATCAAAGATCGAAACTTTAAAGTAATGTGAGATCAGAGGTAAGAAGATCTTATCAATCTGACATTAAACACATGAATTTGATTCACTAACATCAATATTACAGGCACTAAAACAGATCTACAGAAGGATGATGCAACGACCCCGAAGCAGTTCCGAAGAAGAGGATTGCTTAAAATCCTTATGTAAGAAATATACAAGCAAAGCAAAAGAACAATCATCAATTCAGGAAGATGGTCGCTTCTGCTTCAAGATTATACCCATTACAAAAATTTCACCGGCATCACCTTGTAAGAACAAATGTACAAAAGTGTTGCTTCCTCCTTCCAAATATCGCAATCACAACTGAGGATGCTGTAAATTCTCATCTAAAGAGTAATGGAGGAAACAACCCTTGTACAAAAGAAGAAGAGGAAGATGTGATCGTGTTTTATCATCGTATTTCACCTCATTCTCTCTCCGACAACTATGCTTCGGAGCTTGTCGTCGCACCCCCACCCCTCTCTACTCCCAACCATCACCCTATGGCAGCTCGACGCCTACTCCCCGTCGCCTTCGTCTTCTCCCATCAATTTATATTTTTGTTATATGAAAATAATTTCAAATGAAATTCCTTATGCACATCCACATTATTGTAAAGTTATTTTTTATATGTAGTCTTTAAAATACTTGTTATAATCACATAGAAATAACCATCGTTTGATTTTTATTTTTAACTGTGGTGAAAGATATTGGAACGGATCATAAATTATTCATTGATATAACCATTAAATTATTACGATGATAAATTTGATGTTCAACAATAGACATAATATGCAAGGGAAATGTACAAAATTTAATAAAATATCCATGGAAGAGTAACAATTATTCTACATATCTATTTTATTTTTATTTTTAGACCAGTGATGTAGAATCTTCAATATAGCCACGAAACACAATATGCATTTCTATAAGGGTCCGAAACATAATATGCATTTATATATCGCAATTTGCAGTTGAATTTCATGTATATAGAGTGCAAATTGATCTTGATATACACATGTGCTTTGCACAGAAACGGTATATTGTAGAATATCTATGGTGCAAATCCGTGCTATGAAGAAGAATTTGGTAAATTTTCACAGATAAAGAAGATTTCTTATATTTTATGTACAACAGGAAGTTATATGTATAAAAATATCATAGATATAGACAAATGGAAGAACGCACAGGAAAAGCAGCTTCCAGGTAAAGGCAACCCCTCCTCTAGAAATTGCAAAACACCATCACCCTCCCACCGTAGCAATAGCGTATCGTCATCAATGCAATGTGCAGTGTGATGATGTCTGCGTTGTTTGCGGGAGCAGTGCTCTCCCTGATAGTATCAGTGCCATTGCTAATGAATCACTCAACAACATAATAAGGTTGATGGCCTTCGGGGTCTCATACACCACTGGCAGTACATCAAAGATCGAAACTTTAAAGTACCGTGGGATCAGAGGTAGGAGCATCTTATCGATCCGACATTAAACACATGAATTTGATTCACTAACATCAATATTACATGCACTAAAATAGATCTACAGAACGATGATGCAACGACCCCGAAGTAGTTCTAAAGAAGAGGATTGCTTAAAATCCTTATGTAAGAAATATGCACGCAAAGCAAAAGAACAATCATCAATTCAGGAAGATGGTCGCTTCTACTTCAAGATTATACCCATTACAAAATTCCACCGGCATCACCTTGTAAGAACAAATGTACAAAAGGGTTGCTTCCTCCTTCCAGATATTGCAATCGCAGCAGAGGATGCTGCAAGTTCTCATCTAAAGAGTAATGGAGGAAATAACCCCTGTACAAAAGAAGAGGAGGAAGAAGAAGATGTGATCGTGTTCTATCCTCATATTTCACCCCATTCTCTCTCCGACCATTGTGCTTCGGAGCTTGTCGTCGCACACCCACCCCTCTCTACTCCCACCATCACCCTATGGCAGCTCGACGCCTACTCCTCGCCTCCTTCGTCCATGTCAACCGTGTTGATACTCTTCGTGTACGCACACATCCGCTCTGTCTGCATGTACTCCATCCTCCTCCACAGCAAAACGTTCATGTCCATGCTCCTCATGGTGCCGCAATGACGGTGCAGAGTAGGCGCACGACGTCATGGAGCCTCTCGGAACCCCCGATGAAGATGCACGATAGAGCGGCGAGGAGTAAGGCGTACTCAGGCGCGGGACACGTGATCTTGAACTACGGGGTGAGGTTGAGCACCACGATGTAGCACTTGCCAACACACACGATAAGGTCAATGTACACATGGTGGCTTTGAGATGGGAATCGAGTTGGTGATGCTAGTGGTCGTCTTGTTCATCTCGTCTGGTTTGAAGTTGTAAAGACCTGTGGGGTTGGAGAAGAGGATCACTTCCTATCATATGTGACAGTGACAACATGGAGCTCATAGCGATTATCGAGTTTAGCGGGTTCGACTCCAGATATAGAGCCTAAGCTCCATTACGATCACTTCCTGCCAGATGCGACGGTGCTTAACGTGGAGCTCATCACGACTGCCAAGTTTAGCAGGTTCAACTCCAGATATGATGCCCAAGCTCTATTGACGGTGTTACATAAGGGAGGGGAATAGTCGTAAAGGAGCCTTTATCAACGATTCAACAGAGTTACGGCAAGTAGTGAGGGAACCGGAGAGGCGGTCCTGGAAGAGTGGAAAGGGTGAGAAGAAGCGACAATTCTATAGTGGAGTTGCGGGAAGGATGGGGTGGCCTCCTACAAAAGTTTAAGGGCAGATGTGGAAAGATGGCTGGGGTTGAGGGCAATTTTGGAATGTACGACGAAGGTTAAAGGCAAAATTGGATTTTTTTGGCGAGAAAAGTAATAGGGTCACGTGACTTGACGGAATTTAAGTTGGGTATATATAATTAGATAGATATAATTTTGATGTAACTTTTATTTTGTTAGTGTGTAGGTTGTGGGTAAATTCTCCTTGATGCTCAATATCAATGATCGTGAAATCTACTTTGAGCGGAGCACCTTGGAATTTCATGATGACAGAAATGATTCCTCTCGGCCGCTTTATTGATCGGTCGGCCAATTGAACAATCTCTCGTATCTTCCGAATCGATCCGATTTGAGTTCGTGAAATACAAAGGTCGGGAGGATATTGATCGGTGAATCGTCATCAATTCGAGCATGGGTGAAAATTGTGTCTTTGATTTCACAGTCAAATCTGGGCAACCGCTTCACTATGCGGCTCTTTGTTTTTCTCCTCAACACCAAGGAGGAGGTCATTGACAAGATATATCTTTCAGTCTTTGTTCTAATCCTTCCTGACTTTTTAATCATTAATTTGTCCATTACAAATCCTTTAAGGTCGGGGAAGTGTTCAATGGCCTTTATAAAGGGAAGTTCAAAAATCAATCTTTTCTCCAGTGCTTCCAGTATAACAGGATCTAAATTCTTCAGATCTTCTTCAGTCTCTATTTTTATGAAATTTTCTGGATTTTCGATTTTTTGGTGTTTTTGAATATTCCATTTTTTGGTATTTTCTGTGTGGTGTGGTGATGTGGTGTGTTCTTCAGATTAGCAGGGGTTGTGATGTTCGGAATCGGAGTCAGAGGCATAGTCATTCCTAGGAGAGTAGTATGCAGGGGTGTCGATGTCGGAATCGTTCCTAGGTTCCTGAATATCCTCAAAATTTTCGGCATGAGATCCAATCATTTCCTCATTCATTTTTATGTCCGAGCTCCCATAAAATAAACTGAGTTGGTTAGTAAAATTTCCAAATTTTTCCTCCATTAATTCAAATTTCTTATTTATCCTCGAAATATTATCCTCAAAATTCTGTTCATGATCAATCATGGGAGCAGTCGGTGTGTGTTCAATAATTTCATCTTCCATTTTCCTGTATGTGGTAAGAGGAGAGTTTCTTAGAATATCCATTATATGATCATTATTTTCTGAAAATTTCTCCTCAAAAATTATGGAAGGAGGCTGCTCATATGGTCCAGGCATGTGTAGTTGTTATGAGTAGAGTTCAATCCTTTGATCATGATTGGTCAGACTTTGATATTGTGGAGTCAGCATACATGGTTTATGTGTTTCTATGTGGTTAGTACAGTCCTCTGTATGAAAATCATATCTGAGGAGGGGTTTGTCATGGTCAATCCAACGCTGCTGATTATTAAGTGCGGGTCTTTTCATCTGGGTTTGATTTCTCGGCCAGTCATGAGACTTTTCTCGGTCAGTCATGAGACTCAAAGGTATTTTGATCTTGAAATGGCTCATCAGCAAGAATCCGATAATAAGACGGTTCAGTCCAAGATGGTAGATGGTCATGTGTGGTCGGATGATTCAAGTAGAAATTCAATGAGGAGGCCGAATTCATCCGCGGGTGTAAGTCTCCCGCAAATGTTGGAGGATTGTTGAAAGAAGAGGATTTAGTTGATTTGGTCGTAACCGAGACAAATTCATTTTCATAGTACAACTCTGATGGATTTTCAGATAAATGTTCGACCATTTTTGAAAGAGATGAAAAGAATGATGGTTCGGGTTTGTAATGATTTAAAAGTTCCATGATGAGGATTAAATCAAGAAAGGAGATAGATGATTGTACGGGATAGTCAAAAGAAATTTTATCAAATGTGCGGCTTTTGATCTTTGATATCGGTTTACGCACACCAATGCAAACACAAATCAAACCCCAAGTTCGCCAACTCACACTATGAAGCCGTAAGAGTTCGGCTATTTTCTTTTCAATTTTAGTTGGTGATAAATCTATCTTGGCAAAAATTTAGCGAGTTGTTAGGTGCCGAAATTTTCGTAATGACTGGCCCGAATTCTTACGACTAGTTGCACCTACTTTCAGCCAGTATGGGTGTAAGTACGGACCGTAGAACGACTACCCGTGTTACTTGAGGACGGAGCCTTACACAGTGTCCTCTAAACCACCCACTCTGCTAAGGAAATCCAGACTGTTTACCGGCTACCCGTAGATCCTCACTGAGAAGTAGCTAATCATTTTTGGTAGAATCAGTAGTCAAGATGAAAATTCGGATTTGGGCTCTAGCCTTAAGTATCGTCTCTCGCTCACTCAGAAAAATAAAAATATCCAAGGTCGGGGTTGCTCTCCCGCAAAAATTCTTGATTTTATGGGTTATTTTGAAATCAGCTATATTTAGCAGTCCCAATTTTAATTAGGTGATCACTGAAGAATTAAATGAGCACAAATACATGTCTACCGTCTAGTCCCAATTTCCTTTAAAATTTATGTGACAAAATCAAGAGGGAGGAGTTCGGGAAAAATCGATGCACGTGAAAACAATGATGTATGCTCAGTTAGAAGACTTACAGTGAATCCTCGCAATCTCCATGTGGGATGCAATACAGAAATTGAAAATTTATTCTAAATGAATGCAAGCCGATGAAAAACTGCACCTAGCAGAAAGTTCTATTAGCGGGGAAGAATTGAGTTGAATTTGGCTAAGTTGAATGATCTATGTGCGTCTCAATTAAGAGTGAAGTGTGGCTTAATTCCTACGAGCACAATCAAGAAATTAAAATGCTCTGAGAGCCGTATGTGCAGGTCTATCCTAATTGCCACTCAAGTCGGGCCCCACCCTCACCAGAGAGTGAAACAGGCCACGACACACCACAGAAGAAAGTTTAGAATCTTTTTACACACGTGAGAAACGAGAAATTAATTACAAAAATAAAATTGCAGAAATAAAAAAACTAGACTCTACGTCTCTCACGACTCGACTCGGTCTTAAATTAATTACGGCTTTTTCGGATGTCGGTGAAGATGCTTCGGATTCTGAAAAACCTCTCCACGTATGCTGGGTACCTCACAATAAAAATAAGAGAGAAAATGTAAGAGAATGACTCAAGAAATAAAAATAAAATAAGAGAAATAAATGTTGAAAATAATTTGCAGGAAAAAAATGAAATTTACAATGAACAATTCGGGGGTCAGACTACCCGAATGCGGAAAACCGAACAAGAAATTTCAAAACACAAAACTAAGCCTTTTGCCTCCCCGAAAATGGCGCCATCTGATGAGTCTGATATCGCGCGTGTAAAAGAGATGTTTGTATTTATCGTCGTACGTAAAAATATGATTTATCATTCATTGTAGGCGGCGATCGGAATCGGTCAAGAAAATAACCACATAAAATATTCGTTAATTTAATCAATGTGGTTTTATGTTTATTTTACTTGGGCAAGTCCCAAGGTCGAATACAAGGAGGCAAAGGAACAACCTATAATTATGTCAATCAAAATTCGTGCGTGATTTTCGAGGCGGTCTTTTTTTGGAATTTATTTTAATGTAATAAAGGATGCAATATGCAATTTTTAGCCTATTTTAGGGACTCAAATGTCAATGATGTTCAAACGATGTCTGAAAAATACAAAATTTAGCCATGATGTAAAATATGATGAAATGAATGCACTGTAATTTTTTTGGAATTTTTGGATGCAATATTAATTTTTTTTATGAATTTTTAAATGCAAGCAAAATGAATTTCAATATTTAATTATAATAAATACTAAACCTACTTATTTTCATGGAATAAAATTATCTAAGATCTATCACTAAGTAATTGATCTCAGAAAAATCCTAAACCTCGAAAATACTAGTTTCAATACCTATTAAAAATCAAACACTGAAATATGCAAAATGATTTTTACGGGGCAATCTATGCATGCAAATGCAATTCTTTTTGGGCACAATGTCAAGCACAATTAATTCTACAATATGTGATTTTTCGGAAATTTTTAGAGCAATGTTAATCAATGGCAAATTTAAAAGCATAAAATGGGCAAAGTTTGCAATTTTCCACAAAATAATTAATCATTAATTAACCATCAATCACAAAAATATCCACAATATGTTAGAATGTAGAGAATTAAATGACAAACATCATGCTATTTTTGGATAAATAAAATAATGTCATATAGAGGTCTAAATTTAATGAGGAACACAAGGGTCTTTCTGCAATTAATAAATAAAAATAAAAATAAAAAATAAATGCAGTGGGGGACCTAATTGTAATTACTGATAAAGTGGGGGTACTTCTGCAATTTTTCCAAAGGGGGCACGTACGTTGCACGTGCCTTCTGGTCGGTGGACTGGATCGCAGATATGAAGATCTTCGGGGGCTTCCTTGTAAAATCACCAAGTGGTCATGTTCTGTGCACGTGACCCTTGGACTGCGGTGGAAATGGGAGAGACTCTAGGGAGCGCTTTGCAATTTCCCCGAGGTCCCGTGCGGAGTACGTGACCCGGGTGCTTGACACCAGGTGACGTTCTCCCCCGCCGCACGTGCCATGCACGTGTGTGGGGAGCCTCGGGTCTGGAGCCCGGCCTCCGACGATCTTTGGCGGAAGGACTGGCGGGGCTGAGGTGCTGCGGAGGCTGAAGGGCCAAGCCAAGGCGGAGGGACGGCCGGAGGAGGGTTGACTGCCAGGTGTCAATCGAGGCGTGGCTTGGAAGGCGGACAAGCTCCTGGCGGTGAAGCTACGGTCGACGAAGAGGAAAATGGCTGGCCGGAGCAGGTGTTGTGTCGTTTCGTGCGTTGTAGCCGGAGGCGATGATGGCAGTGGCTGGGATGCTCCGGCGGAGGACGGTGAACGATGTCGGAGTCGTGTTGTCGATGGAGATGTTGGAGATGATGGTCGAGCACGGTTGTCGATGAAGTAGGCGGAGGCGTAGTTGCGGAGGTGGCGGCGGTCGTTGTCGGAGAAGATGACGAGGAAGGCGGCGTTGACGAAGTCGCAGGCTCTACGGGGCGAACCAGAGCTGAAGCAGGTGCGATGGATGGTTGCGTGCTACAACGAGGTGCCAGACCTCGAACCTCACTGCGAGGAGATGAAGTCTGGGCTGTCACCACTGGAGTTCTCCCCTTCGATGTGCAATCGACAAATGGGGGAGTCGGGGGTGGCGATGGCCTTTAAATAGGGCTGCGAGGGATAGGCCGGAGATGGAAGGCCGCGAGAGATGCGGAGGAGGTTGGCGACAAGAGACGCAGAGATGGTTGGTCACGAGATACGCGGCAGACGTTACGGAGTGGGGCGGCGGCGGTCGAATCGGGAAAGGCGCGGGTGGAAGACGAAGGCCATGGGCCGTCCGATCGGCCGAGATCGGACGGCCCTCCAGGTGCCATGTGGACGCTTAAGTGGGAGAGGGGCGCTGCACGTGCGCGGCGCGTGCCTGGGAGGCACGTGCCTTGCACGTGCAACCCTTTTATTTTAATTTTTTTTATAAAATGAGTAAATAAAAGGACCAAAAATGGCTGACAGGTGGTGGCCCAAGGGGCGGCCACGTGTCAGCACCAGAAAAAACGAAAAATAAAGATTTTGTAAAATGCAAAATAAATAGCAAATGACCTCGGATCGAAAAAGTTTCTTCAAGAAAATTGCTCGTCTCGATGAGATCTACAACTTTCATGAAGACATCAAAACCAAAATCGATCAATTGCATAAAGTGATATTTTTGGGGTATCCCATGTACATAGAATACCTTGATTTTTGAGATTTGTATTTTTTGTCATTTTTAAACCAGATAAAAATCCGGAAAAAATATGCTAAAATCAGAGATAAATAATTACACATTAATCTATTTTTTTGGATTTTTATTAATAGGTTAAATACATACATAAAATATCAGGTCAAAAACTGTTAAAATACACATTGTACAAAAGAGGCCCAAAACCCAACTTTCACATACGAGCTCCGATTCACTTGAACTTGGTCTTGTTTTGAAGGTAATTGAGTGTACATTAGTTCAAAATGAGTAGGATTAAAACGGACATTGGATGGGGAAGATATGAGGTTTTTAGTCCGGAAATCCTGAAACTAGGGTTTGGGTTTGTGGTCCACTTATTTAGGTTAGTTATTTTTTGTATTCATTTATTCTTGTTAGTGATATGTACACAGTGGAGGTCATTTTGTGTCATTAGGAGTTAGCATGAATGAATTAAAAATCTGGGAAGTTAGGCTATTTACAGGTCAATTTTGGCTGAGATTTTTTGGCTTCTTATTTTGTGTTAAAATTAGTGCTAAAATGCAATTCTTATTAAAACATACATGAATGCTAATTATGCATAATAGATATAGAAATGCTATTGATTTTGAGGGATTTGAGCTTAATAAATGAGATTTTGAGCGATGAATTCGAGATTCATCAGTGGTGCTGCGTATCTCTGGAAGAACTGGGAAGCACAAGGCGTCCAACGAACTTCGATCAAGCAAATCTGATCTACAGATCGGAGGTTGAAGATGGAACTCTGATCTAAGTGATTAAGATGAAATCAATGCGAAAAATAAATATTGAATTGAAGATAAACCACATAAGTTACCTACGGAATGGAAGAAGGTTGGGAATCGCCTTGATCTGCAGCTGGTGGTGGAGACGCAAAGATGTGGTGGAAGGCTTCGACGACGTAGTTGGATCACGAATTTCACTCAAATTCCAGCACTCCCTCTTGAAGGCAGTCAACCTCTATCACTGATTAACTCGACAGAACTCAAACTCGGAAGGGAAATGGGCTAAAATCAGATCAAACCCTCGCCGGAGGTGGGAGATGGTTACTTATAGGATGAACTCCAGCGAGTTTTAATTTCAAAATGGGCGATGATCGAGGCGAAGTTGGTGCAATGGTTAGGCTGGCGAGCGAGAGGATTGAATGAGCGAAAAGAATGGAGCGGGAGCAGTCAGTGGAAGACGCGTGTGGGAAAAATGTGTAAAGAACGAGTAGACACGGAATGAGCGGACGAGTAGGGAGGACCAGCCAGTTGACCCGGGTCAACAGACCCGGGCCGACCAATCAGAGGGCGCGGAGAATACAACCAAAGTAGGCTAAACGACAAAACATGAAAAAAAGTTAAATAATTGCATTGAAAATCCAAAATGAATTTATTTAATTACATAATGTAAATAAAAAATGTTAAGAATAATTTAAAGTTAATTTTGGTGATTCTTAATTAATTAAATAATGTATATACATGGGTTAAAATAAATACAATGTGTTATTTATATGTATGTATACCTATATATATAAGATTTTGATTTTTTATTAATTATTTATACAAATATATACATATTATAATATGTTATTTATTTAAAAAATTTGACAAGGGTTTTACAGGTTTTTTATTTAATTTTTAAAAATTACTTTATTAAGTTAATTACATAGGTATAAGTACCATATATGCATGGTGGTACATATACAATACATGATTTTATTATTGTTGATTTTTTATTTTGTGATTTTTATTTGTATTTTATATAAGTTAAATACAATATTCACAAATATGTACAAGAAAACAAATAATAAATAATATACATAGTATACATAGGTATAATACACAATAGTACCCCAATTTGCCACATTTCACACCTTAACTCCGAATTTTATGAAGTCACCTCTATTTTAAAGATAATATGTTTTAGAGTGTAATGAAAGTGAGTTTGATGAATTTGGAGTTTGGTTGGAGTAGATATTGATCTTGAAAGTTTGTACTTTGTGGCTTTTGGAGAGTGATGTAATTTACACCATATACACAAATTTTTATTTACAATTATTTTTATTATTTACAAAAGAATTTTATGCACAATTTTCAAGAAGAAATAATTTTTATTTGTAAAGAATTTGGTAATGAATAAGTTAATGAAAGAATGTATAATGTATACAATATTATACAGATGATGAAAATATACATGTGACAAATGAATTTCTGGTAATTAGGCCTTATCTCCCCCCTACTTTATTCCTTGTAGATAAGATCAAGTCTTGACCTTCTCTTGGGGTCTGATTTAGCCTGTATCTATTGCATATATACAATTTTTTATTTTCTTTATTTTTCCTTTATTTCTTTATTTAGTTATTTAGATTAAAATAATGATAGATATACAATATTTACTCTAGAATAACACTTATTTGAAAAATTAACTGAATAAAATAAAAAAATAAAGGAAAAATAAAGAACCTAGAACAATATTGAGTATTAAACTTATCTTCATAAAATCATAGTATAGATCTCGGTCAGACCTTTGGACTATTAGTGTGTGGCGGAACCTTATTGGGAAATGGATTTAAAACCTGACAACCCTCAAGTTCCACAAGACTCCTATTAAAGCCGCCTCAACAGTCAGGTCAGAACAAGTCTACATACACAAATTCTGATGATGATGAATCTTACTTGTACAGTATAAGTGAAATATAGCTCGCCGCCTCAAAAGTGGCAAAGAAACAACCTCCCTCAACAAGGTAACTCTAGTCCCCCGGTCTAGCAACTATTTCCTCGAGGAGCGGGAATATTCCCTTCTAAGTTCAAGTACAACCGACTCAAGAAGAGGAGATGGAGAAAAGAATGGACAATATTCAGTGTAGCTACCTATCCTTGGATGCATGACCAGTGTAGCCAAGTCATCCAGCTGCAAGCTTACAAGAATCTGACTTTGAAGCACATCCTTGCTTATTGACTATACGCTTCGACATGCATTTTATTTTTAATCAGGCCTGCCCACTTTTTTGGAGTTTTTGATTTTGCATTTTTTTTTTGAATATATACAAGGGTGCAACATGTACATAAGGAGTTTTTCTTCTTGAGCCAGTAGACTATCCCTCTTTTGAAGCATTATTGCAACCCCACAACATCCTGTCATTAGTACTGGACCAGTTTTATATGCACTACCCTCCCTAGAGGAAGACAGATGTTTCCACTAGTTGTTACACACATGTATGCTACCCCAAGTCAAAAGATCTTGCCTCCTCACCACCTCCTCCATGAAGAGCTATTGTAGAGTGCTTGTCCAAGTTAAGCCACTGTCGTGTGTTGTTAAATATTCTACTTAGACTAATCAAGATGACATGTCAACATAGTCTTGTGGACTCAAAGAATTAAGTCGCTAGGACCTGAAAAGTCTCAACTCCAGTTCCTATAAGGTTCCTCTGAAATTAAGTGGAGTAAGGTCGTAACCAAGCTCCATTCTTCAATTTTGATCCAGACTAGTTTAAATGTCAATACTATTCTGAAAAATGCATATGCAAATGCAAGAAGTATATATAAAACACATTTTTTTGAAAGGAAAAGAAATAAAAGGAAAACGTTTTCAAAGGGTTTTGCAAATTTTTTATGGATTTTAAGCATTCTTTTAAAGAAAGAAAAATGTTAGTAAACTGAATATATACGGGTATATACAAGGATTATACAAGATTTTACACAAGTTTTAAATACAAGTTTTATGTACAAGTTTCAATAAAGTATATATACAATAAAGATTTTTATTTATAGGAGGGGAAATGATCAAAGTTTGTATACACACATGGATTTTATGAATATATATACATCCCAAAATTTATATCCCTCATGACAAAATAATTTTACAAACATTTTGTACAATATACCTAGTATTTATACAGAAAATAATTTTACAACATTTTAAAGTATGAGTTACGGCTAAAGTATATATACACTATATACGACACCCCTATACTTAGCTCAAACTATGTCCTCATAGTGATCAAAGATCTACAAAGGATGACATAACTTGTGATAAGTATAGAAAAGTGAAAAGAATCCTATACAACAATGACTCAAAGAATAGACGAAGAGAGATAGAAGTCGGTGATCCCCCCATACTTAGGATCAAATAATCCTAAGTATACAAGACTGTACAAAGGGAGAAAACCAAGGAAGAGAATGAACAAACTCATCGACTCGACTCGTCCTCATCTATACTTAGGATAAAAGATCCCTAAGTATAGAAAAAGAATATCAACAAGTTGAAGGACAAGCAAGATATCAGAAGAAAGAAAATAAAAATACGAAAAAGCGATATGAACAACATCACTCCCCGTATACTTAGGGCAAAGGATCCTTAAGTATAAGCAACAACAAGAGTGATGAAACTGGATGAATATGAACAATTCAAATCATTCACATGCCTTATACTTAGGATAGAGAACATCCTAAGTATAGACCACACACTCGAAAAAAGGTGAATGATAAAAACGGAAGAAGAAGGAATTAAATGAAAGGATATATACAAGAGATAGTCAACTCATGTATCAGATGCATAAGATGTCAAAAAGTCATCGTCTGATACCACGTATATAGAATCAACCACGAACAGGAATGTATCATGATCTAGATATGGCTTCAACAACTGTTTGTTCACAACAATCGGTTGTACGTCATATGACAACCCATATATGACAATACTACCATTGTCACGCACAACTCTCTCACTGAACAGTCCTGACCATTTGCTTTTCAATTTGCCCGGAAACAACTTCAATTTGGCATCAAACAACCATACTTTCTGATCAGGGGAGAAAGTCTTCCTTCTAATATGTCTATCATGCCAACGCTTGACTTTCTACTTATACATAAGTGAGTTATCATATGCAAAATCTCAGAATTCCAGCAATTTATTCAGATCTAACTTCACGTTCTTTCATGCTTACTCATAATCAAGATTGCATACGCGGAGTGCCCATGAAGATTTGTGAATTAGTTCAATTAGCAGGTGGCAAGGCTTTCCATACACCAATCTGTAGGGGGACATACCCAGTATAGACTTGTACGCTGTCCGATAAGCCCATAGAACCGAGTCAAGCATTTGAGATCGGTTCTTCCTATCTGGATGTGCAAGTTTTCACGAATCTTTATCTCACTATTTGAAATCTCAGCCAAGCCATTAATATGTGGGTGGTAAGGAGATGCTACTCTGTGCTCAATGATGTACTCCTTCACAAGCTTCTTGACTTCTCTATTAATGAAATGGATTCCCCCATCTAAAATGAATATCTTGTGAATCTCAAATTGTGAAGTAATATGGTCCTTGAGAAAGGAACACACTGTACAACTATCAACGGCTCGGGTGGGGATAGCCTCCACCCATCGACTAACATAATCCACAACAAGCAGGATGTACTGAAATCCACGACTATCGGGAAATGGGCCCATGAAGTCAATGCCACAAGCATCAAAAACATCAGAAATCTGTATATATCTCAGGGGCATGGTATCTTTGGAACCAACGGTTCCTTCGATCTTCTGACAGTCAGTACAAACTCGATCATACTTTATAGCATCCTTGAATAATGTTGGACACCATAGGCAGCTCTGTAAAATCTTTGCTGTCGTACGCCTCCCTGAATGATGTCCACTAGACTCTAATTTGTGACAGTGCTCGAGTACGCTGGTGTATTCCTCCTGAGGAATGTACCTTCTCCAGATATAATCTGCACCTTCACGAAACAGGTATGGATCCTCCCACTAGTAAAAATATTTCTCGGATTGAAATCTGTCTACCTTATGCTTTGGCCAATCTTGTGGAACTTTCTTGGAGACAAGATAGTTCACAATATCAGCATGCCATGGGAGGGAGTCCATAGAAAAAATGTTCTCATCTGTAAAGGTCTCTGAAATAGTAAACATGCTCTGCTCAGAAGTCTCTGCATCTGTAATGCGGGATTTGCCACAAAATTTTTCACTCCAAGTTTATATCGAATCTCTAAATCAAACACCTGGAGAAGAAGGATCCATCTGATGAGGCATGGTTTGGCATCCTTCTTTGCCTGTAAGTACCGTATGGCAATGTGGTCCGTGTATATAATAACATGCAAACCAAGGAGGTAAGATCCGAACTTCTCTAATCCAAACACATTTGCTAACATCTCCTTCTTTGTGCCTGTGTAATTACGTTGTGCCTCATCTAGAGTCTTGCTAGCATAGTGTATAGCAAATGGTACCACATCCCTTCTCTGTCCTAAAACAACTCCAACTGTAAAATCTGATGTGTCCGTCATGATCTCAAAGGGGAGAGACCAATCAGGTGGCTGCAGGACATGAGCACTAGTAACCATGTCTTTCATTTGATGAAATGTCAGGAGGACTTTCTCATTAACAACAAACTCACTCTCCTTGCATACAAGCTCGGTCAAAGGTCTGGCGATCTTGTTGAAGTCCTTAATGAATCACCTATAGAATCCAACGTGTCCCATAAATGACCTCAACTTCTTCAAATTCTGGTGGCTCTAGCTTGGATATCACATCAATCTTATCCGGGTCAACCTCCATACCATGTTTGGACATGAAGTGGCCTGATACAATCCCATTAGTTACCTTAAAGTGACTCTTCTCCCATGTGAGCACTAGGTTTACCTCACAACAACGTTGAAGGACTCGATCTAAATGAGCAAGACATGTGTCAAAACTATCCATGTAGATCGAGAAATCATCCATGAAGAACTCTAGAAAACTACCCACCATGTCGGCAAAAACGACCAACATACACCTTTGGAATGTAGCAGGGGCATTACACAATCCAAAGGGCATCTGTCTAAAGGCGTAGTGCCAAATGGACAAGTAGAAGTAGTTTTCTCCTGTTCCTCAGGAGCGAAAGCAACCTGGTTATACCTCGAGTACCCATCCAAGAAACAAAAGAACTCCTTCCCTGCCAATCTCTCAGTAATCTGATCAATAAAGAGTAATGGAAAGTGATCCTTCTTAGTATCTGAATTCAGGTGCCGATAATCTACACAAACATGCCATGAAGTAGGTATACGGGTTGGAATTTCTTCACCACGGTCATTCTTTACGATAGTAATCCTGGATTTCTTCGGGACCACATGTAAAGGAGTGACCCACTTGGAATCCAAAATGGGACAAATAAATCCCACATCACACCATTTCCTTATCTCTTTCACGATAACCTCCCTTAGATTTAGATTAAGACGACGCTGACACTTACGGGAGGGTTTACAGACATCCTCTAAGTAGATATGATGTGAGTACAAAGCTAGACTAATCCTATAGAGATCTGATATATTCCATCCAATGGTCTTGCGGTTTCCCTCAAAAACCTCTAGTATGCGAGATTCTTGTTCATCGGTCAACTGCGTGCTGAGGATGACCAGAAACATTTGGGGGGACATGCAAGGAAGGCATACTTCAACGTTGATAGTAAAGCCTTGAGCTCAAGTGAGGGTTGAATTGGCTATGTGACGATCTCTATAACTACACTGGTAGAAGGTATATGATATGTACTCTGTGGACTATCCACCATGGCTATTGTGGGCTCAACAAGTAAAACCTTAGAAAGATTTGCAATGAATGATCTCTGCTCTGAAAGGACCGTCTCATCAGGATGTTCAGAAATATTTGTAATCTCATTAACAAAGGGCTCAGATATCTCAGCAATAATCTCAGAAAGATGTCCCACATCAATACATATCTCAGAAAAACTCAGCAAGTGGCTCAGATATCTCAACGGGAGGTATATCGGCAAAAATCTCATAATGATGTTTCAAAGGAATATCAGAATGTACTTCCAATCTCTCAAACTGATCCTCAGAATTCAACTCAAACTGCCTATCAACACACAACTCAGATGGATCAACAAGGGAACTATGTCGACCGTGCTTTCCAGAAAGTCCTTCTAAGAAAGGAACTCATGGGTATCAATGAAATAAGTAAACATATTCGTCTCTCTAAACACGACAACAAAATCACAGTCCTCAGAATCTGATGTAATTGGTTGTCTCTCATCTGCTGCTGCTGGTGGCAGTGATGGCCTAGGATCAGGGATCGTCTCAATTTTCACCTTGTAACTAAGAGAGTGAAAGATGATCTCTCCAGTACCATAATCAACTACCTCTTCGACCGTTCGGAGGAAAGATCGACCTAGTATGATTGGGGTATGGAGTAACAGTGCAGGTGTGTCCATATCCATGACAACAAAATCAACAGGGAATTTCATTCCTTGCACCGTTACAATAATGTCCTCTAAAATGCCCCTCGACCTCTTGATTGATTTATCAGCAAACTGAAGGATCATCCTGGTCGATCTAAGAGGTCCTACCCAACTCAGTGAATAGAGAGGATGTCATGAGATTAACGGAGGAATCGTTATCGAGAAGAGTGTGATCAAATTCTTGATCAAAAATATGGCAACAGATGTGAGGTTCTCCCTTATCTTTCTTTTTAGGTGGGAGGTTGCTGATGGCATGAACTGTGGCCATGGTCAATATGTGCTTTTCTATCTTCTTTTGTCTGTTCTACTTTGTTTGATGCTTTTGAGTACATGCTTTTTTCATTCCCTTTTTCACTACAGACACGTACTCCATGGCCTTAAGGAGTGGTATCTCTAAAAAGATGTTCTGTAGGATCTCTACCACTCCAGGATCAGATTGGGCTATTTTTAATTTTGGTTTTTTTGGTTTTATTTAGTGTAGAAGAAATGACACATAATTAGAAGAAACATTCAAATGCTCATTTCAATTATTCAAAATAAAATCCTCATGTACAATATGACAATCGGAATCAATCTGTACAATATTGTCCAAAATAGGGGAAGGAGAAATAAAATTAAAGACAGGATGGGTTGCTGCTGCTAGTGTAGAAGAATAATCCACGACTGGTGTGTTCTCCCTCTCTGGTACAGTAAACTGCATCTGATTGGTGAAAATGAAGGTGGTGGTGGAGAAGAAGATGGTGAAACTCCATGCTCAGGTGCAGCTACACTAGGTCTTTGCACTGATGGTGAAGAAGATGATGTGGAAGGTGAAGCTCTCTTATTGGCTTGATCTCCCAATCCCAACAGCTGTGAAGGCGGTTGCAATCTCCTACCACTCCTCAGATAAATGGCATCAGATAAACATGTAAAATCAAGGGCCATACATGTCTCGGGTGTGGATGGATCATGGGCTACTTGCTCCTTATGTCTGAAGTTGTTAGGATTGGCTTTGACCTGTGCTGGAATCAATGTCTTTATAGTGATTAGGTCATCAAGCCTTTGAGTAAGATCATTCATGTTCTTCATCAACAGTGCTAATTGATAGAGTGTTGGATTCATCGAAGGTGCCTCGGAATGCTCAACGATAGGCTGTCACTGAGACTGGTGGTACCGGCTTTTGGTTTTCATGACTCAAACCCCTAAAGAAATTTTGCACAAGGCTTGTCTTTGGAATATCGTGATGGGGGCACTTCTCCATTAAATCTTTGAATCTTTCCCATGCCTCATGAATAGACACATGGGACGTTTAGGAGAAGTTTGCTATCAATGATCACATTTGCATGAGGCGTCCAAGTGGATAGTATTTGCTTAGAAAAGCAGACCTCACTCTTCCCATGTAGTGACACTTTTCCTAAATGATTTATCAAATATAGAGCCTTGTCCATCAAGCTAAAATGAAACCCCGTCATCTTCACTACCTCTAACGGGATGTTAGGGTAATGGATCGTGCTGCATATGCGATCAAATTCTTGGAGGTGTACACATGATTCTTCATTAATATTTCTGTGGAATATGGGGAGTATTGGTAAGATAGTGATCTTAGGATCGAAATGACCATGAATCGCAGGAATTTGAATCCATGTATTTGTCTATCATGCTCCTGGATTATAGTATTCTCTAAGTGAGAGCTTAGCCACTAGCTCTACATGCTCCTCTCCCCCATTCCCACCTCCTCCATGGTTTCTATCCTCCTCTCTCCTGCCTTACCTCAACTCAAGAATCATATCTCCCAATGCAGCTTAAAAGTCAGCCTATTCTATCAACTGAGCCTGAATGGATTGAATGGAGTCTAATATGGTATTGTTGATCTCGATCTGCTCATCCATGGTACCTTTTCCCTTAGGTGGCATCAAGTGTACTATCTTGGTTTTTGCAAGTGTGAACTATACTGGATTAGTCTTTAGGAATGATGGAGTCCCAAATGATAGTTCAAGATTAGAGTCAATCTTGAATAACAGATTTATTGATGAGGTGAAGGGTGAAGTGTGAAGTGGAGAAAGAGGAATACTCGGGAAGTGAGTCTCCCCGAGTAGAAGACGACCGGTTTAGAGTGTGGAATGAGTTCGCAAAGTCCGAACTAGAAAAGCTCCAACCTGACATTTTCGATATGAAGAGGCGAGATGCGAGAACACAAAGCTCAAACAAGAAGAGAACGAGTAGAAGGCGTGAAGAACGCGTAAGGATCTCCAGCACTAGCAATCAAACATAATACAAACCCCCAATTCACCAAGGGAACACAAGTGGAAAACATAAGAGTTCGATCTTTTATCTTTTCAGTTTTAATTGGTGATGATTTCAATCTTATACAAGAGTGAGCTGTTAGGTGCCATAATTTTCCTAAAGACTGGCCCAAATTCTTATGACTAGATGCATACACTTTCAACCAGTATCGGTACAAGTACGGGCCGTAAAATGGCTACCCATATTACTTAAGGACAGTGCCTTACACAGTGTCCTATAAACCACCACTCTGCTAAGGGAAGTACAGATTGTGAAACGACTACCCATGTTCCCTCACTGAGAAGTAGCTAATCATTTTGTTAGATCAGTAGTCTAAATGAAAATCCGAAGCTTGGCTCTATCCTAGTATTCGTCTATCACTCACTTTGCAAGTAAATTCAAACAATGATGGGGTTACTCTCCCCAAAACAGTGATGATTGTCCTTACGTTTAATTTTAGGGTCGAGTTTTCTTTAGCAGTCTCGGTTTTATAAAGCTATCATTTTTTGGATTTTTTCAATAAATCGACTACCGAATTTCCAATTTCCTTTTTAGATTATGTGAGTGAAAATAAGGGAGGATTTCAGAAATGCCAATGAGCGATGAAATTCAATGATGCATGCAGAGGATAAGAGATGCATACCTTGTCGCCAACACTCTACATGCAGGGTGATCTGCATAGCATTTAAATACATAAAATAAACTAATCTAAACGATGCACGAGAACCGTCCTAGCAATAACTTCTATTAGCAGGCAAGAACCAATTAATTTGACTAAATCTAAATTATGCTCTACCCTATAGGTGCAAAAATTCTTGTTTAGGGCTTTGAACCTAATTGATTACCTGGCTCAAGTTAATAAATCATATCATCAAGGGCTCAAGCACATAAAATCGTGTGAAACAAAGAAAAAAAGGCGATGAAAACAAAATCGATGAGGCCCCCCAAGTGCACTGGCACTTGGCGAAACAAACTCCACACACAAGGTATATAATGTCCTTTTACAAGAATTTTGAATGTAAAAAATGCTAAAAACTATCTATGCAAATTGCTTCAAATAACTGTCTCCTCCAAATTTTCTCCTCCTCCTCTTACACTCTCATGTGGCTCTACAAAGAATAAATTCGCCTCTGCTTCGCTTAGGTGTGCCAGTGCTCCTAAGAATGTCATCCTCGCTCGTCGAGCCCTCACAAGAAAAAGGAAACACAAGATTGTGTAAGAGACACACTTATATAAATATAAGCAAAAATAATAGAAATGAATGAAGTGAATATGAATAATGAAATGAATGCAAGAAAATATAGACAAGGAATAAGGAAGAAAATTAGTATAAACAACCTAGAATGATAGGTCAAAAGAAAACCTAACTACCCTCACCGTGCCTCCCCGGTAATGATGCCATTTGTTGAGCAGGGAAAATCGGGGTTCTAAAATAATGAAATTAATGCGCAATGTTGTTGCAACCCTAAAAATCTCTCAACAAAATTTTATTTAATACTCAGGTAGAAATCAATAAAGAAAATGTAGCAAGAGAGAATTGCTATTTAATTTACCTGTATAGCATACAAGATCGAACTCAGGGAGGCTACAAAAATCCCGAGGGTTATTCTATGCAATGAAAAATAAATGAAAGAATGAAGGAATTTCTATGCACAAACACTTGGTTTATGTATTTTTAATTTTTGTATTTTTTATGGAATTTTAATTTTATATTTTTAGTTTTGTAAAATATTTTTTTTAAACTAATGGAATAAATTAAAGAAAAATCAAGACACAAACACTCAACTAGTCTTTTTATATTTTTCAATTATGTAAAAAATAATCAGAAAATTAAATTAGAATTATTTTTGGGGTTTTGATAGTTTCTTGATGTTTTTTATTATTTTTCCATAATTTTTCACAATTTTAAAGCATTCAAATTAATAAAAAAGAGTGAATAAAATAAACAGAATATAACTTGATTGTTTTTTAATTTTTAAATATCAAATGAAGTAAAAAATGGATGAAAAATATACAAAATAAAAGAGCAATTTTTATAATTTCCAGAAAGCCATTTTGTTATTATTTTGGATTTTAATCTAAATTTCTATGGATTTTTAATGCTTCTAAGATTTTTGTGATTTTTATTTTTTTATGAAAAATTAAAATGCCAGAATTGCATAGAATTAAAATAAATCAAAAGAAGTAAGCATGATTTTTTTTAGAATTTTTGGAAATATTTTTGTAATTTTTATTGTTTTTTTGATTCAAGCATGAAACTTTTATGAGATTTTTGAATTTTAAAAATAATAAAAATTAAAAAAATGCAAAATGCTATTTATGGTTGTAAGATGGATATAACAGAAAGCTAGAGGAATTTTTAAAGGGGTTTTGATAAATTTTTAAAATTTTGATATTCAAAACAAATACAGACTCACAAGGACGTAAACACAAATATTTAAAGTTTGCAGATTGAATAATAATAAATAAAAAAGAAGCAAGGCGATATATGTAAATTTCCCAACAATGCGTGCACAAGCATGTGCGTCTCGCTGGATAGGACCAATATGCAAATAATTTAATTTCAAGGTCCACACATTAACTCAAATATGCAGACTATATATTGCAAATACCCTAAAAGAGCACGTACTAGGCACACGTGCAGTACAAACATGACTAACATGCAAATAAATTAAAGTCCAAGATATAAAATGCAATTGTTCAACACTTAATAAACATACACGTTTACGATGGGGACTTATTTGAAAATAGAGTAAAGATCTGGGCTCGGGCACAAAAGTACCCTTAAATAACGTGGCACGAGGAGCGTCTCTGATGTTTTATAGAACATATCAGACAATGGAGATTGATCATGCGTAAAGGTTTTCGATCAAATCTGGAGGCTTTTAATCAACGAACGAGCTTTGGGGCAACTTCAATGGTTGAGATCGCAACTGAGACGAATGATCTTGATCATGCGATGTTGCTTATCTAGAAGAACTAGGAATCACAAGGCGTCCGTCGAACTTCGATCAAACAAATCTTGGTTGTCCTCTACCTGGATAAGCTGCTAAATGGTGGAACATCTTCTTGAGCTCCTCCTCTATCGATCAACAGGAACAATGGAGCTTGAAAATATGCAAGTGTTGATCCGGGGGGTTGATTTAGGTTCAACTGCAGGTGAACCCCCAAATCTTGCTCCTTTGCTCCGATAAGCGTCTTTAGACATGCAAATGGAAGCTTACGCTCGGAGATGTCCTCTGGTCAATAAGTTAGGCCCAAATCGTAGAAGATTGTGGATGGACGGGGGTCTCCGGTGAAAATTGGTCGGAGGGGAGACCGAGCCTTGGCTCTGGAAGGATCCAAGGGTGTTCAGATGATGGAAGAGCTGGAGAAGGGTTGGGTGAGCGTATTGGAGTGGTCAGAAGTGGTAGACCGTAATTGAATTCCTCCGATCGTGCAAATCGGAGCTTGAAGATAGAACTCTGATCTAAGTGATTGAGATGAAATCAACGTGAAAAAATAAATGCTAAATTGAAGATAAACCACCTAAGTTACCTACAGAATGAAAGAAAGGGAGGAATCGTCTCGATTTGCGGCTGGTGGTGGAGAGGCGGAGATGCGACGGAAGGCTCCGACGATGTAGTTGGAACATGAATTTCGCTCAAATTCTCGCACTCTCACTTGAAGGCAGTCGACCTCTGTCACTGATCAACTTGCCAGAACTCAAACTCGGGGAGGAAATGGGCTAAAGATGGATCAAACCCTCGTCGGAGGTGGGAGATGATTATTTATAGGATGAATACCAGTGAGTTTTGAATGCCTAAATGGACGATGATCGAGGCGAAGTTGGTGGAATGGTTAGGTTAGCGAACGAGAGGATTGAATGAGCGAAAAGAATGGAGAAGGGAGAAGGAGTAGTTAGTGGAAGATGCGCGTGGGAAAAATATGAGAAGAACGGGCGAACGTAGAGCGGACATGTAGCGGGGACCAACCAGTTGACCCGGGTCAAAAAACCCGGGTTGGCCAATTAGAGGGCGTGGAGAATACGACCAAAATAGGCTAAATGACAAAACAAGAAAAAAGCTAAATAATTGAATTAAAAATTAAAAATGAATTTATTTAATTACATAATGTAAATAAAAAATGTTAATAATAAATTAAAGTTAATTTTGGTGATTTTTAATTAATTAAACAATGTATACACGAGGGCTAAAATAAATACAAGTGTTATTGATAGGTCTGTATACCTATATATACAAGATTTTGATTTTTAATCAATTATTTATACAAATATATACATAATGTAATATTTTATTTATTTACAATATTTTACAAGGGTTTAATGGTATTTTTATTTAATTTTTAAGAATTAATTTATTAGGTTAATTAAATAGGTATAAGTACAATATATACGTGGTGGTAGATATACAATATAAACATGATTTTATTTTTGTTGATTTTTTATTTTGTGATTTTTATTTGTATTTTATATAATTTAAATACAATATTCACAATTAAAAATCAATATTCACAAATATGCACAAGAAAATAAATAATTAAATAATATACATAGTCTACATAGGTATAATACACAATAGTATCCCAATTTGCCACTTTTCACACCTTAACTCTGAATTTTATGAAATCACCTCCATTTTAAAAATAATTTAATTTAGAGTATAATGAAAGTGAGTTTGATGAATTTGGAGTTTGAATGGAGTAGATACCGATCTTGAAATTTAGTACTTTGTGGCTTTTGGAGAGTGATGTAATTTACACTATATACACATATTTTTATTTACAATTATTTTTATTATTTACAAAAGAATTTTATGCACAATTTTCAAGAAGAAATAATTTTTATTTACAAAGAATTTTGTAATAAATAAATTAGTGAAAGAATATGTGATATATACAATATTATACAGATGGTGAAAATATACAGGCGACAAATAAATTTCTGGAATTTATGGTAATTAGGCCTTATCTCCCCCTACTTTTTTCCTTGTCGATCATGTCAAGTCTTGACCTTCTCTCGGGGTCTGATTTAGCCTGTATCTATTGCATATATATAGTATTTTATTTTCTTTATTTTTCCTTTATTTCTTTCTTTATTTATTTTAGAATTAAAGAGTGATAAATAGATTATATTCACACCAGAGTTTGTTAGTAAAAGAATGAATTTATTGATATTTACAAGTGTTTTATAAGGGATTATAAACTAAAATAAATGAATAAAGATGATGAAATGTAGATTCATCAGAGCTCTGGGTCAACCGAGCTCCATGGCTCTTCCAATAAGCCACGGACTTCGGAAGGTGCTTGCAAGATGCGCGGCGTCCCCAGGAAGATGAGGAGCTCCTTCATTGAGGAGGATGAGGCCAGAGGTGACCAAAAGCAGAGATTTAAACTCACCGACAGTGAGTTCTTCCGAGTTCATCCTGTCTTCGTCTCCGTCGTTCGATCTGAGGCACGACCCATATCTAATATGGGCCGTTGAGATTATTTGAAGTGAAGCCCTTCCAAGACAACTAGATCTACCACATGGATCATCCTCCATCATCCGATGGCACACAAGTAAAGGGGTAAATTTGTTAGTAACCTATAGCTTTTTGTATTTTTAATATTTGGTCTTGTAAAAATTTTAGTACATTATAAATTCTGTGTAAAAGTTGCAAGTGGGACCTCCAACTTCCTGTATATTGCATATTGATCCAGTGCCACGTCGAGTTTGCCATTTTGCATCCAAGCCCTCTCGGGTTTGGATATTTAGGTTTAGTCCTAAATTTTGTAAATTAAGTTCAAACCTTTCAGATATATTACACACACCCCCTGATCTTTATTTTTATTGCATTTATATCCCTACCAGGCATGTATAGTTAATTTCATGCATTTATTTATGGATTAAATAGCTCTCTTTCTCTAAAATTACGAAATGTTACTGGATGTACTTGGAATGGCTGTTACTCACACTATAAATTTTATTTGTCATTTCATCACATTTTCAATTTAATAAAAATCATTTTGGTGCGTTTTATTCCTTATTTGGAGATAAAAATACAAAAAATTGAAAAACACTAAGAAAAATTCCAAAAATATGGTATATGACTATATAATATAGTTACATACCAGAAATAACAAAAAGTAGCAAAAGGAAACCCTAAAAATTGCAAATACTCTCTAACACTAAAAAGTAGAAAATATTTTCAACAATATAAAAAATTAGTTTTTTATTTTATATTTATATATATTTATTACTTCTTATTAAAAATAGTTGTAAGGAATTTTGAACTATTTATCTATTTTTAAGACCTTAAGACAACCAAACTATTTAATTACTCCTTGTTTTTAGTATTTTGAATTTAAAAAAAAATAAAAATTATCAAAAAAATACCTAAAAATTCACAAAAATAGAAGAATAATTGAAAAACACAAAAATATTTTATTTTGTAATTTTTAGCTATATATAGCTATATTTATAAATAAAATGCCCTATATTATATTATATACATATATATATATATATAGTTATACATAATTACTATCCTTACTCATATTATAAATCCTTTAGATATATTTTTAATACCCCTAAAAAATAGAAAAGGAATGTTCCTAATTGTATTTACAGAATTTATATATAATATATAATTATATATATCACTTATATAATATTATATATAAACACACACACACATATTAATATCTTATTATATAATTAAAAGAAAAAGAAATTAAAAACCTTTAAAATATAAATTGAAAATAACAATTATAAAATTTAAAAAGATATAAAATTATAATTCATAAGAACAACATATCATTAAAAACCCATAAAATTCAAAAAAATCAAAAAACAAAACAAAACATACTTGTTGTTTTATCTTGTATACAATAATTATCTACCTATCTGTCGTAGCTCTCTGTTGTTAGACCCCCAAAATACTTGTACCCTATACACATTTCTATATGGGTGTAATTAATTTTTGTTCGCTCTACATTTCATTGTTTGTTTATTCTACCATGGGTTGATTGTTGATTTAATTGAGGTCTTCGCGAGCTGTCACTTTAGCGACGGTGCCCTCGCCTTGTGAGCATACACGACTGCTCCTTGGATTCTTGGTTGATCAAATGGCACCGTTGTCAAGGAGCAATGCCTATGATAGGTTTATTGTATATTATTTATATACATCATTTTCTCTCTTTTATTTCTTTGTATAAACAATTGCTTGAGCTGCTTTTGACATATCTCTTTGTTGAATTTCTTGCGAGGGACCGCGTGGTGGAGGTGATTTCCTAGGAAATTGGGGCACCCTAGCTACGAGGATACAAACCTTTTTTGCATAAGCTGATTGGAGAGAGCTAGAGAGAGAGAGGAAGAAGAGCATGGATTTTAGCTTAGCATTTTCTTTTTATGAGAGAGTGTTTCCTTTATTTTTGTATATTAATTAGTAATAATTCAGGACTTGAACACTTTTGGACACTACACTCTACAAGGTCCACTAGCCGGGTGATTGTTCACTTAGGGGCCTCGTCGGTTTTTCGTTGTTTTCATCACCTTTCTTTTTTATTTGTTTCACGTGTTTTGATTTTTCTGCCTTCTTTTCTTTGTATTTCTGTGATTGAACCCATTAACATTAGGGTTGCTTGGATCAGTAGCTAGGTCTAAAGACTAATCAAGAAGCACACACCTATAGTGATATACACTTGGACTTAGTCAAAATTAATTGTTAATTACATAGATTTGGAACCACGTCATGAGAGGCTCTATACAGCGCTAGCAGGACCCGTTGTGGCGGGCATTAAAGAGTCTTCAAGACTGGACACTTAGGTTCCATTTTTTAGTAATAAGCATTTGGTTCTTCACACCTAATAACAATTCTTGTGTACGGTGATTTCACTATTTTTGCATATCGTGCATGTAGTGTATATATTTAAAATTCTATTTTTGCATCCCGCATGGAGAGAGCTGGGAAGCGTTGTAAGTCCTTCAAACTTTGCATGCATCATTCGATACTAAGGTGAGATTTCCACCTTAGTGTCAACTTGCACTGTTTTTCCGACTTCTCTCCCAGTTTTGTATCTCTTAGGATTCAAAAGAAAATATAAAAAAACATTAGGCGCATTATTTTGAAAAATACTCAAAAAGTGAAAATCTAAAATTAAAACAAGGGGGCTAGTTAATAAATTTTGTCCTAATTAAAATTCGCAATGAATATTTATTGTTTGGGGTTCATAAAGCCCACAATGTTTTCAGGTACATTCCAAACTAAGTGAGGCACGACCCATAAGGATTAGAGCCCAAAACCCGATCTGTGTCTGCCTTGATAATCAATTGGGACAGTGAAGTATTGGCTCTTCTATTGTACGTAGGCGAGTAGGACCTTGACGGTGTTCCCACCTTGTGTGGAGCATATGACTTGGTCTGAAGTACTAAGCTTAAGCCATGCCCTCACGGGTGTGTCTATCTCATCACCATGCGTCCGAGTACCTCACTTGTGAGGGAAATATCGGTTTCACCTATTGGATTCCTCTCTTATTCTTTGGTCGAGTAGCCCCTAGGCATGGGATCAAGAACCTCAAAGAGCACTGATCACAATTTACAAAGGAGGTGAAACCAGTAGAGGGTACTTTCCTTGCAGTACACACTCTCCTCTACGGTTAGCCCTCTTGTGTCAGGTTGGTTAGTCCACACTTGTTTTGTTTTTTGTTTGAATTAGAATTAGTTCAAGATCCAGTCCTGCCCACTTGCACCTTTTTTTCCTTTCATCTGTTTTTTATTTCTTCTTGCCCCTCTCATTGTGAGCCTTTGTCTACTTTCCTCTTCATCATTGTTTATCATCGTGCTATGCTCCTCATCTACTCCACTTGTCTCCAAGATGTCATCTCATGGAAGGTTTAGTTGGGACCTCATCGACACCCACATCAATTCCATGAATTCAACATCTTCAATACTTTAAGGAGATTCCCAAGAATTGGATTCGAATCTTGTGAATCGATCTCAAGACTCCTCGACTTCTTCCTCTATTCCAATAAACTGGGATCACTCTTATCTCACCTTTCACCTTTGTGGATGGTGATCAATTTTAGTCAATATCAAATGCTCCATTCACATACATATGGAGTTGACCCTAATTCCAGATCATCCACTCCATATGGTGTCGAATTCTTGCAGTCTGAATGAGATACATCTTTTTGTGCAAAAACCACACTAGACCCAGTGCAAATTACATCATCTGAGCATGATTTAGAGATGGCTCTTCAGGAGAAGGGAAAGGGACAAATACCGTCAGCTCAGGGACAACTCGATCAGAATGCTATGAATGCACAACTACTTGCTTCCATCCAGGCCATCCAACGTCAGCTGATCGATCATGCCCTATCCCATGTCACTTTCTAGGTAATGTTGAATGACCTGAGGAGAGAGATAGAGAGAACAGAGGAGGAGGAAAAGGTGAAGAACTAGAAGATGGCACCATGAAGGGCCCACATATGAGACTCGAGGAGAGAGACCCAAGCTTACTCTTAGATAAACTTAGATCTTTGCGCTGGCCAGATGACAGAGTGGATACCAATTCATGTAGTCCACAGACATTTCGAACCGAAGCCTCCCTTTCTTGCTCTTATGCCCTCATTCCATGGGAACACCAATGAGGAGTCCTGCACCCATCTTCAGCAATTCTCTCGCATCTGTCGCACTACTCACTACCCCAACTTCCTATTGGGCGTAGTCAAAATGACTATGTTCCCCTTTATCCTTCAGGATAAGGCTCTGCATTGGATGAGCCATCTAGGGAAGGTTGTGACGACATGGGAGGAATTAAAGTCTGCATTCCTCCAAAAGTATTATTCATTGGGTTGTCTGAATCAGATCGAGCATGTATCGGTAATTTCTCCCAAGGACTATACGAATCAATACATGAAGCTTGGGAGAGATTTCATGATTTACAGGAAAAGTGCCCCCACCAGGAGTCCAACACTTCTTCGGGACCCTCACTTATGAGATTCAGAGGCTAGTAGATGCTGCCTGTGGTGGCTCGCACTTCAATAAGGATGAAGACGTTGTCTGGCAGATTTTTGAAGAGATGGCTGAAGGAGAGGCCGCTCTATCCTGATCCCGAGCCTATCAGTGACAACCGCAAGTCCACCACAAGCCTGTCAATATGGAGACATCCAACGAGCATGAGATGGATGAGAGATCCAATCTCAGCATTATCGGGAGCCACCTGTCTGAAGTTGATATTCTGAAAAGCGATCACAGGACTTGGAGAAGTTGTCTATGATTGAACATAGGGTCTTGTACCTAGACAAGTTAGATCAGATTACAAAGTAGTGGAGCTGCTCGTGAGCACCATCAGCATCCTACAGTCTATGAGCCCAACCGCCACTACTCCTGCTGAGCCGAAGGAACCATCATCTCCACAACAGCCTTAGCAGAGTGCAAGTCAGCTTCTGGTACAACATGTATATTACGTGTAGGCATCTGACCAGTAGCCATCGCCATCTCAGCAGATTATTCTGTACCAGCCAGAACTCCAACCCCCTTCTTACGATTCACTCTCACCACCACCACCAATTATCCAAGAGTTGAATGACATCTGGAATAACGATGCCTAATTGGCATGTCCAAGCAGACAACATCAAGGCCAATCTTCGACCATTCGGACATATCACTAGCATCAGGGTGGGAGATTTGTCCATCTAAACTAGCCTCCACAATATCAGAATAACTGGAGGCAGAATCAATAGTACTAGCAACCCACATACCGCCAATATAAGTTATACCACCATTATGCGAGTGCTTCTTATAACCAGTATCCTCCACCTCCGTAATTTCATATGTAGCAACTCCCTCATCCCCACCATGATTCTCAGAATTCCCAACCTACGAAGTATTGCTCTCAACATGGCTAGCATGTTGAATCATCCAAGACTGCTCCAGTGAACCCATTGCTCGATTGCTTGGCACAACTCGTCAAGGGCCTAGCAGATATGTCTCAGAAACTCGACGACCTCACTGCCACCAAAACTCCAATTCACGTGTAGGTTGAGGCAAACCCAATAATTTTAAATGCAAAGAGCATGTAGTTTGTTATGTTTCAACTGGTCCATTAGAGACATATATTTTAGATTATGCTTTGTCACATGCAGTGACTCTTAGGAGCGGCAGAACCTTGCAGCCATCTGCTACCACCAAGGGAAAGAATAAAGCGACTTCTAGAGAGTCATCTTCTGCATCAACTGGTCCATCAGCAGTGCCGGGTGAGTAAGAAGATGATGGAGGAGCAGCATCCGCCACCATCCACCACCACCATCAAAAGAAAATATCAAAATATCAACAAAAAGAAAATTCACAAAAATAAATGAAGATCCAAAGCCGAGAAGGACCAACCTTGGAGGGTCTCACACCAACAGCTGATCCAGAGCATCTCGACGAAGCCCAAGCTCTTGTTAATAATTTTTTACCGTTTTGAATGATGGCCCATCTACTGGCCAATCATATGTAAATAAGTATGTAATTAAGAACAATGCTTTTTCTTTTGTGAACATTCTGTTTCTAGATGCTATAAAAAATACCAAAAAAATTATAAAATTGAAAACTGCATTGTCCGACCCTAGAATGGTTGAAGTTAATGAAAATATGGCTCTTAAAATACCACTCGTGAAGGCCATGAATTACATGAAAGCTGTCAAGAAAGGATTGAAAGAAGCATGCACGTCCAAGTATCCGAACTGCAAGAATAGGCACAATAGAGGAGAGAAACACATCCTAATCATGGCCACAATCAATGCAATCAGTGATCCCCCGCAGAAAAATAAAAACAATGGAGCACCCAATATCAAATACCAGATTTTGGCCAAGTTTTTGAGCAGACTCTGCTTGATAGCGAGTCTTCAATAAACCTCAGGCCTTCCTCATTACTACGAGAATTCGGGCTTGTATTGCTTAAATCGACAAGAATGATTCTACCCTTCGCATATTGATTTGTGAAGCGGCTCAGAGGTATGTTGGAGGAGATTATCATAACTGTGCAGGACATGAAATTTTCAGTGATTTGTGGTCCTAGACATGGACTCACCTGCACCGTTACTCCAGACCCCCCTTGATGAATATGAATTTCATCATCTTTATTCATTTATTTTAGCTTAAAATCCCTTATAAAACACCTGTAAAATATCAATAAATATCTCCTTTTACTAATCATCATTCTTGTGTAGATACTGTATAATTATCATTATTTTAACCTAAAATAAATAAATAAAGTAAAAATAAAGGAAATCAAAGACAATATATATGTAATAGATACATGCTGAATCTGACCCTGGGATTAGGTCAAGACTTGATCTAATCAACCAGGAATAAAGTAGGGGGAGATAAGGCCTAACTACAAGAAAAATCTAGAAAATCAAGATCAAGTTGTGTACATTCATCACTTGTATATTATATATAATACACATTACTCATACTATTTTATTTATACCCAAAGTCATTCCATATAAAAATGTTTTTTCTTGAAAATTGTACATAAAAAATCTTTTGTAAATAATAAAAGGGATATTTACACCCACGACCTTGAGTAATTTCACAATTACAATCATAACCTCACGTAATTGTGAATTACACCCAGGACCCTCAATAGTCTTAACTCTTACACCCATAACCCTTGTGTTAACTTCCATCCAATTTCTCGTTAACTATGACGAGATTTGTTAAACATTTTTCATTTTTTACCCTTTAAGTTCTATTATTTACAAACAAATCCACTCCCCCTCCCACCACCTCCTCCTCCTTCTCCTCCACCCCTTCCTCCTCCAACATCCACCTCCTTACCTTCCTTCTCCTACATCGACCTCCACGTCCTCCTCCGCCATCACCTCCGTAAAGCACCCCTGCAAGCCATCCCCACACTGTCGGCTGTAAGCCTCCCCTCCACCTGTAATGTCGAAGCCCTCCTCCCCCGACCCGCTGCGGAAAGCCCCCCTTCACCTGCAACCACCCCAACTCGATCGTCGTAAAGCAAAGCACCCCCTGCAACCTCCCCCTACCACCGACTACAAGCCTCCCTCCACCTACAACATCGAAGTCCCCCCGCCTTGCTGCCGCTGTAAGGCCCCCTCTACCTACAACCACCCCACCTCAACCGCCGCAAAGCAAAGCACCCCCTACAACCAACCCCCCACCGACTGCAAGCCTCCCCTCAACCTGTAAAGTCGAAGACCCATCCAACCCCCCTCGACCGCAAGCCCCCCCTCGCCTGCAATCCCCCACCTCACCCACCTTGATCGCCACCTTGCACCCACTGCAAGCCCCTATCCCCCACCCGAAACACACACCCTACAAGCCCTTGTCGACCCCGCCCCCCATCCCCACCCCCACTCTGGCCCACCGCATAACATCCTCTGCATCCCTCGCTGGAAGCTAGCCCCTGTCGACCCCCTACCTACCCCCATCTCCTGCTTGCTATAGTCCCCCCCTACCTGCATGCCCTGTCCCCTCTATCTGTAAGCGCCTTTCGCCGCATGCATGCCCCCGCCTCATGCCTGCAAGATCCCATCGAAGTCCTCTACCCCACCCTTGATGAATAGGATTTCAACAGAGGTCTTATCAATCCACAAGGTAGATCAACGGTCGTCGAAGCAACCTCTCATGAAACCCTAATTCAATTTGTAATTAACCCACAAAATGTATAAAGCAATGAAAAGCAAAATATGTGGAGTTAAAACTTATTGCAACTCTACAAAAGATATGTATAGGTGCAAGTATTGTAGAGGTTGATCACATGGAGCAAACAAGAGAATGGTGCAAATAAATGCAAAAAATGCATGCTTCTTATTGTCTATGTGTCTTTTTATGGGATTTTTTTATTATATATATATTTTTAATTTTCCTTTATATATATTTAATTGATTTTTAATTTTTATTTTAATTTTCTTTTTATATTTTCTGATTTTTTAATTTCATTTTCTTTTTAAAATATAGAATATAGAATATATATACAATATAGGGTAGTATAAATATAAATTCTACTATAAATAAATAAAATTTTCATAATTAAATATTTTTGGGTTTTAAATAAATTTTCTATTTTTATGTTTTTCTTAGGATCTGTGCTAATTTTATGGATTTTTGAAGTAAAAAATATCCTAAATCAGGAAAATAATAAATAAGCCAAATAAAAATGAAGATTAAAAATAGCAAATAATATCAAAATTTCTTCAAATCAGTTTTAAACGATGAATAATAATATAAAGAATATTATAAAATAGAAAATGATATTTTTGGAGTTTTTTAGGAATATTTTAGATTTTTATAAAGGATTTTGGGGTTTTCTATTTTTGTCTATTTTCTATTTCTATTTTTAGTTGTTTTTTGTCTGAAGGCTCAAAATACTTAAATAAACAAAATATATATTTTTGGGAATTTTCAGAACGTTTAATATTTTTATGGGTTTTCTAAATCAAATAGGGACTATTTGTGCTCTTTTTGATTTTTAAAAAATAGGAAAAAACCCCTAAATTCCTAATCTAAAATTATGGCGTGAAAATATATCCTAGCATGAGCTTAACCCTATTTCGGGGAGTTTTAGAGCACTGACTCTATTTTTAATAAATAGAACAAACACCCAAAAACCAATGAACTAGTAGGGGCATATATGCAAATAAAGTAAAACTTGAGGTGCTTCCTACATTTTTTCCAAAAATTTATAACTAATATTTAAATTTAAAGGACCAAATACAAATATGAAAACCTAGTGGGGCCCTTTTGTAAAATAGCCAAACCCATGTGCACATGCAAGTGAGCCTCGCTGGCAAGGACCAATGTGTAATGCCAAAAACTATGGGGTTCATATTGCAAATTTCCCAAAATAAAATATACTACAGATGAAATATTGAATATGAAAATTAAATACAAAATTTCACTGGGAAAAGTGTGCAAAATACCCAACTTTTGCAAGATTGGACGGTGCAGCTCCGCATCACGCTCATGGCGTGCAATTACAGTTCACAGGATGTTGTTGGGATTAGACCCCAAGAAGGATATGACTTTGAAGGCTCGACGTGGTCTGATGGCAGCTATAGTGCATGAAGAACCGGGAGCGATCTAATGGTGGAGGGGTGATGGACGAATAGGGAAGAAGCGTCGTCGATGCGAGCTTCTTCCGGCGAGATCTTCCCCCTCCATTGTCTTCTGTAGCTCCAAAGTGGCCCAAATGGCCCCTGGCTTCTTCCTCTATCCTACGGGGGCTCTAAAATACGTCGAGGTTCACCCGAGCTCTCCCACGACATCGAGGAAGCTAGAGAGCTCCAGGATCCTATGGCAGCTCCAAAATATCCTCTAGATGGCCTTTGGACTTCTGAGACATGCACATAGAGAAACAGGGCCGGGGGGAAAGTGCCTCAACCCTTTAAATGGTGAAATGGTGGCCGGTGGGTCGTGGCATGGGTCTCCGACGTGGTGACGGAAATGGGAGATCCGGTGGCTAGATCTAAAAGGGATCGAGGCGAATGAAATACATCGGGAGGCTGAGAAGGTGATGGGGGGTCTGCTGGAGGTGGAGTGGAGTCAAAATAAGGTGTTTATACGATGAACGGAGGTCGCCGGAGCTCTAGAGCTCTAGTGAGGGATTAACTCTAAAATCTAAGCTAACACATAACTAAAAGACTAAATAAAAAGAGTAAACTAATCCTACAAGCTACGGCTAAAGGACAAAGAGAAACATACCTCGCTTGATCGGAGCCAAGGAAGTCAACCTCGATGGCGGCTGTGGCCGGAGATGGCTGGAACACGCCTCCGTGCTTAATCTCTCCTCACAAAACTAGAGGGTGAGCTTGTTGTCACCAAGCTCGAGCCCGGACACACGAAATTGGGGAAGAAATCGAGAGGGAAAATGGTTAAAAAATTAAAAGAAGTCGAAGGTGGTCTTTGTATAGGTGAGGATGGAGCGACGTTCGAGGAGAGATTTTGGATGCAGGAGGAGGATATGGCGCATGAGATGCATCCGACGTGGATCATGGATGTTTAGAGATCAAATCTCATGAAGAGTGTACGATCCCTCAAGCTTTGTATCGAAGGGAAAAAATCGAGAAGTATGGAGTGCATTAGATCTGACAGGGCTAGAAGGGCGAGTCAGACAGTTGACCTGAGTCAACACTCGAAGCCACCTGGTTAGTCCACGTGGACCAACCAGGAAAAACCTTGCCTGAAATTATTTAAAAAATGAATAATAAATAATAAATGATTTTATTAATTTAAGTATAAAATAAAAAAATGTTTTTTTTATTTTATGCAATATTTTATTATAATTTTTTTTTTCGACTTAACATATTACAAGTTTATTTTTAGGGTTTATTTACAGGTATATTCATCTAGGTTTTGGGCATTTTATTTTTATTTTGTATTTTTGATTTTATTATTATATTTCATTATATCATAAAATTATAACATATATATTATATTTTATGATATTATATATACACTTAAATAAATAGAGGTATATATTATATATGCACAAGTATTGCATATTTATATATGTATTTTATATACATATTTTATTTTAATAATTTATTTATGGTTTATTGTGTTTTAATACGTACATATATTATAAAAAATATTTACAAAATTATAAAAAAATATGAAATTATAAACATGACTAAGAATAGATAAAATGAAAACTTTATTCTGGTATATTTTACAATAGGGGTCCAAAACCTAATTTTCTCACCTTAACTCCAAAAAATATGAAACCAACTTCATTAAATAGCTTATTAAAAGGTTATATACCATTAAAGGTAATCTTGATATATTTTGAGTTCTTATTTAGGAGATATGTGTTTGGAAAGTTGGGATTTTGCTTTTTTATTTAGAGTATAAAAAGTACACAGTATATTATTTTTGTTTGAAATCATTTTTTTATTTTCCTATATATTATTATCTATAACTTTCATGGACAAAGTTTCCTTATTTGAGGTATAAAAAATAGAAAATAAAATAAGTCCCAAAAATTACTTAATGATGAATAAATAAATGGGATTTTTATTAGATTTATTGGCCCTTATCTCCCCCTACTTTATTCCTTGTCGACTCAGTCATCAAGATGCCTAGGTCTCAGGGTTTAGGGTCATAAAATACCTTTGGCATTTTATTCTTATTCTTATTCTTTTCTTTATTCTATAATTTTGGCATTAAAAACAATATTATTTACACAATAAATGGAATAAATGATGGATGTTAATTTGTACAAAATAATACTATATACATGCACTTGCTAGGGATTTTAAGGCCAAAATGATAGAATAAAGGTGATGAAATGGGGATTCATCATCCCATATACTTGCCTTTGCTAGTCCCTAACAAAAACTTATGCAATAAGTGCAGAAAATAAAAATAAAGAAAAGAAAAAGAAAGAAAGTTGATTGAATTTAATTCTCAAACTTGTCTTCACAAAATCAAAGTTTGGAGCTCAGGTCAGACCTTGGTGTGAGAATGGGTGTGGAACCTGGTCAGGAACCAGATTTAAAACACAATAGCCTTCGAGAGACACAGAACTCGGTTCAAACTACCTCAATAGCCATGTTAGAACTAGTCTACATCATACACAAACCCTTATGACTACGAAGCTGAATTGTTCAGTGTAAGAGAGAGTGGCTTTTCCCAACTGAAATGACAAAAGAATTGACTTCTCCAGCATGAAAACCCATTTATTCCGCAATCCAGCAACTCTTTCCTCGAGGAACGAGGTATTCCCTTCTAAGTTCAAGTGCATCCGATTCAAGAGGAGGGGGTGAAGAGAAGAATGGACAGTAGCCAATGTAGATACATATCCCGGGATGCATGACCAGTGTAGTCAAGTCATCCGGCTGCAGGCTCACAAATGTATGACTTTGAAGCTCAAGCTTTCTTATTGACTATACAAATATGTACACTCCGACAAGCATTTTATTTTCAATCAGGCCTGCCCATTTTTTGGAGTTTTTGCTTTTTTCATTTTTTTTGAAATACTATATACAACAGCATTTACATAAGGAGTTTTTCCTCTTGAACCCGAAGACTATCCGTCTTTTGAAGCATTATTGCAACACACACTCTCCTGTCTTTAGACATTGACACCATTGGACGGGTTGGGGCACACTTCCCTCCCTAGACAAGGACGAATGTTTCCACTCGTGTGCGTCTCATATCGGCAAATCCAATCCCCTCACCACTCCAACTTAGTTGAGTCAAGTGAAAGGTGCAAATGTCCAAGTTAGGTCACGACCGACAAGAGTCATGTGTGCGTCTCGAAAAGTTCTTGTTAGTCAATTGAGGTGACTTGAACCCAGCCCTAAGTCTCAAAGAATTAAGTCTGAATAGACTTGAAGTACCTCAAATCTAGTTCCCATAAGGTTCTAATGAAGTTAGGTGCATTAAGGTCCAACCATGCTCCAATATTCGACTTTACTTAGACTAGTTCAATTATCAAACTCAACCCGAAAATGGGAATGCTATGCAAATGCTATATACAATGCAATGACAATATTTTTATGATGTAATTTTCATAGTTTTGAACTTTTTATGGATTTTTGAAAAGGTTTTGCAATTTTTTTTGGATTTTTTCAAAAAGATTTTGCAAATGTTTTTGGATTTTTTCAAAACAAAAGATTTTGGAAAAGAAAACTAGGTACAAATATTTACACGGGGATGCTTCTTTTATTTACACGAGTTGGGGTTTTTAAGAATTTACACAAGATATGTTTTTTATAGATATATATAATTGGTAATTTTTTTATTTGGATGATGTATATATTCCTCAAACTTATTTGAAAATAATTTAATAAACTATAGTCCAAAATAATTTTTTGCAAATAATTTTTGCAAACATATACAAGCATTTGAAAATCATTTTGCAAAGGTTTTTTCAAATAGTATATATAGATTTTTCAAATATTTTTGCGACCATTTTCAAGACCATTTAGAGATAGTTTTTCAAAGCATTTTTATTTCACACAAAGAAAAGAAATTTATACAAACAAAATATTTTTACAAAGGTTGAAAATATCTGACCAAAAAATTTTCCAAATAGTTTTCAAAAGATTTCCAAACAGATTTTCATTTTTTTTCAAACATTTTGCAAAAAATATTTTATCTTATTTATTAATCAATATATAGAAAAAGAATTTGAGGAATACTAACCATCTTTTGATTTAATGAATTGTGTATGTATATATAGTATTTTATACAACATTTTAGCCATATTATTGAAAATACAAAAGTACAATTTATGGCTAAAGTATATATGCAGTGATACGACCCCCCTATGCTTAGCTTGAGCTATGTAATCATAGATTAGAGAGAAAAAGAGAAGATATAACCCGTACTGCATATAGAAAAGCCTAAAGAATAAATGAATGAAAGAATGAAGAAAGGAATGAATGAGAAGTCGACCGTCCCCCTATACTTAGGATCAACTAAGCCTAAGTATAGCAGGTTGTACACAAAGCAGGGAGAGTCAAGGGTGGGAATGAACATATCACACTCAGTCTGTATCCCCCAATACTTAGGGAGAGATATCCCTATGTATAGACAAGAAGAGGAGTCAGTGGATGGGATCAAAGAATGACAAAAAAAAACTCAGGGTGCACACCCCCTGTACTTAGGACAAAGTACGTCCTAAGTATAACTCCAGTCAAAAAGGGGTAACACCTTTTCGGTAGAAAAAGAAAAATGAAAACGAAAATAAGAAAAGAAGAAAAAAGAGATGAAGATAGAAGAAAAAGAGAAAATCATGAAGAGATTGTATGCATCACTCCCCCTATACTTAGGTAAAAGATCCCTAAGTATAGGCAACAACAAGAGTGATGAAACACAATGAAGAAGGAACACTCGGCTCGTCCACCCCCCTACTTAGGACAAAGTATGTCCTAATCAAGGTAACACTCAGAAATGAGGTGGATGAGCGAAACAATGGATGGACAGAGGAAAACAGAAGCGGATGTACAAAGGGATGGATATACAAAGGATCAAGAAGGTAGAAAGAAAACCTTCTTATGTGATCGCTGAGGAATGGATCTGACAAGGTGTAGGTCAATATCGGGTCATCAAGGGACACAACCCAATCTGGATCGACCTGTTGAAAATCCTCAGCGATCTCAAAGCAAAAAGGCATGAACTGGTCAGTGGAAGAGTGTGGTCAGGTGAGGCCTGGGAAGTCTCCGCTAGGTCATCATCAAAATGAAATGGGACAAACTCATCTATGGAAGTAGTCAAGTCAGGTCCGTCATGTGGAGTCTCGCAGATATCAAAGTGAAAAGGCTCGAACTCAGTAGTGGAAGTAGTAAGGTCATAAAATACCTTTGGTATTTTATTCCTTTTCTTTTCTTTATTCTATAATTTTGGCATTAAAAATAATGTTATTTACGCAATACATGGAATAAATGATGGATGTTAATCTGTAAAAAATAATGCTATATACATACATTAGCTAGGGAGTTTAAGGCCAAATGATATAATAAAGGTGATGAAATGGAGATTCATCAACCCTCCATCATCGTCAAACCCCCTTGCAATGGAGATCCACACCCGTTGTAGGTACTAGACCACCGAGGATGGATTTTTCTTCTTTTTTCTACTTTTGATTAATTCCAACCATTAGATCATGGATTGGTTTGATTAACTCACTCATCTGATTGAGTTAATGAACTAAACTAACGTAGGGTCATGGGTGTAAAACAGATCATTTATTCAGGATCTTGAGTGTAATTCGTGATTATCCAGGGTTATGTATGTAATTACAAAATTAATCATGATTATGGGTGTAAATATCCTATAATAAAAATGATTTTAAGAAAAAACCCTTGTACATTATGTAAATAATAACACTCTGAAAAAACCACAAAGCTTAACTTGTCAGATCAATATCTTCTCCATCAAAACTAAAAATGAATGTAACTTACTTTCATTGTACTCCAAATTAATTAATCTTTAAAATGGAGGTGGTTTTATAAAAATCAGATTTAAGGTGTGAAATGTGGCTTTTTGGGGTACTATTGTATATAATACCTATGTATATTATTTGTATATAATATGTACATTTATTTCCTTTTTATTTTAGTATAAATTGATTTTTTAAATAACTGTATATATTATATTTGACTTATATAAAGTATTAATAAAAATAATAAAATCAAAAATATGCAAAAATAAATTCTTGTATATATTGTATATGTACCACTATGTATATTGTAAAATACTACTATTTATTGACCCTAATAAATTAATTCACAAAAATAAAAAAATATCATTAAAATCCTTTTAAAATAGTGTAAATTAAGGAATTATTAAATTATGTATATATATGTATAACTAATATATTAAAAATCAAGGTGTTGTAAATATAGGCAAATATAACTACAAATAACATATTTTATTTATTTTCTCCCTTGTATATATTTTACTTAATTATTAAAAATCACCAAAATTTAGCTAATTAAATTTCTAACATTTTATAATTACATTATTTTCTTACTTTAAATTCATTTTCGATTTTATTCCATTATTCCTTATTTTCCATGCTATTTTGTTGTCTTCTATCATTGTCTTGTAGCGAGGCTGGCTTCTGATTGGTTGAGCCTGGGTCTGTTAAAGCGGGTCAACTATCCATTCAACGCCCATCCCCCGCTTTTTCCGCTTACCCGTTCCTCTTCTCCAAATTCTCCCACTCTATCCATCGTTTAACACCCCCCATTCCTTCTCCTAATTTGTAGCCCTAATAACTGACTCTCTTGCCTCAATCCACTCCCATTTCAAATTTCAAAACTCACCGGACATGTTTCCTATATATGCATCCAATTCTTCCTCCGTACGGTTTGATCTGTTTTTCACCAATTTCTTTTCCCGCTATCGGTCTAGGAGCGATGAGGTTGTGGCAGATCTTTTCCCCCTTTTATTTGGAGTGCTGGAGATCAATGAAGAATGTGATCCATACGATCACCGAATCGCCTCCACCTTCGTGCAACTTCTTTGCCTGACGCATCAGATCGAGGTGAACCCCTCTCTTCTTCCACCATTAGGTTATCGTTAGTTTAATTTCTTTGATTTTATTTTTTGCTTTTGTGTTTTGATTCTTTATTTATTCAGATCAGATCCTTCATCACGTTCCTCCCATATGCAAGATCAAAGTTGTTCCGACCACTTTCTTCCATCTCCGACCTTCCGCTCATATCCACCACTCCATTCTCCACGCCCCTTCCAGACGTGATCACCTCCAGATCACATCAGATCTGGAGATGAGCTCCCATTCCGATCATCATCATCGGAGCCCTTATCTACCTTCCATTTCTTCTAATTTTTGACCTAATAATTCATCTAGAGACTTCCTCCGAGCATTAGCAATAATTTACAGGATCAAGGGGTGTAACTGGGATCAAGGAGGATGATCTGGAGGAGGACTTTGGGAATCCGACCATCTAGACCTCCAGATTTTTGAATCGATGGCATCGAACTTCATCGGAATAGCTGATCGACGTGAGGAGCTTGCATAAGTGTTCCTGGACCGTTAGAAGGTGAATTGAGTGGAGATCGAGCGGCTTCGGTCGATCAAACTTCATCAGAGAGGTTCTTCCGTGTTCATCCAAATAGATTCAGAAATGACTGATCCAGAATGCTGATGCTAGATTACATCGAGTCCGTTTGATTTGCCCCAAAGCTGCATTGTTCGATCACATTTCTAGATCCAATCCAGACCATTCAAAGACATTTCAACTTCAACCATCCGATCAACAACCAGATTCATCGCAACCATCGATCCAGGTTCATGGATTAAGGGTAAAATCGCACCATAACCCTTGCATATTTTCTATTTTATAAATAAGACCTAAGAAGACACGTGTCATTCATGACTTCGTTGAACATTTTCATTTCTTTCTTTGGCATTTATTATAATCGCGGTTTAGTCCTGCTTGACACGTGCTTTACGCATGACTATTAGAGAAAATTGCAATAAAAATTCCACAGGTTTTGTGTTATTGTTCAACCCATGGAATTAAAATATTTGCACTTAAGTCCCTGCTAGAGCAACTCACTTGCGTTGCACGTACTTTCTTGGGAACATTTAATCCTACGTTTATTTACTTGTTATCCATAAGTCTTTTAAATAAAATTAATTACATCCATTCCCATGTGTATTAGAGAATTATTTTGTTTATTAATTGTGTGGATAAATTAGCTGACATTTATTAAAAAAATTGAAATAAATCCCTAATTTTCTGCTTATCTCTTTTATAAACACTAATCTTTATTTTGAATTTTAATCATTTTTATTATTTTTAATAATTCATAGCTCCAAGAATTACTCAGTCTGCATAAAAAATCAATAAAAAAAATATAAAAATGTTCTAAAAATTCTAAAAAAAATTCTATTCGCTTATTTTGATTTATTTTTTCTCACCAATTTTCATTCGCTAATTCTTCATAAAAACCAAAAAATAGAAAGTATTGAAAACACTAAAGAAACATTTTAAATCACATAAAATAAAAAAAAATCGAAAAAATACTTCTGGAAAAATAAAAAATTCATCTTTCTGTTTGTGTAATTTTTTTCTATTTTTAATTTCATTTTCTGTTTTAAAAATAAAAAACATTTGCTTTGTTTCCTATTTGCATTTTCTCCATTTTTCATTCATTTGAAAACCCAAAAAAAATACAAAATTTTTGGAAAAATCACAAAAACATCAAAAATTGGAAAACACAAAAATAAATTAACTTTAATTTTCTCTTTATATTTTCGACATTTAAAATTTTAAAAGTTCCATTTTGTTACTTTATCTTTATTTCTCTTATTTGTTTTATTTCCTTTTGTTTTAAAATTGAAAACATCTGTGAAATTTAATAATCATTAAAAATTTATAAAATAATTAAAGAGTAAAAATATTATAAAAAATCAAAATTGCATTTAAAACAAAATTTCCCAAAAACAAAGAGTAGTGTGCATAGAATTTCCTCGTTTCTTTCATTATTTTTCATTGAATTAATAACCCTCAAGATTTTAGTAGCCTCCCTGAGTTTTATCATGTACGCTACACAAGTAATTAAATAGAAAAACTATTTTGCTACATTTCTTCATTATATTTGGCCTGAGAGTTCTTCAATAATTTTTGTTGAGGGATTTTTAGGGTTGCAACGACGTTGCCTTAAATTTATTTAAAACCCCAGACTTCCCTGCTCAACACCCCATTATTCTAGACTGACGATTCCTTCGCACAACAAAGGCGATTGTCGACTATGGGTATGGGAAGGTCACCTTCCACTCCATCTCCGATAAAATTTCCATGGATTTGGTTAGTGAACCGAAAGCGACGTCTGATATAGGGAAAGCAGAATCAACAACAGATTGTGATATTGTGGACATCCAAGTCCATCAAATTCTTGAATGATAGCATCATACAAGAAATCTTCTCTTCTGAGGATGACTTGGATAGTAGAGTCAGCCCATGACTCCTTGTTGATTGGAGTCTGAATCTGAATTCGAGTCACTGAGTAGCATGTTCGAAGAAGATTCAAGGGTCCGAACATGAAGAGTTCATTACATATATGTTCGACACATTTATTTCTGAGCCAAGAGTGATAGAGGTGGACAACACCTCATTGAAATTAGCAAATCAGCCATCTACCAACACCGTTTTTGAAGTAACCACGGGGCAAGCTCAGTAATGACCAAAACTTAAGCCTCTCCCAACAAGTCTAAAGTACGTATTCCTTGCATGTTAAGAGAATATGTATCAAGTCATAATCATCACCAGATTGGCCCTGGATCAGGAATCTCGACTTCTCGAGGTTCTAGAAAAGAACCGTAAGGCACTTGGTTGGAAAGTCTTAGATCTTTAAGGGATAAATCTGAGTTTGTGTTCACACCACATCTATTTAGAAGATGATTGCAAGCTGTCTCAAGAATTCTAGAGAAGATTGAATATGAAATTACAGGATGTAGTGATGAAAGAAATCACGAAGTGGTGTGAGACAGGCTTCATTTATCCCGTCTCTGACTCAAAATGGGTGAGCTCCCTGCATGTAGTTCCTAAGAATCAGAGCTCACTGTAGTGAAGAATGACCAAGGAGAGGTGATCTCTACCCGAGTACCGACATCTTGGTGTGTGTGTGTTGACTACTGCCATCTGAATTTAGCAACGAAGAAGGAACATTTCCCTCTGCCATTCACCGATCAAGTTCTTGAGCGACTCGTAAAGAAAGAATACTTATGTTTCTTAGATGGGTACTCCGGGTATAATCAAGTGGCGATCGCCCCCGAAGACCTAGAGAAGACAACTTTCACATGCCCATTTGACACCTATTCTTTCAGAAGGATGCCCTTTGTCCTATGTAATTCTATGACAACTTTCCAGAGGTGCATGCTTACCGTCTTTGCTGATATGGTCAGGAGTTTTCTTGAAGCTTCATGGATGATTTCTCCGTCGATGGTGACAACTTCGATTCTTTTCTTCACCGCCTAGACAAAGTACTTCAAAAATACTGTGAAGTCAATCTTGTACTATCATGGGAAAAGAGCCACTTCATGGTTACAGAAGGGATAGTACTGGGCCACCTCGTCTCCAAGAGAGACATGGAGGTCGACCCGACGAAGGTGAATGTGATCCCGAAACTCATGCCACCTCAGAATGTGAAGAACGTGAGGTCATACTTAGGGCATGTCAGCTTCTATCGCCGGTTCACTAAGGACTTCAGTAAACTTACCCAACCTCTCACTAAGCTGCTCTGCAAGGAGACCAAGTTTATTGTCGACCAACAAGTTCTCCAATCATTTTATCAATTGAAAGAACTGGTCACTCAGGCTCCAGTCCTACAGCCACTCGATTGGTCTCTTCCATTCGAGATCATAATGAATGCATCCGATTTCACAGTTGGTGCTGTTATAGGACAAAGAAGGAATAAGTTGCCCTACACTATTTACTACACCAACAAGATGCTCGATGAAGCATACAGAAATTATATAGTCACAGAAAGGAGCTATTGGTGGTAGTTTTTACGTTAGAGAAGCTCAGATCCTACCTTCTTGGATCGAAAGTCATAGTTTTCACTGACCATTCTGCCATCCGATACTTACAACAGAAGAAGGATACGAAATCCAGATTACCCAGATGGATCCTTCTCCTCTAGGAATTCGACTTAGAAATCAGAGATGAGCCCAGCGTTCAGAATGTTGTGGCAGATCACCTCTCTAGAATTGAAAGCCAAGATACTTAGCTGAGAAGTACACCGATCACGAAAACATTCCCTGAAAAATCAATTCTAAGCATGACATCTCTCCCTTAGTATGCCAATATTGTGAACCACCTCGTCTCTGGGGTGGTCCCCCAATATTGGATGAGAATCAAGAAGTACAAATTCATGTCTGTGTCCATTTTTACCAGTGGGTAGATCTACACTTATTCAGGGAAGGAGCAGATTGCATATGGCGTTGGTGTATTCCTCAGGAGAAGTACACAAGTGTCCTTAAGCACTACCATAAGCTCGAATCAGGCAGACACCATTTTGGGAGAAGAACGACAATAAAGATATTGCAATTTGTCCTCTGATGGCCTACACTTTTTAAGGATGAAAATGATTATGTGAAGCCTACACCGACTGCCAAAAAATGGGAAAATCCTTGGTGTCATAGACATCATGCACCTCAAATTCATCCAGATATCTGATGTGTTCGATGCACGGGGCATCAATTTTATGGGTCCATTTCCTAACAATCAAGACTGGGAATACATCCTTCTTGCCATTGATTATGTGAGTCGATGGGTGGAATCCATTCCAGCTCGAGCTACAGATAGTAGAACATGCTGCAAATTTCTGAAAGATAACATCTTCTCGTGGTTCAGATTTCCAAAAATTCTGAATATAAACGGTGGAAACCAATTTATCAATAAGGAGGCCAAGTTATTAACGAAGGAGTACAACATCAATCAGTGAGTAGCATCTCTTTATCATACGTAGTCAAATGGCTTTATAGAGTTTTCCAACAGAAAAATCAAGACATTATTGAAGAAACTAGTAAGGCCGGATAGAAAGAACTGGTCGTAACTTCTAGACTCAGTTCTCTGGGTATACCGAACAACCTACAAGTCTCCCTTGAGCATGTCTCCCTATCTCCATGTCTATGGAAAGCCATGCCATCTGCTAGTGGAATTGATTCACAAATCACTGTGGCCAGTTAATATCTACAACCTCGACTCGTATAAAGGTGGTCAACAGAGAAAACTGGATCTGAACAAACTCCTGGAATTCAGAGATTACGCGTACGACAACATCTTGATATATAAAGAGAAGGTCAAATGCTGACACGATAAGCACATCAAAAGAAAGACCTTTGAATCTGGACAGAAAGTCTGGTTGTTTGATGCAAAATTGAAGATCTTCACAAGAAAATTGAATAGCAAATGGACAGGGCCATACAGAGTCCAGGCCGCACGTGACAAGGGAAGTGTACTGATATTAGAATTATCAGCTGATGCACAACCCTTCATAGTCAATGGTAAGTTGCTGAAGCCGTACTTAGTGCATGATACATTCCTTATTGTTGTCAATTCCGTACAAGTCATTTTTAATGATGAGTTCACCACCGTGACAGCTTCGGTGGGGCCGAACAATGCTCCTATAAATATCTTTGATTATATTAGATTTTCCTCTTTTCTTCTTTTATTCTTTTCTTCTTTTCAAATTCAATCTTCTATGTTGCCCTCACCCCATTCATCAGTGCTATACTTAGGATATGCTTCGTCCTAAGTGGGGGGGGGGGGTTGAGTGTCCTTGGGTTATTCATTATTCTTTCTCTCGCTTGTCCCCTAATTTTTGACATTCTGTCTATACTTAGGTATATTTTACCCTAATTATATTGGGAACATGCTGATACCATTGATTTCGTAAATTCTGATCCTCAGTCATCCCTATTTTGTACACAACCAGCGACGCTTAGGATTAATTGATCCAAAGTATAGGAGGGATGACTGACTTCTCATTCTTTATTTTCAGTCGTTCTTGTATAGACTCTCCTATACTTAGCACGAGTTATGTCTTCATTTTTCTCTATGAAATATGAGTACATAGTTCAAACTAAGTATAGGGGGTCGATATACGTTGTATATACATTAGCCATAACTCGTACTTGCATATTTTTAATAATATGGCTAATACACCAAACAATTAATCAATTGTAAAGAGTACATGGTAAATATGTGAATTTTTTTCAAAAAATATTTGCAATTATGGTTAATAAATCGACTAAAAATTTTTGGAAAATATTTGAAAAATGGTTGGAAAATTCTTTGGAAAATCATTTGAAAACTATCCGGTAAGTATTTTGTAAAATGTTTTCAAACCTTTGTAAAAATATCTTGTTTATAAAAGTTCCTTTTATTTATTTGAATAGAATGTTTTGAAAATTTATTTGCAAATGATTAGAAAAATGGTTGAAAAAAATACTTTGAGAAACCTACACATACCATTTGAAAAAAGTTTGAAAATGATTTTCAAATTTTATAAATATTTGTAAAAAATATTTGTCAAATTATTTGCAAAATAAAGTTTTTGAAATGTTTGTTAAAATAATTTCAAAATTTTTTTGAGAACCCTGTTCATAATTAAAATAAATAAAAAGTTTTTGCAAACCTTGTAGATAAAAACTTGTAAATAATAACTGACTCAATGCCTAGTGTAAATTCTTTCAACCAACTCTTGTAAATACACATGCACTCCCGTGTAAATATGTGTACATAATTATTTCACTAACTCTTTATTTCTCAAAAAAACCCTAAAATTTTACAAAGCCAAAAATCTATAAAATTTTGCAAAATGTTTTTGAAATTGCAAAAAAAATTGCAAATCTTTTCAAAAATTCCATAAAAAGTTTAAAATCAGAAAATTGCTTTACAAAAATATTTTCTTGCATTGTACATATCATCTGCATTTTTCAGAATAATCAAGACAATTGAACATGTCAAAATAAAGTGTGAACATTGGATCTTGGTGTTGGATATGCGAGCCCACGGTGAGCCATTATGCAATAAATGTTATTGCGAATATCATTCCCTGATCTGAAATGAATAACAGATAATTTGCATAATAGGTCCCTTAATACAATCAGGGTTATGTACCATGGCCATCTTAATGATCATACAACTGTTGATTCATTTATTGAATCATAGAGGATGGTGCTATGATGAATATCTAAAGAGTTAGATTCAGGACTTATCAAGTACCGTCAAAATGATTATTAAGAGAGGATCTCCAGCCTGAGTAGAAGATGTCAATCCTTTCTCATTTAGGCTGATATCTGACCAACCTCTTGATGCATGTCCTCTGCATGGGAATAGAGATTCGGAGGTGTCAGATTAGTTAGGTCAAAGAGTTGACTTAACGAGATCGAGATAACCAAAGTCCTATGTCGTATGTTATCATGATATAGGCACGCATCCTCAGACCAGAGACAGATGTGTTACTACATGTCTGAATATGTACATTTGGTAGACCAATAGGGTGATGACCTAATCAAGGTCTATACACCGGCGCACTGGTGTGCATACAAGGGCATACGAGTAATATGATCTATCAAAGGGATCATACAGGTTCATTACTGAACCAGAAGACATGAGCTCACTCATGAGATATTGGGAAGAATCAAATTCCGTGCACGGTCGTCTCGCTTTGGAAGCTTGACTGAATTTTTGTAGGTTTGATACATACTTTTGGAAAAGTATATGATCAGCACCTGGGTATGATATATGCTTTTGGAAAGCATGTGATCGATACCGACTCCCAGTGATCGAATGAGAAACTTGATGATAAAACTCTGAAATAGACAGTGTAAAATTGATCTTATACTTCAGGTTTATTCTGGGTCTTCCAGTATGCAGGATGTACAGGTATTGGGAATACCTGAGGGTGATGTAATCATAAACGATTGTATAACCATGACGCTTCCATTCCTAGGGAGTGATGAAACATGTTTGGATTTTAGTGACTCCTCTTAGTAGAGAAGTAATCTGATCTTGGTCCAAATATCGAACATTGATCTGAATGTGATCAAGATGTAATGAGAAGATTAGATTTACGGTCTTGATTTAATCAAGCATCTATGGGAGGCTTGAGATCTGGATTTGAGATGTGATCTCAATATCCAAGTCACTATACGTGGAACAACAAAATCGCCCTATCCTTATCTCCAAGTATTCGCAAAGAAAGCACATTATCCTTGAAAGAATTCAAGATAATTTCATTGTTGATATACGTATCCAAGCATTGAGTAATTTGGTAATTAAATGTGATTTAATTATCATGATTAATATGAAATCGATTCATATTATAAAGAGAGTTATCTTAGAGAATTAAATGTGATTTGATTATCAAAGATGTGAACAATGTGAATGCGATTCATATTATTTGGGAACATGAGAATAGAGATCCAAGATGATTAAATGTGATTTAATTACCATGGATATGAATAATGTGGATAACACTATCCATATTAATCATATATATATATATATTATAAATGTGATTTATAATATATAAGAGAGAGAGAGAGCTATTTGTAATTTACATTTATTAATTAAATGTTGATGTAAATTAGATTCACATTGGACATTAAATTGAAAATAATTTACATTTTATTTTGGGTTGTGAATGTGATTCACAAATTTCTAATGGCAACATTGCAATGTTCACAAAATAGATTGGATTTATTTTTGTGAAATAATTTGCAACAAAAGTTATTGCAAATATTGGAGAGAATCATGAGATAATGTAATCTCATGTAATAGGAGAGAGACATCCACCTTCCATATAGAAAGAGTGGATGGCCACAATTCCTATAAGGAATATGGTGGCCGTCCACCCTCCTTATGGAAGGAGGCTTGCCTCCTTCCTATTTCTCTAATGAAGATTGATTTGATATAAATCAAATTATATTCAATATATATTTGATTTTATTAAATTAATTGTTTTTAGTTTTTACCAACACAAATGTTGGCCATTAAAAGAAACACAAATCAATGTGAGCCATTGGATTTGTGTTGTCCATGGATTGAGATCCATGGATCCAAAAATATTATAAAAGAGAGGCACCCCCTTTGCTCTTCTTTACACAATGAGAACATAAGTCTCTCACTCTCTCTTTCTCTCTACACACCCACTCTCTCTCATATGGCCATCCACCATGGATGCCCTAGAGAGAGTCTTCATCGCCGCAGCGTCGTTGTTATGTTGCCCGATCGTTTGCTTGTGGATCTCCGTCTCCTTCGGTGTGCCTCGCTCGTGAATAAGACATCGGATCTCGTGTGTCGAGATCAGGAGATCCACCGCTTGGATCATCAACATGGATTGCGAGAAGCACGTGTTTCATCAACACGCTCGCAAGCGTCACCTCTGTCGCATTGGACTTGAGACAGGAGGTCTCTTCATTTAGAGACCCGATCGCAACCACGCTTCAAGAGGTAATCCTATTACTTGTTTATGGTTTAGACGAAATGATCCGAGAAGTGTTCTTGGATCATGTGGTTTCATCACATGAAAAATTTTTAATTTCCGCTGCCTCGAGCAACTAGTGCGGCTAGTCGCTCCCGATCGCATACGATGCGATCCTCACGCTTCCGTGATGCGCTGAAGGACCTCCCCATATCCTTCAAGTGGTATCAGAGCCAGGTTGAAGGTTTCGGATACGATCCATAAACCTAAGCTGACTTGGGTTCGTTATGGTTTGCGAAATGTTTATCGCATTTCATTTTCACATCTCAGTTTTGTGATTATTTTAGGCCCTGTTTAAATTGTTTAAACACTAAAATAATAATTGTATTTTGTTCGCCATTAAATAAGAAAACCTTAGGATCTGAGTTTGCTTGATTTCGAATCCGTTTGCTCAAGTTATGTTCAAATTAGTGAACATGTATCCACTGTTTCGGGGACTGCGAATCTTAACGTAATTAAGAAGTTAATTACTATTTATAAACATCTTGAAATGCGTGCAAATCACTTAGGTTCTGTTGTAAATCATATTAGCAAACTTTGGAAACTTACTTTGCTTAATTTGGATTTAAATTGATTGAGATATGCTAATTTTAGTAAGTGAGGGTCACTGCTGGAAATTACTTTCCTAATCTAGAACCATGTGATTGTCATTTAATCAATTAGTGAAATTAAATGATTTAAATTCCTGGAATAATTATGGAAAAATATTTATGAAACATTTGATGATAATTATTTCCTTAAATTACATTACCTTAACCAATAATTGATTAGATATGATCTAGATCACAATTGGTTACACAATCCACTTTCCAACAAACATGTTGCTTGAATAGATTTGGGATTTGTTTAGCAAATCTCATTATAATGTTAATCAAAAATGTTTTGATTATTATATATGGTATAATTTCAGTTGAAATATCGATGATCATCTCAAGTACAAAGTGATCTATTTTGCATAATCCTTTGCCGAGGTGGATATGGTGTCTAGTCAGGGAGCAATGGGGTAGCAAGTGAAGGATATGGTTAGATCCTTAAGTGCATCATGGAAGCGTGAGGATCACACTTATGCGATCGGGAGCGACTAGTCGCACTAGTTGCTCGATGCAACGGAAATTAAACTTTTTTCATGTGATGAAACCACATGATCCAAGAACACTTCTCGGATCATTTCGTCTAAACCATAAACAAGTAATAGGATTACCTCTTGAAGTGTGGTTGTGATCGAGTCTCTAAACGAAGAGACCTCCTGTCTCAAGTCCGATCTGACGGAGGAGATGCTTGCGAGCGTGTTGATGAAACACGTGCTCCTCGCAATCCATGTTGATGATCCAAGCGGCGGATCTCCTGATCTCGACACACGAGATCCAACGTCTTCTTCACGAGCGAGGCACACCGAAGGAGACGGAGATCCACGAGCAAATGATCGAGCAGCATAACGACAATACTGCGGTGATGGAGACTCTCTCTAGGGCATACATAGTGGACGGCCACATGAGAGAAGTAGAGAGACGTATGTTCTCTTGTGTAAAGAAGAGCAAATGGGTTGCCTCTCCTTTTATAATATTTTGGGATCCATGGATCTCAATCCATGGACAACACAAATCCAATGGCTCACATTGATTTGTGTTTCTTTTAATGGCTAAGATTTGTGTTGGTAAAAACCAACAACAATTAGTTTAATTTAGATTAAATCTATATTGATAAATCAATATAAATCAATCCCAAATTAAATCAAGCAATCATGGAGATTATTGGAATGGAGATTGCCTCCTTCCATAATATGGGATTTGGTGGCAATCTCATGTAATCTTATGATATCTCATGAGATTACATTATTCCATGGAAATCTCCAAGATTTACAACAACACTTGTTGTAAATTATTCAACAAAAATAATTCATAATTATTTTGTGAATGATGTAATCTTACCATCGGAAAATTGTGAATCACATTCACAACCCAAAATAAAATGTAAATTACATTTTCAATTTAATGTCCAATGTGAATCCAATTCACATCAACATTTAATTAACAACTGTAAATTACAAATAGCTCTCTCTTATATATTATAAATCACATTTATAATATATACGATTAATATGAATATTTCTATCCACATTATTCATATCCATGATAATTAAATCACATTTAATCATCTTGGATCTCTTTTCTCTTGTGCTTAAATAATATGAATCACATTCACATTATTTACATCTTTGATAATCAAATCACATTTAATTATCTAAGATAACTCTCTTTATAATATGAATCCAATTCATATTATTCATGATAATTAAATCACATTTAATTATCAATTCACTCAATACTTGGATACATATATCAACAATGAAATTATCCTGAACTCTTTCAAAGATAATGCGCTTTCTCCAAGGATACTTGGAGATAAGGACATGATGATTGTATTGTTCCACGTATAGTGACTTGGATATTGAGATCACATCTCAAATCCAGATTTGGGGCCTCACATATATGCTTTATTAAATCAAGACCGCAAATCTAATCTTCTCATTGCATCTGAATCACATTCAGATCAATGTCCAACATTTGGACCAAGATCAAATTAATTCTCTACTGAGAGGAGTCACTAAAATCCAGACCTATTTCATCACTCCCTAGGAATGGAAGCGTCATGGTTATATAACCGTTTATGATCACATCACCCTCAGGTATTCCCAAATACCTGTACATCCTGCATACTGGAAGACTCAGAATAAACCCGAAATATAAGATCAATTTTACACTGTCTACTTCAGAGGTTTTATCATTCAGTTTCTCATTCAATCATTGGGAGTCGGTATCGATCATATACTTTCCAAAAGCATATATCATACCCAGGTGTTGATCATATACTTTCCAAAAGCATATATAAAACCTACAAATTCAGTCAAGCTTCCAAAGCGAGACGACTGTGCACGGAATTTGGTTCTCCCCAATATCTCATGAGTGAGCTCATATCTTCCGGTTCAGAAATGAACCTCTATGATCCCTTTGAGAGATCATATTACTCATATGCCCTTATATGCACACCAGCGCACCAGTGTATAGACCTTGATTTGGTCATCAACCTATTGGCCTGCTAAATGTACATACTCAGACATATAGTAACACATCTGTCTCCGGTCAAAGGATGCGTGCCTATATCATGACAACATACGACATAGGACTTTGGTTATCTCGATCTCGTTAAGCCAACTCTTTGACCTAACTAATCTAACACCTCCGAATCTCTATTCCAATGCAGAGGACCTGCATCAAGAGGTCGGTTAGATATCAACCTAAATGAGAAAGGATTGCCATCTCCTACTCAGGCTGGAGATCATCTCTTAACAATCATTTGACAGTGCTTGATGAGTCCTCAATCTAACTCTTTAGATATTCATCCAAGCACCAGCCTCTATGATTAAATATATGAATCAACAGTTGTATGATTATCAAGATGGCCATGGTACAAACCCTAATTGTACTAAGGGATCTATTATGCAAATTATTTATTCTTCATTTCAGATCAAGGAATGATATTTGCAATAACATTTATTGCATAATGGCTCGCTGTGGGCTCGCATGTCCAACAATATGTTGCACCGTGTGCGGTCTACCCCACTCCTGTCGGTACTGGCCATGACAGCGGGTAGGGTTGGTATAATGCTTAAGAAATCATGATGTATCTAATTATTAAAATTTGAAATAATACGTATTTGAGATAATCCCATAATTCAAGTAACAATAAAGAATGTTTGTTGGATATTAATTGGATCATTAATTTAATATGACTAGATTAATTGGAATCCAATTCAAACTAAAATACTCTATTATTAATAGAGATGTTATTTCCCTTGGAAGAATTAATCATAATGAATATGATTCATGATGATTAATTAGAATTTGAATATGATATGGAGGATCAATCCATGGTCTCCTGTCAAGGCGGAGGGTTCCGTCGCCAGGGATTGTATGTAGGAGACGCCTGTCCGAAGTGACAGCTCCTGTATGCAAGCGCATCTAGATCGGGCTCTTCGCTTCTCGAAAGAGTAAGGACGTATGCGTAGTGACCCCAATATCGGGTCCTCATATTATCGGGGCGATATTGGATTGCGCATAGCGAGTTGTATTCCTGTTGACGGTTGGTTCAATTAATGACGGGTCAACATCACCTTAGGGGTGGTGGGTCCGGGTGTTAAAGACCGAATTGGGAATTTAAGTTGGACTTGCAAGGTGGAATATGTTCCCGCTTCTCTTTATCCAAGTTGCAGGTTCTCATATTATTGGGATGTAACAAAGATAAGGAAGGAGATCCCAGATCTTGCTTGAGATATAATGGTAAGTATATCTTTTACATTAAAAGTAATTAAGGGAATGAACTTTCAATGTTGACAAGGCAGGACAACTTTGATATAAAAATTCCTAAATCAAAGTAAAATATGTATATATATAAATATATACATTTATGCAAATTTCTTATTTCAGATAATCCTTCATTAAACACACTCAATACTATACTCAAAATAACCAGTAAAAATATCATGGATTGGATCCATGATGAAGATATTGTACTTGCAGTTGAACACGTAATGTATGTGATTGCAATGTGCAAGTTTCCTCATAATAATGAAGAATGGCAATTATAATAGATAATAGGACTTCAACCCTATGGTTTGTATGTCTCTATAGTCCTGATCTATCATCGAATGTACTTTGGAAGGGACATGTCGACGATGATCGTAATTGTCAAATAATCCTTATAAAATTCTAAGAAGATATTCTGTCATACATATGTTCTCTCGACATTTAATCATGAATGATGTGATCTCTGCATTATGCAGAATGGTGGCTTTATAAGAGATGGTGTATTCAAATTGTTTGAGTACCTACCTGAACCAATGTTTTAAGAATTTAGATGGATGTAGATACGATGAGTGTCATCATTTTACTGTCTATACTCTGGTCATTTATGATGCCTCACATTATTCATATTGTATGAATTGAATGAAGCATGCATAAATGTTGAAATACTCTTATATTGAATTTTTTTGATTTCGACATAAGAGATCCTTTGTCTTGAGCAATGGTTGCTTATAGATAAAGGGAGCGCAGTGGAAGCATGGGTTGGACCCAAGTGAGAAGGAACATCAAAGAGTGGACTGTACTTCTATGACTTCCATATGACATCCAAATAGTTGGATGAATGCCAATACAACAATAAGCCGATATATTGATAGTGTGACTATCTAGACTATCTTGGATCCTTAGAGAAGGACTTGAATAGTGCATCAAAATAATCTACGTATAATCATTGAAATTGACTCTCTTATTTGATAAGATAAAGTCTAATAATTGTATCTCAATCTTCTAATGACACTTGCTGGTTGCATATGTATTAGAAGATTAGAAATTTGATCTTAAAGGTTTAATAGTCATCCACATGGATATTGATGCAGTTGTTGCAACAATCTCTATTGGATTGATAAACTTCATAATTTCACTGGGAGAGCCCTTAGTCTTAGAAAATGTTTATATGACCTAGATATTAGAATACACTCATTGTTTATTTTTAAAGGTTGTGAATAAACATGAATTCTGGAATAGACCTATCATAAAGAGCTATGATGGAGATATTTCAGATAGTAATCTAAAATCTAATGGACTCTACTAAATTAGAAAATTAATGAATGATTCATTAACATTTCTAATACTGAAATTAAACCTTAAAAGATCAATAGGAGAATGAAGATCATTTGACAATGATCTGGCATCAAGCCTTGGACATTTGTCTATTGATGTGATCAATAGACTAATAAGAGATGAAACTTTAGATTGTCTAAAGGTTCAAATCTTACATACTTGTGAATATTGTATTCAAAAGTTGAAATGTCCAATACTCCCTTCCTTGGAATGGTGTAAGATGTCAAGGTATTCAAGATCTCATACATATTTATGTATGTGAATCATCTATATCATAATAAACATTATTGATATGTGATATCTATTGATGATTATTTGTGATATGAGATTTCTTCTCTTCACTAAGAAACCTTTGAAATGTTCATAGAGTTCACAATTTTGGTTTAGAACCAAAGTTTGAAGGAAGATTAAATGAATTTGATCTAATCTAGGTAGTCAGTACCTATTAGATGAATTCATGGAATACCTTATAGAGATATGAATATCCTTTCTATCTTACTCCTAATAAACCTAACTCCAATAGGAGTTGTAGGGAGATACAATTGGATCATGTGTGACATGATATGATCAACGATGAATATTAGCATAATTATCTATTAGTTTCCAAGATATATATGTAGTAGAGACTACTATATATATCCTTAATAAGGTTCCATGCAAGTAAGCTGGAATCTGGCACCGGAGAGTGCTACTTCATTAGGAAAATAAAGGATGGTATTGGATACCTACTTTATGACCTTGAGATTCTTAAAAAAATCTCATCTCTGAGAATGTGATTCTTAGATGATGAGACTCTTAAGAATCAAGATGAAAATGAAGTGAAAGAAGTCATTTAATCTTGAGAAGATAATGAGGCTCCTGAAATCGAAAACTAAATAGACAATTAAGATGAAACATTAATACCTCTTCAAATAAGTTTGAGGATGGATTCCATGTGTCTATTGAATCTGACAATGATCTGACTTCATATGATGATGCTTCTGAAGATCATATCATGGAAAGATGGATGTTAGCAATAAAGTCTAAAGTAGACTTCATATACAAATGTTGTATGTAGACCCTCGAGGATCCAACTATATGGGTAAGACCCATTATGGTGTAAATGGATCTTCAATAGAAAGAAGGGAACCTGATGAGAAGGTAGCCTTCAAATCACGGCTCGTAGCCATGAGATGCACACCGAAGAGAAGACATCGCTTGCGATGAGACTTGCTCTTCAGTGACCATGCTTGAACCCATCAGAACATTGCTGACTATAGCTACACAACTTGACTATGACATCTTCATGATGTAAGTCAAAATTGCATTCCTTCATGAGTACCTCTTTGAGGATATTCACATGAAGTAGCCCCAAGGCTTCATGGTTGAGGAAAGCAAGGTGTGCAAGCTAAAGAAACTCCATCTATGGACTCAATAAGCTTCTTGTAATTGGAACATTGGATCTGATGAATTCATAAATGTTATGATTTCAGATAGTATCTTGATGTACCATGTAAAGCTTAGTGGGAGTGCCATTGTGTTCATCGTGCTATACGTAGATGATATCCTAATCATTTGGAATGATGTAAGGATAATAATAAGTGTTTTATAGACTGGCTATTCCATACATTGAGATATGATATCAAGGATACCTCTTAGATCTTAGTTCTGAAGACGTTCAGAAGCAAAGAGAAGAGGGTATTGGGACCGTGACATTAGTAGTACACCTTGGACATATTCCATTTTCTGGAAAATTCCAAGAAAGGCTTCCTTCCCTTAAGATGTGGTTGTGACCTATCTAAAGGGATAGAACCTCAAAGAGTGAATGCTAGAACTGCTTGCACTTGAAGCTGAGTGTATGCTAGATGTGTACAAGAGCCAGATGTCTGCCATGCAGTGGGAGTAGTAAACTATTACTAATCCTACTACGGAGATAAAACACTTGATTGTAGTAATAACAATATCTTCAAAGATAATGAAACTTAGAGATAGTGATCTCAAAGTCTTATCTTCAAAAGTTTAAAACCTTGTAGATAGTGATCTATAAGGGTCTTAACTGTAGATACCTTAGGAGATAGAGATCTCCAAGAATAAAGGTATTCTGATAAGGATTATGGGAATGCTGGTTATAATAATTGTTAAGATGTAGTGTCAAGGACACTATAACTGACAATGTTGAGTATTGGTTGCATAAGATACAACTTTCGCATTGGATGCGAGCACTGTTACCTTGGGATATGCAAGTGCCGTAAAAGGACTTGGCATAGTCTCTTGGGAACAGAGTGACTGATCAACTTACCTAGGTACTTTTTAGCCTATGATTGTCACATGAGTGTGGGTTTAAATGATTAGCCCATTAATGGCTCTTTGGGCTAGTGGGAGATTGTTGGACATGCGAGCCCACGGAGAGCCATTATGTAATAAATGTTATTGCGAATATCATTGCATGATCTGAAATGAAGTATAGATAATTTGCATAATAGGTCCCTTAGTACAATTAGGGTTGTGTACCATGGCCATCTTAATGATCATACATCTGTTGATTCATTTATTGAATCATAGAGGCTGGTGCTATGATTAATATCTAAATAGTTAGATTGAGGACTCATCAAGTACCGTCAAAATGTATATTAAGAGAGGATCTCCAGCCTGAGTAGGAGATGACAATCCTTTCTCATTTAGGCTGATCTCTGACCAACCTCTTGATGCATGTCCTCTTCATGGGAATAGAGATTCGGATGTGTCAAATTAGTTAGGTCAAAGAATTGACTTAATGAGATTGAGATAGCCAAAGTCCTATGTCGTATGCTGTCATGATATAGGCATACATCCTCTGACCAGAGACAGATGTGTTACTATATGTCTGAATATGTACATTTGGCAGACCAATAGGTTGATGGCCTAATCAAGGTCTATACACCGGCGCGCTGGTGTGCATACAAGGGCATATGAGTAATACGATCTCTCAGAGGGATCATACAGGTTCATTACTGAACTGGAAGACATGAGCTCACTCATGAGATATTGGGAAGAATCAAATTCCATGCATGGTCGTCTCGCTTTGGAAGCTTGACTGAATTTGTAGGTTTGATATATACTTTTGGAAAAGTATATGATCAACACCTGGGTATGATATATGCTTTTGGAAAGCATATGATCGATACCGACTCCCAATGATCGAATGAGAAACTTGATGATAAAACTCTGAAGTAGACAGTGTAAAATTGATCTTATACTTTAGGTTTATTCTGGGTCTTCCGGTATGCAAAATGTACATGTATTGGGAATACCTGAGGGTGATGTGATCATAAACGATTGTATAACCATTACGCTTCCATTCCTAGGGAGTGATGAAACATGTCTGGATTTTAGTGACTCCTCTCAGTAGAGAAGTAATCCAATCTTGGTCAAAATATCGGACATTGATCTGAATGTGATCAAGATGCAATGAGAAGATTAGATTTACGGTCTTGATTTAATCAAGCATCTATGGAAGGCTTGAGATATGGATTTGAGATGTGATCTCAATATTCAAGTCACTATACATGGAACAATACAATTGCCCTGTCCTTATCTCCAAGTATTCATGGAGAAATCAAATTATCCTTGAAAGAGTTCAGGATAATTTCATTGTTGATATACGTATCCAAGCATTGAGTAAATTGGTAATTAATGTGATTTAATTATCATGATTAAAATGAATTCGATTCATATTATAAAAAGAGTTATCTTAGATAATTAAATGTGATTTGATTATCAAAGACGTGAATAATGTGAATGTGATTCATATTATTTGGGAACATGAGAATAGAGATCCAAGATGATTAAATGTGATTTAATTACCATGGATATGAATGTGGATAATACTGTCGATATTAATCATATATATATATTTTAAATGTGATTTATAATATATAAGAGAGAGATAGCTATTTGTAATTTACATTTATTAATTAAATGTTGATGTGAATCGGATTCACATTGGCCATTAAATTGAAAATGTAATTTACATTTTATTTTTGGTTGTGAATGTGATTCACAAATTTCTAATGGCAAGATTGCAATGTTCACAAAATAGATTGGATTTATTTTTGTGAAATAATTTGCAACAAAAGTTATTGCAAATATTGGAGAGAATCATGAGATAATGTAATCTCATGTAATAGGAGAGAGACATCCACCTTCCATATCGGAAGAGTGGACAGCCACAATTCCTATAAGGAATGTGGTGGCCGTCCACCCTCCTTATTAAAGGAGGCTTGCGTCCTTTCTATTTCTCTAATGGAGATTGATTTGATATAAATCAAATTATATCCAATATATATTTGATTTTATTAAATTAATTGTTGTTGGTTTTACCAACACAAATGTTGGCCATTAAAAGAAACACAAATCAATGTGAGCCATTGGATTTGTGTTGTCCATGGATTGAGATCCATGGATCCTAAAATATTATAAAAGGAGAGGCACCCCCTTTGCTCTTCTTTAAACAATGAGAACTTACTCACTCTCTCTTTCTCTCTACACGCCCACTCTCTCTCTCTCTCTCATATGGCCGTCCACCATGGATGCCCTAGAGAGAGTCTTCATCGCCGCAGCGTCGTCGTTATGCTGCCCGATCGTTTGCTCGTGGATCTCTGTCTCCTTAGGTGCGCCTCGCTCGTGAAGAAGATGCCGGATCTCGTGTGTCGAGATCAGGAGATCCGCCGCTTGGATCATCAACATGGATTGCGAGAAGCACGTGTTTCATCAACACGCTCGCAAGCGTCGCCTCCGTCGGATCAGACTTGAGACATGAGGTCTCTTCATTTAGAGACTCGATCGCAACCACACTTCAAGAGGTAATCCCATTACTTGTTTGTGGTTTAGATGAAACGATCCGAGAAGTGTTCTTGGATCATGTGGTTTCGTCACATGAAATTTTTTTAATTTCCGCTGCCTCGAGCAACTAGCGTGACTAGTCGCTCCCGATTGCATACGATGCGATCCTCATGCTTCCGTGATGCCCTTAAGGATCTCCCCATATCCTTCACTTTGTATATACCTTAATGCACTTAATTTTGGAGGAACCCATTGAGGATCGGAATTGGGGATACTTCAGGTCACCTTGACTTAATTATTTAGGTTCCATGAGACTATGTTCATGAGTCGATTAAATGTGTCTAAATAAAACCCCTCATACCATCTGTAAGACTCTTGAGATAGGGACTTGATCAGAAACCTCACACTTAACACTTATCTCAACCCAGATGGATTGCTTTGGAGTCTAAATCAGGACGATGATAGGATACTTCGTCAAAGGTGGCTCAAGAACCATTCTTGGGGATTGCTGAAACTGGTACTCTAACCCACTTCTTTTGGTAACAATGATATCTCAAGACTGGAGATGGATTGAGAAAATGCTTCGGATGAGGAATGGTTTGCTTGCGTAACTTTTTCCAAGACCCCCAAAAATGGGCGAACCAAAAGATGCTTTATCTGATGGGACACAAACAAGAATGCATAGCAATGCAAAGTCAAAGAAACTATCCAAAAGAAGCCTTTCCAAAAATTCCACAAAAGTTTGAGCTTCATAAAAAGCCTGCGTCTTGATGAAGACTCGGTTACACTGACCGAGCTTCACAAGGGAATGAAGATTACACTGGTCCATTCCCTCTTCTTCTCCCATTCTTCTAACTTCTTCCACTATTCGGTTGTAAAGACCGGCAACACCTGACCTTAGAAGGAAATATCTGTCTCCACGAGGACGAGTTACTAGAGGAGAAAACTCCTTGGTGGTTCAATGGTTTATATTGGAAGAGCTGAAAAATCCACACACATGGTTCTATCATTTCAAGGTTGCAAGAGTATGCGACTGAGAGGATGGTTCTGACCAGACTGTGAATAGAACTGGATAATAGGATTATGGAAACTAAGGGATGTTGTGTCACACTTTCTAACCTTAATGATGTTCCAGACATACAAATAATCTAAAGGTTTTAACTGAGCTCCAAACTTCGACTTTATCTGGACAAGTTTAAAGTAAAAAATTATTCAAAGTTCTTTCGTTTTCTTGTCTTTATTTTCTTTTTCTACACTTATTGCATAAGTGTTTGCAAGGGACTAGTAAAGGCACATATAGGGTCATTAATCCCCCCTAGATCATCATTATTCTTTATTTTTATCATCGATTTATAAGAACTTCTTGACAAATCTTCATTAATTCCGCGTCCTTAATAATGAGCCTATCTGTGTATAATTAACCTATATTTTAACCCTATTTATAGTATTTAATTTCTAACACTTTTTCTTTATTTTTATATTTTTATTAAAACCCCCTAAAAATTAGATTAATATTGTCTATAATTGTTTTGAACTTCAAAAGAAATTAAAAATACAAAAAATCTCAAAACCAAAAGCAGTGTTTTTAAAAGCCCCCAAAATACACTTTTGTATAAATGGCCTATTTTGACTTTTTATCCAACATGAAACTTGTAGATCTCATCGAGATATACAACTTTCATGTTTTGACTATTTCCTAATTTTTCCTTTAAATATTTCTTTTGGATTTTTCTTTATTTTACTAATGTCTGAATTTCGTGATTGGGCCACGTGGCGCCCTCTGGACCGATCGCAGCTCCTGATGAGATCTCATCTGCGCCCTCGCGCCCTAACCTCAGCCATAGATCTCCTCCTAATCCAATACTACCCACACACCACATCATTCACTTCATCTCTACCCTTGATCTCTCCCAACCTTCATCTTATCCATACATACCCGCCTCTTCCTCCATCACACGATCTGCTTCCATCCAACGGCCCTTCTTGCTCCATGCTTCCCCTTCTCTCGTGACCCTTGGATAAAGACTACACTTCATCACAACCATCCATCACTACCTCACCTACAGTCGCTGGATCAGATCCTCAGATATGATCTAGGCCCTTTGACCCCACTCTAATCAGAACCGTTGGATCGCATGATCCAACGGCTCTGAGTCATCGTCTTCCTCCAAACGACTCCCCCTCCAAACGGCTCCCGCTCCAAACGTTACACCCCACGACACCACCGTCCCATTCCTATTTTGGAGACCACATCAAGCACTCTCTCCTCATCATAACGCCACCACCACGTAGCCCTCTCCTCCTACATCCTCGCCAATCCATCAACAGCCCTCGACGTAACTCCACACCATCAATACCTCCATTTCTAAACACCTCGAAACCCTAGTAACGACAACTTTCTCCACCTATTAAAACCCTCAGCCGCCTCTGTTAGCCCCCGTTCACCATTCATGGGCCTTCTTCCTAGTTGCCTTCCCCTCCCCGTGATAGGAGGAGGCGAAATTGGCCGGCGACGATGGTTGTTTTTCCCAGGTGTCGACCCACGGATTGACCACAGTGTTGCGATGTCTCTAGGCACCGTCGAGCATCGAGGATGGTCGTCCTTATCGTGCGACGACCCCGTGGTTCCAATGGAACCTCTACACAGGCCACCACATCTGCATTCTTCCTCGTTCGATCTCCAGGTATCTCACTATCCTATCTTCTCCTAATTTTCCCATCACTGGAACCCACTCTCACCATCACCTAACCCCGTATAGGCTTCACCACATCACCTACGTCTTCGACGACCTCTCCGTTCGCCCCCTTTACTTCTCCAGGATCCCTTCCACCGCTGCTACCTTCACCTCTGCTTTGCCGGAGGAGAAGACCCCAGGTCTCCCACTCCTCCACTCGCACGGGACCTCCGTTCATCTCACTCGCACACACACTTAATCCGTACTGCTTCGGCTATGTTAATACCACATGAACTTTAATGGCCGGAGCATCGTGTTCCTCTCCAATCTCCAACATCTTCTCCGGTGAGGCAGCGTCGACCACCATCTACAACTAACTTCGCACCTTCACCTCTAGTCAGCCACCTTCGCCAGGTCCATGGTCCTCCGGCGACGATTAGCGAGCACATGGGAGCCTGGCAGAGCTCTGGCAGCCTCGCTAGAGCTCTAATTACGTCGCCTCTCCCCCGACGGAGGAAGAAGCGCATACGTCGTTGGATGGTGCCTCTCGGCGCCCATCCAACGACGCTGATGAAGCAACGTCATCGACATCGAGGCAAGGAGGCTCAGACCGCCTAGCCATTCCCCGAACCGCCAAAAGCTGCCATGTGTCCCGAGCCTGGTCTGCCACTCTGAGCCTAGCCTTTCGCGTGTCCCACACACGAGTAGCTAGGTATTTTACAAGACACCCCCAGTCTTCTCCAGATTTACAATAAAGTCCCTAGGTGTGTGCCTCATGTTTGCGCATGGGAAATTTACCTGAAGGCCATGCTGGGTTTCGATATTTGCAAAATGGTCTCTATGTGCAGTGGTCAAACATACGGGCTCCTCTGGCTTTCTGAAATTGCAAATGGGTCCCTTCAGGGACTAACTTGCAATATTTATTTTTATTTTCCTCGTATTTTTATTACATTTATGCCCTTGCACTGTTTTAAGCATAACTTGAGCATATTAAGTCAAATTTGAGTGATTTCAGTTTCATTTTGATGCTCTCTTCATTAACTTTCTAGTGGCATGATTAATTTATTGATTTGACACTTAATTTATGGAGCCAATTTTTGATCATCTATAGTGTCCCCTGTGCATCGATTTTAATTCCATTATTCTTCTTTGCTGCAACCTTTGACTCTGAAATTGTACTAAAATCTATGCTCATGAATTCGATATTTTGTAGGGCATATTTGAAGATAATCTTTTGCATGCTTTCATCATGCATTTTGTTCATGCATTGTCATATAATTGCATTGAAAAATCAAACAAAAATTACATGCATCATGACTTGCATTGTTTTATTTGCATTTTCTTATACATATACATGGAGACCTAAGATTGAAAAGAATCACTCATTAATCAAACAATGAAATTTGATATATATATGAAGAGGCTCGTGTCCTTGTGTTCGACCTTGGTATGCTTGCCAAGTAAATTAATTTCCACATATTAAAAAATGTCATCTTTGTTGATCCATTTTCATTACCTATACTACGATAAAAGACGGTAATTAAAGTGGTGAAAATGCGGGTCATCATAGGGGGATGATGAATCCTCATTTCATCACCTTTATTCTTTCATTTTGTCCTTAAATCCCCATCTAAATGCATGTATATATCATTAATTTGTGAAAATAAACACTCAATAATTCACAATTAATACTTTATAAAATATTGTATAAAATACTGTATTATTGCCAAAATAAAATAATAACGAAAAGAAAAATAATGATGTGTCAAAGACATCGAGTGACCCTAGACCCTGAGACCCAGTCACCATAATGAGTTGGCTGACAAGGAATAAAGTAGGGGGAGATAGGGCGGCTAATTCTACAAAGAATACAACTCAAAACCCTAGGTTTATAGGTCAATAATTACATTTTTGAGCCTATTTTATTTTCCAATTTTTGCACCTCAAATAATGAAACCCTCAACATGAGTTTTGTACATAGAAAAACAAAGAAAAAGATAAAATTTATTTCACTCAAAAATACTGCACAGTGTGCCGGGGATACATAAAATAAAAAACCACAAAGATAATTTGCAGACCTGTATCTTCTCCATACAAACTCAAAACTGAACAAACTCACCTTTGTTGTCCATTAAAATTAATAAGCTATTTAATGAAAGTGGTTTCATTCAATTTGGAGTTAAGATGCAAAAGTTGGGTTTTGGGACCCCATTGTGCATCATACATGTATATTATATTCAATATATTTATTATTTTCAATTTTCACTCTCTTTGATTTTTATAAATTTGTAAATATTATTTAAAACACATGTACATAATTAAAATAAAATAAAACCATTAAAAATTAAACACAACATGCATATATGTATAAAATTGTACCTATATATACCTATAAGATATACCTTCATATATTGATGAATTATACCTATATATACCTATAAGATATATGTATAAAATTAATTAAGTATATAAATAAAATACGAAAAATACAACAAAAATACCTAAATATGTAATTAAATAAACTAAAATTTATAAAATATATGTGTATAGTAATAGAATATAAAATACAAGTTAAAATAAAATATAGACAATACATATATATTTACCAATATTTGTACATACAAATATTAACATACAATTACTTAACTTGTAAAAACAATAAAAATCAGAATTAAATACTCCATAAATTACAAACATTTTTTTCATTTTCATATTGAATTTACAAATCTTTTCCCCCATTCTTTTTCATGGTCCAACCAAGACCCTTCGATTATTGATCGGGAGGGTCAACTGTCCTCCAGTCACCGCCTGTTATAGTCACCTACCCCTCTGACTTCTCCCATTTCTCATGCCTCTTCCTCGCCTCTATCCTCCTCGAGATCTGCTCCAATCCATAGCATATCCGTCCTTGACTCTTGCCCATCAGAGAATATCCAGCTACCACCTTCGATCCTCCCGCCACCTCTTTATACTTTTGTCCAGAGACCACCCTTATAAATAGACCCCTCCGACTTGCTTTTGCTTTTTGATCTCCCTTTAGCCGTTGTAAACCCCATTGGATCCTTCCATCGAGTCCCTGGTGACAGCAGGAAGAACTCTGGTCCTTTGTGGTGTGGATAAGGCGGTGTAGGCTCAGATCCGGGTCCACCGGTGCTCCTCTCCAACAAGTCTTCCCTGCTTCGATCTCCAAAGCTCGTAAAGCTGCTTGGTATGTCTCTTTTTCTTGCATTTTGTTCCCTTAGAGTAGATTATGTTTTAAGTTTGTCTTTTAATCATACACTTAGCTTAATTTTGAAAATCGAAATTGTTGGAGCCTTTAGCTCTGGTACCAAATTCATCGTCCTTTGACCGAGTTCCGACCCCCTTCACTTCCATTCTCTTCCCCATCAACTTCTCCATCAAAGCCCTCTGTTTCCACCCTCGATTCTTGCTGGAATCGAGTCGCCGGGGCTTCTTCTGCTGGAGCTCTCCCCCATTTCACTCACCCCATGCTTCTACAACTTCAGTAGAGGGTCAAGGAGTTATACCTCGATCCCTTGATCTTTTGGCCCATGTCCGCGACTGTGAAGCTACCTAGAGCTCCAGCCCAAGCTTTGAACATGATCTCCATGGCTCTTCCAGTGAGCCCCAGACTTCGTGAAGGTGCCTACAAGGCGTGCGACGTCCCAAACGAAGATGAGGAGCTCCTTCGTTGGGGAGAAGGAGGCCAGAGGTGACTAGAACCAGATATTCAAACTCGTCGGTAGTGAGTTCTTTTAAGTTCATCCAGCCTTTGTCTCTGCCATTCGATCCGAGGCGTGACCCAGATCTAATCTAAGCCGTTGAGATTATTTGAAGTGAAGCCATTCCAGGACCGCCAGATCTGTCACGTATATCGTCCTCTATCTTCCGATGGCATGTAATTAAAGGGTTAAATTTATTAGTAACCCCAAGTTTTTTGTATTTTTAACATTGGTCCTGTAAATATTTTAGTACGTTATAAGTTTTGTGTAAATGTTGTAACTGGGCCCTTGAACTTCCTATATATTGCATATTGGTCCAGTGCTATGTCAACTCACATAGCGCCCCACGTGAGTTGGCCATTTTGCATCCATGCCCTCCCATGTTTGTATATTTAGATTTAGTCCTAAATATTGTAAATTAAGTTCAAAACTTTTAGATATAATGCATGTACCCCACTGATCTTTGTTTTTATTACATTTATATCCTTGCATGCTTGTATAATTAATTTTATGCATTTTTTGATTAAATAGCTCCCTCGCTCTAAAAATTATGAAAATTTTTCTATGTGTGCTTTGGATGATTCTTGTTCGTGATACAATTTTTATTTGTCATTTCATTGAATTTTCAATATATTAAAAATCATTTTGGTTCTATTTATTCCCTATTAGGAGATAAAAATACAAAAAATAGAAAAACATTCGAAAAATTCCAAAAAATAAATTCTATGATAATATAATATAATTATAGACCAGTAATCACAATACAACAACAAAAGAAACCCTAAAAATTACAATCCCTTTCTAACCCTAAAAAAAAAAAATATTTTCAAAAAAACAAAAAATTAGTTTTCTATTTTATATATTTATATATACTTATTACTACCAATAAAAATAGTTTAAAGAAATTTTTAACTATTTGACTATTTTAAGACTTTAAGATATTCGACCTATTTAATTACTCCTTGTTTTGGAGTATTTTGAATTTTAAAAATACATAAAAATTAGCAAAAAATCCCCAAAAATTCATAAAAATAGAAGAATAATTAAAAAATAGAAAAATATTTTATTTTTAATTTTTGTTTGTATATAGCTATATTTATAAATAGAATACCCTATATTGTATTATATACATATATATAGTTATATATAATTAATATCCTTACTAATTATTATAAATCCTTTAAATATATTTTTAATACCTTTAAAAAACAAAAAGGATTGTTCCTAATTGCATTTACAAAATTTATATATATGATATATAATTGTATCATATATCACTTATATATTATTGTATATTTACGTATATATTACTTATTATATAATTAAATGAAAAAGGAAATTAAAACCGAAAAAATATTAGAAGAAAATAAAAATTAAAAAATTAAAAAATTAAAAAATATATAAATCATAAAAATTTAATATCATTATAACCCACAAAAATTCAAAAAAAAAACAAAAATACAAAATACTTGTTGTTTCTTCTTGTATACAATAATTATTTGCCTATCCCTCATAGCTCTCTATGGTTTGATACCTCAGAATACTTGTACCCTAAAAACATTTCTATCTGGATTATAATAAACTTTGGCCCACTCTATATTTCATTGTTTGATTATTCAACTGTGGGTTGATATTTGATTTAATTGAGGTCTTCGTGAATTGTCACTTCAATGATTTTTCCCTCACCTCGTGAGCGCACATGACTGCTCCTTGGACTCTTGGTTGATCAGTTATAAATAGTGACGTTTTTAAATATTATAACAAAAAATCACGTCCGTGCTCTATGTGCTTAATGACACGATTTCACGATCGACTAAGGTGGAATAAAAAGGCTAAGTGTCATTGTCCTCAATCAATCAAATTGATCATGAAAGAAATTAAATCCACTCGAAGATAAAATAATCAATGTAAGCGGCTTCACTATTTTATTTACCTAGTATAGCGACCATGGCCGAACACAAGGAGCATGATTTAAAAACTCAGTAATCAGATTTCGGGAATAAAAAATCTTTTTAGTGGTTTTTAATTTTTCAAAATTTTAGTTTTCAAATATGAAGGTAATAAGCACAAAGACTAAAAAGACACACACACACACACACTTTTTGTATTTTTATAAAATTTTTAAAAATACTCAGAAAATTGCAATAAAAATATTTTTTTGTTTTTATTGATTTTATATTATTATGGGAATTTTTATAGGATTTTCAAATATTTTTGGGAATTTCTAAAAATTAACCAGTGATAAACAAGGGAATCAATGCACAACCATGAATAGTTTGCAAGTTAAAAATACTTAAAATGCCAAAACTCCTGGAAGGTATTTTTATTATATAAGAGAGGCAAATATCTACAAACAAAAACTGAAAACACTATTTTTGGATGTTTCCACAATTTTATATAATTTTTATGAGTTTTAAGTGTTTTGTAATTTTAGGGTTTTTATAAGGACTTTTTAAACAAAATTAATACTGGAAGTAAAAGACAACAAAAGACAACTACATGATTTTTTGTGGAATTTTTAAGTGATTTTTCGAATTTTTATAATTTTTTTAAGACAAACATGACACTTTTTATGAGTTTTTGAATTTTTAATAATAGAAAATAAAATCAACTTGGCAAACTAAAAATACCATTGAGCTAACAAGCAAGCAAGAGCTAACACATATTTTTGTAGAATTTTTAGAGCCAGTTTGCTATTATTGCATCCAATAAAAGGCAAGGAGTCAAAAACAGTTCAAAGGGACCTAGTTGCAAATATTTTAAGTTCTGGGGCCTATGCGTAACATGCAGTAGAACTAGAGGGACTGACTATGCAATTTGTCTAGAAATCTCATGTGCAACACATTATCCACAACTCACAAGGGTATAAGTGCAAATATGAAAACATAAACTTCATTCCATAATAGATAAAAGGTTTAGGACAAATACTGCAAATAACCCATGAAACACGTGGATGCACATGCGACTCAGACTCGGCTGGACTAAAATGCAAATATGCAAACTACAAGGGTCCTTCTACAAAAATGCATAACTACATATTTATTTACTGGACTAAAGTGAAATAAGAAAACATACAAGGGTACTAAGGAAATATACCCAGCGGGTACGTGAGGCGTGCGTGGGGGATCTGACGGCCCTGATGGTATTCTGCAAAGAGATCTGACGTCTCAGAGTTTATCGGTGACGTGCGGTCAGATTTGCTGCGTTAGATCTAATTTAACGACATGCAAAGCTGCTTGTCGGGCGGCTCAAATAGGGGGCCCAGATCTGATCCAAGCGTTAGGATGAGACGTTAATAAAGGGCTCGGATCAAATCTGGGGAGGCGACTCCAGATCGAGCGACTGTACAAGTGGCTGGAAGAACAGGTGCCTAGCGAACTGTCCCCGAGCATGGAGGATGATCCACAACTCTGATGAAGCCGCTGAGGGATCCAACACTATCGTGAAGGTGAACCACATCGAGTGGCTAGCTTAGATGGAACGATGATCGGTCAGATGATCGGCACAGTGGAGCGTCGCCTGAAGCTGCTCCACCACCCGAAATGGAGTTCAAATAGACCTTATTCACATGCGAGGGTACCTGCAATCCCCCACCTCACACACCTTGATCGCCACCTTGCACCCACTGCAAGCCCCTATCCCCCACCCGAAACACACACCCTACAAGCCCTTGTCGACCTCGCCCCCATCCCCACCCCCACTCTGGCCCACCGCAACATCCCCTGCATCCCTCGCTGGAAGCTAGCCCCTGTCGACCCCCTACCTACCCCCATCTCCTGCTTGCTATAGTCCCCCATACCCGCATGCCCTGTCCCCTCTATCTGTAAGCCCCTTTCGCCGCATGCATGCCCCCGCCTCATGCCTGCAAGATCCCATCGAAGTCCTCTACCCCACCCTTGATGAATAGGATTTCAGCGGAGGTCTTATCAATCCACAAGGTAGATCAACGGTCGTCGAAGCAACCTCTCACGAAACCCTAATTCAATTTGTAATTAACCTACAAAATGTATAAAGCAATGAAAAGCAAAATATGTGGAGTTAAAACTTATTACAACTCTACAAAAGATATGTATAGGTGCAAGTATTGTAGAGGTTGAACACAGGGAGCAAACAAGAGAATGGTGCAAATAAATGCAAAAAATACATGCTTCTTGTTGTCTATGTGTCTTTTTATGGGATTTTTTTATTTTATATATATTTTTAATTTTCCTTTATATATATATTTAATTGATTTTAAATTTATATTTTAATTTTTCTTTTTATGTTTTCTGATTTTTTAATTTCATTTTCTTTTAAAAAATATAGAATATAGAATATATATACAATATAGGGTAGTATAAATATAAATTCTACTATAAATACATAAAAATTTCATAATTGAATATTTTTGGGTTTTAAATAATTTTTCTATTTTTATGTTTTTCTTAGGATCTGTGCTAATTTTATGGATTTTTGAAGTCAAAAATATCCTAAATTAGGAAAATAATAAATAAGCCAAATTAAAATGAAGATTAAAAATAGCAAATAATATCAAAATTTCTTCAAATCAGTTTTAAACGATGAATAATAATATAAAGAATATTATAAAATAGAAAATGATATTTTTGGAGTTTTTTAGGAATATTTTAGATTTTTATAAAGGATTTTGGGGTTTTCTATTTTTTTTCTATTTTCTATTTCTATTTTTAGTTGTTTTTTTTGAAGGCTCAAAATACTTAAATAAACAAATATATATTTTTGGGAATTTTCAGAATGTTTTATATTTTTATGGGTTTTCTAAATCAAATAGGGACTTTTTATGCTCTTTTTGATTTTTAAAAAATAGGAAAAAAACCCTAAAATCCTAATCTAAAATTATGGCGTGAAAATATATCCTGGCATGAGCTTAACCCTATTTTGGGGAGTTTTAGAGCACTGACTCTATTTTTAATAAATAGAACAAACACCCAAAAACCAATGAACTGGTAGGGGCATATATGCAAATAAAATAAAACTTGAGGTTCTTCCTACATTTTTTCCAAAAATTTATAACTAATATTTAAATTTAAAGGACCAAATACAAATATGAAAACCTAGTGGGGCCCTTTTGTAAAATAGCCAAACCCATGTGCACATGCAAGTGAGCCTCGCTGACAAGGACCAATGTGTAATGCCAAAAACTATGGGGTTCATATTGCAAATTTCCCAAAATAAAATATACTACAGATGAAATATTAAATATTAAAATTAAATACAAAATTTCACTGGGCGAAGTGTGCAAAATACCCAACTTTTGCAAGATTGGACGGTGCAGCTCCGCATCACGCTCATGGCGTGCAATTACGGTTCACAGGATGTTGTTGGGATTAGACCCCAAGAAGGATATGACTTTGAGGGCTCGACGTGGTCTGATGGCAGCTATAGTGCATGAAGAACCGGGAGCGATCTAACGGTGGAGGGGTGATGGACGAATAGGGAAGAAGCATCATCGATGCGAGCTTCTTCCGGCGAGATCTTCCCCCTCCATTGTCTTCTGTAGCTCCAAAGTGGCCCAAATGGCCCCTGGCGTCTTCCTCTATCCTATGGGGGCTCTAAAATACGTAGAGGTTCACCCGAGCTCTCCCACGACATCGAGGAAGCTAGAGAGCTCTAGGATCCTTTGGCAGCTCCAAAATATCCTCTAGATGGCCTTTGGACTTCCGAGACATGCACATAGAGAAATAGGGCCGGGGGGAAAGTGCCTCAACCCTTTAAATGGTGAAATGGTGGCCGGTGGGTCGTGGCATGGGTCTCCGACGTGGTGACAGAAAGGGGAGATCCGGTGGCTAGATCCAAAAGGGATCGAGGCGAATGAAACACATCGGGAGGCTGAGAAGGTGATGGGGGGTTTGCTGGAGGTGGAGTGGAGTCGAAATAAGGTGTTTATACGATGAACGGAGGTCGCCGGAGCTCTAGAGCTCTGGTGAGGGATTAACTCTAAAATCTAAGCTAACACATAACTAAAAGACTAAATAAAAAGAGTAAACTAATCCTACAAGCTACGGCTAAAGGACGAAGAGAAACATACCTCGCTTGACCGGAGCCAAGGAAGTCAACCTCGATGGCGGCTGTGGCCGGAGATGGCTGGAACACGCCTCCGCGCTCAATCTCTCCTCACAAAACTAGAGGGTGAACTTGTTGTCACCAAGCTCGAGCCCGGACACACGAAATTGGGGAAGAAATCGAGAGGGAAAATGGTTAAAAAATGAGAAGAAGTTGAAGGTGGTCTTTGTATAGGTGAGGATGGAGCGACGTTCGAGGAGAGATTTTGGATGCAGGAGGAGGATATGGCGCATGAGATGCATCTGACGTGGATCATGGATGTTCAGAGATCAAATCTCATGAAGAGTGTACGATCCCTCAAGCTTTGTATCGAAGGGAAAAAATCGAGAAGTATGGAGTGCATTAGATCTGACAGGGCTAGAAGGGCGAGTCAGACAGTTGACCTGAGTCAACACTCGGAGCCACCTGATTAGTCCACGTGGACCAACCAGGAAAAACCTTGCCTGAAATTATTTAAAAAATGAATAATAAATAATAAATGATTTTATTAATTTAAGTATAAAATAAAAAAATGTTTTTTATTTTATGCAATATTTTATTATTATTTTTATTTATGTTTTTGACTTAACATATTACAAGTTTATTTTTAGGGTTTATTTACAGGTATATTCATCTAGGTTTTGGGTATTTTATTTTTATTTTGTATTTTTGATTTTATTATTTTATTTCATTATTTCATAAAATTATAACATATATATTATTATATTTTATGATATTATATATACACTTAAATAAATAGGGGTATATATTATATAGGCGCAAGTATTGCATATTTATATATGTATTTTATATACATATTTTATTTTAATAATTTATTTATGGTTTATTGTGTTTTAATACGTACATATATTATAAAAAATATTTATAAAATTATAAAAAATATGAAATTATAAACATGACTAAGAATAGATAAAATGAAAACTTTATTCTGGTATATTGTATAATAGGGGTCCAAAACCTAATTTTCTCACCTTAACTCCAAAAAATATGAAACCAACTTCATTAAATAGCTTATTAAAAGGTTATATACCATTAAAGGTAATCTTGATATATTTTGAGTTCTTATTTAGGTGATATGTGTTTGGAAAGTTGGGATTTTAGTTTTTATTTAGAGTATAAAAAGTACACAGTATATTATTTTTGTTTGAAATCATTTTTTTATTTTCCTATATATTATTATCTACAATTTCATGGACAAAGTTTCTTTATTTGAGGTTTAAAAAATCGGAAATAAAATAAGTCCCAAAAATTACTTAATGATGAATAAATAAATGGGATTTTTATTAGATTTATTGGCCCTTATCTCCCCCTACTTTATTCCTTGTCGACTCAGTCATCAAGATGCCTAGGTCTCAGGGTTTAGGGTCATAAAATACCTTTGGCATTTTATTCTTATTCTTATTCTTTTCTTTATTCTATAATTTTGGCATTAAAAACAATATTATTTACACAATAAATGGAATAAATGATGGATGTTAATTTGTACAAAATAATGCTATATACATGCACTTGCTAGGGATTTTAAGGCCTAAATGATAGAATAATGGTGATGAAATGGGGATTCATCATCCCATATACTTGCCTTTGCTAGTCCCTAACAAAAACTTATGCAATAAGTGCAGAAAATAAAAAATGAAGAAAAGAAAAAGAAAGAAAGTGGATTGAATTTAATTCTCAAACTTGTCTTCACAAAATCAAAGTTTGGAGCTCAGGTCAGACCTTGGTGTGAGAATGTGTGTGGAACCTGGTCGGGAACCAGATTTAAAACACAATAGCCTTCGAGAGTCACAAAACTCGGTTCAAACTACCTCAATAGCCATGTTAGAACTAGTCTACATCATACACAAACCCTTATGACTATGAAGCTGAATTGTTTAGTGCAAGTGAGAGTGGCTTTTCCCAACTGAAATGACAAAAGAATTGACTTCTCCAACATGAAAACCCATTTATTCCGCAATCCAGCAACTCTTTCCTTGAGGAACGAGGTATTCCCTTCTAAGTTCAAGTGCATCCGATTCAAGAGGAAGGGGTGAAGAGAAGAATGGACAATAGCCAATGTAGATACATATCCCGGGATGCATGACCAGTGTAGTCAAGTCATCCGGCTGCATGCTTACAAATGTATGACTTTGAAGCTCAAGCTTTCTTATTGACTATACAAATATGTACACTCCGACAAGCATTTTATTTTCAATCAGGCCTGCCCATTTTTTGGAGTTTTTGCTTTTTTCATTTTTTTGAAATACTATATACAACAGCATTTACATAAGGAGTTTTTCCTCTTGAACCCGAAGACTATCCATCTTTTGAAGCATTATTGCAACACACACACACTCTCCTGTCTTTAGACATTGACGCCACTGGACGGGTTGGGGCACACTTCCCTCCCTAGACAAGGACGAATGTTTCCACTCGTGTGCGTCTCATATCGGCAAATCCAATCCCCTCACCGCTCCAACTTAGTTGAGTCAAGTGAAAGGTGCAAATGTCCAAGTTAGGTCACGACTAACAAGAGTCATGTGTGCGTCTCGAAAAGTTCTTGTTAGTCAATTGAGGTGACCTGAACCCAGCCCTAAGTCTCAAAGAATTAAGTCTAAATAGACTTGAAGTACCTCAAATCTAGTTCCCATAAGGTTCCAATGAAGTTAGGTGCATTAAGGTCCAACCATGCTCCAATATTCGACTTTACTTAGACTAGTTCAATTATCAAACTCAACCCGAAAATAGGAATGCTATGCAAATGCCATATACAATACAATGACAATATTTTTATGATGCAATTTTCAAAGTTTTGAACTTTTTATGGATTTTTGAAAAGGTTTTGCAATTTTTTTGGATTTTTTCAAAAAATTTTGCAAATGTTTTTGGATTTTTTCAAAACAAAAGATTTTGGAAAAGAAAACTAAGTACAAATATTTACACGGGGATGCTTCTTTTATTTACACGAGTTGGGGTTTTTAAGAATTTACACAAAATATGTTTTTTATAGATATATATAATTGGTAAAAAAATTTTATTTATTTGGATGATGTATATATTCCTCAAACTTATTTGAAAATAATTTAACAAACTATAGTCCAAAATATTTTTTTGCAAATAATTTTTGCAAACATATACAAGCATTTGAAAATCATTTTGTAAAGGTTTTTTCAAATAGTATATATAGATTTTTCAAATATTTTTGCAACCATTTTCAAGACCATTTAGAAATAGTTTTTCAAAGCATTTTTATTTCACACAAAGAAAAGAAATTTTTACAAACAAAATATTTTTACAAAGGTTGAAAATATCTGACCAAAAATTTTTCCAAATTGTTTTCAAAAGATTTCCAAACAGATTTTCAAACATTTTGCAAAAAATATTTTATCTTATTTATTAATCAATATATAGAAAAAGAATTCGAGGAATACTAACCATCTTTTGATTTAATGAATTGTGTATGTATATATAGTATTGTATACAACATTTTAGCCATATTATTGAAAATACAAAAGTACAATTTATGGCTAAAGTATATATGCAGTATATACGACCCCCTATGCTTAGCTTGAGCTATGTAATCAAAGATTAGAGAGAAAAAGAGAAGATATAACTCGTACCGCGTATAGAAAAAGCCTAAAGAATAAATGAATGAAAGAATGAAGAAAGGAATGAATGAGAAGTCGACCGTCCCCCTATACTTAGGATCAACTAAGCCTAAGTATAGCAGGTTGTACACAAAGCAAGGAGAGTCAAGGGTGGGAATGAACATATCACACTCAGTCTGTCTCCCCCAATACTTAGGGAGAGATATCCCTATGTATAGACAAGAAGAGGAGTCAGTGGATGGGATCAAAGAATGACAAAAAAACTCAGGGTGCGCACCCCCTGTACTTAGGACAAAGTACGTCCTAAGTATAACTCCAGTCAAAAAGGTGCAACACCTTTTCGGTAGAAAAAGAAAAATGAAAATGAAAATAAGAAAAGAAGAAAAAAGAGATGAAGATAGAAGAAAAAGAGAAAATCATGAAGAGAATGTATTCATTACTCCCCCTATACTTAGGTAAAAGATCCCTAAGTATAGGCAACAACAAGAGTGATGAAACAGAATGAAGAAGGAACACTCGGCTCGTCCACCCCCCTACTTAGGACAAAGTATGTCCTAATCAAGGCAACACTCAGAAATGAGGTGGATGAGCGAAACAGTGGATGGACAGAGGAAAACGAAAGCGGATGTACAAAGAGATGGATATACAAAGGATCAAGAAGGTAGAAAGCAAACCTTCTTACGTGATCGCTGAGGAATGGATCTGACAAGGTGTAGGTCAATATCGGGTCATCAAGGGACACAACCCAATCTGGATCGACCTGTTGAAAATCCTCAGCGATCTCAAAGCGAAAAGGCATGAACTGGTCAGTGGAAGAGTGTGGTCAGGTGAGGCCTGGTAAGTCTCCGCTAGGTCATCATCAAAATGAAATGGGACAAACTCATCTATGGAAGTAGTCAAGTCAGGTCCGTCATGTGGAGTCTCGCAGATATCAAAGTGAAAAGGCTCGAACTCAGTAGTGGAAGTAGTAAGGGCATAAAATACCTTTGGTATTTTATTCCTTTTCTTTTCTTATTCTATAATTTTGGCATTAAAAATAATGTTATTTATGCAATACATGGAATAAATGATGGATGTTAATCTGTAAAAAATAATGCTATATACATACATTAGCTAGGGGGTTTAAGGCCAAATGATATAATAAAGGTGATGAAATGGAGATTCATCAACCCTCCATCATCGTCTAACCCCCTTGCAACGGAGATCCACACCCGTTGTAGGTACTAGACCACCGAGGATGAATTTTTCTTCTTTTTTCTACTTTTGATTAATTCCAACCATTAGATCATGGATTGGTTTGATTAACTCATTCATCTGATTGAGTTAATGAACTAAACTAACGTAGGGTCATGGGTGTAAAACAGATCATTTATTCAGGATCTTGAGTGTAATTCATGATTATCCAGGGTTATGTATGTAATTACAAAATTAATCAGGATTATGGGTGTAAATATCCTATAATAAAAATGATTTCAAGAAAAAACCCTTGTACATTATGTAAATAATAACACTCTGAAAAAACCGCAAAGCTTAACTTGTCAGATCAATATCTTCTCCATCAAAACTAAAAATTAATGTAACTCACTTTCATTGTACTCCAAATTAATTAATCTTTAAAATGGAGGTGGTTTCATAAAAATCAGATTTAAGGTGTGAAATGTGCCTTTTTGGGGTACTATTGTATATAATACTTATGTATATTATTTGTATATAATATGTACATTTATTTTCTTTTTATTTTAGTATAAATTGAAAAATAACTGTATATATTGTATTTGACTTATATAAAGTATTAATAAAAATAATAAAATCAAAAATATGCAAAAATAAATTCTTGTATATATTGTACATGTACCACTATGTATATTGTAAAATACTACTATTTATTGACCCTAATAAATTAATTCACAAAAATAAAATAAAAATATCATTAAAATCCTTTTAAAATAGTGTAAATTAAGGAATTATTAAATTATGTATATATCTATAAAAATAATATATTAAAAATCAAGGTGTTGTAAATATAGGCATATATAACTACAAATAATATATTTTATTTATTTTCTCCCTTGTATATATTTTATTTAATTATTAAAAATCACCAAAATTAAGATAATTAAATTTCTAACATTTTATCATTACATTATTTTCTTACTTTTAATCCATTTTCGATTTTATTCCATTATTCCTTATTTTCCATGCTATTTTGTTGTCTTCTATCATTGTCTTGTAGCGAGGCTGGCTTCTGATTGGTTGAGCCCGGGTCTGTTGAAGCGGGTCAACTATCCATTCAACGCCCATCCCCCGCTTTTCCGCTTACCAGTTCCTCTTCTCCAAATTCTCCCACTCTATTTGTCGTTTAACACCCCCATTCCTTCTCCTAATTTGTAGCCCTAATAACTGACTCTCTTGCCTCAATTCACTCCCATTTCAAATTTCAAAACTCACCAGACATGTTTCCTATATATGCAGCCAATTCTTCCTCCGTACGGTTTGATCTGTTTTTCACCAATTTCTTTTCCCGCTATTGGTCTAGGAGCGATGAGGTTGTGGCAGATCTTTGCCCCCTTTTATTTGGAGTGCTGGAGATCAGTGAAGAACATGATCCATACGATCACCGAATCTCCTCCACCTTCGTGCAACTTCTTTGCCTGATGCATCAGATCGAGGTGAAACCCTCTCTTCTTCCACCATTAGGTTATCGTTAGTTTAATTTTTTTGATTTTATTTTTTGCTTTTGTGTTTTGATTCTTTATTTATTCAGATCAGATCCTTCATCACGTTCCTCCCATATGCAAGATCAAAGTTGTTCCGACCACTTTCTTCCATCTCCGACCTTCCGCTCATATTCGCCACTCCATTTTCCATGCCCCTTCCAGACGTGATCACCTCCAGATCGCATCAGATCAGGAGATGAGCTCCCATTCCGATCATCATCATCGGAGCCCCCATCCACCTTCCATTTCTTCTAATTTTTGACCTAATAATTCATCTAGAGTCTTCCTTCGAGCATTAGCAATAATTTACAGGATCAAGGGGTGTGACTGGGATCAAGGAAGATGATCTGGAGGAGGACTTCGGGAATCCGACCATCTAGACCTCCAGATTTTTGAATCGATGTCATCGAACTTCATCGGAATAGCTGATCGACGTGAGGAGCTTGCAGAAGAGTGCCTGGATCGTTAGAAGGTGAATTGAGTGGAGATCGAGCGGCTTCGATCGATCAAACTTCATCAGAGAGGTTCTTCCGTGTTCATCCAAATAGATTCAGAAATGACTGATCCAGAATGTTGATGCTAGATTACATTGAGTCCGTTTGATTTGCCCCAAAGCTGCACTGTTCGATAACATTTCCAGATCCAATCCAGACCATTCAAAGACATTTCAACTTCAACCATCCGATCAACAACCAGATTCATCGCAGCCATCGATCCAGGTACATGGATTAAGGGTAAAATTGCACCATAACCTTGCATATTTTCTATTTTATAAATAAGACCTAAGAAGACACGTGTCATTCAGGACTTCGTTGAACATTTTCATTTCTTTGATTTGGCATTTATTATAATCACGGTTTAGTCCTGCTTGACACGTGCTTTACGCATGACTATTAGAGAAAATTGCAATAAAAATTCCATAGGTTTTGTGTTATTGTTCAACCCATGGAATTAAAATATTTGCACTTAAGTCCCTGCTAGAGCAACTCACTTGCGTTGCACGTACTTTCTTGGGAACATTTAATCCTACGTTTATTTACTTGTTATCCATAAGTCTTTTAAATAAAATTAATTACATCCATACCCATGTGTATTAGAGAATTATTTTGTTTATTAATTGTGTGGATAAATTAGCTGACATTTATTAAAAAAAATGAAAAAAATCCCTAATTTCCTGCTTATCTCTTTTATAAACACTAATCTTTATTTTGAATTTTAATCATTTTTATTATTTTTAATAATTCAGAGCTCCAAGAATTATTCAGTTTGCATAAAAAATCAATAAAAAATATAAAAATGTTCTAAAAATTCTAAAAAAATTCTATTTGCTTATTTTGATTTATTTTTTCTCACCAATTTTCATTCGCTAATTCTTCATAAAAACCAAAAAATAGAAAGTATTGAAAACACTAAAGAATCATTTTAAATCACATAAAATCCAAAAAAAAATCGAAAAAATACTTCTGGAAAAATAAAAAATTCATCTTTATGTTTGTGTATTTTTTTCTATTTTTAATTTCATTTTCTGTTTTAAAAATAAAAAACATTTGCTTTGTTTCCTATTTGCATTTTTCTCCATTTTTCATTCATTTGAAAACCCAAAAAAATAGAAAAATTTTGGAAAAATCACAAAAACATCAAAAATTGGAAAACACAAAAATAAATTAACTTTAATTTTCTCTTTATATTTTTGACATATTTTAAAATCTTAAAAGTTCCATTTTCTTACTTTATCTTTATTTCTCTTATTTGTTTTATTTCCTTTTGTTTTAAAATTGAAAACATCTGTGAAATTTAATAATCATTAAAAATTTATAAAATAATTAAAGAATAAAAATATTATAAAAAATCAAAATTGCATTTAAAACAAATTTTCCCAAAAACAAAGAGTAGTGTGCATAGATTTTCCTCGTTTCTTTCATTATTTTTCATTGAACTAATAACCCTCAAGATTTTAGTAGCCTCCCTGAGTTCGATCATGTACGTTACACAGGTAATTAAATAGAAAAACTATTTTGCTACATTTCTTCATTATATTTGGCTTGAGAGTTCTTCAATAATTTTTGTTGAGGGATTTTTAGGGTTGCAACGACGTTGCCTTAAATTTATTAATTAAAACTCCGGACTTCCCTGCTCAACACCCCATTATTCTAGACTGACGATTCCTTCACACAACAAAGGCGATTGTCAACTACGGGTATGGGAAGGTCACCTTCCACTCCATCTCCGATAAAATTTCCATGGATTTGGTTAGTGAACCGAAAGCGACGTCTGATATAGGGAAAGCAGAATCAACAACAGATTGTGATATTGTGGATATCCAAGTCCATCAATTTCTTGAATGATAGCATCATACAAGAAATCTTCTCTTCTGAGGATGACTTGGATAGTAGAGTCAGCCCATGACTCCTTGCTGATTGGAGTCTGAATCTGAATTCGAGTCACTGAGTAGCATGTTCGAAGAAGATTCAAGGGTCCGAACATGAAGAGTTCATTACATATATGTTCGACACATTTATTTTTGAGCCAAGAGTGATAGAGGTGGACAACACCTCATTGAAATTAGCAGATCGGCGATCTTCCAACACCGTTTTTGAAGTAACCGTGGGGCAAGCTCAGTAATGAGCGAAACTTAAGCCTCTCCCAACAAGTCTGAAGTACATATTCCTTGCATGTGAAGAGAATATGTATCAAGTCATCATCATCACCAGATCGGCCCTGGATCAAGAATCTCGACTTCTCGAGGTTCTAGAAAAGAACTGCAAGGCACTTGGTTGGAAAGTCTTAGATCTTTAAGGGATAAATCTGAGTTTGTGTTCACACCACATCTATTTAGAAGATGATTGCAAGCTGTCTCAAGAATTCCAGAGAAGATTGAATATGAAATTATAGGATGTAGTGATGAAAGAAATCACGAAGTGGTGTGAGACATGCTTCATTTATCCTGTCTCTGACTCAAAATGGGTGAGCTCCCTGCATGTAGTTCCTAAGAATCAGAGCTCACTGTAGTGAAGAATGACCAAGGAGAGGCGATCTCTACCCGAGTACCGACATCTTGGCGTGTGTGTGTTGACTACTGCCATCTGAATTTAGCAACGAAGAAGGAACATTTCCCTCTGCCATTCATCGATCAAGTTCTTGAGCGACTTGCAAAGAAAGAATACTTATGTTTCTTAGATGGGTACTCCGGGTATAATCAAGTGGCGATCACCCCCGAAGACCTAGAGAAGACAACTTTCACATGCCCATTTGACACCTGTTCTTTCAGAAGGATGCCCTTTGTCCTATGTAATTCTATGACAACTTTCCAGAGGTGCATGCTTACCGTCTTTGCTGATATGGTCAGGAGTTTTCTTGAAGCTTCATGGATGATTTCTCCGTCGATGGTGACAACTTCGATTCTTTTCTTCACCGCCTAGACAAAGTACTTCAAAAATACTGTGAAGTCAATCTTATACTATCATAGGAAAAGAGCCACTTCATGGTTACAGAAGGAATAGAACTGGGCCACCTCGTCTCCAAGAGAGACATGGAGGTCGACCCGACGAAGGTGAATGTGATCCCAAAACTCATGCCACCTCAGAATGTGAAGAACGTGAGGTCATACTTAGGGCATGTCAGCTTCTATCGCCGGTTCACTAAGGACTTCAGTAAACTTACCCAACCTCTCACTAAGCTGCTCTGCAAGGAGACCAAGTTTATTGTCGACCAACAAGTTCTCCAATCATTTTATCAATTGAAAGAATTATAGGACAAAGAAGGAATAAGTTGCCCTACACTATTTACTACACCAACAAGATGCTCGATGAAGCATACAGAAATTATATAGTCACAGAAAGGAGCTATTGGTGGTAGTTTTTACGTTAGAGAAGCTCAGATCCTACCTTCTTGGATCGAAAGTCATAGTTTTCACTGACCATTCTGCCATCCGATACTTACAACAGAAGAAGGATACAAAATCCAGATTACCCAGATGGATCCTTCTCCTCTAGGAATTCGACTTAGAAATCAGAGATGAGCCCAACGTTCAGAATGTTGTGGCAGATCACCTCTCTAGAATTGAAAGCCAAGATACTTAGCTGAGAAGTACACCGATCACGAAAACATTCCCTGAAAAATCAATTCTCAGCATGACATCTCTCCCTTAATATGCCAATATTGTGAACCACCTCGTCTCTGGGGTGGTCCCCCAATATTGGATGAGAATCAAGAAGTACAAATTCATGTCTGTGTCCATTTTTACCAGTGGGTAGATCTACACTTATTCAGGGAAGGAGCAGATTGCATATGGCGTTGGTGTATTCCTCAGGAGAAGTACACAAGTGTCCTTAAGCACTACCATAAGCTCAAATCAGACAGACACCATTTTGGGAGAAGAACGACAACAAAGATATTGCGATTTGTCCTCTGATGGCCTACACTTTTTAAGGATGAAAATGATTATGTGAAGCCTACACCGACTGCCAAAAAATGGGAAAATCCTTGGTGTCATAGACATCATGCACCTCAAATTCATCCAGATATCTGATGTGTTCGATGCACGGGGCATCGATTTTATGGGTCCATTTCCTAACAATCAAGACTGGGAATACATCCTTCTTGCCATTGATTATGTGAGTCGATGGGTGGAATCCATTCCAGCTCGAGCTACAGATAGTAGAACATGCTGCAAATTCCTGAAAGATAACATCTTCTCGTGGTTCAGATTTCCAAAAATTCTGAATATAGACGGTGGAAACCAATTTATCAATAAGGAGGCCAAGTTATTAACGAAAGAGTACAACATCAATAAATGAGTAGCATCTCTTTATCATACGTAGTCAAATGGCTTTATAGAGTTTTCCAACAGAAAAATCAAGACATTATTGAAGAAACTAGTAAGGCCGGATAGAAAGAACTGGTCGTAACTTCTAGACTCAGTTCTCTGGGTATACCGGACAACCTACAAGTCTCCCTTGAGCATGTCTCCCTATCTCCATGTCTATGGAAAGCCATGCCATCTGCTAGTGGAATTGATTCACAAATCACTGTGGCCAGTTAATATCTACAACCTCGATTCGTATAAAGGTGGTCAACAGAGAAAACTGGATCTGAAAAAACTCCTGGAATTCAGAGATTACGCGTACGACAACATCTTGATATATAAAGAGAAGGTCAAATGCTGGCACGATAAGCACATCAAAAGAAAGACCTTTGAACCTGGACAGAAAGTTTTGTTGTTTGATGCAAAATTGAAGATCTTCACAAGAAAATTGAATAGCAAATGGACAGGGCCGTACAGAGTCCAGGCCGTACGTGACAAGGGAAGTGTACTGATATCAGAATTGTCAGCTGATGCACAACCCTTCATAGTCAATGGTCAGTTTCTGAAGCCGTACTTAGTGCATGATACATTCCTTACTGTTGTTAATTTCGTACAAGTCATTTTTATTGATGAGTTCACCACTGTGATAGCTTCGGTGGGGCCGAACAATGCTCCTATAAATGTCTTTGATTATATTAGATTTTCTTCTTTTCAAATTCAATCTTCTGTGTTGCCCTCACCCCATTCATCAGTGCTATACTTAGGATATGCTTCGTCCTAAGGGGGGGGGGTTGAGTGTCCTTGGGTTATTCATTATTCTTTCTCTCACTTGCCCCCTAATTTTTGACATTCTGTCTATACTTAGGTATATTTTACCCTAATTATATGGGGAACATGCCGATACCATTGATTTCGTAAATTCTGATCCTCAGTCATCCCTATTTTGTACACAACCAGCGACGCTTAGGATTAATTGATCTAAAGTATAGGAGGGATGATTGACTTCTCATTCTTTATTTTCAGTCGTTCTTGTATAGACTCTCCTATACTTAGCACGAGTTATGTCTTCATTTTTTTCTCTGAAATATGAGGACATGGTTCAAACTAAGTATAGGGGGTCGATATACGTTGTATATACGTTAGCCATAACTCGTACTTGCATATTTTTAATAATATGGCTAATACACCAAACAATTAATCAATTGTAAATAGTACATGGTAAATATGTGAATTTTTTTCAAAAAATATTTGCAATTATGGTTAATAAATCGATTAAAATATTTTGCAAAATATTTGAAAAATGGTTGGAAAATTCTTTGGAAAATCATTTGAAAACTATCCGGTAAGTATTTTGTAAAATGTTTTTAAACCTTTGTAAAAATATTTTGTTTGTAAAAGTTCCTTTTATTTATTTGAATAAAATGTTTTGAAAATTTATTTGCAAATGATTAGAAAAATGGTTGAAAAAATACTTTGAGAAACCTACACATACCATTTGAAAAATGTTTGAAAATGATTTTCAAATTTTATAAATATTTGTAAAAAATATTTGTCAAATTATTTGCAAAATAAAGTTTTTGAAATGTTTGTTAAAATAATTTCAAAATTATTTTGAGAACCCTGTTCATAATTAAAATAAATAAAAAGTTTTTGCAAACCTTGTAGATAAAAACTTGTAAATAATAACTGACTCAATGCCTAGTGTAAATTCTTTCAACCAACTCTTGTAAATACACATGCACTCCCGTGTAAATATGTGCACATAATTATTTCACTAACTCTTTATTTCTCGAAAAAACCCCAAAATTTTACAAAGCCAAAAATCTATAAAATTTTGCAAAATGTTTTTGGAATTGCAAATAAATATGCAAATCTTTTCAAAAATTCCATAAAAAGTTTAAAATCAGAAAATTGCTTTATAAAAATATTTTGTTGCATTGTACATATCATCTGCATTTTTCAGAATAATCAAGACAATTGAACATGTCAAAATAAAGTGTGAACATTGGATCTTGGTGTTGGACATGCGAGCCCACGATGAGCCATTATGCAATAAATGTTATTGCGAATATCATTCCCTGAATTGAAATGAATAACAGATAATTTGCATAATAGGTCCCTTAATACAATTAGGGTTATGTACCATGGCCATCTTAATGATCATACAATTGTTGATTCATTTATTGAATCATAGAGGATGGTGCTATGATGAATATCTAAAGAGTTAGATTGAGGACTTATCAAGCACCGTCAAAATGACTATTAAGAGAGGATCTCCAGCCTGAGTAGGAGATGTCAATCCTTTCTCATTTAGGCTGATATCTGACGGACCTCTTGATGCAGGTCCTCTGCATGAGAATAGAGATTCGGAGGTGTCAGATTAGTTAGGTCAAAGAGTTGACTTAACGAGATCGAGATAACCAAAGTCCTATGTCGTATGTTATCATGATATAGGCATGCATCCTCAGACCAGAGACAGATGTGTTACTACATGTCTGAATATGTACATTTGGCAGACCAATAGGGTGATGACCTAATCAAGGTCTATACACCGACACGCTGGTGTGCATACAAGGGCATATGAGTAATATGATCTCTCAAAGGGATCATACAGGTTCATTACTGAACCGGAAGACATGAGCTCACTCATGAGATATTGGGAAGAATCAAATTCCGTGCACGGTCGTCTCGCTTTGGAAGCTTGACCGAATTTGTAGGTTTGATACATACTTTTGGAAAAGTATATGATCAGCACCTGGGTATGATATATGCTTTTGGAAAGCATGTGATCGATACCGACTCCCAGTGATCGAATGAGAAACTTGATGATAAAACTCTGAAGTAGACAGTGTAAAATTGATCTTATACTTCAGGTTTATTCTGGGTCTTCCAGTATGCAGGATGTACAGGTATTGGGAATACCTGAGGGTGATGTGATCATAAACGATTGTATAACCATGACGCTTCCATAATAGGGAGTGATGAAACATGTCTGGATTTTAGTGACTCCTCTTAGTAGAGAAGTAATCTGATCTTGGTCCAAATATCGAACATTGATCTGAATGTGATCAAGATGCAATGAGAAGATTAGATTTACGGTCTTGATTTAAACAAGCATCTATGGGAGGCTTGAGATCTGGATTTGAGATGTGATCTCAATATCCAAGTCACTATACGTGGAACAACACAATCGCCCTATCCTTATCTCCAAGTATTAGCAAAGAAAACACATTATCCTTGAAAGAATTCAAGATAATTTCATTGTTGATATACGTATCCAAGCATTGAGTAAATTGGTAATTAAATGTGATTTAATTATCATGATTAATATGAATTCGATTCATATTATAAAGAGAGTTATCTTAGAGAATTAAATGTGATTTTATTATCAAAGATGTGAACAATGTGAATGCGATTCATATTATTTGGGAACATGAGAATAGAGATCCAAGATGATTAAATGTGATTTAATTACCATGGATATGAATAATGTGGATAACACTATCCATATTAATCATATATATATATTATAAATGTGATTTATAATATATAAGAGAGAGAGAGAGGGCTATTTGTAATTTACATTTATTAATTAAATGTTGATGTGAATTAGATTCACATTGGACATTAAATTGAAAATAATTTACATTTTATTTTGGGTTGTGAATGTGATTCACAAATTTCTAATGACAAGATTGCAATGTTTACAAAATAGATTGGATTTATTTTTGTGAAATAATTTACAACAAAAGTTATTGCAAATATTGGAGAGAATCATGAGATAATGTAATCTCATGTAATAGGAGAGAGACATCCACCTTCCATATAGGAAGAGTGGATGGCCACAATTCCTATAAGGAATATGGTGGCCGTCCACCCTCCTTATGGAAGGAGGCTTGCCTCCTTCCTATTTCTCTAATGGAGATTGATTTGATATAAATCAAATTATATTTAATATATATTTGATTTTATTAAATTAATTGTTTTTGGTTTTTACCAACACAAATGTTGGCCATTAAAAGAAACACAAATCAATGTGAGCCATTGGATTTGTGTTGTCCATGGATTGAGATCCATGGATCCCAAAATATTATAAAAGAGAGGCACCCCCTTTGCTCTTCTTTACACAATGAGAACATAAGTCTCTCACTCTCTCTTTCTCTCTACACATCCACTCTCTCTCTCATATGGCCATCCACCATGGATGCCTTAGAGAGAGTCTTCATCGCCGCAGCGTCGTTGTTATGTTGCTCGATTGTTTGCTTGTGGATCTGCATCTCCTTCGGTGTGCCTCACTTGTGAAGAAGACATCGGATCTCGTGTGTCGAGATCAGGAGATCCACCGCTTGGATCATCAACATGGATTGCGAGAAGCACGTGTTTCATCAACACGCTCGCAAGCGTCACCTCCATCGCATTGGACTTGAGACAGGAGGTCTCTTCATTTAGAGACCCGATCGCAACCACGCTTCAAGAGGTAATCCTATTACTTGTTTATGGTTTATATGAAACAATCTGAGAAGTGTTCTTGGATCATGTGGTTTCATCACATGAAAAATTTTTAATTTCCGCTGCCTCGAGCAACTAGTGCGGCTAGTCACTCCCGATCGCATACGATGCGATCCTCACACTTCCGTGATGCGCTGAAGGACCTCCCCATATCCTTTAAGTGGTATCAGAGCCAGGTTGAAGGTTTCGGATACGATCCATAAACCTAAGCTGACTTGGGTTCGTTATGGTTTGCAAAATGTTTATCGCATTTTATTTTCACATCTCAGTTTTGTGATTATTTTCGGCCCTGTTTAAATTGTTTAAACACTAAAATAATAATTGTATTTTGTTACTCATTAAATAAGGAAACCTTAGGATCTGAGTTTGCTTGATTTCGAATCCGTTTGCTCAAGTTATGATCAAATTAGTGAACATGTATCCACTGTTTCGGGGACTGCGAATCTTAACGTAATTAAGGAGTTAATTACTGTTTAAAAACGTCTTGAAATGCGTTCAAATCACTTAGGTTCTGTTGTAAATCATATTATCAAACTTTGGAAACTTACTTTGCTTAATTTGGATTTAAATTGATTGAGATATGCTAATTTTAGTAAGTGAGGGTCACTGCTGGAAATTACTTTCCTAATCAAGAACCCTGTGATTGTCATTTAATCAATTAGTGAAATTAAATGATTTAAATTCCTGGAATAATTATGGAAAAATATTTGTGAAATATTTGATGATAATTATTTCCTTAAATTACATTACCTTAACCAATAATTGATTAGATATGATCTAGATCAGAATTGGTTACACAATCCACTTTCCAACAAACATGTTGCTTGAATAGATTTTGGGATTTGTTAAGCAAATCTCATTATAATGTTAATCAAAAATGTTTTGATTATTATATATGGTATAATTTCAGTTGAAATACCGATGATCATCTCAAGTACAAAGTGATCTATTTTGCATAATCCCTTGCCGAGGTGGATATGGTGTCTAGTCAGGGAGCATTGGGGTAGCAAGTGAAGGATATGGTTAGATACTTAAGTGCATCATGGAAGCGTGAGGATCGCATCGTATGCGATCGGGAGCGACTAGTCGCACTAGTTGCTCGATGCAGCGGAAATTAAAAATTTTTCATGTGATGAAATCACATGATCCAAGAACACTTCTCGGATCGTTTCGTCTAAACCATAAACAAGTAATAGGATTACCTCTTGAAGCGTGGTTGCGATCGAGTCTCTAAACGAAGAGACCTCCTGTCTCAAGTCCGATCTGACAGAGGAGATGCTTGCGAGCGTGTTGATGAAACACGTGCTCCTTGCAATCCATGTTGATGATCCAAGCGGCAGATCTCCTGATCTCGACACACGAGATCCAACGTCTTCTTCACGAGCGAGGCACACCGAAGGAGACGGAGATCCACGAGCAAATGATCGAGCAGCATAACGACAATACTGCGGCGATGGAGACTCTCTCTAGGGCATACATGGTGGACGGCCACATGAGAGAAGTAGAGAGACTTATGTTCTCTTGTGTAAAGAAGAGCAAATGGGTTGCCTCTCCTTTTATAATATTTTGGGATCCATGGATCTCAATCCATGGACAACACAAATCCAATGGCTCACATTGATTTGTGTTTCTTTTAATGGCTACGATTTGTGTTGGTAAAAACCAACAACAATTAGTTTAATTTAGACTAAATCTATATTGATAAATCAATATAAATCAATCCCAAATTAAATCAAGCAATCATGGAGATTATTGGAATGAAGATTGCCTCCTTCCATAATATGGGATTTGGTGGCAATCTCATGTAATCTTATGATATCTCATGAGATTACATTATTCCATGGAAATCTCCAAGATTTACAACAACACTTGTTGTAAATTATTCAACAAAAATAATTCATAATTATGTTGTGAGTGATGCAATCTTGCCATTGGAAAATTGTGAATCACATTCACAACCCAAAATAAAATGTAAATTACATTTTCAATTTAATGTACAATGTGAATCCAATTCACATCAACATTTAATTAACAACTGTAAATTACAAATAGCTCTCTCTTATATATTATAAATCACATTTATAATATATACGATTAATATGAATATTTCTATCCACATTATTCATATCCATGATAATTAAATCACATTTAATCATCTTGGATCTCTTTTCTCTTGTGCCCAAATAATATGAATCACATTCACATTATTTACATCTTTGATAATCAAATCACATTTAATTATCTAAGATATCTCTCTTTATAATATGAATCAAATTCATATTATTCATGATAATTAAATCACATTTAATTATCAATTCACTCAATACTTGGATACATATATCAACAATAAAATTATCCTGAACTCTTTCAAAGATAATGCACTTTCTCCACGGATACTTGGAGATAAGGACATGATGATTGTATTGTTCCACGTATAGTGACTTGGATATTGAGATCACATCTCAAATCCAGATCTAGGGCCTCACATATATGCTTGATTAAATCAAGACCGCAAATCTAATTTTCTCATTGCATTTGAATCACATTCAGATCAATGTCCAATATTTGGACCAAGATCAGATTAATTCTCTACAGAGAGGAGTCACTAAAATCCAGACCTATTTCATCACTCCCGAGGAATGGAAGCGTCATGGTTATATAACCGTTTATGATCACATCACCCTCAGGTATTCCCAAATACATGTACATCCTGCATACTGGAAGACTCAGAATAAACCCGAAATATAAGATCAATTTTACACTGTCTACTTCAGAGGTTTTATCATTAAGTTTCTCATTCAATCATTGGAAGTCGGTATCGATCATATGCTTTCCAAAAGCATATATCATACCCAGGTGTTGATCATATACTTTCCAAAAGCATATATCAAACCTACAAATTCAGTCAAGCTTCCAAAGCGAGACGACCGTGCACGGAATTTGGTTCTCCCCAATATCTCATGAGTGTGCTCATATCTTCCGGTTCAGAAATGAACCTCTATGATCCCTTTGAGAGATCATATTACTCATATGCCCTTATATGCACACCGGCGCGTCGGTGTATAGACCTTGATTTGGTCATCAACCTATTGGTCTGCCAAATGTACATACTCAGATATATAGTAACACATCTGTCTCCGGTCAGAGGATGCATGCCTATATCATGACAACATACGACATAGGACTTTGGTTATCTCGATCTCGTTAAGCCAACTCTTTGACCTAACTTATCTAACACCTCCGAATCTCTATTCCTATGCAGAGGACCTGCATCAAGAGGTCGGTTAGATATCAACCTAAATGAGAAAGGATTGCCATCTCCTACTCAGGGTGGAGATCATCTCTTAACAATCATTTGACAGTGCTTGATGAGTCCTCAATCTAACTCTTTAGATATTCATCCAAGCACCAACCTCTATGATTAAATATATGAATCAACAGTTGTATGATTATCAAGATGGCCATGGTACATAACCCTAATTGTACTAAGGGACCTATTATGCAAATTATTTATTCTTCATTTCAGATCAAGGAATGATATTTGCAATAACATTTATTGCATAATGGCTCGCCGTGGGCTCGCATGTCCAACAGCATGTTGCACCGTGTGCGGTCTACCCCACTCCCGTCGGTACTGGCCATGACAGCGGGTAGGGTTGGTATAATGCTTAAGAAATCATGATGTATCTAATTATTAAAATTTGAAATAATACGTATTTAAGATAATACCATAATTCAAGTAACTATGAAAATGTTTGTTGGATATTAATTGGATCATTAATTTAATATGACTAGATTAATTGGAATCCAATTCAAACTAAAACACTCTATTATTAATGGAGATGTTATTTCCCTTGGAAGAATTAATGATAATGAATATGATTCATGATGATTAATTAGAATTTGAATATGATATGGAGGATCAATCCATGGTCTCCTGTCAACGCGGAGGGTTCCGTCGCCAGGGATTGTATGTAGGAGACGCCTGTCCGAAGTGACGGCTCCTGTATGCAAGTGCATCTAGATCGGGCTCTTCGCTTCTCGAAAGAGTAAGGACGTATGCGTAGTGACCCCAATATCGGGTCCTCATATTATTGGGGCGATATTGGATTGCGCATAGCGAGTTGTATTCCTGTTGACGGTTGGTTCAATTAATGACGGGTCAACATCACCTTAGGGGTGGTGGGTCCAGGTGTTAAAGACCAAATTGGGAATTTAAGTTGGACTTGCAAGGTGGAATATGTTCCCGCTTCTCTTTATCCGAGTTGTAGGTTCTCATATTATTGGGATGTAACAAAGATAAGGAAGGAGATCCCAGATCTTGCTTGAGATATAATGGTAAGTATATCTTTTACATTGAAAGTAATTAAGGGAATGAACTTTCAATGTTGACAAGGCAGGACAACTTTGATATAAAAATTCCTAAATCAAAGTAAAATATGTATATATAAATATATACATTTATGCAAATTTCTTATTTCAGATAATCCTTCATTAAACACACTCAATACTATACTCAAAATAACCAGTAAAAATATCATGGATTGGATCCATGATGAAGATATTGTACTTGCAGTTGAACACGTAATGTATGTGATTGCAATGTGCAAGTTTCCTCATAATAATGAAGAATGAAAATTATAATAGACAATAGGACTTCAACCCTATGGTTTGTATGTCTCTATAGTCCTGATCTATCATCGAATGTATTTTGGAAGTGACATGTCGATGATGATCGTAATTGTCAAATAATCCTTATAAAATTCTAAGAAGATATTCTGGCATACATATGTGCTCTCGTCATTTAATCATGAATGACGTGATCTCTGCATTATGCAGAATGGTGGCTTTATAAGAGATGGTGTATTCAAATTGTTTGAGTACCTACCTGAACCAATGTTTTAAGAGTTTAGATGGATGTAGATACAATGAGTGTCATCATTTTACTATCTATACTCTGGTCATTTATGATGCCTCACATTATTCATATTGTATGAATTGAATGAAGCATGTATAAATATTGAAATACTCTTATATTGATTTTTTTTTGATTTCGACATAAGAGATCCTTTGTCTTGAGCAATGGTTGCTTATAGATTAAGGGAGCACAGTGGAAGCATGGGTTGGACCCAAGTGAGAAGGAACGTCAAAGAGTGGACTGTACTTCTATGACTTCCATATGACATCCAAATAGTTGGATGAATGCCAATACAACAATAAGCCGATATATTGATAGTGTGACTATCTAGACTATCTTGGATCCTTAGAGAAGGACTTGGATAGTGCATCAAGATAATCTACGTATAATCATTGAAATTGACTCTCTTATTTGATAAGATAAAGTCTAATAATTGTATCTCAATCTTCTAATGACACTTGCTGGTTGCATATGTATTAGAAGATTAGAAATTTGATCTTAAAGGTTTAATAGTCATCCACATGGATATTGATGCAGTTGTTGCAACAATCTCTATTGGACTGATAGATTTCATAATTTCACTGGGAGAGCCCTTAGTCTTAGAGAATGTTTAAATGACCTAGATATTAGAATACACTCATTGTTTATTTTTAAAGGTTGGGAATAAACATGAATTCTGGAATAGACCTATCATAAAGAGTTATGATGGAGATATTTCAGATAGTAATCTAAAATCTAATAGACTCTACTAAATTAGAAAATTAATGAATGATTCATTAACATTTCTAATACTGAAATTAAACCTTAAAAGATCAATAGGAGAATGAAGATCATTTGACAATGATCTGGCATCAAGCCTTGGACATTTGTCTATTGATGTGATCAATAGACTAATAAGAGATGAAACTTTAGATTGTCTAAAGGTTCAAATCTTACATACTTGTGAATATTGTATTCAAAAGTTGAAATGTCCAATACTCCCTTCCTTGGAATGGTGTAAGATGTCAAGGTATTCAAGATCTCATACATATTGATGTATGTGAATCATCTATATCATAATAAACATTATTGATATGTGATATCTATTGATGATTATTTGTGATATGAGATTTCTTCTCTTCACTAAGAAACCTTTGAAATGTTCATAGAGTTCACAATTTTGGTTTAGAACCAAAGTTTGAAGGAAGATTAAATGAATTTGATCTAATCTAGGTAGTCAGTACCTATTAGATGAATTCATGGAATACCTTATAGAGATATGAATATCCTTTCTATCTCACTCCTAATAAACCTAACTTCAATAGGAGTTGTAGGGAGATACAATTGGATCATGTGTGACATGATATGATCAACGATGAATATTAGCATAATTATCTATTAGTTTCCAAGATATATATGTAGTAGAGACTACTATATATATCCTTAATAAGGTTCCATGCAAGTAAGCTGGAATCTGGCACTGGAGAGTGCTACTTCATTAGGAAAATAAAGGATGGTATTGGATACCTACTTTATGACCTTGAGATTCTTAAAAAAATCCCATCTCTGATAATGTGATTCTTAGATGATGAGACTCTTAAGAATCAAGATGAAAATGAAGTGAAGGAAGTCATTTAATCTTGAGAAGATAATGAGGCTCCTGAAATCGAAAACTAAATAGACAATTAAAGATGAAACATTAATACCTCTTCAAATAAGTTTGAGGATGGATTCCATGTGTTTATTGAATCTGACAATGATCTGTCTTCATATGATGATGCTTCTGAAGATCATATCATGGAAAGATGGATGTTAGCAATAAAGTCTAAAGTAGACTTCATATACAAATGTTGTATGTAGACCCTCGAGGATCCAACTATATGGGTAAGACCCATTATGGTGTAAATGGATCTTCAATAGAAAGAAGGGAACCTGATGAGAAGGTAGAGACCTTCAAATCACGGCTCGTAGCCTTGAGCTGCACACCGAAGAGAAGACATCGCTTGCGATGAGACTTGCTCTTCAGTGACCATGCTTGAACCCATCAGAACATTGCTGACTATAGCTACACAACTTGACTATGACATCTTCATGATGTAAGTCAAAATTGCATTCCTTCATGAGTACCTCTTTGAGGATATTCACATGAAGTAGCCCCAGGGCTTCATGGTTGAGGAAAGCAAGGTGTGTAAGCTAAAGAAACTCCATCTATGGACTCAAATAAGCTTCTTGTAATTGGAACATTGGATCTGATGAATTCATAAATGTTATGATTTCAGATAGTATCTTGATGTACCATGTGAAGCTTAGTGGGAGTGCTATTGTGTTCATCATGCTATACATAGATGATATCCTAATCATTTGGAATGATGTAAGGATAATAATAAGTGTTTTATAGACTGGCTATTCCATACATTGAGATATGATCTCAAGGATACCTCTTAGATCTTAGTTCTGAAGACGTTTAGAAGCAAAGAGAAGAGGGTATTGGGACCGTGACATTAGTAGTACACCTTGGACATATTCCATTTTCTGGAAAATTCCAAGAAAGGCTTCCTTCCCTTAAGATGTGGTAGTGACCTATCTAAAGGGATAGAACCTCAATGAGTGAATGCTAGAACTGCCTGCACTTGAAGTTGAGTGTATGCTAGATGTGTACAAGAGCCAGATGTCTGCCATGCAGTGGGAGTAGTAAACTATTACTAATCCTACTATGGAGATAAAACACTTGATTGTAGTAATAACAATATCTTCAAAGATAATGAAACTTAGAGATAGTGATCTCAAAGTCTTATCTTCAAAAGTTTAAAACCTTGTAGATAGTGATCTATAAGGGTCTTAACTGTAGATACCTTAGGAGATAGAGATCTCCAGGAATAAAGGTATTCTGATAAGGATTATGGGAATGCTGGTTATAATAATTGTTAAGATGTAGTGTCAAGGACACTATAACTGACAATGTTGAGTATTGGTTGCATAAGATACAACTTTCGCATTGGATGCGAACACTGTTACCTTGGGATATGCAAGTGCCGTAAAAGGACTTGGCGTAGTCTCTTGATAACAGAGTGACTGATCAGCTTACCTGGCTACTTTTTAGCCTATGATTGTCACATGAGTGTGGGTTTAAATGATTAGCCCATTAATGGATCTTTGGGCTAGTGGGAGATTATTGGACATGCGAGCCCACGAAGAGCCATTATGTAATAAATGTTATTGCGAATATCATTGCATGATCTGAAATGAAGAATAGATAATTTGCATAATAGGTCCCTTAGTATAATTAGGGTTATGTACCATGGCCATCTTAATGATCATACATCTGTTGATTCATTTATTGAATCATAGAGGCTGGTGCTATGATTAATATCTAAAGAGTTAGATTGAGGACTCATCAAGTACCGTCAAAATGATTATTAAGAGAGGATCTCCAGCCTGAGTAGGAGATGACAATCCTTTCTCATTTAGGCTGATATCTGACCGACCTCTTGATGCATGTCCTCTTCATGGGAATAGAGATTCAGAGGTGTCAAATTAGTTAGGTCAAAGAGTTGACTTAATGAGATCGAGATAGCCAAAGTCCTATGTCGTATGCTGTCATGATATAGGCACACATCCTCTGACCAGAGACAATATGTGTTACTATATGTCTGAATATGTACATTTGGCAGACCAATAGGTTGATGGCCTATTCAAGGTCTATACATCGGCGCACTGATGTGCATACAAGGGCATATGAGTAATACGATCTCTCAGAGGGATCATAGAGGTTCATTACTGAACTGGAAGACATGAGCTCACTCATGAGATATTGGGAAGAATCAAATTCCATGCACGGTCATCTCGCTTTGGAAGCTTGACTGAATTTGTAGGTTTGATATATACTTTTGGAAAAGTATATGATCAATACCTGGGTATGATATATGCTTTTGGAAAGCATATGATCGATACCGACTCCCAATGATCGAATGAGAAACTCGATGATAAAACTCTGAAGTAGACAGTGTAGAATTGATCTTATACTTTAGGTTTATTCTGGGTCTTCCGGTATGCAAAATGTACAGGTATTGGGAATACCTAAGGGTGATGTGATCATAAACGATTGTATAACCATTACGCTTCCATTCCTAGGGAGTGATGAAACGGGTCTGGATTTTAGTGACTCCTCTCAGTAGAGAAGTAATCCAATCTTGGTCAAAATATCGGACATTGATCTGAATGTGATCAAGATGCAATGAGAAGATTAGATTTACGGTCTTGATTTAATCAAGCATCTATGGAAGGCTTGAGATATGGATTTGAGATGTGATCTCAATATCCAAGTCACTATACATGGAACAATACAATCGCCCTGTCCTTATCTCCTAGTATTCATGGAGAAATCAAATTATCCTTGAAAGAGTTCAGGATAATTTCATTGTTGATATACGTATCCAAGCACTGAGTAAATTGGTAATTAAATGTGATTTAATTATCATGATTAATATGAATTCGATTCATATTATAAAAAGAGTTATCTTAGATAATTAAATGTGATTTGATTATCAAAGACGTGAATAATGTGAATGTGATTCATATTATTTGGGAACAAGAGAATAGAGATCCAAGATGATTAAATGTGATTTAATTACCATGGATATGAATGTGGATAACACTGTCGATATTAATCATATATATATATATATTATAAATGTGATTTATAATATATAAGAGAGAGAGAGAGCTATTTGTAATTTACATTTATTAATTAAATGTTGATGTGAATCGGATTCACATTGGACATTAAATTGAAAATGTAATTTACATTTTATTTTGGGTTGTGAATGTGATTCACAAATTTCTAATGGCAAGATTGCAATGTTCACAAAATAGATTGGATTTATTTTTGTGAAATAATTTGCAACAAAAGTTATTGCAAATATTGGAGAGAATCATGAGATAATGTAATCTCATGTAATAGGAGAGAGACATCCACCTTCCATATAGGAAGAGTGGACAGCCACAATTCCTATAAGGAATGTGGTGGCCGTCCACCCTCCTTATGGAAGGAGGCTTGCGTCCTTTCTATTTATCTAATGGAGATTGATTTGATATAAATCAAATTATATTCAATATTTATTTGATTTTATTAAATTAATTGTTGTTGGTTTTACCAACACAAATGTTGGCCATTAAAAGAAACACAAATCAATGTGAGCCATTGGATTTGTGTTGTCCATGGATTAAGATCCATGGATCCCAAAATATTATAAAAGGAGAGGCACCCCCTTTGCTATTCTTTAAACAATGAGAACATAAGTCTATCACTCTCTCTTTCTCTCTACACGCCCACTCTCTCTCTCTCTGTCATATGGCCGTCCACCATGGATGCCCTAGAGAGAGTCTTCATCGCCACATCGTCGTCGTTATGTTGCCCGATCGTTTGCTTGTGGATCTCCGTCTCCTTAGGCGCGCCTCACTCGTGAAGAAGATGTCAGATCTCGTGTGTCGAGATCAGGAGATCTGCCGCTTGGATCATCAACATGGATTGCGAGAAGCACGTGTTTCATCAACACGCTCGCAAGAGTCACCTCCGCCGGATCAGACTTGAGACATGAGGTCTCTTCATTTAGAGACTCGATCGCAACCACGCTTGAAAAGGTAATCCTATTACTTGTTTGTGGTTTAGATGGAAGTGTTCTTGGATCATGTGGTTTCGTCACATGAAATATTTTTAATTTCTGCTGCCTCGAGCAACTAGCGCGACTAGTCGCTCCCGATCGCATACGATGCGATCCTCATGCTTCTGTGATGCGCTTAAGGATCTCCCCATATCCTTCACTTGGTATATACCTTAATGCACTTAATTTTGGAGGAACCCATTGAGGATCGGAATTGGGGATACTTCAGGTCACCTTGACTTAATTCTTTAGGTTCCATGAGACTATGTTCATGAGTCGATTAAATGTGTCTAAATAAAACCCCTCATACCATATGTAAGACTCTTGAGATAGAGACTTGATCAGAAACCTCACACTTAACACTTAGCTCAACCCAGATGGATTGCTTTGGAGTCTAAGTCAGGACGATGATAGGATACTTCATCAAAGGTGGCTCAAGAACCATTCTTGGGGATTGCCGAAACTGGTACTCTAACCCACTTCTTTTGGTAACAATGATATCTCAAGACTGGAGATGGATTGAGAAAATGCTTCGGATGAGGAATGGTTTGCTTGCGTAACTTTTTACAAGACCCCCAAAAATGGGCGAACCAAAAGATGCTTTATCTGATGGGACACAAACAAGAATGCATAGCAATGCAAAGTCAAAGAAACTATCCAAAAGAAGCCTTTCCAAAAATTCCACAAAAGTTTGAGCTTCATAAAAAGCCCGCGTCTTGATGAAGACTCGGTTACACTGACCGGGCTTCACAAGGGAATGAAGATTACACTGGTCCATTCCCTCTTCTTCTCCCATTCTTCTAACTTCTTCCACTATTCAGTTGTAAAGACCGGCAACACCTGACCTTAGAAGGAAATATCTGTCTCCACGAGGACGAGTTACTAGAGGAGCAACCTCCTTGGTGGTTCAATGGTTTATATTGGAAGAGCTGAAAAATCCACACACATGGTTCTATCATTTCAAGGTTGCAAGAGTATGCGACTGAGAGGATGGTTCTGACCAGACTGTGAATAGAACTGGATAATAGGAGTATGGAAACTAAGGGATGTTGTGTCACACTTCCTAACCTTAATGATGTTCCAGACATACAAATAATCTAAAGGTTTTAACTGAGCTCCAAACTTTGACTTTATCTGGACAAGTTTAAAGTAAAAAATTATTCAAAGTTCTTTCGTTTTCTTGTCTTTATTTTCTTTTTCTACACTTATTGCATAAGTGTTTGCAAGGGACTAGTAAAGGCACATATAGGGTCATTAATCCCTCCTAGATCATCATTATTCTTTATTTTTATCATCGATTAATAAGAACTTCTTGACAAATCTTCATTAATTCCGCATCCTTAATAATGAGCCTATCTGTGTATAATTAACCTATATTCTAACCCTATTTATAGTATTTAATTTCTAACACTTTTTCTTTATTTTTATATTTTTATTAAAACCCTAAAAATTAGATTAATATTGTCTATAATTGTTTTGGCCTTCAAAAGAAATTAAAAATACAAAAAATCTCAAAACCAAAAGCAGTGTTTTTAAATGCCCCCAAAATACACTTTTGTATAAATGACCTATTTTGACTTTTTGTCCAACATGAAACTTGTAGATCTCATCGAGATATACAACTTTCATGTTTTGACTATTTCCTAATTTTTCCTTTAAATATTTATTTTGGATTTTTCTTTATTTTACTAATGTCTGACTTTCGTGATTAGGCCACGTGGTGCCCTCTGGACCGATCGCAGCTCCTGATGAGATCTCATCTGCGCCCTCGCTCCCTAACCTCAGCCATAGATCTACTCCTAATCCAATGGCTACCCACACACCACATCATTCACTTCATCTCTACCCTTGATCTCTCCCAACCTTCATCTTATCCATCCATACCCGCCTCTTCCTCCACCACACGATCTGCTTCCTTCCAGTGGCCCTTCTTGCTCCATGCCTCCCCTTCTCTCGTGACCCTTGGATAAAGACTACACTTCATCACAACCATCCATCACTACCTTACCTACAGTCGCTGGATCAGATCCTCTGATCTGATCTAGGCCCTTTGACCCCACTCTAATCAGAACCGTTGGATCGCATGATCCAACGGCTCTGAGTCATCGTCTTCCTCCAAACGACTCCCCCTCCAAACGGCTCCCGCTCCAAACGTTACACCCCACGACACCACCGTCCCCTTCCTATTTTGGAGCCCACATCAAGCACTCTCTCCTCATCATAACGCCACCACCACGTAGCCCTCTCCTCCTACATCCTCGCCTAATCCATCAATAGCCCTCGACGTAACTCCACACCATCAATACCTCCATTTCTAAACACCTCGAAACCCTAGTAACGACAACTTTCTCCACCTATTAAAACCCTCAGCCACCTCCGTTAGCCCCCGTTCACTATTCATGGGCCTTCTTCCTAGTTGCCTTCCCCTCCCCGTGATAGGAGGAGGCAAAATTGGCCGGCGACGATGGTTGTTTTTCCCAGGTGTCGACCCACGGATTGACCACCGTGTTGCGATGTCTCTAGGCACCGTCGAGCACCGAGGATGGTCGTCCTTATCGTGCGACGACCCCGTGGTTCCAATGTAACCTCTACACATGCCAGCACATCTGCATTCTTCCTCGTTCGATCTCCAGGTATCTCACTATCCTATCTTCTCCTAATTTTCCCATCACTGGAACCCACTCTCACCATCACCTAACCCTGTACAGGATTCACCACATCACCTACGTCTTCGACGACCTCTCCGTTCACCCCCTTTACTTCTCCATGATCCCTTCCACCGCCGCTACCTTCACCTCTGCTTTGTCGGAAAAGAAGACCCCAGGTCTCCCACTCCTCCACTCGCACGGGACCTCCGTTCACCTCACTCGCACACACACTTACTCCGTACTGCTTCGACTATATTAATATCATATGAACTTTAATGGCCGGAGCATCGTGTTCCTCTCCAATCTCCAACATCTTCTCCGGTGAGGCAGCGTCGACCACCATCTACAACTAACTTCGCACCTTCACCTCTAGTCAGCCACCTTCGCCAGGTACATGGTCCTCCGGCGACGATTAGGGAGCACGGGGGAGCCTGGCAGAGCTCTGCCAGCCTCGCTAGAGATCTAATTACGTCACCTCTCCCCCGACTGAGGAAGAAGCGCATACGTCGTTGGATGGTGCCTCTCGGCGCCCATCCAACGACGCTGATGAAGCAACGTCATCGACATCGAGGCAAGGAGGCTCAGATCGCCTAGCCATTCCCCGAACCACCAAAAGCTGCCATGTGTCCCGAGCCTGGTCTGCCACTCTGAGCCTAGCCTTTCGCGTGTCCCACACACGAGTAGCTAGGTATTTTACAAGACACCCCAGTCTTCTCCAGATTTACAATAAAGTCCCTAGGCGTGTGCCTCATGTTTGTGCATGGGAAATTTACCTGAAGGCCATTCTGGGTTTTGATATTTGCGAAATGGTCTCTATGTACAGTGGTCAAACTACATACGGGCCCCTCTGGCTTTCTGAAATTGCAAATGGGTCCCTTCAGGGACCAATTTGCAATATTTATTTTTATTTTCCTCTTATTTTTATTACATTTATGCCCTTGCACTGTTTTAAGCATAACTTGAGCATATTAAGTCCAATTTGAGTGATTTCAGTTTCATTTTGATGCTCTCTTCATTAACTTTCTAGTGGCATGATTAATTTATTGATTTAACACTTAATTTATGGAGCTAATTTTTGATCCTCTATAGTGTCCCCTGTGCATCGATTTTAATTCCATTATTCTTCTTTGCTGCAACCTTTGACTCTGAAATTGTACTAAAATCTATGCTCATGAATTTGATATTTTGTAGGGCATATTTGAAGATAATCTTTTGCATGCTTTCATCATGCATTTTGTTCATGCATTGTCATATAATTGCATTGAAAAATTAAACAAAAATTACATGCATCATCACTTGCATTGTTTTATTTGCATTTTCTTATACATATACATGGAGACCTAAGATTGAAAAGAATCACTCATTAATTAAACAATGAAATTTGATATATATATGAAGAGGCTCGTGTCCTTGTGTTCGACCTTGGTATGCTTGCCAAGTAAATTAATTTCCACATATTAAAAAATGTCATCTTTGTTGATCCATTTTCATTACCTATACTACGATAAAAGATGGTAATTAAAGTGGTGAAAATGCGGGTCATCATAGGGGGATGATGAATCCTCATTTCATCGCCTTTATTCTTTCATTTTGTCCTTAAATCCCCATCTAAATGCATGTATATATCATTAATTTGTGAAAATAAACACTCAATAATTCACAATTATTACTTTATAAAATATTGTATAAAATACTGTATTATTGCCAAAATAAAATAATAACGAAAAGAAAAAGAATGATGTATCAAAGACATTGAGTGACCCTAGACCCCGAGACCCAGTCACCATAATGAGTTGGCTGACAAGGAGTAAAGTAGGGGGAGATAGGGCGACTAATTCAACAAAGAATACAACTCAAAACCCTAGGTTTATAGGTCAATAATTACATTTTTGAGCCTATTTTATTTTCCAATTTTTGCACCTCAAATAATGAAACCCTCAACATGAATTTTGTACATAGAAAAACAAAGAAAAAGACAAAATTTATTTCACTCAAAATACTGCACAGTGTGCCGGGGACACATAAAATAAAAAACCACAAAGACAATTTCCAGACATGTATCTTCTCCATACAAACTCAAAACTGAACAATCTCACCTTTGTTGTCCATTAAAATTAATAAGCTATTTAATGAAAGTGGTTTCATTTAATTTGGAGTTAAGATGCAAAAGTTGGGTTTTGGGACCCCATTGTGCATCATACATGTATATTATATTCAATATATTTATTCTTTAAAATTTTCACTCTCTTTGATTTTTATAAATTTGTAAATATTATTTAAAACACATGTACATAATTAAAATAAAATAAAACCATTAAAAATTAAACACAACATGCATATATGTATAAAATTATACCTATATATACCTATAAGATACACCTTCATATATTGATGAATTATACCTATATATGCCTATAAGATATATGTATAAAATTAATTAAGTATATAAATAAACTACGAAAAATACAACAAAAATACCTAAATATGTAATTAAATAAACTAAAATTTATAAAATATATGCGTATATTAATAGAATATAAAATACAAGTTAAAATAAAATATAGACAATACATATATATTTACCTATATTTATACATACAAATATTAACATACAATTACTTAACTTGTAAAAACAATAAAAATCAGAATTAAATACTCCATAAATTACAAACATTTTTTTCATTTTCATATTGAATTTACAAATCTTTTCCCCCATTCTTTTTCATGGTCCAACCAAGACCCTTCGATTATTGATTGGGAGGGTCAACTGTCCTCCAGTCACTGCCTGTTATAGTCACCTACCCCTCTGACTTCTCCCATTTCTCATGCCTCTTCCTCGCCTCTATCCTCCTCGAGATCTGCTCCAATCCATAGCATATTCATCCTTGACTCTTTCCCATCAGAGAATATCCAGCTACCACCTTCGATCCTCCCGCCACCTTTTTATAATTTTGTCCAGAGACCACCCTTATAAATAGACCCCTTCGACTTGCTTTTGCTTTTTGATCTCCCTTTAGCCGTTGTAAACCCCATTGGATCCTTCCATCGATTCCCTGGTGACAGCAGGAAGAACTCTGGTCCTTTGTGGTGTGGATAAGGCGGTGTAGGCTCAGCTCCGGGTCCATCGGTGCTCCTCTCCAGCAAGTCTTCCCCGCTTCGAGCTCCAAAGCTCGTAAAGCTGCTTGGTATGTCTCTTTTTCTTGCATTTTGTTCCCTTAGAGTAGATTATGTTTTAAGTATGTCTTTTAATCACACAATTAGCTTAATTTTGAAAATCGAAATTGTTGGATCCTTTAGCTCCGGTACCAAATTCATCGTCCTTTGACCGAGTTCCGACCCCCTTCACTTCCATTCTCTTCCCCATCAACCTCTCCATCAAAGCCCTCTGTTTCCACCCTCGATTCTTGCTGGAATCGAGTCGCCGGGGCTTCTTCTGCTGGAGCTCTCCCCCATTTCACTCACCCCATGCTTCTACAACTTCAGTAGAGGGTCAAGGAGTTATACCTCGATCCCTTGATCTTTTGGCCCATGTCCGCGACTGTGAAGCTACCTAGAGCTCCAGCCCAAGCTTTGAACATGATCTCCATGGCTCTTCCAGTGAGCCCCAGACTTCGTGAAGGTGCCTACAAGGCATGCGACGTCCCCACGAAGATGAGGAGCTCCTTCGTTGGGGAGAAGGAGGCCAGAGGTGACTAGAACCAGGTATTCAAACTCGTCGGTAGTGAGTTCTTTTGAGTTCATCCAGCCTTTGTCTCTGCCATTCTGTCCGAGGCGTGACCCAGATCTAATCTAGGCCGTTGAGATTATTTGAAGTGAAGCCATTCCAGGACCGCCAGATCTGTCACGTATATCGTTCTCTATCGTCCGATGGCATGTAATTAAAGGGTTAAATTTATTAGTAACCCCAAGATTTTTGTATTTTTAATATTGGTCCTGTAAATATTTTAGTACGTTATAAGTTTTGTGTAAAAGTTGTAACTGGGCCCTTGAACTTCCTATATATTGCATATTGGTCCAGTGCTATGTCAACTCACATAGCGCCCCACGTGAGATGGCCATTTTGCATCCATGCCCTCCTATGTTTGTATATTTAGATTTAGTCCTAAATATTGTAAATTAAGTTCAAAACTTTTAGATATATTGCATGTACCCCACTGATCTTTATTTTTATTACATTTATATCCCTGCATGCTTGTATAATTAATTTTATGCATTTTTTGATTAAATAGCTCCCTCGCTCTAAAAATTATGAAAAATTTTCTATGTGTGCTTTGGATGATTCTTGTTCATGATACAATTTTTATTTGTCATTTCATTGAATTTTCAATATATTAAAAATCATTTTGGTTCTATTTATTCCCTATTTGGAGATAAAAATACAAAAAATAGAAAAACATTCGAAAAATTCCAAAAAATATATTCTATGATAATATAATATAATTATAGACCAGAAATCACAATACAACAACAAAAGAAAACCCTAAAAATTACAATCCCTTTCTAACCCTAAAAAATAAAAAAATATTTTCAAAAAAACAAAAAATTAGTTTTCTATTTTATATATTTATATATACTTATTACTACCAATAAAAATAGTTTAAAGAAATTTTTAAATATTTGTCTATCTTAGACTTTAAGATATCCGACCTATTTAATTACTCCTTGTTTTGGAGTATTTTGAATTTTAAAAATACAAAAAAATTAGCAAACAATCCCCAAAAATTCATAAAAATATAAGAATAATTAAAAAATAGAAAAATATTTTATTTTTAATTTTTGTTTGTATATAGCTATATTTATAAATAGAATACCCTATATTGTATTGTATACATATATATAGTTATATATAATTAATATCCTTACTAATTATTATAAATCCTTTAAATATATTTTTAATACCTTTAAAAAACAAAAAGGATTGTTCCTAATTGCATTTACAAAATTTATATATATGATATATAATTGTATTATATATCACTTATATATTATTGTATATTTACGTATATATTACTTATTATATAATTAATAGAAAAAGGAAATTAAAATCGAAAAAATATTAGAAGAAAATAAAAATTAAAAAATTTAAAAAATATATAAATCATAAAAATTTAATATCATTAAAACCCACAAAAATTCAAAAAAAAACCAAAAATACAAAATACTTGTTGTTTCTTCTTGTATACAATAATTATTTGCCTATCCCTCATAGCTCTCTATGGTTTGATACCTCAGAATACTTGTACCCTAAAAACATTTCTATCTGGATTATAATAAACTTTGGCCCACTCTATATTTCATTGTTTGATTATTCAACTGTGGGTTGATCTTTGATTTAATTGAGGTCTTCGTGAATTGTCACTTCAACGATTTTTCCCTCGCCTCGTGAGCGCACATGACTGCTCCTTCGACTCTTGGTTTATCAGTTATAAATAGTGATGTTTTTAAATATTATAACAAAAAATTGCGTCGGTGCTCTATGTGCTTAATGACACGATTTCACGATCGACTAAGGTGGAATAAAAAAGGCTAAGTGTCATTGTCCTCAATCAATCAAATTGATCAACAGGAAAATCAATCCACTTGAAGATAAAATAATCAATGTAAGCGGCTTCACTATTTTATTTACCTGGTATAGCGACCATGGCCGAACACAAGGAGCATGATTTAAAAACTCAGTATCAGATTTCTGGAATAAAAAATCTTTTTAGTGGTTTTTAATTTTTCAAAATTTTAGTTTTCAAATATGAAGGTAATAAGCACAAAGACTAAAAAGACACACACACACACACACACTTTTTGTATTTTTATAAAAATTTTAAAAATACTCAAAAAATTGCAATAAAAATATTTTTTTATTTTTATTGATTTTATATTATTATGGGAATTTGTATAGGATTTTCAAATATTTTTGGGAATTTCTAAAAATTAACCAGTGATAAACGAAGGAATCGATGCACAACCATGAATAGTTTGCAAGTTAAAAATACTTAAAATGCCAAAACTCCTGGAAGGTATTTTTATTATATATGAGAGGCAATTATCTACAAACAAAAACTGGAAACACTATTTTTGGATGTTTCCACAATTTTATATAATTTTTATGAGTTTTTAAGTGTTTTGTAATTTTAGGGTTTTTATAAGGACTTTTTAAACAAAATTAATACTGGAAGTAAAAGACAACAAAAGACAACTACAAAAATTTTTTGTGCAATTTTTAAGTGATTTTTCGATTTTTTAAATTTTTTTAAGACAAACATGACACTTTTTATGAGTTTTTGAATTTTTAATAATAGAAAATAAAATCAACTTGGCAAACTAAAAATACCATGCAACTAACAAGCAAGCAAGAGCTAACACATATTTTTGTAGAATTTTTAGAGCCAGTTTGCTATTATTGCATCCAATAAAAGGAAAGTAGTCAAAAACAGTTCACAGGGACCTAGTTGCAAATATTTTAAGTTCTGGGGCCTATGTGTAACATGCAGTAGAACTAGAGGGACTGACTATGCAATTTGTCTAGAAATCTCATGTGCAACACATTATCCACAACTCACAAGGGTATAAGTGCAAATATGAAAACATAAACTTCATTCCATAATAGATAAAAGGTTTAGGACAAATACTGCAAATAACCCACGAAACACGTGGATACACATGCGACTCAGACTCGGCTGGACTAAAATGCAAATATGCAAACTACAAGGGTCCTTCTACAAAAATGCATAACTACATATTTATTTACTGGACTAAAGTGAAATAAGAAAACATACAAGGGTACTAAGGAAATATACCTAGCGGGTACGTGAGGCGTGCGTGGGGGCTCTGACAGCCCTGATGGTATTCTACAAAGAGATCTGACGTCTCAGAGTTTATCGGTGACGTGCGGTCAGATTTGCTGCGTTAGATCTGATTTAACGACATGCAAAGCTGCTTGTCGGGCGACTCAAATAGGGGGCCCAGATCTGATCCAAGCGTTAGGATGAGACGCTAACAAAGGGCTCGGATCAAATCTGGGGAGGCGACTCCAGATCGAGCGACTGTACAAGTGGCTGGAAGAACAGGTGCCAAGCGAACTGTGCCCGAGCATGGAGGATGATCCACAACTTTGATGAAGCCGCTGAGGGATCCAACACTATCGTGAAGGTGAACCACATCGAGTGGCTAGCTTAGATGGAACGATGATCGGTCAGATGGTCGGCACAGTGGAGCGTCGCCTGAAGCTGCTCCACCACCCGAAATGGAGTTCAAATAGACCTTATTCACATGCGAGGGTACCTGCAAGGGAAAGGCAGATTCAGAGGCATAACTCTGGTCACGTTATTACTTGGAATAATTAAGAGAAGCGATAAGAGAGCAAGTTGGACCTCGAACGTACATGGGGGAAGGAGATATAGGCTTGATCTCATCCTATGAGCAAGATTCAAGGGGGTCAGGTTATGCTAAGAGACAAAGGGTGAACTGACATATCAATCTGTGTGGGGAGGAGCGCGTAACGGAGCTCCAGACCCGTTGTTTGGAGCTAGTGGACTGTCAGTGGCAGAATCGAAAGAAATTGAGTGAACTGTGAAAGGTAAGACAAATGAAGGTTAGCTGGAACTACTGAAGAACTCAGGGACTTTCAGCGAAGTGGACAGAAGCGGGTTATGGCCTCGACTAGGCTGCATCAAGCGAAGGAGGCTTCTTGCGGTGACTCTCCATCCACATGATGAGCCTCGCTTAATCGGATCACCAAATAAGGCTCCGAAGGGCTCTCCAAGGGGTTGTCACTCTCTGTAAGGTGTCTAGGAGTCTATGGCGGTGCGAGGAACGAGCTGCCCTGCCCGAGAGGCGGAAGAGAGAATTTATAGAGGAGCCTGGGGGTTTAGAAAAATCGGAAGCTACTACAAAACCCTAGGCAGATCTGGCCACGCCTAGGGATCCACGAGGATCACGATCTTAGGAGCGTAGTCAGGAGGTGAAATCAGGGTTAATGGATGTTGGGTTCGATCAGAAAAATAGGGAGAAACCAGGTCAGGCGATGGTAGTGTCGGGTCGGGTCAACTGGGAGGAAGGGTTTACAACGGTCAACAATCCTCCTAGACCAATCATAAATTGGATTTACAAAATAAAAGAATATTAAGTATAAAATAGTAAATGATTTTAAAATAAAAAGTGAATAAAAAGAAAAATGTTATTATTTTGTAAGCTATTTTTTGTGATTTTCAATTATTTTTATAATTTTTTAATATGGTATATACAGTATGTAGTATCATGTACAAGTATAATATACCTATATTATATACATGTATTTTTATTTTATTATTTTTACAAAATATATTTTATTTTATATTTTATTTATTTATAAAATAATTTGAGGAATTTAAAATTATTTTTATTTATTTATTTATTAATTAAGGATGTTAAATAGATAATGTATACATTATATATGCATGTGGCCTTTGTACAATGGATTGTGGATTTTATTTTTATTTGATTTTGTGCTTTCTGATTTTTATTTTACTATAAGGCTACATACAAGGATACAAAAATAATATGGTCTTCCCAAAATGTAAAATAAATAGAAATAATTATATTTACAAGTATATGTAACGTACCCTATCTCTCTACTTATTTCTTATCGATGAGGTCAAGATTTGACCTTCTCTCAGGGTTTAGGCCAATCTGTATTTATTCTAAATACATATTTCCTTTTCTTTTCTCTTTATTCTTTTATTTTTGGAAAATATATGTTAATTATGTAGTATTAGCAAAGATATATACACTGACAAATTATTTTATTTACATATATTTATAGGTTGTTTTGCTAAAATACAAAGCTAAAATAAAGGAATAAAGAATGAGAATCGTAGATTCATCATCCCCCTATACTTTACCTTTGCTAGTCCTTTAGCAAACACTTATTTGAAAAAGAAGTGAAAATAAGAAGAAAATAATTAAAGTTGATTATTAAACTTATCTCCATTAAATTGGAGTATGGAGCTCAGTCAAACCTTTGGATTATTACTTTCGCGGAACCTTATTGGGAAATATGTTTAAGACTCAACAACCTCCAAGTTCCACAGTTCTATGGTCAGGACTCCTAAATAACCAGGTCAGAACAAGTCTACATATGCAAACTCTAATGACTATGAATCTTTCCTTGTATTGTGTAAGTGATATGTAGCTCCCAACCTCAGACATAGCAAAGAAACAACCTCCCTCAACAAGGTATCTCTAATCCCCTAGTCTAGCAACTCTTTCCTCGAGAAGAGGGGTATTCCCTTCTAAGTTCGAGTACAACCAGCTCAAGAAGAGGGGGAAAGAAGAGAATGGACCATGACCAGTGTAGCCATGTATCCCTTGGAGCTTAACCAGTATAGCTAAGTCTCCAGCTGCAAGCTTCCATGAGATGAGACCGTGGAATACATAAGCTTTGCTTATTCACTATATACACTTCGACAGACATTTTATTTTCAATCAGGCCTTTCCCCCTTTTTGGAGTTTTTCTTAATTTTTGCTCTTTTTTTGATGTGCATACGTACAACATATCTACATGGTGCAATATATACATAAGGAGTTTTTCTTCTTGAGCCCGTAGACTATCCCTCTTTTGAAGCGTTATTGCAACTTGCAATCTTCTGTCTTTAGACCTCAATGACACTAGACCAGGTTGAGGTGCACATCCCTCCCTAGAGGAAGATGAGAGGTTCCGGCTAGCTGTACTACCCTCGTATGGTACTCCAAGCTAAAGGATTCTGCCTCCCCACCACCTCCTCCATGTTGAGCTACGTGTAAGGTGCGTGTCCAAGTCAAGCCATTGTCTATGAGTCATGCGTACGTTGTTAAGTGTTCTACTTAGGCTCATCAAGATGACATGTGAACATAGCCTACTGGACAAAAAGAATTAAGTCACTATGAACATGAAATGTCTTAACCCCAACTCCTATAAGGTTCCTCTGAAGTCAAGTGGATTAAGGTCTTAACCAAGCTTCATTTTTCAATTTAATTCTAGACTAGTTTAAATGTTAACCAAGGTTCTGAAGAATGCAAGTATGTACACAATTCTTTCTGTAGGGAATTTTAAAAAATATGCCATTTTATGGAAATTTTGTTTTTTCAAAGGAAAGATCTTTACAAAGATATGTACAATATGATTTTTATTTGCATAATACTTATATGCAAAGATTTTAGGGGTAAATTCTGGTTTTTAATGTACACATATATACAAGTAGTTTTTATACCCCTTGCTTATTCCTTTATGTGGCAAAATAGTTTTGCAAAATAGTTTACAAATATATTTTTACAAACTGTTTTTGCAAACTTTTTATTTTCACATAGTTTCAAAAAATTTTGTACCATACACATAGTTTTGATACCGAAAGTAATTTACAATCATTTTTTAAAATAAAACATTTTTATAGACATTTTTACAAAATTTGTACAAACATAATTTTTTGCAAAATTTTTTATTTATGTTTTATAAACAATAGCCGTGTTATTAACACACAAAGTACGAGTTATGGCTAAAGTGTATATACAATATATACGACACCCCCTGTACTTAGCTCGAACGATGTCCTCAGAGTGATTAAAGAGTGATGGAAGAAGACATAACTCGTGCTGGGTATGGGGAAGTAAACAGAATGCTATACTACAACGACGAATAAAAGAATAAAAGAATCAAATGAATATAGGTCGGTGATCCCCTATACTTAGAATCAAATAATCCTAAGTATAGCATATTGTACACACAAGGGGAATTCGAGGGGTAGAATGTGCATATATTACCTCCCCTATACTCAGGGTAAAATATCCCTAAGTATAATCAACAAAACAGAGGTAATAGAATCAAATGGACAATCATATATTCAACACCCCCCATACTTAAGGCAAAGTGCACCCTAAGTATAGCATAATCATAAGATGAGAATGGGGTGTTGAACATAAAGAATGAATGATATAGACAATATGGATCTATACAACTGCGGAGTAGAAGTGAAACTCATGTATGAGATGCCAATGATGTGAGTCAAAGATCACATCTCATGCAAAATGAATAGGGACAATGTCAACGATCAACGGATCATGATCTAGATATGGCTTCAGGCACTGATCGTTGACTCGAAAGGTGGAATCAGATGACAAGTCAGATATATCAATGCTTCCGTTGTCGTGCACCTTTCTGACCAAGTATGGTCCCTTCCAATTACTCTGTAATTTCCCTGAAAACAATCTCAACCTAGCATCAAATAGCTATACTCTCTGGTTCAGATCAAACTGTTTATGGCTGATGTGAGAACCATGCCATATCTTTACTCTATCCTTATACTGTAGGCTACTTGAGAAGGCTGTATCTCTCAACTCCTCCAGGGATGCCAATTCTGCTTTCCTTTGATCTCCTACACAATTGGGATCCAATAGTAGCTTAGTGACTGCCCAAAGTGACTTGTGCTTGATCTCCACTGGTAAGTGGCATGGCTTGCCATTGACGAGCTGAAAGGGAGATGTGCCCAAAGGTGTCTTGATGAAAGTCCTATAATCCCACAAGACCGAGTCCAAAAGCTGTGACCAATCCTTTCGGTATGGGCGGACAACCTTCTAAAAAATAGTCTTGATCGCCCTGTTTGAAACCTCAGTAAGACCATTAGTCTGCGGATGATATGGAATGGCAACTCTACGGTCAATGCTGAACTCGTTAGTAAGGTCCATTACCATGTCGTTGATAAAATGAGTCCCCCATCAAAAATCAAGACTCTAGGTACCCCGAACTGTGAAATGATATTCTTCCTCAAAAATTTGCAAACAGTCTTTGCATCAGCAGCTTGGACGGGGATGGCCTCAACCCAACGACTAACATAATCTACAACAAATAGAATGGTACTCAAACCCCTGACTCTTAGGGAATGGACCCATGAAATTGATGCCCCATGTGTCAAAAACCTCACAAAAGTGAATGGGCTACATCGACATCACATCTCTCTGTCCACAAATGCCCATCCTCCGACAGTCAGTGCACCTCTTCACGAATTCATCTGAATCTTGGAAGAAGGCAGGCCACTGAAGGCCGGATTGGAGAACTTTCTGTGTTGTCCGTCTCCTAGAGTGATTTCATCCTACCTTAAGCTTGTGGCAATAGGTGAGGATACTGTGGCTCTCCTCCTGAGGAATACACTAACGCCAGCCACTATCCCCCCTCATGGTAAAGGGTGGGATCCTCCCAATGGTACGACTTGGCCTTCACAAGGAAGGTCTCAAGTCGCTGTCGGGCCAACCTTGCGGAACTTTCTTAGCAACAAGATAGTTCACAATATCAACATACCATGGAAGTGAGCTGATAGCAAGAATCGCTTCGTCTGGGAATGTTCTCTGTGATAGATGTGGTCTGCTCTGAATCCTCAAGATGCTCTAATCGGGAGAGGTGATCCGCCACCACATTCTTAACTTCAGGTTTGTCCTTAATCTCTATGTCAAACTCTTGGAGTAGAGGGATCCATCTGGTCAATCTGGCTTTGGCATCCTTCTTTACCATGATGGTAGTATGATATGTGTAAATCATCACTCTAGATCCAAGAATGTAAGATCGAAACGTATCTAAAGCAAAAACTACGGCTAGCATTTCCTTCTCAGTCACGATATAGTTCCACTAAGCGGCATCCAAAGTCCAGCTGGCGTAGTGAATGGCAAAAGGCAATCCATCCCTCCTCTGTCCAAACACAACCCCTTTGGCAAAATCAGATGTGTCCATCATGATCTCGAATGTGAGAGACCAATCAGGTGGCTGAAGGACAGGAGCCTGCACAACTAGTCCTATGAGAGTCTCAAATGACGCAAGACACTTATCATCTACTAGGAACTCAATGTCTTTCGTCAAAAAATCAATAAGAAGTCGACCACTCCGACTGAATTCATGTATGAACCATCAGTACAAACTGACATGCCCCAGGAAAGACTGCAACTGTTGTAAATTGGATGGTGGATCAAGCTTCTTGATGATATCCACCTTATCCGGATCAACCTCCATGCCCCTGTTGGAGATGATGTGGCCAAGGACCATCCTCTGAGTCATCACGAAATGACTTTCTCCCAAGATAGAACAAGGTTGACCTTGATGCAGTGCTGAAGTACTCGTTTAGGCAGTCAAGACACGCATCAAGCCCATCGCCATAGACTAAAAAGTCATCCATGAATACCTTTAAACATTTTCCCACCATGTCTGATAATATGGAAAGCATGCACCTTTGGAATGTATCTGGGGCATTGCATAAACGAAAGGGCATCCATCTAAAAACATACGTTCCAAATGGACAAGTGAACACCGTTTTCTCCTGGTCTTCGGGCACTATGGCCACCTGATTGTACATCAAGTACCCATTAAGAAAACAATAGTGACTCTTTCCAACCAACCTCTCGATAATCTGATCAATAAATGGCAACAAGGAATGTTCCTTCTTGATGGCCTGATTCAATCATCTGTAGTCCACACAGACCCCTCCAAGAAGTGGGTACTCGGGTAGCTATCTCCTCTCTAGACTCGCTCACAACTGTGGTGATACGTGTCTTCTTAGGTACCACATGCAACTCACTAACCCATTTAGAGTTGGAGATGTGTTATATAAAATCGGCGCTCCACCACTTAGATATTTCCTTCATGACTACATCTCGAAGATTTAGGTTCAGCCTTCGCTGGAACTCATGCGATGGTTTGGAGCCCTCTTCAAGATATATGTGGTGAGAGCACAACGCCGGACTTATCCCCTAGAGATCAGATACGCACCATCCGATTGCCTTGCGGTTTCTTTCAAGAACCTCCATCAAGCGAGATTCTTAATCTTCCATCAAATCTGCTGAGATAATGACTGGGAACATATTTGGCTCACCCGCAAGGAATCTATACTTCATGCTCTGCGGAAAAGGTCTTCAACTCAGGACAAGTGGGATCTGACAAATCTGGCCTCTGAAAAATCTGTTGTAAAAGCTACCAAATCTGCATGTGAGAACTCTCGCTGAAGCGTAAATCTGACAAAGATGGCCCTGCTAGTATATCTGTCAACTGTGTTGGCTCGCTCTCCGTCCTAGCTGTGGGCTTTGTAGAAATCAGACACGGTAAATAATCATCAAAGTCATGCCAGTCGAAATCCATGTCTGAGTCCGAAGGACCTGAATCTGAATCACAAGAATTATAGTCTGCTTCGCTATTCTGATTGCGATCATCAACCTCTAAAGTGTCCTGTTCCATGAGTGTGCTCTCCGAAATCTCATCAGCTATCATTTGTAAGTCTGTAGTGCCAGAAGGTGTGACAAGAGCTCGTGATGCTGGATCTTCCCAAACTGCTTCATCACCTGTAATCACAAAAATCACACTCTTGGTATATGTCTATCTCTGCATATGTCATCTTCTCTGAGTCGATGGTCTGTGTCAAAACCCCGAAACACGAACAAGGGCTCAACTGCAAAATCTAGCTGGATCTGGGCTTAATTGCAAATCTGCTTTTATTCCAGTGTCCAAAAAATTCATTTGAGTAGTCCATTGCGTAGATCTCGTCGATATCTTTCCAATGAGTCCAAGAACACAAAAATCCAACTTCGGGAGCTCGAGTTATGACTATTTTAGCGAGAAGAGGTCCAGGTCATATTTGGATCCAAACCCGGATTCGAATCTGGGTTAAGACCTTATAACCCATCCCTTTCTCTTCAAAATGCCCAACTCGATATTCCAGCTCTTCCTCCTCTCCTCCCCTCAACGGAGCGTCACCGGAACACCTCGGATCGACGACCAAGACCATCTCCTTGTAGAGGAAGTCCAAGGCATCCCCTTGTGTGGTGTTGCGTCGCCATCAGAGCACCAACTGCAACGTTCTCTGTAGGATGAGAAACCGAGGTAGCGATATCTTAGAGGTACGATGTCTCCTCCTCCTTGCTGCAAGATCCACATGATTTTTGATCATATATGTTTCCCGATTGTAATCTTACTTGCAGCTTTAGGGGTGGTCTTTTGTACTGACCGCATTGCCATTGTGATTCCTCCAAAAATCCTACTATTTCTTTGGACTCATGCTTTTAGAAGAGGGGTGCGCATTATTCTTGAGGGAGCCATGGATCATTCCTCCAAAGAAGAAAGTTAAAGTGATGGGAGCCTGATTTCCGTGTACTCCATTGTTTTCTTGCTTGTTCTTTATCAGGGATTATAAGCACACATGCACAGACATACCTAACTCATGCAGGCACCACCACCCCAATATTACATGGGAAGATATTTCTATTCTTGGTTTGCAACTAGACTGCTTTTCCCTCTATTTTATGAAATCCCCAATAGAACCTACCTCAGACCAACTCTTCGAAAAAATTTTTGTGAAATGTCACAGGTTTGGAATAGAATCGTGGATGACCAATGAGACTCTACTGCCATGCTGTAATGTTTTGAAGTTTCCCATACTATCATCAGGGCTTTATGGACAAAATGGCAAAAATACGTTACTGATTGGTTGCTCTAGTCTTTGTGACGATATATCATACCTAATATATAGTTCATTTTGGGGAATTTAAAATAACACCTATTTGTGTCGATGATAATTTACTAAGTTACAGTTTAGTTATCTACACTAATTTGCTGAGTACATTTTCCTGTTGAAAGTACATCACTTGTTTGCATCGTCATGTTATTTTATTGTCAGGTGCATCACATAAACAAGACATGTATTTATGCTACAAGTTTAGAATCTTCTGGTTTCAAATATTGGACCTTCTAGTTTCATGGGGTGGGGGAGTTTGGGGTTGGTTAAGTTGTGATTGAGTTGGAGGCAGAGAAGGTGGCAATGGAGATAATGATTGCCAGAAGAGGAGAAATGCATGGCCTTCTAAAAAGTACATTATTCTGAAGAAAAGAGGTCGTGTTTATATGATTGTCCAAAGCAAGGATTTTTACACATGACAAGTTCATGTTTTTTTGTAATTACTATAATTCAACACACCTATTATCATCCATTCTGAATTAATGAACTGTCAGAGGTAGGATAGTGCTCATCATTTGATTAATTGATTCTGTGTTCCAGGACAACCACTATCATGCTATCTTCTGATTCAGTGGTGCTATCTTCTGAGTCAGTGTGGTCATCAATTTAAGCCACCACTGATCTTAGTCTAAGGATCTTCTATTTGGAGTTACGGATCAATCAAGTCACTAGACCTTGTGATAGTTCAGTGGGGGATGCAAGACTGCAAACATAAATGGTAAATTCCAACGATCATGGACCTAACGATGTCTCTCTCTATCTTGTGTTTGCATTACTGCAAGAATTAACAGGACTAATGGCAACCAAAAGCTCATATCTTTACCTCCTCCATGCTTGCAACTGTGTCCTTATACCTCCCTACAATCTACAGAAAAATGGCAGCAAATACATACCCACCAACTACTCTTGAGTACATGTGAGGAGATTTACCAATTTTTTTAAAGGTGTGTTGAAATTGTCCTTTCATATTTAATGAGTTGGAGCCTTTCAAATTAATGTCGGGTAAGATTTCAATAAGGGTTACTATTGATGGATTCATGATCAATGGGTTGTGCTCAAAAGGGAGCCCTTTTTGTTGGGTTCCCTACCATGCTGAAATGAGTTGACCTTAAGTGGCATGGAGATTGGGTAGAGGAGAAGACGCTACACGAGATTTGGCATGCACCCTTGGGGCCTCGGGTAGAAGCCTAGATGACCGCAATCCCAACTTATATTGTAGCTGCGATGGTTGAGGGACATGTTGCTTAGCACATCGAGCTGCTAATCTGACGGTGTTGGCCTCAGCACTTGCGTGCTTTAGTGCTCGAGTGCGGGCCAAGTAGTCATGGTTGATCCGCTAGTGTTTCGCTTGTCACTTAGAGTTAACACTTGTGTATGGGCCATTGTAGGCCACATTGGTCAGTATTCCGAGTGTGAGCACTAAGAGGGGAGTTTCCGGGAAATGTGGTTAATGAAGTTGGGAATGGGACATGTATCTCCTATGTATAAGGAGGACTGGGTTAGTCACGAAGATACACGGTTTGGAATCTAATTTGTGAATCGGAAGTACAATTGTGAAGTGGAGCTAAGTGGACTGCTGAATCTATGATTCATCACTCTAAAAGTTGAAAATAGAGCTTTGTTCCCGAGTAATTAGATGCATATTTCTACTTATATTACATAATTAGCTTTCATGCATGCATAAATAACATCTGCATTTTAGCATTCATATTTGCATTAAATAAGAAGCCAAATTCACTTGTAAAAATCACATGTATATTCACCATATTTCACCTATTTGTATATATTTTATACTCACTCCAAAACCAATAAACCCAACTCTATACTGTATTTATTACTGACAAATACTACCAAAAATTGCTAACTTGAATAATTTCCCAATAAAACCCCAAGCCAAGTTGGAAGTCATGGACCTTAGAATACACATATCTCTCTCATACAACCTCCGATCTAGGTTTACTCACTTTTAAATTAATACACATTCAGAGACCTTCAAAATAAGACCAATTTCATTTAAATCGGAGCTCGTATGCAAAACTTGGGGTTTTGGGATCCCATTGTACACTATATTTATGTATATTTGTATCCTTGTATTTTAGTATTTTATTTGACCTCATTTCCGTTTTGTTCAACATGAAACTTATAGATCTCATCGAGATCTACAACTTTCATGTTTTGAGTTTTTTCAAATTCGGCCATCTTCTCCGCCTTATCTCACATTCTCTTTCAGCCATCCAAATTGGGCCACGTGGCGCCCTCTGATTGCGCCACGTGGACCACTCCATCGCCCGCCACGCGCCCCCTTTCCTGAGCCGTCCGATCAAGCATCCTCTCTCAGATCTGGGCCTTCCAATCACGCAACTCTCCACAGCCATTCGATCGTTCCCCCAGATCTCATCTCGGCCGCTAACACCCGCCTCATCCATAGCACTCCACGTGGCACGCTCATGGCCACTGGATCTCCGCCATGATGATTAGATCTCACCCGCTCATTCCCCATTCAATCACAGCCCTTCGATCCTTCGCCTGATCTAATCTTCGCCGTTCGTTAGCACCGCGCTCCCATCACGACACGTGGCGCCTCTTGCACCCTTCGATCTCGCTGCCCCGATCCTATTTGGACCATTGCCTCGCGCCCGACTCTTGGCCATTAGATCACTAGATCCAACGGCTGAGAAGTCGTCTCCTACCTCCGGCCCTCTCTCTTTCCCACAGTCTCCACCTCGTGACGGCTCCACCCCCTTTCTATTTCTGGCGCCACTCCAGTCACCATCTCCGCCCTCTATCACCTCCACTTCATAGCCCATATCCCCCTTATCCTTGCCAGCCTCCATGATCTCCATAAAGCCTGTCCTTGTCGCTCCACGACCTCCACGAACCTCGACGCCCCATCACCCGCACCTCCACCTTCTCCCTTTAGATACTTCACCTCCAACCACTTTCCACCTCATCCGCCATAGCGAGAGGTGCCCTAGAGCTCTTAGCTTTCCATTGGTGACAGAAATTGAGGGCGAAATCGAGCGACAACATGACTCCACCTCCGGCGAGATCCACGTCAAAACTCCACCGTGTCGCAGCTCCTCTGATGAGTGCACGAGCTCGGGACGCTACCGACCCTTGAGCGAAGACCAGGAAGTTCCTCTCCGAGCTTCTGACCCCAGGTAGACTCCTCCATCATCTTCTCCGATCTCCATCTTCTTCTTCCCTGCTTTTCTCGTAATTTTTTCCGCCCCATTGATCATCGTCCCGCTTCTCCGACCATCCACCAAGCTCCGCCTTGGAGATCCCACCTTCGCGCACTACTCCTTCTACTCCGACAACACTTCGCAACCCCTCCGACCAACACTCCTCCGCCACGGTGAAGGAGGACCATCAGCCACCCCTCGCTTCGCTCCAGGCCTCTCACTGCACTCACACTCACCTCACGAGCACATCGCACATGTTCCCTTGCATAGACTAACCTTGCAGGTACCTTCGTCTTCATTGTCCAGACCCCACGCCGGAGCTGCTTTGAGCTTCACCTCCATCGGCCTACGGTTGACTATAGCCGCCTCCAGACCCTCCGGTAGACCCCTTATGTTCCCACAATCATCCTGAGCCATCCAGGGGTCACCGATGAGCTTCATCGAGCACAAGGGAGGACGACAGAGCAAGACCATCTTCACCGGAGCCCCGCCAAGTCCGCCGCAGGAGGCGGCGGACCGGAGAAGACGAAGTACACTACCATTGGAGCACCCGCATCATTGGATCTTCTTGATCTAACGAATCTCTTTGAGCCACGTCGCATTTGCTTTGACATCCAGCTACCGTTGGATCGATACCATCCAATGGCCACTACTCCGCCATGTCGTCATCACCCTCCAGCTCTAGATACCGTCAGATCGACCTTGATCTGAAACCCGCATCGAGCCACGTATCCAGTTTTATCCACCGTTGGATTGCTCAGATCTAGCGGCCCTGCTTTCTCCTCGTGGAGCCTCCGAGCCTCTTCCCCCGACCCTAGGCTTGGAGCACCCAAAGCTGATCCGAAGCAAGTCCGAGCCTCCCGAGCCTCCACCCGAGCCTCGATCACCGTCCGAGCCTAGCCTCCTCACGTGTATCTCACGTGAGGGCTGGGAAATTTGCAATGAGGCCCTTGTCACTTTAAAAAATTACATTTCAGTCCCTGTTAGTCGCAACACGCGAGGAACGCGTGTCTTTATGGGAATTTTGCATCCACCCCCTCTGCATTATAGGTAATTGCATTTAAGTCCCTGTCAGCACGTTTGATTTTAAATTTCATTTTCTGTATTTGCATTTTGCCCCCTGTCTTTGCACACATCATTAGGTGTCCATTTATCATCATTTTTAAATTTTAAAAATCGCATGTTGTAGTTTAACTTGTCCTCTATCTTGTGTGACACTTGTTTTATTTTTGTGAGTCATCTGGAATTTAATAATATTAAATTGGTGAAATTTTCTATATTTTGCCCTCTGTGTGCCTTTTAATTCATATTAAATTCCTTGTTACTCCAAAAATTACCATAAAATCATATTAGACCTAGGATAAACTACTCTACACTGTGCCTAAAATCATTGCATTTACACACATCACGAGGCCTGAATAAATCAAACAGTGATTTGCTTAATTGATTTTAATACGTCCAATTCACATAGAATTTCAGGTTTATTAATTTTCTTGGATTTGTCATACTTAGATTCGTTTAGGATAATTTTTATATCTGGAATTAATGTGTTTGGCATTTATTAAAATTAATTTTGCAAAAATCATCTTGCATTCATTTTTAATTCATAGTAAGCTCATTTAGAGTCGAAAAATTCCAAAAAAGGTACAGTAGCTTAATTTCATTGCATTTCATTATGTGGCCAAGTTTCATAATTTTTGGACTTCATTGATCATCTTTTTAATTTAACTTGTAAAGTTGGCCTGAAATTGCATTGTTTTTCCTTTATTGCATAAAAATTGCTTAAAAAGATCAAAATATTATTCTAGAAAATCCAACCTTAAAATTCACTTAAAATTCACCTAAGGAGACAACTGCCTCCCTGAGTTCGACCTTGGGCTTGCCCAAGTAAAATAAATCTGCCGCTCAAACTTGATTTTTCATTAAGTCTTAGTGGTGTTTTTGATGAAGTCTTGATTACCCGACTGCAACGAACTTAATTTTTAATTTGACTGTTAACTCGCTCGAATTAACAAGGGTAGACGAGGTGACTTCAAAATAGCGCCGTTGCTGGGGAGGCACGACTTAGGTTAATTTTTAGGAAATTTTGAGTTTTGATTTTCCATCCCCGGGTAGTCTGATTCCCAACTTTTCTTGTTAATATTTCTCTGTCATTTATTTTCATTTATCATGTCATCCTTTATCTGACCTCAATTTATTTTCGTGCGAGGAAAATGAGGAGTCGAAGGCGCTTCGACATGCGAACTGAGGGGCTTGCATAAATAATTTGAGAGATTTGTGAGGACCTGTATTATTTTTCATTATTTTTGCATTTTTCCAGCGGTTCCCGTTCGGGTTCTTGCGTGTGTAAAGATAGTGGAAACGTGTCCCCGTGTGCTGCGTGGATTGCTTTTTCGTAGATTAGGCTTGCACTTACGGCTATTAGAGCTACTTTAGGACTTGCTTGTGCTTGTAAAATTCTAGGACCACACTCCACACATAAAAGACGCACTTAGACCGCAGATCTGGCCAAATTCGCTAATAGAACTGCCTGTCTAGAAGCGAATTTTATCGTCTGCATTGCATATAGTGTAAAGTTTTCAATTCTGTTCTGCATCTTGCATAAAAGCGAAGGGATCACTGTAAGTCTTCTCTACTTTGCATACCATCATTGTTTTATCTTGCATTGGCTTTTCTTAACTCCTTCCCCTTGGTTTTTCAAACTTAGGATAAAAGGAAATTGGGACTGGACGATAAGCGTGCTTTGTGGTTAGATTAAATCAATGATCACCTAACTTGAAATCGGGACTGCTAAATAAAATTGACCAAAAAAATCAATAAAATCGGAAATTCTGCTTGCAGGAAATTAACCCCGACCTTGTTTTCAGGCTGAGTGAAAGTACTAGAGTGTGTGAGCACCTAGGGCAGAGCCAAAAATCCCTGCCTTCCATATTGCATACCCCGATCCGAGCAAATATCACCGACTGAGTTTTGGGTTCAACTGACTAGCGCCAAGTAGCCTTCGCCTACTCTGGTAGGTAGATAGGGGCGAAATTGCGGTGCACCGCGACAAGTTGCTAGTAGCCTCCGCCTGCTCCGGCAGGTAGATAGGGACGAAGTTAGAGCCTTATCAGCCTTCGCCTACTATGTAGGTAGATAGGAACATGTCCTTGAACTTTTGGCTGGTGATAGGAGCAGATAAAGGAAGGGCGTTGGTATCTTAGGCGACATGTTACACAGGGGAGACGCATCCGGCTTTTAGTCAACTCCCCTATAGGCCGCGTAACCTTTGCTACTTGTCTGTTAAATTCACACTTAAAATAAACCAGATTAAACGGACTCGGTTTCGAGTCCTTCACCGTCTTGAGTGTGAAAAACAGGGTTTGGATTCAATTGCTTACTTCAGGTAGGAGTAAAATCCTATCTTACACTTAGAACTCCCGATTCTTCTTCTCGCCATCCAAGATAACTGACTAGGGGGATATCTACTCCCGCTTCGCCAATCTTTTTTTGAGCCCCCCCCACGAAACTCATCTTCACTGGCCCAAGCGCAACTTGGACCAACCCGAGCTCATGACCCTCTTGAGTTCGGGATCCATCAACCCCAGGGTGGTTAATCTCAAACCAACCCTTTTCTCTCCTCTGATCTCCCCGAGGAAAACCATCACCTCGGTGAGAACATCTTCATTGATATGTCCTCTGACCTAGACCATCTTCTTTACCCAAGTGAAGAGGACAAGATGCCTCTGAAGAAACATCTAGATGAAGAGGACCCCAGAGATGATCCCATGCACCAAATCCTAGTCCGGCTAGCTAGAGCCGAGCAACTGAATGCATAACTGATGGCTAGGATGGGACAGGTGATTGATGCTGAAGGAATTGATCGACCCATGGTAGACGCCTACAATCCCGTAGAGAATGAAATACATAGCTGGCTAGTACCTGAGGTCCCCCCTGAAGCGTTCGAGCTGAAACCCCACTTTCCGAGCATGCTGCCGAAGTTCAATGGAAATGCCAACGAAGAACCATATGCCTTCCTTAGAGACTTCGAGCTGGTTTGGCAAGATTACATTAGGCTGAAGGCCACCCCGTTTGTCTTAGGAGACAAGGCCGCACATTGGTTGAAAAATCTCGGGGTAAGATGTACGACCTAGATGCAGTTCAAGGACCTGTTCTTGAAGAAGTTCTACCCATTCAGTAGGACTAATCAGATGAGAACCAAGATCGCAAGTTTCTCCCAGGGACCCAATGAACCATTCCATGAAGCCTGGTACAGATTCAATGACTTAACGCAGAAATGCCCTTGCCACGACATTACAAAAGCGATCTTAGTCCAGACCTTGTTCTGTGCCATGACCCTGGAGATGCAGGGGTTAGTGAGTACCGCCTGTGGAGGAAGCTATCTGAACAAAAATGAAGACACTGTATGGAAGTTCTTGGAGCAGCTGGCGGAAACAGGCAGATCTTAGGCCACCAGGGCCTATTAGTTGTATCCTTCAAGCCTATCCAATGAGACAACTAGGAGGACAGTTGCGGATCTAACGGACGACCTCATCCCCAGCATGGGGATAATAGCTGATAAATTAACCATGATCGAGCAGATTCACAAGAGGGTCACTGACCTTGAGGCACTTTCGCGATTGCCAAAAAAAGTGGAGAACTGACTAAGAAGGTAGCCAAGATACGGCTACATGCCCCTTCTGCACCACCTGTACCTGTACACCGAGTTCATCTTGTACAGGAACAAGCATTGGGGCTCCAGAGTAGCTGGGTAGAGGAGCAGACATACATTCAGCAGGAGCAGCACACACCCCCACAAGTGGAGACAGGATACGAGGAGCCTCCGCAGGTGTTCGAGATCAACGGGCTGTGGTACAGCCATGACCCCATCGACAGATAATCGGGGATAAGGAACGGTCAGCCACACCGACCTTCCCTAGCTTACCAGGAAAACAGCTCCGTCCCCGCACCACGCTTCGTACAGTCCCAGCCCAGACAAGGGTACCAGCCTCAGCAGCACCAACAGCAGCACACGTTCCACTCGGGCCAGCAGGGCCCTCCACCACCTTCCCATCAGCAGCAGTACCGGTATGGCCAGCAGGGCCAACACATGAACTCATCCTTGAGTCAGCACCAACAAGCCCAGCCCACAAGTGAATTGGAGTCCCTCACCTTCGCGATCCATACCCTAACTGATAGGGTCCGACAGTTCAGAATGACTACATGGATATGAGAACCGATTTGAATCGTGTCTCCCGTACCCAGGACCAACAGATGCCGCCAAAGACCCCAATTCCCTCCCAAGTTCAAGTCAATCCAAATAGCTTGAATCAAGGCCAAAACCGACCACGAGATCAAGTATACTATTCAGATAACTCTTTATCTGAACATGAGATCCTTTCGTACGATAATGTCAATCATATGTCCCTCAAGAGCAGAAGGACCGTGATCGTACCTGATCGGGCATGGGAACTGGAGGAAGATGCTGCCAAGTCTCTACCTTAGGAGAACTTGGAGGTAGAGGAGCAGCACCACCACCACCGGCAGAAGAAGAGGACTTCGAAGTCCTCAAAGAAGTAGGAGAACCGTACCAGCAGTGAGTCCGGCGAGACCGATGAAGAGTCCGCACCTCCATATGAGGAGGATGTCCCACAAGTTGTGGAAGACGCATCACCGGTTTTGCAGCAGAAATTTCCTTTTAGTCAAAGTCAGAATCAGAGTTAGTATAAGTGTCAGAGTCACGTACAGAACTCAATTCCTAATATCAATGAAAATCTTTCAGTTTCGGAATCTGAGTTAGCATCAATAATCCCTTTCCCCTGAGCTCTTAAGGGTGGAATGAAGAAAACTCGAAAAATACAAAAAGATGACCCTGAGATGGCAGAGTTTTGCAATAAATACATCAAGGTCACAATCCCTTTTGACAAGTATGTGGATATGACACCTGCATTCCAGAAATACCTTAAGGTGAGATGCACACCTACTAGGGTCAGCAGGAAGACCACAAGCTGTGTTGAGAAACACGTTCTGTTAGTAGCCACTACTTGCGCAATAAAGAATGCGTTTCCGAGGAAACAAAGAGACATGGGTGCACATTATGTGGTGAGTCATGTCGATGACACTGCATTTGCACACACTCTCCTTGACAATAGACCCTCAATTAATTTGATGCCTACAACCCTTTATGAGCGGCTTAATCTCGAACCTCTTAGGAAATCGTTATGTCTTCCCAGGAGTATGTGAGCAAATGGGATGACCTTTGGTTTTACTTCAGTTTGTAGATAAATCAACCAAGAGGTTACAAGGAGAATTGAGGAACGTTGTCATCAAAGTCGAGGGTCAGGAGTACATGGTAGACTTTACAGTCCTTGATATGGAGACCCCTTGTAATTGGAGAGATTCCCAGATCATATTAGGAAGGCCCTTCCTCAGAACAACATGGGCCTTATTTGATTACAAGATCGGGAAGATCCAGTTCCAAACTCCAAATGGAGATGAGGAACTTGAGATGAAGTAGACCAGATGGCAGAGGCCGGATTCAGAATCCAGCACCGAGTACTCTTTGTCTGAAGCAGATTGTATTCATGTAGACACCGTTGGGCCATGGAGACAAAACCCAGCTAGCACCGATGAGTCCCTCTCATTCGGAGAAGATCTTGTGCATGAGTCAGTTTGCGAGATCCTTAGAAATGAGTATAGCGTAGAATGTGCATCCCCCTACATCTTTGATGACTTTGAGGCCCAGCTGGGCCTATCAGTCCTCCCCTCTTTAGGACAATCAGAAGATGACGATGATGAGTCGGACGTGGCTTTTGCCGATTGCTCAGAAACCTTTGATGATCCGACTCCAGAGCCGAATGAGTTGGTGGCAGCAATTTCAACGACAGATCCATCCACTACTAGCACAGAGCCAGATTCGATTGAGCCATACTTCCTTGATGATCACACCTTACCTGAGCTCAAACCTTTACCCACAACGCTTAAGTATGCCTTCCTTGCTGGACAAGAGAAGAAGTATCCGGTCATCATCAGCTCGCGATTGACCGAGGAGCAGGAATCTCGCTTGCTAGAGATCCTGGATAAAAACCGCAAGGCGATAGGCTGGAGCATCTTTGATCTCCACAGGATAAATCCTGCTCTGTGTTCGCACCATATCTACTTGGAGAATGAGGCTAAACCCTCTCGTGAATTCCAACGTCGGTTGAATCCAAATCTACGAGAGGTAGTGAAGAAGGAGATAGAGAAATGGTGCGACGTGGGTTTTATTCATCCCATCTACAATTCCAAATGGGTGGATCCAATCCATGTTGTCCCAAAAAAGTCAGGAATTCAGACGACCACCAATGAAGATGGAGAGGAGATCGTGACATGAGTACCCACGTCGTGGCACGTCTGTGTGGATTACAGACACCTGAATGCCGTGACGAAGAAGGATCATTTTCCCCTACCGTTCATTGATCAGATCTTAGAGAGATTAGCGGGGAAAGAATTCTTCTGCTTTTTAGACGGGTTCTCAGGCTACAATCAAGTAGCCATAGCTCTTGAGGACTAGGAGAACACCACGTTTACATGCCCCTTTGGTACCTATGCTTTCAGGCGCATTCCCTTTGGGTTATGCGATACTCCTGGTACTTTTCAAAGGTGCATGATTTCTATATTCGTCGAAATGGCCGGTGAATTCCTGGAAGTATTCATGGATGACTTCTCGATCCATGACGATTCCTTCGATTCCTGTCTTAGGAATCTGGACTGAGTCCTCAAGCGATGTTGTGAGGTTAATCTGGTGCTCTCCTGGGAGAAAAGTCACTTTATGGTGACAACGGGCATTGTGTTGGGGCATGTCATTTCCAAGAGAGGAATGGAGGTTGACCCTACCAAGGTGGATGTGATCAGACGACTCCAGCCACCAACCAATGTAAAACAGTTTCGGTCCTTCCTCGAGCATGCCAGATTTTATCGAAGATTTATCAAGGATTTCTCTAAGATTGCTCGACCGCTAACTGAGCTTTTAGGCATGGACATGGAGTTCATTGTTGATCACAAATGTCTTGAAGCCTTTAAGCAATTACAAGGAATGATCATGGACGCCCCAATCCTACAATCCCCAGATTGGTCTCTGCCTTTTGAGATCATGACGGATGCCTAAGATTTTGCTGTTGGGGCTGTGTTAGGACAGAGGAGGGATGGCGTCCCGTTCGCCATACACTACGCAAGCAAAGTGCTTGATACTGACCAGCGTAATTATACAATTACGGAAAAAGAGATGCTTGCGGTAGTGTTTGCCTTGGATAAATTCAGATCTCACTTAATCGGATCTAAGGTAGTTGTGTTCATGGACCATACAACATTATGATACTTAATGGAAAAGAAGGACGTGAAGGCGCGTCTTCTTAGGTGGATTCTGCTTATCCATGAGTTTGATTTGGATATTCGTGATAAACCTGGAAAGAAGAACGTAGTAGCCGATCACCTCTCCCATCTCGAGGATCTTAATGCTTCTGATGATACGCCAATTCGAGACTCCTTCCCTGACGAGTCGATTTTTGTTGTCGACTCACTCCCATGGTACGCCAATATCGTGAACTATCTTGTCTCCAAGAAGGTTCCCGAAGATTGGTCTAAGAGCCACATAGACCGACTAAAGTCGGATTCGAGACATTACCATTGGGAGGATCCGATCCTTTTCTTTGAAGGACTGGATTGTGTCTGGAGACGGTGTATTCCTCAGGAGGAATATCAGAGTGTCCTTACTTTATGCCATAGTCTGGAGGTAGGAGGACACCACTCCGGGAAGAGGACCGCATGGAAGGTACTTCAGTGTGGATTATACTGGTCGACTCTGTTTCGCGATGCGATCACCTTTGCGAAGTCGTGCCCAGTATGCCAGTGAATGGGAGGAATCGTTGGTTCCAAGGATGAGATGCCGATGCAGCCTGTCATCATTTGTGATGTCTTTGACGCATGGGGCATCGACTTCATGGGACCATTCCCTATTAGCCACGGATTCGAATACATCCTTCTTGCGGTAGACTATCTGTCAAGGTAGGTGGAGGCTATCCCAACCCGAGCCGCAGACAACAGGACTGTCCGTAAATTCATTCGAGTTCACATCATCTCTAGGTTTGGGATCCCCAAAGTGTTGATATCAGATGGGGGTAGCCACTTCGTGAATAGAGATGTGAAGAAGCTCTTGAAGGATTACGACATTGAACACCATGTCGCTAGTCCTTACCACCCACAGACCAATGGCATGGCTGAGGTGTTGAATAGGGAGGCGAAAACCATATTGCAGAAGCTTGTCCTCCCAAACAAGAAGGACTGGTCTCAGATCTTGGATCAAGTCCTATGAGCTTATAGGACAACTTACAAGACACAGTTAGGAACCTTCCCGTTCAGGATGGTATTTGGGAAGTCGTGCCATTTGCCTACAGAATTAGTGCACAAATCAGAATGGGCAATCAAGAAGGTCAACTAGAACACACACCTAGGGCAGAAACAAAGAGAGATGGATATGAATGAGCTTGTAGAAGTCAGAAACCGAGCATGCAACAATATTTGGTGTACAAGGACAAAGTAAAGTGTTGGCATGATAGATATATCATACGAAAGACCTTTGTTCCTGAACAGAAGGTATGGTTTTTCAATGCAAGGCTAAAGGTTTTCCAAGGCAAGATGAAATCCAAATGGACGAGCCCATTCATTGTCCGTGTTGTGCATGATAGTGGATGTGTTGAGATCTCAGATCTCACGGATGAAGCACAGACATTCCTAGTCAATGGACAACTGCTGAAGCACTTCGTCGAACCCAATGAATAGTTAGTCCATGTTGAGGAGATTGTATTCAGGCGTGAGACAGATTCAGCAGATACACATAGAGCCGCGCATGAGACCTTGCAGCAGTGAACTCTCGCCATCAGCATCATCTAGAAAGATTCAGACCGCGATCCTTGTATATACCCACCATTCTTGTACATTCTTCACCTCCCTCCCGCGACCCTAATCACTCACCCCAACTTCATATATTTCCATCTACGACTATACTTAGGATGCCTAGATCCTAAGTATGGGGGGGGGTCACCTGAGTCCATTCACTATACATCCTCCATATCACATCGGTCCTCATGCCCACTTCCGTCCTATACTCAGGCTAACATGAGCCTAAGTATAGGGGGGACCGATGCCCATCTTGTATACTCATCTACTTCCCTTCTTGACCTCGTCCACCCTGTTTATTTTGATCTTCTTCTAACTTAAGCTGCCAGAGCCTAAGTATAGGGGGTATGACTACTTCTATACATTTTTGTTCTTTTAGTTCTCCTACGCTTAGCATGAGCTATGTCTTTTTCCCCACTTTTCATGCTCTGAGGACATAGCACACGCTAAGTATAGGGGGGCGTGTATATATTACATATATACTTTACCCATAGCTCGTACTTTCACGTATTTTTGTATATACTATACAATAATTATGGGATGGGTAAAAATGGAGAATTTTTTTTGTAAAATACATGTATACTTGTATATTGTATAACACTTGTATAATTTGTATAATACTTATAAAACTCTTGTAAATTGTTGTAACATAGGAGGTATACAAATTTTTGATAAAAACAAAAAAACAAAAAAACATAAAAAATGGAAAAATCATAATCATAGGCTTCTTATTTACTCTTGCATATCATCCCTGCATTTAAAAAGAAAAAAAGAGTCTTTCATCCATCTACAAAGCATGTCATCTGCATCTCATCTGCATACCTGGCATATGCAATGTGAAAAGCTAGTGGGTTCTGAACCAAGTTATGAATAGATGTTGAGGATGGACTTGATTTAACCTCAATCTACCTAATTTCAGAGGAACCTTATAGGAACTGGAGTTAAGATTTCTCAGGTCAAGTGACTTAATTCTTTGAGTCCGCAAGTCTATGTTCACATGTCATCTTGATTAGTCTAAATAGAATATCTCGTGCACACACATGATTCTTTTAGATAATGACCTAACTTGGACAAGCACCATGCACGTAGATCTTCATTGATGAGGTGGTGAGGAGGTAGAATCCTTTAGCTTAGAGTAGCACATGGGTGGAAACGTCCGTCCTCCTCTAGGGAGGGTAGTGCATCTCAACCTAGTCTGGTGGTGTTGACATCTAAAGACGGGACACTGTGGGTTGCAATAATGCTTCAAAAGAGGGATAGTCTACTAGCTCAAGAGGAAAAACTCCTGATGTACATGCTGCACCTTGTATATAGTTCAAAAAAAAATGAAGAAAAAGAAAAAATGCAAGAACTCCAAAAAAGTAGACATGCCAGATAGAAAATAAAATACCTGTCGGAGTATGTATATTAGCAAGAAGTTTGCAGCTGGATGACTTGGCTACACTGGTCAGGCTTCCCCGGATAGGTAGCTACATTGTCTACCGTCCATTCGTTCTCCAGCCCCTTTCCTTGAGCTGGTCGCACTTGAACTTAGAAGGGAATACCCGCTCCTTGAGGAAAGAGTTACTGGACCGGGGAATTAGAGTTACCTTATAAGAGGAGGCTGGTTCTGAGCCATTTCTGATGTGGAGAGCTATTTTTCACTTACACAGTACAAGTAAGAATCATAGTCATCAGAAATTTGCGTATGAGGATTTGTTCTGACCTTACTATTGAGGAGTCTTGAATAGGAGACTTGTGGAACTTGAAGGCTGTTAGGTCTTAAGTTCAGATCCCAATAAGGTTTTGCCACATAATTAATCCAAAGGTCGAGTCAAGCTTCATTTTCAACTTTTGTTCATGACCTTGGTATGGAAACCAAAATCATTTAACTTTTGCATTTCATTTTAGTTGCTTGGGGACGAGCAATGCTTAAGTATAGGGGGTTGATGAATATGTGATTCATCTCTCTAAAAGTTGAAAATAGAGCTTTGTTCCTGAGTAATTAGATGCATATTTCTACTTATATTGCATAATTAGCATTCATGCATGCATAAATAAGATCTGCATTTTAGCATTCATATTTGCATTAAATAAGAAGCCAAATTCACTTGTGAAAATCACCTGTATATTCACCATATTTCACCTATTTGTATGTATTTTATACTCACTCCAAAACCAATAAAACCAACTCTATACTGCATATATTACTGACAAATAATACCAAAAATTGCTAGCTTGAATAATTGCCCAATAAAACCCCAAGCCAAGTTGGAAGTCATGGACCTTAGAATGCATATATCTGTCTCATACAACCTCCGATCTAGGTCTACTCACTTTTAAATTAATACACATCCAAAGACCTTCAAAATGAGACTAATTTCATTTAAATCAGAGCTCGTATGCAAAACTTGGGTTTTAGGACCCCATTGTACACTATATGTATGTATATTTGTATCCTTGTATTTTATTATTTTATTTGACCTCATTTCCATTTTTGGTCAACATGGAATTTGTAGATCTCATCGAGATCTACAACTTTCATATTTTGAGTTTTTCCAAATTCGACCATCTTCTCTCTCTTATCTCACATTCTCTTTCAGCCATCCAGATTGGGCCACATGGCGCCCTCTGATTGCGCCACGCGGCCCACTCCATCGCCCGCCACGCGCCCCTTTCCTGAGCCGTCCGATCAGATATCCTCTTTCCAGATCTGGGCCTTCCAATCCCGCAACTCTCTACAGCCATTCGATCATTCCCCTTGATCTCATCTCGGCCGTTAACACCCGCCTCATCCATAGCACTCCACATGGCATGATCATGGCCACTGGATCTCTGCCATGATGATTAGATCTCACCTGACCATTCCCCATTCAATCACAACTCTTCCGTCATTCGCCTGATCTAATCTCCACCATTCTTTAGCGCCCCGCTCCCATCATGACATGTGGTGCCCCTTGCGCCCTTCGATTTTGCTGCCCCAATCCGATCTGGACCATCGCCTCGCACCCGACTCCTGGCCGTTGGATCACTAGATCCAACGACTGAGAAGTCGTCTCCTACCTCCGACCCTCTCTCTTTCCCACGATCTCCACCTCACGATGGCTCCACCCCCTTTCTATTTCTGGTGCCACTCCAGTCACCATCTCCACCCTCTATTACCTCCACTTCGTACCCCATACCCCCTTATCCTCGCCAACCTCAATGATCTCCATAAAGCCCATCCTTGTTGCTCCACGACCTCCACGAACCTCGTCGCCCCATCACCCGCACCTCCACCTTCTCCCTTTAAATACTTCACCACCAGACAGTTTCCACCTCATCTGCCATAGCGAGAGGTGCCCTAGAGCTCTTAGCATACCATTGGTGATAGAAATTGAGGGAGAAATCGAGCTACGACAGGACTCCACCTCCGGCAAGATCCACGGCAAAACTCCGCCGTGTCGCAGCTCCTCCGACGAGCTGCACGAGCTCGGGACGCTACCGACCATTGAGCAAAGACCATGAAGTTCCTCTCCGAGCTTCTGACCCCAGGTAGACTCCTCCATCATCTTCTCCGATCTCCATCTTCTTCTTCTCTGCTTTTCTCGTAATTTATTCCGCCCCATTAATCATCGTCCCGTTTCTCCGACCATCCACCGAGCTCTGACTTGGAGCTCCCACCTTCGCGCACTACTCCTTCTACTCCGACAACACTTCGCAACCCCTCCGACCAATGCTCCTCCGCCACGGTGAAGGAGGACCATCAGCCACCCCTCGCTTCGCTCCAGGCCTCTCACTGCACTCACACTCACCTCACGAGCACATCAAACATGTTCCCTTGCACAGACTAACCTAGCAGGTACCTTCGTCTTCATTGGCTGGACCCCATGTCAGAGTTGCTTCGAGCTTCACCTCCACCGGCCTCCGGTTGACTCCAGCCGCCTCCAGACCCTTCGGTAGACCCTTTACATTCCCACAATCCTGAGCCATCCAGGGGTCACCGGCGAGCTTCATCGAGCATAGGATGGCGGAGCAAGACCATCTTCACCGGAGCCCCGCCAAGTACGCCGCAGGAGGCGACGGACCGGAGAAGACGAAGTACAACTACCGTTGGATCTTCCTGATCCGACGGTCCTCTTCACAACACATCGCCCCGCGCCCGCATCCGTTGGATCTTCTTAATCTAACGGATCTCTTTGAGCCACGTCGCATCTGCTTCGACATCCAGCTATCGTTGGATCGATCGCCATCCAACGGCCAATACTCCGCCACGTCGCCATCGCCCTCCAGCTCCAGATACCGTCAGAATGACCTTGATCTGATGACCTGCATTGAGCCACATATCCAGCTTTCTCCACCGTTGGATCGCTCAGATCTAGCGGCCTAGCTTTCGCCACATGGAGCTTCCGAGCCTCTTCCCCGACCCTTGGCTCGGAGCACTCGAAGTTGATCTGAAGCAAGTCCGAGCCTCTCGAGCCTCTGCCCGAGCCTCGATCGCCGTCCAAGCCTAGCCCCTCATGTGTATTTTACGTGAGGGCTGGGTATTTTGCAACAAGGCCCCTACAACTTTCAGAAATTACATTTCAATCCCTGTTAGGCGCGTCACGCGAGGAGCGCGTGTCTTTATGGGAATTTTGCATCCACCCCTCCGCATTATAGGTAATTGCATTTACGTCCCTATCAGCACGTTTGATTTTAAATTTCATTTTCCGTATTTGCATTTTGCCCCTGTCTTTGCACACATCATTAGGTGTCTAATTAACATCATTTTTAAATTCTAAAAATTGCATGTTGTAGTTTAACTTTCCTCTATCTTGTGTGACACTTGTTTTATTTTTTGTGTGTCATATGGAATTTAATAATATTAAATTGGTGAAATTTTTTATATTTTGCCCACTGTGTGCCTTTTAATTCATATTAAATTCCTTGTTGCTCCAAAAATTACCATAAAATCACATTAGACCTAGGATAAACTACTCTACACTGTGCCCAAAAATTATTGTTTTATACGCATCACGAGGCTTGAATAAATCAAACAGTGATTTGCTTAATTGATTTTTAATAGGTCCAATTCACATAGAATTTTAGGTTCATTAATTTTACTGGATTCATCATACTTAGATCTATCTAGGATAATTTTTATGACTGGAAATAATATGTTTTAGTATTTATTAAAATTAATTTTGCGAAAATCATCATGTATTCATTTTTAATTCATAGTAAATTCATTTAGAGTCGAACAATTCCAAAAAAGGTATAGTAGCTTAATTTCATTGCATTTCATATTCTGACCAAGTTTCATAATTTTTGGACTTCGTTTGATCATCTTTTTAATTTAACTTGTAAAGTTGGTCTGAAATTGCATTGTTTTTCCTTTATTGCATGAAAATTGCTAAAAAAGACCAAAAATATTCTTATGAAAATATGACCTTAAAATTCACTTAAAATTCACCTAAGGAGATAGTTACCTCCCTAAGACCTTGGGCTTGCCCAAGTAAAATAAATGTGTCGCTTAAACTTGATTTTTCATTAAGTTTTAGTGGTGTTTTTGATGAAGTCTTGATTACCCGACTGCAACGAACTTAATTTTTAATTTGACCGTTAACTTGCTCGAATTAACAAGGGTAGACGAGGCGACTTCATGGACATATTGGGAACTTTAGTTAGGATGCATTGTACCCCATCGCATGCCTACGGAGGCACCCCAATCCTAAGGCATCCTCTTTGCCTTAGAGTCATAGTCTGAGGTCTCATCAAGACCAAGACCATAGACTATCCACAAAGCTTAGTTACTCATACCCATATCCATATCTAATAACAAAAATTAAAAAATAATTCTTTGTGTGATTAGTTACCCAGTTGTTCTTTTGCACACATTTAAATTATATCTTGCTTGTTGTTGTATAGTTGTTTATATCGTATTACGTAATTTTGCTCATAACGTACCTACGTGTGGATCCGTAGGCTCGTAGCAGTGACTAGCTGGAGGCACCATCTTTTGTGTAGCTTCACACTTTTTGCGGTACAATGGTTGGTAGTTCTTTTATTGTTTTCTGTACTTAGTTTCTTTTTGAGAGGCATGACATGTAATGTTTAACTGTGGACATCTATATTTATGTTTACATGTATATTTTTGCGGACATGGAAATGGATAATGGAATGTAATGGAAATTGGTGTATGGAATGAATGAATGGAAATACATGTTGTTGTTTTGAACAACTTGAATGCAATCCAAGGAAAAATTTTAAATTCCAAGGCATGTTGCTATTTTTTCCTGCTTTTTTGAATGTCAAGTATTCGAATGTGGAATGTATGCGTGTGGATTGGTTTGCCGAGTATTCAGATCCTAGAGGGGGATGGGCATCACAGTATACTATGAGTTAACTGTGTTTCTGGCTCTAGTCTCCTCAATCGTATCTATTTGTACACTTTCACCTTCGACGTGAACATATACCTTATCGCTATCATGATCGAATACTACCTTGGTTGTGACCAACAAAGGTCATCCTAAGATGATGGGGGCATCAGTCACAGATTCAGGGATCTCTATGTCCAGTACAACAAAGTCCACGGGGAATTTCAGGCCCTGAATTCTGATGACAACATCCTTTAATAACCAATTCGACCTCTTAATAGATCTATCAGCAAACTGAAGGACTATCCTGCTCTATCTAAGAGGGCTAAACTCGAATCGGTCGAGTAAGGCAGCCGGGAGGAGTTTAATCGAGGAACCACTATCTAACATAGTACGATCGCACCGCTGCTCATGGATATGGCACTTAACATAAGGAGCTCCTGCATCTAGACTCTTGGTTGGCAATCGGTTCTGGACAGCAAAGCCGGTGGCACGGGTGAGCACATGGATTTCTGCATTATGGTTCCTCTTCTTCCTACAGACGGTGGTCTTCTCTCTCAAGTTCTTCTGGAATAGAGGGATGTGCTCAAGTGCCTCATGAAGAGTTAGCTGAATCTGAAATCTGTTTATCATATGTTCGTTGAACTCTAACTGGTGCCTCTTTTTTGGATTTTCTATTTTTGGCCCCTTTCCGAAGCGGAGTGCTTGAGGGAAGGGGATAGGAGGACCCTCAGAGAGATGAGGGTCATGAGTAGGTTCCTGTGCATTTAATAAGCTAGAATCCATGCAAAGATCATCAGACACAATAGATGGACTCACAGGAGATACATAAACCTTGCCTTTATTCATATTTTTGATTTTTGATGTTTTTCCATTTTTTTGTATTTTTTCCATAAGACTCCTCAGGTACAAGCTGAGTCAACACAACAGAAGGACTCTTGGTGGCATCAGTACCACCGACAACATCTAAACTTGCGACATCAGTACCACGCTCTGGCTTGACAACTGGTAACTTGGTGGCATCGATACCACCATTTGCAACTGGAAATACAATGGCTTCAGCACCATCGTATGGATCAACATCCTTGGTGGCTTCAGCACCACCGTAATCATCCTCATATTGAGCAGCATCAGTACCGCTCCCGTCCTCGTCTGGCGCCTCAGAATCTGCATCAGGATGTGGCCTAGATGAGTCATCGTCGGTTGGTTTCCTACCGCTCCTAAGTGTAACAAAGTCAACATCAAATATAGAAGAAGAAGTATGATCCGAAATATCACTAGGAGTCGTGGTCTCTGTAAACTGTACCTGCTCAGATTTCCTCTTCAGATTATTCGGGTTTGGTTCAATCTGAGTGGGTATGGTGGCCTTGCCCTTTATTATCTCCCTCATCTCATGCCGAAACTCATCCATTTCTCACTAGAAGGAGGCCTGCTGATCAGAGAGCAAGTGTGTGAGATCATCTAGTGCTGGGTTCTCATAAACTAGTGCATGAGAACCGGACAGGTTGCCTCACTGGAAATGAGGCTGAGTCTGCTGCTGGTAGTGAGGAGGAGGCTGGGAGTACTGCTGATGAGACTGCTGCTGCCTCTACTACTATCCCTGATACTGGGGACGAGGACCACGCTGCTGTTGATGATGGGAGTACTGCAACTGCTAGGGTTGGCTGCCCTGCCCTGCCTATGCCGGAGGCTGCTGCTGGGATGAAGTGCCTCCAGTAGACCATCGAAAGATAGGGTGGTCACAACGGATCCTGGGCTGTGGTTGGTACTAGGAGTACCAGATCCCATTGACTTCCATCAACACCTCCTGCTGCTCGTGGAGTGGTGGGGGAAGGGCTGCCAAGGGCTGATCCGACTGGTAAACCACCATCTGAGTGTCTGAAGATGGTGGTGGTGGCTGGTACTACTGGAGTGATTGGACCGACTCTGCCTGAATGTGGTGAACCTGGCGATACGAGGCAGAGGGCTGGGAAAAGATGCTCCCTGGATCAGTCCGTTACCTAAGACGGGACTGAGAAGCCGTTTGTGCCTCCTGGAGACACATGATCTAGGTCTATAGGTCACTCAAGGTTTGGGACAACTCATCAATCTTGTTGAGCTTATCCAGGCCCTAACACTGCTTCTTCTCAATGATCTCTATCCGGTCTAACTTCTGGCTAATGATGGCCATATCGGCGGCCGAAGACTCTGCTTGTGCTGCTGTCGAAGAAGATGCACAAGGACCAACATCAACGCGTGCAATCCTTTGGTAAGAAACTGCTTATGGGAGAGGCTTCCCCTGAGTGTAGATGCATGTATGGGACATCACTGCGTAGTTCTCTACCATTTCCTCATAGATGGCCCATACCTGGTCTTCATCCTTGGTGAAGTAGGAACCTCTGCATGAGGCATTCACAAGCCCCTACAGCTTAGGTGTCAGCCCACAAAAGAAACTCTGGATGAGGTTAGGCTTGCTGATCTCATGGTGGGGACACCTGTCGATGAGCTCTCTGAAATGATCTCAGGCTTCATGGAACTATTCATTTGGGATCATAGTGAAGTTGCTGATCATGGCTCTCGCTGCGTTGGTCCAGCTGAGTGGATAGTACTTGTTCAAGTACTCGGTCCGGAGCTACTCCCAAGTGGTGACGATCTTCCCCAGATGCTTCAGCCAGTAGGCTGCTCTGTCTACCGAGGAAAAGGGGGAGGCAATCATCTTGATGGTATCTTCGGCTACTAGTCTGTCGTGGATGGTGCTGCAAATCATCTCGAACTCCTGCAGATGGATGTGGGGCTCCTCAGTGGCTAGCCCATGGAACTTGGGCAGTAACTGAATGGTCTGTGGATGGAACTCAAAGTCACCCAGGATCTTGGGTAGCTGGATCCATCTGTGAGTAATAGTTGCACAAGGATTGTGCAACTGCCTCATGGTGCGTGGTGGTATGGCTGGATCCCGTGGTTCATCCTGATGTCCTCCTCCACCCTCGGCTCTAGGTATCTCTCCACCGACTGCTGGTCTTTACGGCTCCTCTCATCCAGCTCTCATCTGTGTGAGTTCTCTCCTCACCCCTGCCATGAATGCTTCTTGGTCCCTAATCTGTCTCTGCATGGTCTCCAAGGAAGCTAGTAGCATGTTGTTGATGGAAGCCTAGTCAAATACGAAAGCAGAAGCTTGGGGCTGCTCATCAGTACTTCCCTCACTGTTGGCCATGTCACCGGTCTCTGCAAAGGCAAAAGACCCTACCTCAGCTACTATGAAGTGAACAAATAACTATGATGGCCTCTATGCTGGTACCTCTGATGTGGTAGAAGGGTGGTCGAGGGGGAACATGGTGGTGGTGAATTCAGGTTCAGAGAGCGGGTCTGAGCTCTCTGAAGCCTCCCTAGATGAATGGGGAGGAGTGCTGGAAAGCGGTGCTTCCGGAGGCAACCTAAGAGACCTCTTTTCCATCATTGTGATGCAAGGATTTATGAAGAGTAGATATGGGATGCAAGCAAGATGAGAAATCAAACCCTCGGTTCACCTATGCAACGCAGTGTGATGACAGTAAAGGCTCGATCGTTTATCTTATCAAATTTTATTTGGTGAACATCCAATCTATTCAGAGTGGTTAAGCGGGCTGTTAGGAGCCCGATTCTCCCAGGAGACTGGCCCGAGTTCTTACGACTAGTTATTTCCAGCCAACATGGGATGCGGACCGTTTACCGGCTACCAGATCTACCCAATCTGCTAAGGAAGTTTGGATCAATTACTGGCTACCCGGTGAAATCCTCACTGGAGGATAGATAGTGTTAGAACCGATAGTCTGAAGAGAGTTCAGGAGTGTCTCTATCCTAGTGTGCGAGTCGCTCTCTCTCTGCAGATAAATCAAACAATGAGGGGGTTACTCTCCCCAAAACAAAGATTTCCAGAGAAGTATGGTTTTAGGTCAAGTTTTCTTTAACAATCCCAGATTTTATTGGTTGTCACTTTTTAGGTATTTTTCTGAATAATGCTACATTTAACAAATTTTCTGATTTCCTTTTTATTTAAATCCAAGAAAACAAGGGGAGGTAGATGGAAAAGTCGATGCGTGATCAAACACTATGATGCATGCAGAGATAGAAATGCGTAGCTTTCTCCAGCACTCTACATGTAGGGTGATTTGAGTATAAATTTAAAGATAGAAATAAAAATGATCTATATGATGCACGGGGAAATTGTCCCTAAGATGAGAAACTTATATTAGCGGGAAGAGCTGATAGTAAATCAATCAGAAAAGAGACCTGACTCTGATCTTAGAGGCTGATCAGTGCCCACCACAGTGGGTCATGCAAACATTGTATACTGTCTCTCTCGGCGTGTGATCTCTTAACCAATTAAATTAACCTTTTCTTTATTTGACTAAGTCCAAATACGATCTATAGGAGTAGATATTCTATTAGGGTGTTTGGACCTTAGCTAATTACCGAGCTCATGCAAATAAAAATCCTAAATCTAGGAGACAAATCCTCGGGAATCAAATAGAAAATAAAAGTGAAAAATCAACGAAAAATGATGAAAAACTCGGTGAGGTCCCCCAAGTGCACAGACACTCGGCGAAATAGACCATGAATGATAAGATTGTCCAAGTGTCCAAGAGTCTCTAAATTATTACAGTAATATTTGCAAAAATAAATCTATCTACGATAATTATTTCCTCTACTCCTCCTCAGATGCGGGCCCCTCCAAAGCAAATCGGGTCATCCTCCACACGGTTCCTTGCACAAAAAGTAAACCAGAAGATGATCAGAAAATAGTTATAATAGATAGATAAAAAATAAACAAAAGCTGAAATCAAACTACTAAGCCATGCTCCTCGGCAACGGAGATTCTGATGACACGATTTCATGATCGACTCAAGTGGAATAAAAAGGCTAAGTATCGTTGTCCTCAATCAAATCGATCAACTAGAAAATAAACCACTCGAAGATAAAACATTCAATGTAAGCGGCTTCACTATTTTATTTACCTGGTATAGCGACTAGGGTCGAACAGAAGGAACATGATTTAAAAACTCCGTAATCGAATTTCAGAAATAAAAATCTTTTTAGTGGTTTTTAATTTTTCAAATTTATAGTTTTCAAATATGGAGGTAATAAGCACAAAGACTAAAAAAACACACGCACACTCTTTTTTTATTTTTTATAAAAAGATAAAAATTCTCAAAAAATTGCAATAAAAATATTTTTGGTTTTTTTATAGATTTTATACTCTTTATGAATTTTTTACAGGATTTTCAAATATTTTTGGGATTTTCTAAAAATCAACCAATGACAAGCAAGGGAATCAATGCACAACCATGAGTAGTTTGCAAGTTAAAAATACTTAAAATGCCCAAAACTCCTGGAAGGTATTTTTATTATATAATAGAGGCAAATATCGACAAACAAAAACTAAAAGCACTATTTTTGGATGTTTCCACAATTTTATATTATTTTTATGAGTTTTTAAGTGTTTTGTAATTTTAGGGTTTTTATAAGTACTTTTTAAACAAAATTAATACTGGAAGTAAAAGACAACAAAAGACAACTACAGAAATATTTGTGGAATTTTTAAGTGATTTTTCGAATTTGTATAATTTTTATAATACAAATAGGACACTTTTTATGAGTTGTTGAATTTTTATTAATAGAAAATAAAATCAACTTGGCAAACTAAAATTACCACACAATTAACAAGCAAGCAGGAGTTAACATGTATTTTTGTAGAATTGTTAGAGCCAATTTGCTATTCATTGCATCAAATAAAAGGCAGGTAGTCAAAAACAGTTCCTATGGACCTAGTTGCAAATATTTTCAATTCTGGGGCCTAAGCGTAACACGCAGTAGAACTTATTAGGTCAACTATGCTATTTATCCAGAAATGTCATGCGCAAGTGATCCACAACTCACTGGGGTATAAGTGCAAATATCAAAACAAAAACTTCATTCCATAATAGATAAAAGATTCATGACAAATAATGCAAATAACCCACGAAACACATGGTCATGCACGTGACTCAGACTCGTTTGGACTAAAATGCAAATATGCAAACTACAAGAGTCTCTCTACACAAAATCTAAACCACATATTTTATTTACTGTCCTAAAGTGAATTAAGAAAACATGCAGGGGTACCAAGGAAATATACCCAGTGGGAATGTGGGGGCTTTGACAGCCCTGATGGTATTCTACAAAGAGATCTGACGGCTTGGAATTTGTCAGTGACATGCGATCAGATCTGCTGCGCCAGATCTGATCTAACGACATGCAAAGCTGCTTGTCAGGCGGCTCAGATAGGGGGCCCAGACCTGATCCAAGCGTCAGGATGAGACGCTAACGAAGGGCTCAGATCAAATCTAGGGAGGCAACTCCATATAGAGCAATTGTAGAAGTTGCTGGAAGAACATGTGCCTAGCGAACTTTGCCCGAGCATGGAGGATGATCCACAACTCCATGAAGCCGCTGAGGGGTCCAACAGTGTCATGAAGGTGAACCGTGTTGAGTGGCTAGCTCAAATGGAACGATGATATGTCAGATGATTGGCATAGTGGAGCATCGCTTGAAGCTACTCCGCCACTCGAAATGGAGCTCAAATCAGCCTTATTCACGTGCAAGGGTACATGCAAGGGAAAGGCAGACTCATCGGCGTAGCTCCAGTCACGTTATTACTTGGAATAGTTAAGAGAAGCGATAGGAGAATGAGTTGGACCTCCTGGTTACATGGGAGGAGGTATAGGCTTGATCCCGCTCTGATGAGCAATATTCAAGGGGTCAGGTTGCGCTAAGAGACGAAGGGTGAACAGGCGTATCGATCTGTGCGGGGAGGAGTGCGGAACGGAGCTCCAGACCCAGTGGTCCGAGCTGGTGGACTGCGGTGGCGGAATCGAAAGAAATGGAGTGAACCATGAAAGGTAAGATGAACGAAGGTTATGTGGAGCTACTGAAGAAATCAGGGCCTTCCGGCGAAGTGGACAGAGGGGGGTTATGGCCTCGACTAGGTCGCGACAAGCGAAGGAGGCTTCTCGCGACGGCTCTCCGGCTATGCGATGAGCTTCGCTCAATCGGACCACCAAACAAGGCTTCAAAGGGCTCTCCGAGGAGCTGTCACTCTCCTGAAGGTGTCTAAGGGTCTGTGGTGGCACGAGGAACGAGCTGCCCTGCTCGAGAGGTGGAGGAGAGAATTTATAGAGGAGCCCGAGTGTCTATTAAGATCGGAAGCTACTGCAAAACCCTAGGGCAGATCCAATTGCGCCTAGGGATCCACGAGGATCACACATCCTAGGATCACAATCAGGCTGTGAAATTGAGGTGAATGGATGCAGGGTTTTATAGGGAAAATAGGGACCAACTAGGTCAGGAGATGGTGGTGTCGGGTCGAGTCAGCTGGGAGGAAGGGTTGACCACGATCAACAATCCTCCTAGACGAATAAGAAATTAGGATTTAAAAAATAAAAGAATATTAAGTATAAATTAGTAAATGATTTTAAAATAAAAAGTTAATAAAATGAAAAAGGTTGATTATTTTAAGCTATTTTCTTTAATTTTTAATTACTTTATAAATTAATTTATTATGGTTTATACAGTATGCAATATCATGTACATGTTTAGTATACATATATATTATATACATGTATTTTTATTTTATTATTTTTACAAAATATATTTTATTTCATATTTTATTTATTTATAAACTAATTTAAGGAGTATAAAATGATTTTCATTTAATTTTCATTAATTAATTAAGGATGTTAAATATGTAATGTATACATTATATATGCATGTGGCCTTTGTACAATGGATTGTGGATTATATTTATATTTTATTTTGTTTTTCTGATTTTTATTTTATTATTAAGGCTATATACAAGTGTTCAAATAATATGGTTTTCACTAAATGTAAAATAAATATAAATAATTATATTTACAAGTATATGTAAGGTACCCTATCTCTCTCTACTTATTCCTTGTCGATCAAATCAAGATTTGACCTTCTCTTGGGGTTTTGACCAATATATATTTATTCTACATACATCTTTTTTTCTCTTTCTCTTTATTCTTTTATTTTTGGAAAATATGTGTTAATTATGTACTATTAACAAAGATATATACAATGACAAATTATTGTATTTACATATATTTATAGGCAATTTTGCTAAAAGATAAAGCTAAAATAAAAGAATAAAGAATGAGAATCGTAGATTCATCAGTGCTCAACAACGATCATCGTCATTTTCGAGCAGAATATGCGCTGAAAATGCTGTAAGCTTGTGAATTCAAGTGTTATTTATAAACTTTTTATATTCAATATATTGTGCACATGTATTCAAGTTGTGGATACATTTCTCTGAGAGATAAATAAAATCTTCCTTTGGGAGTTGTCCAAGGAAGGGTATAGGTTGTATAAGAGATTATGCTACCCTCGGTTTAAAGTGGTGTTGCACTGGATTTTCAAGGTTTTATTCAGATGAAAATAAATACAATGTCGTTGTAACCCTAAAAATCCCGCAACAAACAAAAAATATTTTTTTTATTTTCTCAAGCCTAAATAATACAGAAAAATGTAGCAAGAGAAATTTTTGCTATTTAATTAACCTGTATAACAACAGGATCGAACTCAGGGAGGCTACAATTCCTGAGGGTTATTCTATCTAATCAATGAAAGAATGAAGGAATCTCAATGTACACTACTCTTGTTTTTTTACAAAATTTTTGTCTTTTTATTTTTTTAAATTTTTTATTTCTTTTTTTTATTTTCTAATTTTCAAAATTTTGATGATTTTGATTTTTGCAATTTTTTATTTTCAAAAATAAAGAAAATATGCACAAGTAAAGAAATACACACGCCACACTCTTTTTATATTTTTCAAAATAGTCAGAAATGTCCAGAAAATTATAGAGAAAATATATTTTTAGGTTTTAAAGGTTTTGAAATGTTTTTGAGAATTTTTTTACAATTTTCATATGTTTTTGTATTTTTCTAAAAATCAAACAGTGGCAAAAATGTCAAACAGTGCACATCCTGGAGTAATTTGCAACTTAAAAATATTTAATTGCCTAAAACTCCTGGAGACTATTTTTATACTCAAATATCTACAAACAGGAAGTGAAATCAAGATTTTTGGACTTTTGTATAATTTTCTATGATTTTTCAAAGATTTGTGATATTTTTCAATTTTTAGGGGTTTTGAAAAGAATTAATGCACCAAAATTGGATAGGAATTAAAAATAATAAAATAAACTAATCTATTTTTTTGGAATTTTTAGAGTAATATTCAAATTTTTATGAATTTTGAATTTCAGGAAGAGAAAATGGCATTGTTTTTAATTTTTTAATAATATCAAATGAAAAGAAAATGCAATGAAAATTTTATGCTAGAAAGATACACACATCAGGAGCATAACATGATATTCGTGAAATTTATTGACCAAAAAAACATTTATTTCACTGAAAAGAACATGCAAAATAATGACTGGAAAGACATGACTGAAAGACAATTATTCAATGTATTTGCATAAGGAAATAAAAAAAATAAAAATAGGACAAAAACTGCAAATTACCCAAAGAAGCGTGCCACACACGTGACTTGCTAGAGTAAGGGGGGCTTTTGCACAATATCAAATATACTCAAGGGGCGTTGATGTTATTTTTCCAATTTTTTATTAGAAACCCCTAGGGTTCTCGTGGATTCTTCACTCTCACGTAGGAGGCAAAGGAGGGTGCCACCTCCTCTTCGTTCTCTCCTAGCTGGCGCGAGGCGGCAATAGAGTGCTGGTGACGGTGCAGCGGACTGGAGGGGCACCTGTCGCTTGTGCAGGCGACTGGGGCAACGCGCATGGGTGGCGCGGCTCTGGAGAGGAACGTCCGTTAGGGCTCACGGCTGTGGCGGCGGGGATGGCGATGAAAAAGAGGCCCGTGCACGGAGGCGGCTCTAGGCAGTAGGTGGACAAGCTCGCACGGGGTCATGTCACGCGGTGGCTGGTCAGGACTGGGCGACACACGCCCAGTCGTGGAGGAGCGCAACAGTGATTACTCATTATGAATCATATTCAACAATTTATTCTTCTAAGGGAATTACATATCTATTCGTAATAGAGTGTTTATTTTAATTGTACTAACTAATTTAATTACATTAAATCAATTGTCAATCCAATCAATCAAACAACCAACATTTAGGGTTTTGCTTGATATTACCATCTAACATTATTCTCACACAAGTATGTATTATTCTTGAGTTCTAGTAAGTAGATTACAATTTTATTTACTCATATAATTCTATCATTGAGATGGACCAATCCAGGTCGGACAAGCAGTGCTAACAGGGAGCGTTTCCACTCTAAATGCTATGAGGGTACCGACTAAGTAACCCGTTAGCATATCCACAGCATACACATTGTCACCATAACGACTCAAGAACATTAATCGTTGGATCATTGTACTTGCGATTTTATCGATCATTCTGTTGATGACTGGTATTATACTATTTAGTAACCTCTCATAAATCTTAGGCATCTTAAATTAATGTTGAGATCCTAAATTTCTAATCATATCAAGCAAACATGTTTTGCATGTAAAATTTGACCTACAACTATTGTAAGTTAAACTAGGATTTTGTCATGAAACATTCATTCAATGGGGATTGATGTTTAATAAAATATTTACAAAATAAATATTAATAATCAATTAATCATGGTAAATCCGTAATTTCCTTGATTTACACTTAATGATAAACATATTAAAAAAGTAATCTTGATGATCCAATCATCATCCGACCCTTCTCCACTAAATATAGAATATCCAGGGAAAATGGAGTCAGAATCATGCAAAATAAAATCATGTGATTTGATGGTTTATTTCTCTACTTAAGTAAAGTATTTATTTCATGTTTCATGATGGTAAAATAGTAACTAAAATCTAATTTGTTACAGATCTATGAATACATGCAAAAATATTGTGACTGTGGGAAATTTTCGAATTTTAATTTATGCACCTTTGGTGCCAATTGACTACTATTTTGGGGTCATATTTAGACATTCTAAATAAATTTTATTATTTAAAAAAATCATCCAAAATAGTTCATAAACAGTAGCTTCTTTTTAGCAAAAAAATATTCTAATCATGCATCAAATGCAAAACAACGAGTCCCCGCGCAACGGATATACAAAACCTCATTTACCTAGGGTTTTGGATCACATCCAAGACCTTTGACCAAAGACCTGATACCACTTGAAGGTTAGGGTTTGAACCCTAGCACATCACGGAAGCGTGTAGATAGCATTGAATACAATCTAGGACAACTAGTCATACTAGTTGCAATGGGTAGCGGAGTTTAAAATTTTAATAAGATGAAACCACCTGATTCGAGAATACTTCTCAAATCGTTTCATCAAGATCACAAATGACTAATTAGGATTACCTCTATGAGTGTGTTTGTGATCGCTAATCTCTAAAGTAAGAGATTCTCCTTACTCATGTCTGATTGGAGGGTGTAGATGACACGCAAAGCTCCCACAATCCAAGTTGATGATTCGAGGTTGGAATCTACCGATTTCGTCTCACAGAATGCAAATCCTTCTTCATGAGCAAGGAGCACCGAAGAAGGTGGAGATCCATGAGCAGTCGATCCAATAGCACAACGGCGTTGTGATGACGGGTGATCTTCTCCAACAACATGGTGGATGGCCACATATTGAAAGAGAAAGAGAGAGAGGCATGGATATGTGTATATGCGAATAAGAGAGAGAGAGAGAAAGAGAGATGTATTGATCTTTCAATTGTAGTGTGTCAAGAAAAAGGCTAGGTCTACCCTTTCTTTTTATACTATATTGGATGGTGGAGATGCACTTCTAATTCAAATCAATGGTTGAGATTTTGTTGCAACAATTTGCAATAGCAATTAGTTAGTTTAAAAGAAAAATAAATGTGTTGAAAATATTCTTAACATATTAATTTCAATTACATTAACAAGATTCTTGTGAATAAAATAGGACTACAAAGCCATCTTTCATATAATGGGGAAGTAGAAAGCCTCCATCCCCTTTAAGAGGCTTGGACGTCTAGGGTGGATTGGAAAAAGAAGAATCTATCTACAATCAACATATAATGTAATCTTATTACATTAAATATTTATTCATTGAACTAATTGTCTATAAAATAATTTTCAAATTATTTGTGCCAATTACAATCAAATCATTGATAATTATGAATTAAATTCAACCACCCAATATAAAATGTAAATTACATTTACAATTAATTGTCCAATGTGAATCCAATTCACATCAACCTTTAATTTGTAAATTCTATTTACAACTAGATCTCTCCAACATATTATAAATCACAATTATAATATTTATGATTATCATGGATATGATATCCATATTTAATTATATCTTTGATAACTAAATCATATTTAATTATCATAGATGTCAATTCTCGTGTGTCCAAATAATATGAATCATATTCATAGTATTCATGATAATTAAATCACAATTAATTATCTACTTCCCAATGCTCAGATACATAATCAACAATTGAATTATTCTTGAACTCTTTCAAGAACAATGTTCTTACTCTGCGAATACTTGGATACAAGGACATGGCGATTGTACATTCCATGTATAGTGACTTGGATTGAGATCATATCTCAAATTAGATATTGAGAACCTCTTATATATGTTTGACTGAATTAAAATGTAAATCTAATCTTCTCATTGCATCTAAATCATATTCAGATCAATGTCCATCGATAAATATTAGTTTATTGATCTACTGAGAGGAGTCACTAAAATCCAAACCTATTTCATCATTCCCTCAGAATGGAAGCATCGCAGTTATACAATCATTTACGATCACATCACACTCGAGTATTCTTAATACCCATACATATTGCATACTGGAAGACCTAGATTAAAGTATTAGATCTTGAACTATCTTCTTCAAGGTTTTATCATTAAATTTCTCATTAGATCATTGGGAGCTGGTATTTATCACACACTTTCCAAAAAAAATATATCATACCTATAAATTATGTCAAGCTTCTAAAGCGAGACGGCCATGCATGGAATTTGATCCCAATATCTTATGAGAGAGCTCGTGTCTTCTGATTCAGTAATGAACCTGTGTGATCCCTTTGAGAGATCGTAATACTCATATGCCCTCGTATGTGCATCATCTCGTTGGTGTATAGACCTTGATTAGGTCATCAACCTATCAGTCTTCCCGATGTATATACTCAAACATATAGTAACACATACGTCTCCTGTCAGAGGATGCGTGCCTATATCAAGATAGTATACAACATAGGTCTTGGTTATCTTGATCTCTTCAAGTCAACTCTTTGACCTAACTTATCTAGCACCTCTAAGTCTTTATTCCTATGTATATGACCTGCATCAAGAGGTCAGCATCAAATATTAGCCTTTAGAGAAGGATTTCCATCTCCTTCTCAGGCTGGAGATCCTTTCTTAACAATCACTCGACGGTGCTTGATGACTCCTCAATATAACTCTATAGATATCATCCAAGCACTAGCCTATATAATTCAATGTTTGAACCAACAATTGTATGATCATTAAGATGGCATGGTACATAACCCTAATTATAAAGAGGGGCCTATTGAGAAAATTGGTTATTTTTTATTTCAGATTAGGGAATGATTTGCAATAATATTTACTTCATAATGGCTCATGGTGGGCTCACATGTCCAATACACTGCCCATGATATAATGTTGAATCTCAAGGAGATGTTCAGTAAAGTGAACTGCACTCAACGTTACAACATCTTGAAGTAATCGATTCGATGCATGATGCATCAGAGGACTTCAGTTAGAGAGCTTGTAATCAAAATGTTTGGTTACCTCTCTGAACTGTATACCTTAGTGATAAATCTTTGATTTATCATCAGTATTTATATATATTATCTCTCTCGCTTAAGTAATTCACTAACTTTAATTAACAACTAACTCAAATTAACAATTCACCTGTTGTAAATAATTAATCCTAAATATTATGACTAAATATATATATATATATTCGTTCTTATATTTTATGTATTTTTTAATTATAGAAATCAAATAAAGATTAAATTCATTTAATATATATTATATTTAACATAATTGCTAAATTAAAAATCCAAAATATAATAATAAATAAATGACAAGTATTTTTAATACTTTGAAATACTTGTAAAAAATTAATATGTACATATGTTGTATTTTCACTTTGAGTTCTGCATGAAAGTTGTAGATCTCATCAAGATCTACAACTTTCATGTTCATCACTTTTTTATTCTTCTTCTAACTATTTCTTTTTTATTTTACATTCATTTATTCATTTTCTAATTTCCTGATTGGGCCACGTGACACAGTCTCCTTCATCAACGTCAGCCGACCTTTTTTATATAAGCCACCCTTATTTTAGGCCTTCTGATCAGTTTGATCAGACGGATGTTGTTCCATCTTCAACCACTTTACTCTTAGCCATTGGATTAGTTGATTGAGAGCATCTAAGCTGCTCTTTAGTGCCCCATCCTTGGCCGTTAGATCGCTTGATCAACGACCTGAGTGCTTAGTCAACCTCCTGCTCTACCTCTGCGAAGAGGTGCGACCCGAAGCAATCACTGAACTTCTCCTCTTTTCCCTAACCTCTCTAATGTCCATCTCCTTCATCCAACCACTACCTGATGTAGCTCTAACCTCCATCTTCCATGCTAACTTCCTCTTCGGACCTAACTCTAACTCCCCTTCCAACTGACAATGGTTGAAACCACCACATGGAAATCACCTAACCTCCTATATCTTTAACATAAAACACATCTCGCCATCCAAAATAGCCATATGCCTTTCTAAAGAGCTTCCCCTAGACATACTCTCCCTTAGTGACAGTGAGAGACATGGTTGTGAGAGATGATGACAAGGAGCTTGACGGCGAGATTCTTGGCAATTTCAGTCAAGTTGCAGGCTGGAAGATGTTGCTCAAGTGATTTCAGTAGACCTTGGAGATCCACAATGACACGGAGAAGCTTTCTAGATACTCTATCGATTATGTGGGCGCCTAATTCACCTTCTTCTCTGTTCATCTCAGCTACAGGTAAGATTCAAATTTTTGTTTCTCCTCGATTTCTCCTTATTTTCCCATACATCTTAGCTACATATCCCTCCATCTGAGATCACTCCTACCCTCCCTGATCTTCACTTTACCACACATGCCCTCTAGTGACACCTCTTTGTTTCTCCATCTATGTAAACACCTTGATCCTTTCCTCCTCTCGAATAGAGGAAGAACTCAAATAAATCTCACCTCTGCTATCCCCGTTGAGCTCCCATTCCAGCCCTTTCAATCTCAAAGAGATTCCATTGTGTTTGGATTTTTTTCTAACCGTGCAGTGGTCCTTAGATCTCATTGATCGTAGAAATCATTCATGCTCTGATCTCATCCTTCTTTACCAGAGGAGCTTCATTGACAGAGCAATGCAGAGAGCTTTCCCTCTTCCTCAGATCAACCTTGACTTCGTGACACCATCAAGGAGGTCATCGGACCTTCAGATTCATCAGAGGAATGTAGAGGAGGCACTATACCTTCATATGAGCACAGGAACTCATCCGACACATGCTGAGGAGATATCGAGAGGAAGAAGAGCAGTGACCATAGGATGAAGCCCTAATTGGGCGTAATCCAATGGCCCTTATGTATCCATATTTGAGACCTGAAGCAATGCTTCAGAACCTGAGGTTTGGAGTGTCTACGCCTTACTTGAAGCGCCTTAAAAAACTAAGTGTATCCAAACCTCCAGCACTATCCAAGCCTAGTGTCACATGAGTTGTCACGTGATCTGGAAAAATTGCAGTGCAACCCCGGTTACATTATGTATTTGCAGATAAGTCCCGCACTTAGTGAAATTGTACAATTATCCAAGTGAATTTTCATAATTGCATTTTAGTCCCTATTAGGGGCTAGTATGTAATAAAAAGTGGAATTTTAATTATTGTTACTTTTCATTTGTTTCCATGCATTGTACCTTGAATAACTTTTGAACCGTATATCCAAGTTTAATGAAAATTATGTCATTTTGAAGATAATTTATTTTCTATAATATGATCCTATTAATTCTTGATGTAATCTACCCTTTTACACATTAAAAATCAGAAAATAAAAATTATCTTGTTAACCTTGATATGAAGTTTAAAATTGATCATATTATTGTTTGTTGATATATTAAACACCTTGATTTGCTCAACTTCATTTTAAATCCAATTAAGATCTTTAAATAAATCATTACTTAATTGATTTCCTGATTATATTTATATTTGAGGAATTTATATTTAATATTGATCGCGTCAGGTGTTTAAGAATTCACAAATTGATTGCATTGATCATTTTTGAAATTGATACTTGTTTCATTCATTTCACCGATTTCCATTAATTGTTCAAGTTATTCAATCCATCAATCAAGAGCTTTCTTCTGTGTATTTGTGCATTTTCTACTGTCTCCATCTCATTATTGTCATTTTAATATATTTGCATAACATTGTTGTCAAAAATCATGAATTGCACCTTGTTTGCATCTGCTTGATCTAGATCACTATTAATTACTTAATATAATATTTAACACCTAAATTAAGTGAGCTAATTGCTCATGTCCTTCTATTCTACCCTGGACTTATCCAGGACAAATTACATCGAGTCATCTTCATAGAGATCTTTTGACTCGGTTCTGGTAAGTGTTAATTGGGTATATAACAATGATTCTTAATTATCATTACCAATTAGAGGTTAATCACTTAGGAGCACAGATGGATGCAGACATGTAGTTTGACTTAATTCCGTTGTCTTGGCTTACGTCTTTCAACAACTTTGCGGTATCGTACCACATGAATAAGTTGAGTTTGACAAACGATGAGTTGATATATTCATCGAAATCCGTTGAGGATATCTTGAAAAAGAGAATGCCACTGGCAATGGAATAGTTGCACAGGTCAAAGGGGAAGCACTGACAGAAGCAAGGATCTCAGAAGGGTTCGGCCCATACGAAAAAGAAGAAGAATCAAGCTATTGACTCATCCTCTCAAGCTTCCACACTAATAGCATCGAAGAAAGCCGATGTTTGTCATCACTACAAGAAGCTGGGACATTAGAAGAGAAAATCTCCAGATTACCTGAAAACATAGAAAAGGGTAAGGTTCCTGCATGTATAAAATATGCTTTCATCATTGAAACATATTTTCTCGTAGGACGAGACAGTAGTTGGATCATTGATTCTGGTGCTTATATTCATGTATGCAATTCGTTGCATCTATTTCAGGAAAGCAGAAAGCTTGATGATGGAGAGATAGTCATCCCAGATGGGATCTGATATAACCGTTATAGAAGTTGCCGTCAGGACTTGCAGATTATCTTTAGCTAGTGAGAGAGTCTTATTGCTTAGAGAGTGTCTTTATGTACCTGAAGTTAAAGCGACTTATTTGTATCTAAGTTAGCTATAAATGGGCATGTATTCCAATTTTGCAATAAAATTATCACAAGTTGTTATGTTAAACATATTGCAGATGGTTCTCTAACTTTTGGTGGACTCTTTGAATTATGCATTGATGAATGTGTCATGAATGTTGCATCCAATAGTATTAGTAGTAGTAATATTAGCCTCAAGCGATCTAGAGAGGATAAAAATCATTTAACCATGATTTGGCATCAAGGCTCGATCATTTATAAGTTGGTAGTATCAATAGATTGGTAAAAGATGAACCACTAAATTTTCTAAAGGTCCAAAGTTTACCCACCTGCGAACATCGCATTTGAGGTAAAATGACCATATCACCCTTCTGAAATAAGGTTACACGATATGAGGGTACTTGACCTAATATATACTGATTTATGTGGTCCCTTCAGTACCGTGACTTGAAATAGATACATATATTTTTTGGCATTTATTTATGACCATTTGTGATACAGGTTTATCTTCCTATTACGTCACAAGTCTGAAATCTTTGAAAAGGTCAAAGAATCCATGGCTTTGGTTGCAAAACCAAATCAATAGGAAGATTAAGCGGATTCGACCTGACTGAGGTGGTGAGTACCTCTCAAATAAATTCAAGGAAAACCTAAAGAGAGTGGAATTGTATCCAATCTCACTCCTCCTAGAACTCCCCAACTAAAAGGTGTTGCAGAAAGACTCAATAGGACCATCATGGATATGGTCCTATCAATGATGAGTAAATCACATTTACCTCTTATTTTGTGGGGATGTGCATTAGAGACTACAATATATATCCTTAATAAGATTCATAACAAATATGTACCCAAAATCCGTCATGAGCTTTAGTTTGAAACCAAGCCTAGTGTCAGTCACTTGAGGATTTAGGGTTGCTTGTTCCATACCAAGAACACGGTCACAAGTAAGTTGGAATCTTGTACCAGAGAGTACTACTTCATTGGGTATGTACAGGATGGTATAGGATACCAACTTTATGACCTAGAGACTCAAAGGGTATTCGTCTCTAGGGATGCAAAATTCTTAGAGGATGACTTCCTAGAATGTCAAGACAAGAATGAAGTAAGGAACTCATAGAATCCTTTGAGGATATTGAGGTTCCTAAGCCAAAAACTAAAGAAGTAAATGAAGATGACATACCCGTACTTCTTCGAAGGAGTTCGAGGGTGGTTATGTCACATGAAAGGTATGGATTCCATGTGTCAGGAGATTCTGACGATGATCCAACTTCATTTCATAAAGCACTCGCAGGTCATGACATGGATAGATGAATGCTATCCATGAATCCTGAAATAGACTTCATGCATAAGAATGGTGTATGGACTCTAGAGGACCATCTAAGGGGGTAAAACCCATTGGGTGTAAATGGACCTTCAAGAGAAAGAAGGAACCTGATGGGAAGGTAGAGACATTCAAGGCACGTCTCATAGCCAAGGGCGACACACATAGAAAAGGCATCGACTATGATGAGACATTCTCTCATGTAGCCATGCTTAAGTCCATCAGAGCACTGCTAGTTATAGATGCATATATTGAATACGACATCTGGAAGATGGATGTCAAGACTTTATTTCTCAAAAAAAACCTTGAGGAGGATATCTATATAGAGCAACCCTAGGGATTTATAATCGAGGAAGGCAAAGTGTGAAAGCTAAAGAAATCCATCTATGGGCTCAAACAAGCTTCTCATAGCTAGAACATCAGAGTTAATGAAACTATAAAGAGTTATGATTTTCATTCAGAATCCAGATGAACTATGTTTCTACAAGAAGCTCGATGGGAGCCTCATTGTGTTTATTGTACTTTACGTTAATGACATCCTTATCATTGGGAATGATACACGAATGATGACTAGTGTTAAGTTCTAGTTGTCCCATACCTTTGAGATGGAAGATATTGGAGAAGTCTCTTATATCTTGGGTCGGCAAAGAATTGTGCTTCTTTAATTACCTAAACCCACGAGGGAGTTTTATACAAAATTTCAAAGGGGTGCATGCTATGCACATGAAGGCGGGGGCATGTTGGTGAATCTTCAGGAAATGAGGGATGAAAGCATAAAATGCCTAGCACCCATGTGCGGTGCATATGCCCTCTAGGATTCAGGCCAAGGTTCGGGTAGGCGCAACTCAGGTGCACGCCAAGGTTGATGGCTTGGAGGCGCTACTCCACGTGGATGGATAATTGTGGCTTGGCTAACCTAAGACAAGTGGAATGGAATTTGGCTCGGATAATGAATCTGGACCGTCGATGATGCTTGATGGATGGTTGGTCTTTGGGTGCACTTTGATGGTTCAAATGACTTCCATTCTTAATCGAGTGGGAGTTGTGACTTAGACCTGGAGGTTCAAAGAGCTCAGGGGGCTCCCAGGCAACACATACCCGCTGGTGTATGTCCTCAAGCTCGAGGATGGGTCAGATTTGGCAATGTCCCGATGAAGTCCTACAATAAGGTGGAGGCTCTTAGCTCTAAGCTTCGGTCATTCCATGCAAAGCAGGAGGCGAGCGATGATGCTCCGATGCAGAAGGTAGAGGAGATAGAGCGTGGATCTGATCTATGCAAGATCAAAGGCTATGGAATGCAGGAGATAGAGGAGAAGATGAAGTGGTCAAGGGGGTTGAAGGTGATTGTAGACGAACGGTCTTGGCTTTGGAAAAAATCAGAAGAACTTGGGGAAGAAATTAAGGAAGAAAGATTGAAATAGAGAAGCTAACAGGATCAAGATCGAAGATAAAAAAGAAGAAGAAGAAATAGGAATAAGGATTATACCTGAGATGAGCTCCCCTGGATGTTGGTCGTGGATGAGAAGCCAACCGGGTTGATGCCTCGATATACTACTACGAGCTCAATGTAGAGAGGCTTAGCGAACTCGAAGGAGCTCGTAGTGTTGGAGGTGGAATCTCTCCCCTAGTGGATCATGCTTGAGCTAATTATGTTGACATCGTCTCCTATAAAAAAAAGGAGCCATCACTATCAACGGTGGTTCTCTCAAATCTAGTGGTGTATCTCTCAAGGGTGGCGGATGATAAAGAATGGAGATGGAAAGAGGGGTTTTGATGAGTCGTGGCTAGGGATCGCGGAAGATGGAGGTGTGGCGATGTGGGTTTAAGCATAGAGAATCAGAAGCCGGTAGATGCCTCTTATGGGGGGAGGCACTTCAATAAGGACGTGGATGTCCTTTATCAAATTGTTGAGGAGATGGCAGAGAGTTCAGCATCTCTTTCTTCTTCACGTGCTTTTCAGAAGCACCCCGTCACCTCCCCTGTAGTACCCCACAAGGTTGTCAATATGACGGTAGCACATGAAGTGGATAAGGTGGATAGCACTGACCTGGCCATCATTGGAAACCACCTATCCAAAGTGGACAAGATTGAGAAACAATACAAGGAGCTTGATAAGCTTCACGGGATCGAGCAGAGGACGAAGAACCTAGATAAGCTGGATGAGATAACAAAGTACCTGGAGCTTCTTGTGAGTAAGATAAGTGCAGCTCACAATGTGAGTGCAGTAGTCGATACCTCTACTAGGGAGAAGACTTCTTCCACCCAGCAGAGTAGTGGAGGACCATCCATAGTTCAACATGTATACTACATGCAGACACCTGATCAGGTTCAGCAGCATTCACATCAGATAGTTCCTTACCAATAGGAAGTAGCCTACATTCCTGAGCAGCAGTCTCCACCTCCACCTGTCATTCAGAAGGTGAACAGCATCTGGTTCGACCGTGAGTGAAACCAGCCCGTCCACTAGGGCAAGGCCAGTTGGGTTCACAACAGGGTCAGAGACCCGTCCACCAGTTTCAGGGAGGCAGACAGCACCAGTACCAGCACCAGCAGTTCCAGTCTCACTATCAGTCTCCACCACATTTTATAATTGTAGACAAGGACAACCACAGCAACAGTCTATGTATTTTCCTCATCCTTACCAGTAGCAGACTGCATATCATGGACAGTATCCTCCTCATTATCAGAATCTGTATGGTTACTAACATCCTCTGTACTATCAATCTCAACGACAACCAGTCAATGAGCAACCTGAGGTCCCTTCAGTCAACCCATTACTGGACCAACTTGCATTGCTCGTGAAGAACATGAATGAACTGACTCAGCGGATCAATGACCTGATCACCACCAAGACACTGATTCCAGCATAGGTCGAAGCCAGCCCCAACAACTTCAGATGCAAAGAGAAGTAGCCAATAATCCACCCACCCCCGAGACAGGTATGACCCTTGATTTTACATGTTTATCTGACGCCATTCATCTCAGGAGCGGTAGGAGATTGCACCCGACTACACAGCAGTTGGGGTTGGGAGATCGAACTACTGAGAGAGCATCATCTTCTATATCATCTCCTTCACCAGTAATCGAGAGACCCAATGTAGCAGCACCCAAGTCTAGAGTTTCACTGCCTTCACCATCACCTTCACGAGGCAGATGTAGATCACCATCAGCAAGGGAGAATATACCAGTCGTAGATTCTTCCTCTTCACCAGCAGCAACATCCCGTTTTGTTTTAGATTCTGTTTTTCCTTCACCTAGTTTGGATAACACTGTACAGACTGATTCTGGTTGTCCTTTTGTACATGATGGTTCTACTTTGAATAATGGAAATGAATGTTTGCATGTTTATTCTGATTATGTGTCATTTCCTTCTGCTCTAAAATCTAATAAAATTTAAAAACTAAAAACAACCCTATCTGATCCTGGAGTAGTTGAGATCGTACAGAACATCTTTTTAAAGATGCCACTCCTTAAGGTCATGGAATACATGCCTACAATAAAAAGGAAATGAAAGAGGTGTGTACACAAAAGCGTCACCAAGGTAGAACAGACGAAAGGAAACAGAGAAACACATCTTGACCATGGCCACAGTTCATGCCATAAGTAACATCCCTCTTAAAAAGACAGACAAGGGAGCACCTCACATCTGTTGCCATATCTTTGATCAAGAATTTGATCGTACTCTTCTCAATTGTGGTTCCTCCATTAATCTCATGCCTTCCTCTTTACTAACTGAATTTCGGTTATGACCTCTTAAAACAAACAGAATGATCCTTTAGTTTTTTGATAGATCGATTAAGAGGCCAATATGCATTTTAGAGGACGTTATTGTAACGGTGCAGGGAATGAAATTCCCTGTTGATTTTGTTATCATGGATATGGACACACCTGCACCATTACTCCATACCCCAATCATACTATGTCGACCGTTCCTCCGAACGGTCGAAGCAGCAGTTGATTATGGTACTTGAGAGATCATCATTCACTCTCGTAGTGACAAGGTCAAAATTGAGACGATCTCTGGTCCTAAACCATCATCACCACCAGCAGCAGATGATACAGAGAAAGTTATATAAGAGCTAGATGACTGTGATTTTCTTACTGAATTCAAACAGACAGATCTTTTCACTGATTTTATAGATACCTAGGTGTTCCTTTCCCAAAAAGACTCTATGGAAAGCACAGTCGACATGAGTTCCCTTGGTGGTCTAATTGAGCTAGTTGCTGATGGGCAGTTTGAGCTAATTTCCGGGGATCAATCTGAGTTTCTAGAGGCACCTTCTGATATTCCTTTGACACACTTTTTCTGAGATTACTGATGATATGCCTCCTTCTGAGAGTTTTGAGGTCCAGATATTTGAGCCACTCGTTGAATTTCATGATTTATGCCCAAATGAGAGACATCTTTCTAAGATTATTGCTGAGATATCTGAGACGTTAATTGATAAGAATATTAAACACCGTGATGAGCCCCTCCTTTCTGAGCAGAGATCATTCATTGCAGATATATCAGATGTTTTACTTGCTGAGCCGTTAGTAGCCAAGGTGGATAGTCCACAGAGTATAGATCACATAACGTCTACCGGTACAGTAGTAGAGGTTATTGCAGAGCTGATTCAGACCCCACCTGAGCTCAAGGTTTTACCATCAACGTTGAAATATACCTTCCTTACGGGTCCCCCCCAAATGTTTCCGGTCATCCTCAGCTCGTAGTTGACCGCTGAATAGGAATCTCGTGTGCTAGAGTTTCTTGAGAGAAATCACAAGGCTATGTGATGGAATATCTCAGATATCCGTGGGATTAATCCAGTGTTGTGCCTGCATCATATCTACCTAGAGGATGACTGTAAACCCTCCCGTCAATGTCAACGCCATCTAAATCTAAATTTAAGGGAGGTTGTCATGAAGGAGATCAGAAAATGGTGTGATGCCTGCTTTATATATCACATTTCGTATTCCAAGTGGGTCAGCCCTTTACATGTGGTCCCGAAGAAATCCGGGATTACGATTGTAAAGAATGACTGTGATGAGGAGATTCCGACCTGAGTACCTACTTCATGGCATGTCTTTGTAGATTACCGGCACCTGAACTTGGCTACCAAGAAGGATCACTTTCTGCTACCCTTTATTGATCAGATTATAGAGAGGTTGGTAGGGAAAGAGTTCTTTTGCTTCTTGGATGGGTACTCGGGTAACAACCAAGTTGCTATCGCTCCTGACGATCAGGAGAAAACTACGTTCACTTGTCCGTTTGGAACCTACGCCTTTAGACGGATGCCCTTTGGATTGTGTAACGCCCCTGCTACATTTCAAAGGTGTATGTTGGTCGTTTTTGCCGACATGATGGGTAATTTTCTTAAAGTCTTCATGGATGATTTCTCGATCTATGGGGATAGTTTTGACACATGTCTTGCTTATTTAAACCGAGTTCTTCAACGTTGCTGGGAGGTAAACCTAGTGCTCTCGTGGGAGAAGAGTCACTTTATGGTGACTAATGGGATTGTATTGGGCCATGTCATCTCTAAACATGGTATGGAGGTTGACCGGGCTAAGATTGATGCGATTTCCAAGTTAGAGCCACCACAGACTTTGAAGCAGTTGAGGTCATTTTTGGGACACGTAGGATTCTATAGGTGATTCATAAAGGACTTCAGTAAGATCGCCAGACCTTTAACTGAGCTTATGTGTAAGGAGAGTGATTTTGTTGTCGATGAGAAATTCCTCCTTGCATTCAATCAGATGAAAGAAATGGTTACTAGTGCTCATGTCTTACAGCCACCTGATTGGTCTCTTCCTTTTGAGATTATGATGGACGCCTCAGATTTCGCAGTTGGAGCTATTTTAGGACAGAGAAGAGATGGGATACCATTTGCTATACACTATGCTAGCAAGACTCTGGATGAAGCACATCAGAATTATACAGTTACAGAGAAGGAGATGTTAACAGTTGTGTTTGGGCTAGAAAAGTTCAGATCGTACGTCATCGGGTCACATGTTATTGTATACACGGATCGCAGTGCCATATGATACTTGCAGGCAAAGAAGGATGCCAAACCACACCTTATTAGATGGATCCTTCTTCTCTAGGAATTTGATTTAGAGATTCGAGATAAACCTGGAGTCAAAAATGTTGTGTCAGATCACCTTTCCCGTATCACATATGCAGAGACCTCTGAGCAGAACATGATCCCTATTTCTGAAACCTTTCCAGATGAGGCTGTTTTGTCTGTAGACCCACTCCCATGGTATACTGATATTGTGAACTATCTTGTCTCCAAGAAAGTTCCACAAGATTAGCCGAAGTACAAGGTAGACAGATTTCTATCAGAGATTCATTATTACCAGTGGGAGGATCCGTACCTATTTCGCTAAGGTGCAGATTGTATCTGGAGAAAGTGCATTCCTCAGGAGGAACACACTACTGTACTTGAGCACTGTCACAAACTAGAATCCGGTGGGCATCATTCGGGAAAACGCATGACGGCAATGGTTTTACAGAGTGGCCTATGGTGGCTCACATTATTTAAGGATGCTACAGAGTATGTCCGAGGTTGTACTGACTGTCAGAAAATGGGAGGAACTGTTGGTTCCAAAGATACCATGCCCCTAAGATATATACAGATTTCTGATGTTTCTGATGCTTGAGGCATAGACTTCATGGGCCTATTTCCTGTCAGTCAGGGAATTCAGTACATCCTGCTTGCCGTGGATTATGTTAGTCGATGGGTGGAGGCTATCCGTACTCGAGCCGCAGATAGTCGTACAGTGTGTTCCTTTCTCAAGGACCACATTATTGTGTAGTTCGGTATTCCTAAAATACTAATTTCAGTTGGGGGAAGCCATTTCATTAATAGAGAAGTAAATAAGCTTGTGAAGGAGTACGCCATTGAGCACAGAGTTGCGTCTCCTTACCACCGTCAGACTAATGGCTTGGCAGAAATTTCAAATAGGGAGATCAAGATGATATTTTAAAAACTTGTACATCCAGATAGAAAGAATTGGTCCCAGATGCTTGATTCAGTTCTATGGGCTTATCAGACGGCGTACAAGTCTCCTTTGGGTATGTCTCCCTACAGATTGGTGTATGGAAAGCCTTGCCACCTGCCAGTGGAATTAATTCACAAATCTTTATGGGCAATATGTGTATGCAATCTTGATTATGAGAAGACAGGAAAGAACAGAAAGTTGGACTTGAATAGATTACTGGAATTCCTAGACTTTGCATATGATAACTCACTCATGTATAAGGAGAAAGTCAAGAGTTGGCATGATAAACACATTTGAAGGAAGACTTTCTCTCCTTATCAGAAAGTTTGGTTATTTGATGCTAAGTTGAAGTTGTTTCTAGGAAAATTGAAAAACAAGTGGTCAGGACCGTTAATCGTGAGAGCTGTGCGTGACAATGGGAGTATTGTCATATCTGGGTTGTCATCTGACGCACAACCATTTGTTGTGAACAAACAGTTGCTGAAGCCATATCTAGATCATGATACATTCCTGTCCGTTGTTGATTCTGTATCTGTGGTATCAGACGGTGATCTTTTGATTCCATCTTCTGCGTCTGATACATGAGCTGACAACCATTTGTATATCCTTTCGTTTCACTCTTTCTTCTTCCGTTTTATCATTCACCCCTTTTCCGTGTGTGTGTATACTATACTTAGGATGTGCTTTATCCTAAGTATAGGGGGTAAATGATTTGTGTTGTTCATATTCGTCCTTTTCATCGCTCTTGTTGTTGCCTATACTTAGGGATAATCTACCCTAAGTATAGGGGGGTGATGTTATTCATATCATTTTTTTATTTTTAAGTCAGTACATTCTCTGCATCGATTTTCCACTTTTGTACAGTCTTCTATACTTAGGATTACTTGATCCTAAGTATAGGGGGAATCACCGACTTCTATTCTTTTCACTTTTCTCTTTGAGTCATTGTAGCATAGGAGTCTTTTCACTTTTCTATACTTAGCACGAGTTATGTCTTCCTTTGCCGCTCTCTTATCACTATGAAGACATAGTTCGAGCTAAGTATAAGGGGGTGTCATATATATTGTATATATACTTTAAACATAACTCGTACTTTTAAATATGATTATTTTTGGAGATATGTATATAAATTTGTAAAATCCTTAGGTGTGTATATAGACTTTGATCACCTTAAAAAACACAAAAAAACAAAAAAAATAAAAAAACAAAAAAAAACAAAAACAAAAACAAAACAAAAAACAAAACAAAAAACAATAAAAAATAACAAAAACAAAAAAAACAACAAAAACCAAAAAAATGATTGTATATACTTGTATATATTTTGCTAACCCTTTTTCTTTTTAAAAAAACTACAAAATAAAAAATCTATAAAAAGTTGCATTAAAAAAACTCTTTTCCATGTGCATCTTTTTTCCTTTCTTTTCCAAAAACCCATAAAAAGTTTAAAATTAGAAAATTGTTTCAAAAAATTGCTTTCTTTTTGCATTGTACTTATTTATTGCATTTGCATGTGCATTTTTCAGGATAGTATTGGCATTTAAACTATGTCTTGAATAAAATTGAAGAATGGAGCTTAGTTGGGCCTTAATCCACTTAATTTCAGAGGAACATTCTTTGAGTCCATAAGACTATGTTCACATGCCATCTTGATTAGTCTAAGTAGAACATTTAACAACACACGCATGATTCTTTTAGACCGTGGCTTATCTTGGACATGCACTCTACACGTAGCTCTTCAGGAGGAGGTAGTGAGGAGATGGAATCTTTTGACTTGGAGTAGCATACGAGGGTAGTACATCTAGGCGGAACCTCTCATCTTCCTCTAGGGAGGGAAGTGTGTCTCATCCTGGTCTAATGACATTGAGGTCTAAAGACAGGATGCTATGGGGTTACAATAATGCTTCAAAAGAGGGATAGTCTACTAGCTCAAGAGGAAAAACTCCTTATGTATATGATGCACCTTGTATATATTTCAAAAAGAAGAAGAAGAGAAAAATACAGACTCTCCAAAAGTGAACAGACCTGATTGAAAAGAAAAATGCTTGTCGGAGTGTATATACAAGGATAAAAAAGAAATTAATAAGAGCTTCAAAGTCAAATTTTTGTAAGCTTGCAGTTGGATGACTTGGCCATACTGGTCATGCATCCAAGGATATGTAACTACACTGGTTACCGTCCATTCTTTTCTCCATCTCCTCTTCTTGAGTTGGTTGTACTTGAACTTAAAAGGGAATGTCCTCGCTCCTCGAGGAAAGAGTTGCTAGATCGGAGGACTACAGCTACCTTTTTTAGGGAGGCTGTTTCTTTGCTACTTTGAGATGGAGAGATATATTTCACTTACACCGTACAAGTAAAGATTCATAGTCATAAGAATTTGTGTATGTAGACTTGTTCTGACCTGACTGTTGAGGAGACTTGAATAGGAGTCTTATGGAACTTAGAGACTATTAGGTTTTAAATCCATTTCCCATTAGGTTCCGCCACACTAATAATCCAAAGGTCCGATAGAGCTCCATACTACAATTTTATGAAGATAAGATTAATACTCAATATTGTCCTAATTTCTTTTTTTTTTCTTTCTTTTTCATTTATTCACTTATTCTTTCAAATAAATGTTTGCTAAGGGACTAGCAAAGGTAAAGCATAGGGGGATGATGAATCTGTATTTCATCATCTTTATACATTTATTTTAGCTTAAAATCCCTTATAAAACACCTGTATATAATACTAACTCCATATTCTTACTAACTTGCATCTGTGTTTAAATATTGTACACTTATTACCATTTTAACCTAAAATAAATAAATAAATAAAGGAAAAATAAAGAAAGGAAAAGAAAAAATTAAAGAAAAGGAAAAAATAGACTGTATATATGTAAGAGATACAGGCTGACCCTGACCCCGAGAGAAGGTCAAGACTTGACTTGATCGACCAGGAACAAAGTAGGGGGAGATATGGTCCTTAATCAAAAAATCCAAAAAATGCGTGTTGTGTATATTTGTATATTACACTATTTTATTTGTATATAAATTGACCTCAATATAATAATTTTCAAAACAAAAGTTGTAAATAAAAATGTTTTCTAATTAATAAAAATGTTTGCAAAATAAAATCATTTACAGAATAAAAGCAACCACATTTGGAAAGCCATTAAGCGATAAATTAAATACTATTTCTGGCTCCACATGAACGCAAATTGAATCAAACTCACTTCCATTGTATTCTAAATTAAATTATCTTTAAAATGGTTGTGATTTCGTAATTTTTGGAGTTAAGGTTGTAAAGTCGGTTTTCTAGGGTGGTTTATGCAATTCTACCATTTATTTGTACATATTGTATTCGTAAATATTTTTACTAATTAACTAAATTAAAAATAAATAAATAATTTAAAACAAAAAATCTAATTTCCTTATTTAACTATGTATATAATGTACCATGTGTATATAGTATATGCATATAGTTGCTATTCTTAAATAAGCACCACAAAAAATAAAAAATTAACATTTTTTATTCAATTTAATTAAGTGATGAAAAGACAAAAAATAATTTTTGTAAATATTTTTAACACTAATTTTATCTGTATCTCATTTCAATTTCTTTCCTTATCTCTTTGTCACCATTCAATTTTCAAATTCGAATTCAAACTCAAATTCAATTAGTCCTCTATTTAATTGGCTCCTCCTCCCTCATTTTCTCTGGATCAATCTTTGGTGAGAGGAGCCCATTCTCCGAGAGCTATCTTGTCGTAGAAGGGTGCCTAGCCTCTGAGCCGTCCGATGATAGGAAGTTGGCCTTCATCGAGGCGATCACAGTCTTTTCCTCTCCTAAGGTGAGATCCATCTTTCTTTTTCTTGTTTTTAATCTAGGAATAATCGTAGTTATTTTTTTTTCACATTTTTATTTCATTTTCATTTTTTCCTCTATATCTTAGGATCCATCATGATTTGATTTGCCATCGATCTCGATTTTTTATCTCACATCTCTATCTCTGCACGTTCACGTTCTATCCCCCACGATCTCTCAACTCCAGCCATGCGCAGTGGTCAGAGACTCAGATTCGATTCTTTCATTTCATCGGATCCCCATTCACATCTTTTTCGTTTTTTATTATTATTTATTTAAATAAGAAGAGATGATGCATAGTGCTTGAGTCCTCCTCTATTTCAAAATATATATATATATATATATATCTTTTTTTAACATTTGTTTTACAAGATAAACTAAAAAATAACATAAAATAGAAAATTAAAAATTAAAAAATTTATTTATAGTTTCTGTTTTTAAAAAAATAAAAAAAATCTATTTTTTCCTCTGTTTCTGTTATTAAAAAAAAATGTTGTCGTCATCGCGGCTCTGCGCGGCCGCCACATGTGTCGCCCGTCCACGCCCGCGCGCCCGCGCGGAGCCCTCTAGCAGATCTCAATCGCCGCTCACTGGTGGTTCCGCTGATCGACGATCAGCCATACCTCCTCCGCCTAGAGCGGGGCGCGACTCCAGACTGCCCCTTCACCGTCGCAGCATCTTCCTCAACACAACCGCCTGGAGGCTAGCCCGCCATCGCCCACAGCCCTGCGTCTTCAACACCGACCCCAGCGCAGACCTCCTGAAGTTCCATCGTCACCGTACGCGAGCGTGTACCATCAGACCATCCACTGTCCACTGTGAAGACCCACGTGGCCCGAACTCTTGCCCTTGCTCTACCGCCGTCGATCGCGAGCCTCCACCGTACGCCTGATGCACCCTCCTGTCCAGCCATCCGCCGCCCACTCCACCGATCTACAAGAGATAGTGATGGCACACCCCCTTGAGGAGAAGGGGCGGGCAGCGGCCCCTGAGCCCCTTGTGGCTTTTGAATGTGATAGCAAGAATAGGAAGAACCGTAGCATTTTTAAGAAAAAATGGGCAAATTGCATAAAAAGCCTCTGGTACGTCTGAGAAACTACAAAGAAGCTCTGCTGCAGATCAAGTCACGTGTGTCACATGCTTCTCATTGGGTAATTTACGAATTTCTCCCACATTAAATTTATGTCATATTTCTAATTACAGAACATTGAATAATTGCAGTTTAGTCATCGTATTTCCAGACTTGATTTTGCATGATCTTTTCATTGAAATAAATATTTTTGTTCGTCAATAAATTTCTCAAAAATCATGCTATGCTCCTAATGTGTGCATCTTTCTAGCATAACTTTTTCATTGTATTTTATCATCATTTATTATCATTAAAAAATCAAAAATAGTGTCATTTTCTCTTCCTGAATATCAAAAATTCATAAAAAATTGAATATTTCTCTAAAAATTCCAAAAAAAATATATCGGTTTTATTTTATTATCTTTTAATTCCTATCAAATTTTCATGCATTATCTCTTTTCAAAACCCAAAAAATGAAAAATATAAAAAATCTTAGAAAATCACAGAAAATTCTATAAAAATCTAAAAAAATGTGATTTCACATCCTGTTTGTAGATATTTGTCTATATTTTATTGTAAAAATAGTCTCCAGGAGTTTTGTGCACTTAAAATATTTTTAAGTTGTAAATTAATCCAAGGTGTGCACTGTTTATCATTTAAGCCATTATTTGATTTTTAGAAAAATACCAAAACATTTGAAAATTCTAAAAAAAATCCCAATAACATTTCAAAGCCTTTAAAATCCAAAAATATTTTCTCTATAATTTTCTAGACATTCTGACTATTTTGAAAAATACAAAAAGAGCGTGGTGTGCGTATTTCTTCCCTTGTACATATTGTTCCTTTTTTTGAAAAAAAAATGCAAAAATCAATCATAAAAATTTGAAAACCAGAAAATAAAAGACTTAGAAATAAAAAAATTAAAAAAAAGTAAAAAAAATCACAAAAAACTAAGATAATTTTCATTTGAGATTCTCTTTTTCTTTTAATTGATTTTCGATATTTGAATAACCCTCAGGAATTATAGCCTCCCTGAGTTCGATCATGTTCGCTATACAGGTAAATAATTAGCGAAAAATTTCTTTCGCTTCATTATTCTCGTAATTAATTATTGGCTTGAGAAAACAAAAAAAATGTTTGTTGTGGGATATTTGGTTTGAATCCCCTTGGTAGTCCTGAAGGTCATGCTGTTGTTGGTGATGCTCTTCCTTGGATCTCTCCTTGGGGGCAAGCTCATCGTTATCCTCTACTCCTCTCGATCATGCCAGATTAGGGGTCTGAACTATCCTATCAATCTTGAGAGTAATATGGTGAATACCATGTGGTAGAATCTCATGATGATGAAAATCAAAATGGTATACATGATCCGTCTGGCAGCTCTATCCGGGGTTCACATTGTTGGGGTTAACCCGAACTTGTGTTGGGATGGAGGACCTAGGGGTAGTACACTCATCTCGCCAATGTGAAAACCGATTGATATCGGCTCTTTAAATATGCTTCTCATTGCGGATGAGCTTTAATTCATCTAAGATCCTCTGAAAGTCAGAGGTATTGGAAGATGATGCCCTATGGTCCTGTCTCTAGGGAGGATGTTGTTGAGCTTGATGAGAATGTTTAGGTCATTGATGGACATCCTGACGGTACTAGCTCTACTGAGGGGTTGCGGATGGTACTGAAAGGGGCCTTGATGGCCCGACTGCTGCTACTGAAGGGAGGGAAACTAGTGGTATTGGAACTGAGAGGGTACGGCTATGTTGTGGGTACTGAGGGCATTATCGTGGCTTTCACCGGTTGGAGTTGGGATCGTTGGTGTACCAAATCACATTCACCTCCCATACATGTGGAGGTTCCTCAGTGACTGTCTCGATGGTGGACTCCATGGACTAGCTCTAGTAGAGCTCAGGATGACTTGAGCCCATGTGTTGTGTAGCCCTTACACAAACTTCTCCTTGATGTGATGCACTCTGTAGATGGGAGCATGGGGTGTAGACAAGGTAGGTATCCTGATCTTGAACACATTCGCAACTAATTATGCCATCTGTCTAGGCAGCTTGGCGAGGTTCTCCCAATCAGCGATCTTGTGTATTACGCTCACCTTCTTCTCGATCTGGTCAACCTTGGTTAACTTATCACTAATTATCCCCATATTGGGGAGAATATCATTCGCCAGATTGGCGATATCTTTATTCCCACCTCCTGATTTACGTGAGAGGGAGGTGCTTATCATAAGCCCTAGCGGTGGCTCTAGTGTGGCTAGTCTTTTCCATTTGCTCAAAACTCATCCATATCGTTCTGCTTCCTCTGTTAAGATAAATGCCTCCACAAACAGCTCTCACTCGACCTTGAACCTTAGGAGTCAAACCACTATACAAGTTCTGGACCAAGATCAGCTTGTTGATATCATGGTGATGAAACTTCATTTCGTGCTCTTAATTCGCTGAAATTAACCCTCTAGCTTAGACTAAGTGTCAATAAAAACCAGACAAATCCCTGTAATTGTCAGACTCATTGAATAAATAAAAATACAAAAAATGGAAAAATTACAAATCGTAGTGTTTTTAATCTTAAAAACACTCTCAAAAATATTTTCTGCCTTTCTTGATCTCATCTCCGTTTTTGGCCAACATGAAACTTGTAGATCTCATCGAGATCTACAACTTTCATGTTTTGAGTTTTTCCAAATTCGATCATTTTCATCTTCTTATTTCACTTTATTTCCTCGAATAATCTGATTGGGCCACATGGCGCCCTCTGGTTGCGCCACGCAGCCCACTCATTCACCTGCCACGTGCCCCGCCTTTCCAGCCGTTGGATCGCCTCCAGGCGCTTCCATCACAACCATCCAATCCCTCTTCATTTCTCAACCGTTAGATGCAGGCCCAGATCCTATCTCATCCGCCCGCAAGCGCCGCATTCTCCTTTAGCCACGTGTCACGCCCACATCCGCCTGATCGTAGCCTTGATGCTTTGATCTCAACCGCACCTTCCCACCGCTCTTCTCCACCGCCCGATCTACCCACTGATCTCATCACAGCCGTTGACTTCCGCCTTAATCTCCTCGCGCCACGTGGTGATTCCTGTGCCCCACGATCACGCCTCGCATATCTGATCTGGACAGCTTCTTCGTGCCCATGTCTTGGCCGATGGATCGTGAGATCCAACAGCCCAGACTTCGTCGTCAAACTTCAGACACCCTCTCTCCCACATCTTTCCTCTCGCAAAGCCGTCATCCCCTTTCCATTTCCCTCGTTTCTCCAGCCACTACCTCCACTTCCCGACGAGCTCATGACATAGCCACATCACCCTCTGCCTCACGGCTACCCACTTGACCCATATCCTTCTTCTTCTCGCTCCCTAACACTCCTGCAAAACCTGTCGCCACTCACCATCTCCCAACCTTAAAAACTCCTCTTCCACCCCAAATCATCTATGTCTACCTTTATAAGGGGCTAGGCCCAGCACTCTCCTCCCTGTGATAGGGGGAGGTTCGATAGAGGTGCAATGATGACCTCAGCCTCCAGCGAGACCCACCACCTTCACGGTTGTGTCGTGGTGGCTTAGCCTCCTCTCGAGCTCTGAGGATAGGCCTCCCTCGATGTGCGAAGACCCTGAGTCTCTCTAAGAGGCTCAAGCCCAGGCCCCCGCTCCGCCATTCGTCAGGTAAGCTACTTCAATCTTCTTCGTATTTTCTTCTGACTTCTTCTAATTAATTAGGCTATTTCCGACACCATTTCCGTTCATTGATCACCCCTATAGCTCTGCCTCGCTTCCACCATCCACGCACAACACTCTGTTCATGCTCCCTGCCTTCCATACCCCCAGACTACTCCGACCCCCCTCCTCCGAGCTCATCAGAGAAGACCTCCGGCTGCCACCTTCTTCAGCCATTTCACGGCCGATTACCTCACTCCACCTCACACACGTAATGATCGGCACACTTCGGCTATAGGTCTAACCATGCAGGTGCTCGAGTCTTCAATAAATGGAGGTCTCACTGGAGCTATCTTCATGAGCTCCTTCTTCGACAAATCAGCGTTGACAGCTTCCTCCAGACCTCGCCGCATCTCGCCCTTGCTTTTAGCTTCATCGACCATCCACCAGCGACCTCCTGGGAGCAGAGCAAAGCTAGATAGGAGGTGGCAGAGCGGCAACACCTTCGTCGGAGTTCTGGTTCCGCTGCTAGACACCGTAGGGGATGAAGGTATAGCCACCGTAGTATGCATCATCTGGTGATTATCCAATGGTGTACGAGGATCCACGTCGACATCTTCACACCTTCCAGCAACCATTCGATCGACGATCGGGCGACTCTTGAGTGTCCATGTGTTAGTGCCGAAGCTACTCCCGAACCTCGATGCTTGATCCATAGGCTCAGGACTGCCGAGCCTCGTCCGAGCCCGAGCCTAACGCCGAGCCTACTCCGAGCCTGCATCGAGCCTTCAGTGCCAGCCAAGCCTAGCTGAAGTAGCCTCGAACCTCCAGCGCACTCGAGCCTAGCCTCACGTGATCTTCACGTGCGGTCGGGGAAAATTGTAGGGAGGACCTCGGACATTTTCACATTTGCAAACAGTTCCAAACTCACGTGCAACTCACGTGCACCTGGGGTGTTTTGCACTTATACCCTCGCGAGTTTTAATAATTGCAAAAGTACCATTGCATGTGTGGGTTATTTATAGGGAAGCTCCTACACTTTATTTTATTTGCATTTTAGTCCCTTTCAGGGACCTGTTTGATATTTATCTTTTATGTTTTCTTGCATTTATGCCCCTGGCTTCACTCTTGCATATCGTGAGCATCCTAGCTCCGATTGAGTCGATTTCAGTGATGTTTTGAAGTTCGTTTCATTGTCTTCTTAATGACATGCTAGATTTCAGATTTGACACTATGAATTTTGATGTATTATTTTAATAGCTAAGTGTCTTTATTGTGATGCTTCACATGCCTTATTTTTACATCAAGGAAAATAGATTCATGAATTGAACCTGATTTGACTCGTGATTAAATGGCTCAATTATTTTGATAATTAGGGCATATTTTTGCATGACATTTAATCGCATCTCTTTGCTTGATAAAAATAAAAAAAATGCATTTCTCATGTTTACTTATGCATTATGTCTCCATGCATCCTTTTACCTACGATTCTTTAATCCAACACTTAGTTCAAATAATTAGAGTCTAAATAGTAAGAAAGAGGCTCATGTCCCTGAGTTCGACCTTGGGCTTGTCCAAGTAAAATATAAATGGACCATTTGATTTGACTTTTAATTTCATTAGATGGTCTTTGATCGATCCAATTTAGCATGTCTGTAATGACATTAGAAGTGTTAATTTAACACTATTAAAGGGCTGAATTTCAGGTTCGTCAATGGCGTCGTTGCCATTAAATTTAAAAATCATTTTCAAGGTTTTTCTATATTATGTTACACTATTTTTCAAGAAAAATATTTTCAAAATGATTTTGTAAAATGAGTTTCTCTTGTCTTGAAAAATCATTTGAAAATGTTTTGAAAATCTTTATTTCTGTGACATGGTGTTGAAAATTCTTTTTGGTTTCAAGGAAAGTTGAGTATAACTTGCGCTCTAACCTTTAATCAAAAACCAATAAAAATGAAAAAAAAATCCTTTAAGAGTCAAATTGACTACTAAATCCAAATAAGTAGCCGTGTTCAGTAAGGGTTCGCCCTTAGCATAGTAGGTGGTTTAGAGGACATCATGTAAGGCTCTGTCCTCAAGCAACGGATTTCGGCTTGTACTTACACCTATATTGGTTGAACGTAGATGCATCTACTCATTTGAGTTTAGGCAGTCATGATGTCTTTTAAAGTTTAAAAAAATGAAGGAGTTGGATTAAATCCCCTACCTTTTCACTTCCACCCAGGATCCGAAATGTTCAAGGAAACTTGGTTTATGAGGTATTGAGATTTTAGGTTAACCAGCTTTAGCCATCAGGGTCTTAGACTTAATCATCCACATTTCCCTAGATTTCTAGATTTGTGTGTTATATTGCATGCTTAGTCTCCTACCTTAAGAATATGATCAGCACATCACATGCACGACTACGGTTTTGATGAGATGAGTTGACATTTCACTTGAGGGACTGGGATGAGGGATTCGAGTCTAGACTTGATCTAATGATGCTCGAGGATGGGATAAAATCTTTGAAGGCTTCATGAAACCTGAGTGTCAGCATTTTAGCCAGTATGAGAACTTGGTTCTTATGCTAATCTCTTGATATTGACCTAAGTGCCAGGGTGTGAATAAAACAAAAAATGTTGATCAGTGTACGCCAACTCTTGGTAAAAGCAGTGGAGCTAGCCAAAATATTACAAATCAAAGGAAATAATTGTTGAAAATAAAGATCTCATTTCACAAAGTCAATCATCAAACAGCTTCCACCAAAGGCGAGCGCTCCCAACCATTTTCAAAGTGTCCACTTGGACCACCGCTATTAGGACCAGGAGTCGGGCTTGCACCAAAAAGGGCTCTGCATCGTAAATGCTACAAGTCTGTGTGTTGAAGGTACGATAGGTACTAAAAAAGACACACCTTAGTGTATTCCCAGGAAAACAAGTGTAGACGGCTCCAACTTCTCTTGATGGATGCACTGATCAACACCAAAAATGTGTGTTACGTAATAAGGCAATACAGAATCCTTGTTCCAATGAGAGGGAGAGAAGAAATGACACAATCCTAAATTCCTCCATCATTTGGCCTACCACATACACTTCTAATTCTGACAACTAAAGAGACGATGGATTGGATGCAATATTTGGTTTATTCCCTAGAGTTGAAGATTGGATCCTTAGGAGAATTTCTTGGACCAAGACCTTGGGTGACATTTCGACTCTACTCTCGTGAATGTAGTCAACACTTCAATATCATATCCTTAGTTTATATGTATACAAAAGAGAGTCTCGAAAAATAGAGGAATTGGATGCCTCTTGATTAAGGATGGGTTGAGCTCTACTATTTTGGATCTCTAAATTGAGAGGACTTGAACAGATCAGATCATGTATGTACATGCACAAGGGGGTTAATCCAGGTTAGTCATTTTTTGTGATGCTCGGGGACGAGCATAGTTTAAGTATAGGGGGTTGATGAAACCATGTTTCATGCTCTTAATTCGTTGAAATTAACCCCCTAGCTTAGACTAAGTGTCAAAAAAACCAGACAAATTCCTGTAATTGTCAGAGTCATTGAATAAATTAAAAATATAAAAAAATGGCAAAATTAAAAATCATAGTGTTTTTAACCTTAAAAATGCTCTCAAAAATATTTTTTGCCTTTTTTTGATATCATCTCCATTTTTGGCCAACATAAAACTTGTAGATCTCATCGAGATCTACAACTTTTATATTTTGAGTTTTTCCAAATTTGGTCATTTTCACCTTCTTATTTCACTTTCATTCCTCGAATAATCTGATTGGGCCATGTGGTGCCCTCTGGTTGCGCCACGTGGCCCACTCATTCACCTTCCATGCACCCTGCCTTTCCATCTGTTGGATCGCCTCCAGGCACTTCCATCACAACCATCCAATCCCACTTTGTTTCTCAACCGTTAGATGCAGGCCCAGATCCCATCTCATCCATCCGCAAGCGTCGCATTCTCCTTTAGCCACGTGTTATTTCCACATCCGCCTGATTGTAGCCTTGATGCTTTGATCTCAACCGCACCTTCCCAACGCTCTTCTCCACCGCCTGATCTACCCACTGATCTCATCATAGCCGTTGACATCCGCCTTAATATCCTCGTGCCACGTGGTGACTCCTTCTCCCCACGATCACACCTCGCAGATCTGATCTGGACCGCTTCTTCACGCCCATCTCTTGGCCGAGACTTTGTCGTCAACCTCCAGACACCCTCTCTCCCACATCTTCCCTCTTGCAAACCCGTCATCCCCTTTCCATTTCCCTTGTTTCTCCAGCCACTACTTCTACTTCCCGACGAGCCCACGACATAGCCACATCATCCCTCTTCCTCGCGGCTACCCATCGACCCACGTCCTTCTTCCTCTCGCTCCCTAACACCCCTGCAAAACCCGTTGCCACTCACCATCTCCTAACCTTAAATACTCCACCTCTGCCCCAAATCATCTCTGTCTGCCTTTATGAGGGGCTAGGCCCAGCACTCTCCTCCTACTCGTGACAGGGGGAGGTTCGATAGAGGTGCAATGACGACCTCAGCCTCCAGCGAGACCCGCCACCTTCACGGTTGGATCGCGGCGACTCAGCCTCCGCTTGACATCTGAGGATAGGCTGCCATCGATGTGTGAAGACCCTGAGTCTCTCCAAGAGGCTCAAGCCCAGGCCCCCGCTCCACCATTCACCGGGTAAGCTCCTTCAATCTTCTTTGTATTTTCTTCTGACTTCTTCTAATTAATTAGGCTATTTTCAACACCATTTCCGTTCATTGATCACCCCTATAGCGTCGCCTCGCTTCCACCATCCACACGCAACACTCCATTCATGCACCTTGCCTTCCATACCCCCAGACCACTCCGACCCCCCTCCTCCGAGCTCATCGGAGAAGACCTCCGGTCGCCGCCTTCTTCAGCCATTTCACGGCCGATCACCTCACTCCACCTCACACACGTAATGATTGGCATGCTTTGGCTATAGGTCTAGCCATGCAGGTGCTCGATTCTTCAATAAACGGAGGTCTCGCCGGAGCTATCTTCATGAGCTCCTTCTCCGGCGAATCAGCATCGACAACTTCCTCTAAACCTCGTCGCGTATCACCCTTTCTTTGAGCTTCATCGACCATCCACCAGCGACCTTCTGGGAGCAGAGAAAAGCCGGATTGGAGGTGGCGGAGCGACAGCACCTTCGCCGGAGTTCTGGTTCCGCCGCCAGACAACACAGGAGATGAAGGTATAGCCATCGTAGGATGCATCATCCGGTGGTTATCCAACGGTGTACGAGGATCCACGTTGATGCCTTCGCAGCTTCCTGCTACCGTTCAATCGACGATCGGCTACTCTTGAGTGTCCACGTGTCAGTGCAGAAGCAACTCCCGAACCTCAGTGCCTGATCCATAGGCTCGGGATTACCGAGCCTCATCCGAGCCTCAGCCTAACGCTGAGCCTACTCCGAGCCTGCATCGAGCCTTCAGTGCCAGCCAAGCCTAGCCGAAGCAGCCTCGAATCTCCAGCACACCCAAGCCTGACCTCATGTGTTCTTCACGTGTGGTTTGGGTAAATTGCAGGGAGGCTCTTAGATATTTTCACATTTGCAAACAGTTCCAGGACTCACGTACAATCCACGTATACCTGGGGTATTTTTCACTTATACCCCCGCGGGTTTTAATAATTGCAAAAGTACCCACGCGTATATGGGTTATTTATAGGGGAGCTCCCGTACTTTATTTTATTTGCATTTTAGTCCCTTATAGGGGCCTGTTTGCTATTTATCTTTTATGTTTTCTTGCATTTATGCCCCTGGCTTCACTCTTGCATATCTTGAGCATCCTAGCTCCGATTGAGTCGATTTCAGTGGCATTTTGAAGCTTGTTTCATTGTCTTCTTAATGTCTTGCTTAGATTTCAGATTTGACACTATGAATTTTGAGTATTATTTTAATAGCTAAGTGTCTTTATTGTGATGCTTCACATGCCTTATTTTACATCAATGAAAATAGCTTCATAAATTGAACCTGATTTGACTCATGATTAAATGGCTCAAGTATTTTGATAATTAGGGCATATTTTTGCATGGCATTTAACAGCATCTATTTGCATGATAAAAATAAAAAAATTGCATTTCTCATGTTTACTTATGCATTATGTCTCCATGCATCCTTTTACCTACGATTCTTTAATCCAATACTTAGTTCAAATAACTAGAGTCTAAATAGTACGAAAGAGGCATGTGTCCCTTAGTTCGACCTTGGACTTTCCCAAGTAAAATATAAATGGACCATTTGATTTGATTGTTAATTTAATTAGATGGTCTTTGATCGATCCAATTTAGACCGACTGCAATGACATTAGAAGTGTTAATTTAACACTATTAAAGGGCTGAATTTCGGGTCCATCACATGGCACGAACACTTTTGGATCAGATCTTTGAACCTCTCCCATACCACGCGGAAAGGCTCATGAGACATCTTTGATCTCATCTAATTAGTTCTACTCAGGGGGTAGAAGTTGAGAAATATGTCCTTTAATGATGTCCACATAGTGACAACATTCTCTAAAATCTTAAGACAATATGCAACTTTGTCTAATACAGCAAATGGGAAGGCCCTAAGATGGATGTAGTCTCGAGAAACACGAGGTCATCTTAGGTTGTCATAAACCAACTCAAACTCCTACAGGAACATGTATGGTTCCTTACCGCATTGCCATAAAACTTTGGCAAGAGTACCAAGAAATAATAATTTATCTCCCCAGTATTGGTTGGTAGGAGTGGCCTTAGACAATTCTCATTCTATGCAGAACTGGGATTGTAAGCATCCCTCATAGATTCTCCATGTTATCCATTTCCTCCCATATTCCTCAACTGACCAAGCTCTTCTCATAATTATTCACTACATTGCTCGGCGCATACCACTCTAACTAGGATAACCTTCATTGCATCACTATCTCTCTTTTCATCAATGTTCTTCTTGGGAGGCATCTTGTTCACTAGTTCATCTTCTTCATCAACGGGCTAGCTTAATGGGCCTTCTACTTCTAAATTTTGACTTTCCAGCAAAGACTTTGAGAGAATCAAGTTAGTTCTTCATAGTGGTGAGATCATACTTCTCTTTCATTCTCATTTCTCAATGACCATTGTGTAGTCGAGTCTTCTGAAGTCTGCATGTGGGACTGATTAGCATCTTCTGGGCTGACGAAAGCATGAGAATAATCACGATAGCCAGAGCTCTTCCGCTCCGTCGCTCAATCAGAGGGAAAGATTTCCCCCGGATTCGAATTAATAGAGTCCAAAGAATGTGATCTAGAAGCATCGAGGTAAGGGTCTTCCTCAATGTAGTGAGAGAGAAGAGGGTTGGACTGGGTCGAACCACCCTCAAGAATAAAGAGTGACTTTTTGACCTTGGTCCCATGGGAAGAGTTGCCATGAAACTGAGGGGCATCGGGGAGTGAGTGATCCTGAGTCTGTGAGGACGGTCAGTTTGGGATAGTTAGTGAGAGGCTCACAAAGTCCGAGCAAAAACTTCCCCAATCCACCCTTCTCGATGTCAAGATATATGATGAAGGAGCATGATTTCAAACAAGGAGTGATCGGAAAGGTGCTAAGAGGGCAGTCTTTGAATGCACGCCCTTGAACACAAACACAAAGAAAACTCCAAATTCATAGACTGTACACAATGAAGGCCACAAAGATCTGATCGATTATCTTTTTAGTTTTAGTTAGGTGATAAGACAATCTTGTACATTTGTTACACACTATGGAGTCGCCTTACTCCCAGTGGTGCTCCTAATAACTCCCAATCAAAGGGGTGGTCTTCCCGAGTTGTTGGGTTGCATTATCATACCCCTAAGGAGACTACCATGCTTACACAATCGAAACATATTTTTAAGGTCGAAGGCAAGCCCTTGCAACTCCCAAATCCACGAGAGTCAGAGATGGGGACTTAAGAGGGAAAGTTCATGGATTTAGGCTCTAATCTTAGTGGTTGTGTCCTTATCCACTCTGTCTGGGGGTAAGTACATGTTTCCAAATACGGGGTTTCTCTCCCAAAAAAATTTAGTTTTTAAGATTTTTGGACAAAGTTGTATTAATAGTCCTGGTTTTAAGTTGGTTATCACTTGCAAATTAATCCACCACTATGCACGCCTATCGGCAGTCCCAATGTTTTTTTATCCTAAATAGTAAAACAGGGGAAGGAGATCGAAAAAGTTGATGCAAAATAGGAAAATGATGATGAATTCTAATTTAAGAGACATGCAGTGCTTCCTTGCTCTCTACAAGCGAGATGCAATACAAAATTGAAATTTTTACACTATATGAAGTCCAAGCGAGAAAACTGCACCTAGCATAAATTTCTATTAATTGGGAAGGATTAAGTTAAGAATTTGACTGAGTGAAACGTTCTACAAGTGTGTCTTATTAAGTGAAAAGTGTGGTCCTAGATTTTGCGAGCATAAGAAAATAATTTGACCTATTAAAATCTCTTAGAACTATGAGTGCAGGTCTAACTTATGGCCCATTTGATGAATCGCAAAATCGCCCTACTTAATTAAGTGGAATTACGTTGTAGTTGGGCAATTAAGGAGTAATAAAAAACACTTAATTGATTAATTAATTGAACATAAAAGCGGTCAAAATTTATTTTACTTAGGCAAGCCCAAGCTTAAAATTGGGGAGGCAACCGTCTCCGTAGGATGACTTTTAGGACAATTAGAGACTAGTTTTTTTAGGATGAACTTTTTAAGATTTTTTTTATGCAATTAAAGGGATGAAAGGCAAGATGGCTAAGTCCAAGGGTGTTTTCGCAAAATATCAGTCAAATTAATTCCAAAATTCCTAAAATTTGACCAGAATAATAATGCATCAAAATTAATCTACCATGATTTTTTGGTAATTTCCAGGTGTAAAGTGAATTTTCTATGAATTAAATATGCAAAGAGTGTGATTTTCGTAAATGAATTTTAATAATTAGCAAAACTTAAATATTTTCTAGAAATAAAATTAACCTAGATGTATTTAATTAATAGGTATCTAAGAAAAATCTTAAATCATAAAAAAACTAAGAATACAGGGAATTCAATCCAATTACTCAATCCACCAATTTATTTATTTAGTGAAAATATGTATGTAAATGAGATGATTTTTGGGCACATAGCAGAGAGCAATCAATCCTAGCTATTGTGGTTTTTGAAGAATTTTCAAAGCAAGGAGTAAATTAATATAAATTAAAGACCTAAAATTGGGTGAAATATGCATGTTTACACCAGTTTAATATTTATAAATCAATCCGAGGTCATAAAAATACAATAAAATCCTCGCAAAGAATTAATTAGTCAACATAATGTAATTTTAAAATTCAAAATAGATGCAAAATGGAAGTTCAAATTAGTACTTGAACACAACACGCTAAACACAAATAGTAAATAAAATCAAGATACAAAAATAGCATAGAAATGTGCTTCTTTAATTACCTAAACCTACGAGTGGTTTTTTTACAAGTTTTCCAAGGGGCGCTTGTTGTGTGTGTGAGGACATGGACCTATTGATGAATCTCTAGGAAATAGAGGCTGAATGAGCAAAATGCCCAGCACCAATGTCCAGTGCACATGCCCTCTGGGGTTCAGACCGAGGTTCGAGTGCGGGTACAGCTCAGGTGACATCAACTCTGATGACTCAGAGGCGTTGCTCCATGTGGCTGGCTAAATATGGCTCGGCTGACCCAAGTCAAGTGGAATGGACTTCAATTCGGATGTTGGATCTGGACTATCGATGATGCTTGAGCGATGGTTGGTTTTTAGGTGCATTTCGATGGTTCAGATGCCTCTCATTCTAGATCGTACGGGAGTTGTAACTTGGACCTGGAGGTTCGAAGAGTTCAGGGAGCTCCTAGGCAACACATGCCCACTAGTCTGTGTCCTTAAGCTCGAGGATGGGCCGGATATGCTGATGGTGATGCCCCAGTGAAGTCCTACAAGAAGGAGGAGGCTCGAAGCTCCAAGCTTCGGCCTTACCATGCGAAGAAGAAGCAAGCAATGATGCTGGGTGCAGAAGTTATAGGAGATGGAGCGTGGCTCTGATCTATGCAATATCATATATGAGGGAATGTGGGAGATAGAGGAGAAGACAGAGTGGTCAAGGGGTTGAAGGTGATTAATAACAAATGGTCTTGGATTTGGGAAAATACAGAAGAATGTGGGGAAGAAATTGAGGAAGAAAATTGAAGCAGAGAAGCTAATAGGAACAAGAACAATGATAGAAAAGAAGAACAAGAAAAAGATGGAAAGGGAATAAGTATTCTACATAAGACGAGATCCCCTGGATGTTGGTTGTAGAAGAGAACTTGTCCCGATCGATGCCTCGATTTGCTAATGCGATCTCGATGTAGAGAGACTCGGCAAACTTGTAGGAGCTTGCAGCGTTGGAGGTGGAATCTCTCCCCCAACGGATCACGCCTAAGCTGAAGATGTTACCATCATCGCCTACAAGAAAAAGGGCTTTCACTATCACCAGAGGTCCTCTCGAAGCTGGTATCATATCTCTCAAGGGTGGCGAATGATGAAGAACAGGGATGGCAAGAGGGGTTTTGACGAGTCGTGGCTAGGGCTCGAAGAATATGGAGCTGTGGCTATGTGGGTTAGCGAGAGGCAGATGTGTAGGAGAGAGGAAGGGGTAGGGCGTGGTCGACGAAGGAGAAGGCATAGGTCATTGGGGCTCAGCCATCGGCAGAGTTGTTGACCTTTCATGGCTGAGTAAATCGGTGGAGAAGAAGGGTCTTGGGCCGTTGGATTGGCCCATGATCGAAGGGGCCATAAAATGATACGTGGCGTAAGGGTTAGTAAAAGAAAAGAAAATAAAAAATAATAAGAAGAAGAAACAATAAAAATAGGGGTTTAACCAAGGTTGTTGGATGAAGGGGTGTTCATCTAACAACCAAGATTAGAAGTGGATGGGGGGTTTAAATGGGGTGACGCATGGTGGTTCCAGGAGTTGCCATGTGTCTCCCCACAAAAATTAGACAATAAAATCAAACAAAAATTAAAATAAATTAGAAAAAGACCTCAAATCAAAAGCTTCATGCATTAAAGTTGTCCATCTCGATGAGATATACAACTTTCATGAAGGAACCAAAGTCAAAAGAATTCATCTGTACAAAGTGTATTTTTGGTTGTCTTATATGTACATAGAATACCGAGTTTTTAGGTTCTTTAATTTTTTATGATTTTTAAATAATAAAAATTAAAAAAATCAAATAAAATACAAAAGAAATGCTTACATACTGATCTAATTTTTTGATATTTTTAATAATTAAAAAAATAAAGAAATAAAATAAAAGGGACTTATGTACAGACTCTGAATACAGACTCAAAATGACTCATTTTCTTTGATTTTTTATTCATTTTGATTTTTAGGTATTTTATTAGGACGTAAATGAAAGAAATCAAATGAAGAATAAATAAATTAAATAGAGTAAATTTTGTACATAAAATAATTAACCAAAATTAGTCAAAATATACAATATACAATGAGGATATAAAACCCAAGTTTCACATATGAACTCCAATTCCTTTGAATTTGGTCTTGTTTTGTAGATATGTGAATTTAATTTTTTCAAAAGTGAGCATGTGTTCATAGGAGACTGTATGTGAGAGATATTTGACTTTGCAAGTTTTGTCTCAAAAGTAGGGTTTGGTTTTATTTAATGTATATACAAGTTAGTAGTTTTCTAGTATTTTTCATTTATTGGTGTTAGTATTATGTACACAATGGTATTGATTTCTTTTGATTTTGAGTTAGTGAAAAATAAAGATAAATAGTGGAAGTTATGTTCATATACAAGTGACCATTTACACATAATGTCCCACTTCTTATTTATGAAATTATGAATGCAAAAATATGGATATTATTTACACATCATGAATTTTAATAATGCAATATAAATTATTAAATGCAATTAATTACTTGGCAATAGAGCCCTATTTTTAGTTTTTAAAGTTATGAATTACATATTCACCAATCATCACCATGGTGGCCTCTATTGACAACATTGACGATCCCCTTACCAAACCATTATCCCAGAAAGTTTTTGACCAGCTTGTAATGAATATGGGTTTAAGGATTGTGCTTGAATGGTTCTGAGAACTAGTGGGAGATTTTTGGACATGTGAGCACTATGTGAACCATTTCTACAATAAATGTTATTGTAGTCCTTTTTATATATCAATGAAAACTATTGATGTCCACTACATATATGATATTAATAAATGAATGCACGTATAAGGTCCCTTAATCCACTTAGGGTTATGTACCATGGCCATCTTGATAATCATATAGCAGTTGATTCAATGGTTGAATCATAGAGTTTGGTGCTTGGATGATATCTAAAGAGTTAGATTGAAGACTCATCTAGCACTGTCAAATAATGGTTGAGAATGTATTTACAGTCTGAGAAGGAGATGGTCATCCTTACTCCAAATGTTTCTTTCCAACCGACCTCTTGATGCATGTCCTCTAACAAGGAATAGAGATTCTGAGCTGTCGGATAAGTTAGGTCAAAGAGTTGACTTAACGAGATCAAGATAAACAATACTATATCATATGTTGTCATGACACAGGAACACATCCTCTGACCGGAGACAGATATGTTACTATATGTCTAATTATGTATATTAGGAATACTATTTGGTTGATGACCTAATAAAGTTCTATGCACCACCGAGCTCGTGTGCATACGAGTGTATATGAGAAATACGATCTATCAAAGGGATCATACAGGTTCACTACTGAATTGGAAAACATGAGCTCACTCATGATATATTGGGACCAACCAAATTCCATCAATGGTCGTATTGTTTTGGAAGCAAGACAGGATTTGTAGTTATGATATATTCTTTTGGAAAGCAAATGATCGATACCAACACTCACTGATCAAATGAAAAACTTAATGATAAAACCCTGAATAAAACAGTTCAAAAGTGTTCAAAAACTTCGGGTTATTCTATATCTTCCAATATGCAGGATGTACGGGTATTAGGAATACTCGAGGGTGATGTGATCTTAAAACAATATATAATTGTGATGCTTCCATTCTGAAGGAATGATGAAACATTTTTGGATTTTAGTGACTCCACTCAGAAGATTGATTATCCAATATTAGTCCAAATGTTGGACATTGATTTGAATATGATTCAGATTCAATGAGAAGATTAGATATTTTATCTGACTTGATCAGACATCTCTGACCAATCTTCTAGATCTAGATATGAGATTAGATCTCAGTATCCAAGTCACTATACATGAAATATACAAGCGCCTTGTCCATCTCCAAGTATCCGTGGAGAAAGCACATTGTTCTTGAAAGAGTTGAAGAATTATTCTATACTTGATGATATTTGAGCATTATAATAATGAAGATTAAATGTGATTTAATCATCATTAACAATGTGGATATGATTCACATTATCTGAATAAATGTAGAGAGACATCTAAGATAATTAATTGGATTTAATTATAAAAGCTATGAAATGTGGATAGAATTATCCACAATAATTATATTTGTATTATGAATATGATTCATAATATCATAGAGAGTTTAACTCTAAATATGATTTATAATTTATTAATTTAATGTGAATTGGATCACATTATACAATTAAATGTGAATTGGATCCCCATAGTACAATTAAATGTAAATGTAATTTACATTTAGTATTGGATGGATGAATAGGATTCATAATTATTAATGGCATGATTGATATTGTCACAAAATAATTTGGAATTATTTTGGTGAAAATTCAAGCAACAAAATTTTTTGCAAATATGTGGAACATATGGTGAGATTTGAGAATCTCATCAATAAGGAAAGAAGTAGCCTCAATTCCTTTTATGGAGGGGACGACCACATGAAAAAAGGATTCCATTGAAGTCGTCCAACCTAATGAGGAAGGTGGCTCTCCTCCTTCCTTGTTATTCTACATTTAATTGATCTAATGAGAATTAAATTTATTGGAGAATTTCTTCAATTTATTTATTTCGTTTAAACTAATTAATTATTGTTGGAAATAGTTGCAACAAAATCTAAACTATTGATTTGAATTAGGAGTGTATCATGGCCATCCAAAATTGTATAAAGGAAGAGCCAAACCTAGAATTTTCTAAACACACAAGTTCAAGCAACAAAACTCTCTCTCGTACTCACTCACACATGCACACATATATACACGTCCATATTGTCTATCTCTTAAACCCTCGTGGCCATCCACTTCAAGGGTTTGTTGAGAGAACTCTGTCATCATCGCGTTGCTGTTGTACTGATGGATCGACTGCTCATGGATCCCCATCTTCCTCAGTGCCTCTTGTTCATAAAAAAGATTGCCAATTTTATTAGACGAAATCAAGAGGATCCATGCTCGGATCATCAACTTGGGTTGCGGGAAGCACGCATCTCATTCACATGCCCCCAAGTGCTCGCTCTGTAGGATCGAACTTGAGATAGGAGGTCTCTTCATTTAGAGATACAAGGATTGCGATCATGCTACAAGAGATAACCCTAATACGGGTTTGTGATCATGATGAAATGATATGGGAATGGTTCCCATGTCATGTGGCTTCATTGAAAAAATTTATTTTATGTTGCCCCTTATGACTAATGCGACTAATTGTCCTAGATCGCATAAGATGTGATATCCATGCTTCCATGATGTGCGAGGTGAAACCCTCAATTTCAAGTGGTATCGGAGCCTTGGTCAAAGGTCTTGAAAGTTTCATGACAAAACCCTACTCCAAACTACAATAGTTGTAGTTCAACTTTTACATGCAAAACCAAACATGTTTGCTTGATATGACTAGAAATTTAGGATATTAAAAATATTTCAATATGACCAAGTTTCTGAGTGATTATTATATAATATCATGCTGGTCTTCAAGAGCATATGATTGATAAAACCCTCTTAGTAGAATTTGTAGAAATTGTGTTTTCTTGAATTAATTCGGTGATGGTGTCTAGGCAGTCAATATGCTAATGGATTAACTAATTGACACCGTGCATCGCATTTACAGTGGAAGCGCTCCATGTTAGAATTATTCGTCTGACCTACCTTGATTTGTTTCAAGGATGTTTAGAATAAGAAGTTATTGTGTACTTTAAACAACTAATTTGAACAATACAATTGTACAATATAAGGGTGTATATTATACAGTATTATTAAGCAAATTAAATTGCTTGTTGGTTACATTGGATTGATAGTTAATTTAATGTGATTAAATTAATTTATTCTAATTAAAATAAGCAATCTATTATTAATAGAACTATAATACTATTAGAAGAATTAAGTATAAGAATTTGATTTAAAATAATTAAAACTTGAACAGGATATGATGGATCATAAGATGACATACATGGTCTGTCATCAAGGCAAAGGGTTCCATCACCATGGATTGTACACTTGAGACGCCTATGCAAAGTCATAGCTCTGATGTACAAGAGCACATGGATCGTGCTTGTTGCCTCCCGAAAGAGACAAGATGTATGCATAGTGACCCCAATATTTTTCCTCATATAATTGAGATGGTACTGGATTACGCATAGCGGGTACTATTCATGTTGACAGTTAGTTCAATTAACAATGAATCAACATCACTTTAGGGGTGGTGGGCTCGGATGTTAAAGACCGAATTGAGAACAAGTTGGACTTGCAAGGAGGAATAAGTTTCAGCTTCCTTTACCTAATTTATATTTTCTATTACAGGGGTATAACAAAGGTATAAGGAAGATCCCAGATCTTGCTAGAGATATAGCGGTAAGTATATCTCTTACTTTGAAAGTTTAATAAGGGAATGGACTTTCAAAGTATTAAAAGACTAGACAACTTTGGTTTAAAATTCCTTAATCAAAGAATTTAAATTAAATATATGTTCATTTATATGTTCTAATAAGTGTATTTCTTAATCTCAGATATGAAATCCATGGACTCTCTCAGCAAGCTTCTATAGGCCAACCAATTGGCCTAAACCAAATTATTTAGACTGGCACTGAAATTTGGATCTTGTTCTCTCGGCAGAGCTTATCAGCTATGTGCTCACCAAGAACAAGCACATAAACCCTACGTCATCGGAAGAACTAAAAAATAATGATAAATATGATGAAGATCAGTCATTGGTTCGGTGTTATATTCCGAGGTATTTGTCCAATGTGCTTCAGAAGAAACATGTTGTCATAGACACTGTCCATGATATAATGTTGAATCTCAAGGAGATGTTCAATGATGTGATTCGCACTCAGGGTTACAACACTTCGAAAGAATCGATTCACTGCAACATGCATGAAGGGACTTCAGTTAAAGAGCATGTAATCAAAATGGTTGGTTATCTCTCTGAACTGGATACCCTATGGACACAGATGGATGCAATTATGTTATTTGACTTAATTCTATTATCTTTTCCCAAGTCGTTCAACAACTTTGTGGTATCATACCACATGAATAAGTTGAGATTTATGAACATTGAGATGGTATCTTCATTGAATTCCATTGAGGATGTCTTAAAGAAAGAGAATCCAACTAGTAGTTCAATGATTGCACAGGTCAAAGGGAAGTATAGTTGGAAGAAAGGATCTTGGAAGGGACCATCCCATTAGTAGAAGAATAATAAGAGTCCAATTATTAGCTCATCCTCTCAAGCTTCCATATTGATAGAATCAAAGAAAGTCAATGGTTGTCATCACTGCAAAAAGCCAAGGCATTGGAAGAGAAACTATCCAGATTACCTAAAAACATAGAAAAGATTAAGGATCCAGAATGTATGAAATCTACTTTCATCATTAAAACCTATTTTCTTGTAGGACGAGAAGGTAGTTGGATCATTGATTTCCGTACTTCTATTCATTTATGCAATTTGTTGGACTTATTTCAGGAAACCAGAAAGCTTGAGGATGGAGAGATAGTGATCTGGATGGGATCTGATGCAACTGTTGCAACAGTCGCCGTCAGGACTTGCATATTATCTTTAGCTAGTGGGAGAGTCTTATTACCTCCAGAGTATTTCTATGTACCCAAGTTAGAAGAAAATTGTCATCTGTATCTAAGTTAGTTAGAAATGGATATGTATTCTAATTTTGCAATAAAGTTGTTATAAGTCGTTATGGTAAACATATTGCAGATGGTTATCTAACTTCTGGTGGACTCTTTGAATTGTGCATTGATGAATGTATTATGAATGTTACAACCAATAGTAATAATAATAACAACCTCAAGAGATCTAGAGAGGATAAAAATCATTTAACCATGATTTGGCATCAAAGGCTTGGTCATTTATCTGTTGATAGGATTAGTAGGTTGGTAAAAGATGAACCGTTGGATTTTCTAAAGGTCCAAAGTTTATCAACATGTCGACATTGCATTCTAAGTAAAATGGCCAGAGCACCTTCCGTAATAAGGGTACATGTTGTGAACATATACTTGACCTAATACATATCAATGTATGTGGTCCCTTTAATACCACGACTCGAAATAGATATCAATATTATTTGATGTTTATTGATGACCATTCATAATACAGGTTTATCTTCATATTACATCATAAGTCTAAAATCTTTTAAAAGTTTAAAGAATTCAAGGCTTTGGTTGAGAACCAACCCTATAAGAAGATTAAACGGATTTGATCTGACCAAAGTGACAAGTAGCTCTCAGATGAATTCAAAGAATACCTGAAAGAAAGAGGCATTGTATCCTGTCTTAATCCTCCTATAACTCCACAACTAAATGGTGTTGCCGAAAGACACAATATGACCATCATGGATATAGTCTGATCAATGATGAGTATAACACGTTTACCTCTTAGTTTCTAGGGGTGTGCAGTAGAGACTATAATATATGTCCTTAATACGATTCCTAGCAAATCTGTACTCAAAACTCAACATGAGCTTTGGTTTGGAAACAAGCCGATACTTGAGGATTTGGGTGGCTTGGTCAATTCCAAGAATGTGGACGCAAGTAAGCTGGAATATGTATATCTTAAGACTTGGAGATCATTATCTCCATAGACCAAGATGTAATCTTGAGTCCGTCTTAGATCATTGAAGATGTTATTCACTACATTTCAGTGTTGTTCTCCATAGCAGGATTGGTAACGGCTTACCACTCCCACTACATGGCCGATATCTGACCTTGTGCACATCATGGCATACATTGGGAAGCGATGCATATGGGCCTCTAGCCATGGCCTTCTTTTCCTCAACACTTTGAGGAGACATCCCTTTAGACAGATGGATACCATGTCTTAAGGGAAGGAAGCTTTTCTTGGAATTTTCAGTATGGAATCGTTCCAGGATTTTCTTAATGTACCCATGTTGGGACAATCCCAAAATCCTCTTTTCTCTATTTATGAACATCTTCAGACCTAAGATACAAGAGGCTTCTCCAAGATCTTTCATCTCGAAGGTGTTCGACAACCAGACCTTTACACTAGTCATTAATCATGTATCATTTCCAATAATAAGGATGCCATCTATGTAAAGCATGATGAACACAATGGCATTCCCGCTAAGCTTCTTGTACACGCATGGCTCAACAGGATTTTGGATGAAATCATAACTCTATATGGTTTCATCAAATATGATGTTCCAGCTACGAGAAGCTTGTTTATGCCCAAAGATGGACTTCTTCAGCTTGCACACTTTGTCTTCCTCAATAATGAAGCCCTTGGGCTGCTCCATATAGATATCCTCCTCAAGGTATCCATTGAGGAATGCAGTCTAGATGTCCCTCTGCCAGATGCTGTAGTCAAGATGTGCAGCTATAGTTATCAATGCCCTGATGGAGTTGAGCATGGACACAAGAGAGAATGTCTCATCATTATCGATGCCTTCTGTATGTTTCTAACCCTTGGTTACGATTCGCGCCTTGAAGGTCGCTACCTTCCCATCAGGTCCCATTTTTCTCTTGAATATCCATTTACACCTAATGGATTTTACTCCTTCATGTGGATCCTCTAGAGTTCATACATCGTTATTGTGCATGTAGTCCATTTCAGACTTCATAGATAGCATCCATCTATTCATTTTATGATCCACGAGTGCTTCATCATATGAAGTGGGATCACTATCAAACTCTTCTAACACATGGAATCCATACCTTTTAGGTGGCATGACCACCCTCAAACTCCTTCAAAGAGGTACATGTGTTTCATCTACATTTACCTCTTCTGTTTTTGGTTCAAGAACCTCAATATACTTAGAGTATTCAATGAGTTCCTTTACTTCATGTTTGTATTTACTCTTAAGGAAGTCGTCCTCCAAGAATTTCACATCCCTAGAGATGAATAACTTTTGAGTCTCAAGGTCAAAAAGTTGATCTTCAATATTGTCCTTCACATACCCGATGAAGTAGCATCTCTAGTGCAAGATTCTAGCTTATTGGCATCCGCGTTCTTGCCCTGGACTAAGAAACCCCAAATCCTCAAGTGTCTAATACCGGGCTTGGTTCCAAACCAGAGCTCAAGAGGGGTTTTGGGTATAGACTTACTAGGAATCTTATTGAGGATATACATTGCAGTTTCTACTACATATCCCCAGAAACTGAGAGGTAAATATGCTTTACTCATCATTGAATGGACCATGTCCATGATGATCATGTTGTGTCTTTCAGCAACATCATTTAGTTGGAGAGTTCAAGGAGGAGTGAGATTGGACACAATTCCTCTCTATTTAAGGTATTCCTTGAATTCATCTGAGAGGTACTCGCCACCTCGATCAGAGCGAATTCATTTAATTTCATATCGATTTGGTTCTCAATCAAAGGCCATGAACTCTTTGAACTTTTCAAAGGTTTCGGATTTGTGACGTAATAGGAAGACAAACTCATATAGTGAATGGCCATCAATAAAAGTCACATAATATTGATATCGATTTTAAGTCACGATACTGAAGGGACCACATGCATCAGTATGTATTAGGTCAAGTACACCTTCTCATCTAGTACCCTTATTTCAGAAGGGTGCTTTTGTCATTTTACCTCAAATATAGTGTTCACAAGTAGGTAAACTTTGGACTTTCAAAAAATCTAAACGTCCATCTTTTACCAATCTATTGATCCTATCAACAGATAAATGACCAAGCCTTTGATGCCAAATTGGGGTTAAATTATTATTGTCCTCTCTGGGTCGCTTGAGATAATTAATATTATCATTAGTAGTTGATGTAACACTCATGACACATTCATCAATGCACAATTCAAAGAGTCCGCCATAAGTTAGAAAACCATCTACAATATGTCATAACTACTTATGATATCTTTATTGCAAAATTGTAACTAATATCCATTTCTAACTAATTTAGATACAGATAACTAATTCCTTCTAACTTTAGGTACATGGAGACACTCCCTAAGTAACAAGATTCTACCACTAGATAAAGATAGTGTGCAAGACCTAATGGTGACTGGTGCAACAGTTGCATCAGATCCCATCTGGATGACTATCTCTCCATCCTCAAGCTTTCTAGTTTCTTGAAACAGATGCAACACATTACATACATGAACAGAAGCACTAGATTAATAAGACAACTACCTTCTCATCCTACGAGAAAGTTAGTTTCAATGATGAAAGTAGATTTAATGCATGTCGAAGCATTATCTTTACCATCCTATAAGGTTTTCAAATATTTTGAACAATTTCTTTTCTAGTGCCCTAGCTTTTTATAGTGATGATGGACATCCATTTTATTGGATGTCAGATGTGTGGACACTTGAGAGTATGAGTCGACACTTTAATTCTTCTTCTTCACATGTTGGGTCATACTCTTCCGGAACCCATGCTTCCAACCGCATTCTATGCAATTCACATCACCAAATATCTCTTTTAGATTCACTATTATGTCATATGCATTCTCAACGTCCAAATGTTGCTTCTGAAGCATATTAGACAGAGACACCAGAATATAATATCGAACCAGGAAGTGGTCCTTATTAAAATTTTCATTAAATTTTAATTTTTCCAGTGACACGGGGTTCATATGCTTGTTCTCGATGAGCACATAACCAATGCTCTCCTCAGTGAGAAGAAGCTCCATGTTTCTGAACAGACTGAATAGTTTGGACCAGTCAACTAGTTGACCTCTAGAAGCTTGCTGAGAGGGTTCATGATTTTCATCTGAGATTAAAGATGTGCTTATTAGAATATATACAATAAAATTATTTGTGTATATAATCTTCTTCAATTAAGTAATTTTAAAACAAAGTCATCTTGCTTTTTAATACATTGAAATTCGATTCCCTTATCCATTTTTCGAAGCAAGAAATAAACTTACAGCTATATCTCTAGCAAGATATGTGATCTCCCTTCTACCTTTGTCACAACCCAATAATATGAGAAAATGTAACTCGGGTGAAGGAAGCGTGAACTCTTTCTGACTGTCAAGTTCAACTTGCATTTCTCAATTTAATCTTTAACACCTGGGCCCATTACCCCTAAGGTGATGTTGGCTTGTTGTTAATTGAACCAACCGTCAAGAGTATTAGCCCACATCATATGCAATTCTATATCACCTTAATTATATGAGGAACAATATTGGTGCCACTACGCATACGGCATGTGTCATACGAGAAGCAAAGAGCCATGATCCATGTGCGCTTCTATACTAGAGCTATGACTTCGAATAGATGTCTCCAATATATTGATGGGCGATCATGGTTTTCATCTTATGATCATCCATATCCCGTTCAAATCTTAATTAATCATTATGAATCAAATTCTCATGATTAGTTTATCCAAGGAAGTTACAATCCTATTAATAATAGACTATTTATTTTAATTGGGTTAAATTAGTTTAATCATATTAAATTAGCAATCCAATGCAACCAACAAATAATTAGGTTTTCTTGATATTACTATATAGTATTAGCTCCCACAAGTACGTATTATTCTAATTTTAGTAATTAGAGTATAACTTGACTTACTCATATAAACTTTCCTTAAAATGGATCTAGCCAAACACTCAAGTTATGTTAGGAGGGAGCATTTCCTTGACATGCAAGGTACTACTTAAGAAACCAAGCCAGAATACCGATCTAGACACCTTCACCATCCCGATTCAGAACAATGCAATTGGATCAATGTACTTGTGGTTTTATCGATCATTCCTTTGATGACTGGCATGATATTGTAGTATGCACTCAAAAATTTAGGAATCTTAAAACATTTTTAATGACCCTGAATTTTGAGTTATATCAAGCAAACATGTTTGGTTTTGCATGTAAAAGTTGTCCTGCAACTATTGTACGATAAATTAAGATTTTCATGCCATGAAGCAATCATTCAATGTTATTGTTCGTAGTGTATTCTATAAAAAATGATACAACAATTAATAAGGGTAAATTCCAAATTTCCATGATTATATTTGAATGATTAAACATATTTAAAAGATGTCAACAAGATGATCCAATCATCTTCCGACCCATCGCCACTAAATATCACATATCTATCGCATGAAATAAATTCGAGTAGTTTACTGGTTTGATTCTTAACATAATTAATCTATTTTTAACATGTTTCATGTCAGGAAAATAGTAATAAAAAAATTTATTTACATATATGAGTTTACATGCAAAAATAACAACACTGCAGAAATTTTTTCGTATTCAAAACAATGACCAATTTTAGCCAATTTTTGAAAACATGTACATACCATCGAAACATGATTAAGTATCACAAAAGTTCATTCATAATAGGGCAAAACATGATACATGTCATATATGATCAAAATTAATTCGAAATTTCAACAATGCAAAAAACAACAAGTTCCTGTGCATCTCGATATCCAAATCCTTATTCCCTGGGGTTTGAATCATATCCAAGACCTTGGACCTGGTTGTGATACCACTTTAAGGCAAGGTTTTAGCCTCGCACATCACGGAAGCATGGAGTTCGGATCAAATCCGATCTAGGTCAACTAGTCCTACTAATTAGCATGACAGTGAAAAAACATAATTTTTTAAGATGAAACCAATTGGAACAAGAACCTTTCTCATATTGTTTTAATCAAGATCGCACAAGTTTAGTCTTACTTCTTTAAGCGTGTTTGTGATCCATTTAGCTTCTAAAGGAAGAAGCCTCCTGATTCATGTTTGATCTGACGAGAGTGCACTTGCGGGCATGATGATGATTCACGAACTTTCTGTAATCCCGAGAAACAATCCAAGCAAGGAACCTCCTATTTCATCTCATGAAATCATTTTTCTTCATCATGAGCACGATGCACATAAGAGGATGGAGTTCCTCGAGCAACCTATCCGGTAGAACGACGACAACACAACAACGAGCGTGATCTCCACCAACCTTGGGGAGGGGTGGCCTAGGGTTGTGGAGAGAGAGAGAAATTGAATGTGTAGAGAGAATGAGAGAGAGATTATTTTATGCAACAATTGCATATAACTTCTGTTAAAGAGGGCTAGGGCTAGCCTCTATTTTATAGCATTTTGTAAGTCCATGGATCCCAATCCATGTACTCTCAATAATTAATGATTTAGATTGATTTGTGTTTCTTTTAAGTTTATAATAAACACAAAAGAAAACACGAAGAGATAATTTGAAAACAAATTCTAAATTATATTAATTAAAAATGTTAATCGATAAATATATTTAATTAAAAAAGGCTCCATCCATTTACTAAAAATAGGGTGGATGTCCAACATGGTTTAACAACACATGGACATCCACTCTAAGTAATAGAATGGGTCAAAATTAATTTATTCATCGTATTAGTTAATTGAATAGTTGAATTATCTCCAAATAATTTCAAACTATTTGTGATAATTGTAATTATACCATTGACTATTGAGAACTAAATTCTTCCATCTAATATCTAATGCAAATCATATTTACATTAAATTATATAATGTGAATCCAATCCCATTCACATTAACAAATAAATTTTGAATCTCGCTCATAATAAACTCTTTCCAGGATATTGTGGATCATATCCACAGTATCCAAGATTATTATGGATAGTTGTGTCCACATTAATCATATACATATAATCAAATCCAATTTAACTATCTAGGATGTCTCTATCTACATTAATTGTGATAATTAAATTCTACTTAATTATACAATCTTTCAATACTTGGATAAATTTTTACGTTGAATAATTCTCAAACTCTTTCAAGATTTGTGTGCCTTCTCCTCGGATACTTGGAGATAAGGTTAGAGAGATTTTATATGCCATGTATAGTGATTTGAGTAGTGAGATCCAATCTCATATCCAGATATATAACACCACCCAAATATCTATGATCATGTCAGATGTCATATCCCATCTTCTCATTGCTTCTAAATCATATTCGGATCAATGTCCAATAATTGCATAATGATTGGATATTGAGTCTACTGATAGGAGTCACTAAAATCCAAACTTGATTCATCACTCCCTCGTAGTAGAAGCATCATGGTATACAATCATTTAAGATCGCATCTCTCGAGTATTCCTAATACCCGTACATCCTACATACTAGAAGACTGCGATTAAACCCAAAGCTCTGATCTCATTTTGAGTTGTTTCCTTTAGGGTTTTATCATTAAGTTTCTCATTCGATCATTAGGAGTCAGCGTCGATCATATACTTTCCAAAAGCATAGATCATACCCACGAAGCATGTCTTGCTTCTAAAGAGAGACGACCATCGATGGAATTTAGTTGGTCCCAATATCTCATGAGTGAGCGTATGTCTTCCAATTCGGTAGCGAACTTATATGATCCTTTTGAGATATCATATTTCTCATATTCCCTTTTATGCAGATCAGCTCGCCGGTGTATAGACATTGATTAGGTCATCAACTTAATGGTCTACCTAATGTACATACTCAAACATATAGTAATACATCGACCTCCAGCCAGAGGATGTGTGCCTATATCGTGACAGAGTATGACATAGGTCTTAGCTATCTCGATCTCACTAAGTTAACTCTTTGACTTAACACATCTGACATGTGAATCTCTATTCCTATGCAGAGGACCTGCATCAAGAGGTCGGTCGAATATCATCCTTAGGAGTAAGGATTACCATTCCTTTTCAAGCTGGAGATCCTCTCTTAACAATCATTTAACGGGCTAGATAAGTTCTTAATATAACTCTTTAGATAACATCTCAGCACCACCCTATATGATCCAACGATTAGCTTAACAGATGTATGATGATCACGATGGCTATGGCACATAACCCTAATTGTACGAAGGGACCTTATAAGTGCAATCATTTATTAATCTTAAACAGGGAGTGAAAATCAATCATGTTATTGATATAAAAGTATTACAATAACATTTATTATAGAAATGATTCTCCACGGGCTCACATGTCTAAACACAGGCATGCATTCTCTAACTGGAGATAGATGTGCTACTATATGTCTAAGTACGTACATGAAAAGCTCGAAATTTCCCTAGCTAATTATGTGGAATTAACATTTAATTTCATTACAGGCGAGCAATTCATATTAGTCAAAAATGACTACTTAATTAATTTTTCGATTAATGCGGGCGATCAATTTATAGTTTACTTGGGAAATCCCAAGTTCGAACTCAGGGAGGAAGTTGTCTCCTTAGGTTGATATAGGTGATCTAGAATGTAGGTTTTCATAGAAGCATTTTTATAAAAAAATATGCGATTAATATGAAAATGCAATTTTGGTCTAGTTTAGGGACTAAAATGTAAATTTCGATAAAATAATGTCCATGAATCCTCGAAGTTGGAAAAATTAAAAAATGATGAAATTAATGCTCTGTAATTTTTTTTGGAATTTTCTGATGCAATATGAATTAATTACGAATTAAACATGCATGCAAGGTGATTTCTTGTAAATTACTTTTGTAAATAGAAAGCCTAATTATATTCAGGAGTTAAAATTATCCTGGATGTATCTAATGAGGATCTATCTAGGAAATATTCTAAAGCCTAAAAATGTTGAGTTTATAATCTATTAAAAATTAATTACTCTAATCACCAACTATTTTATTGTGACCTCAATATAGATGTAAATGTCATGAAATTTGCGAATAATGTATTGCACAATTAAATCTACCTATTGTGAATTTTTGGAGCAATGAGTGATTTATTACAAATTAACGACCATGTGGTGGGTAAATTATGCAATTTTTCACCAAAATAATTCTATTAAAAAAATCACCGCTCACAAAAATCAATCAATTATCCATAATGATAGAGTATATGTTGTTCTAGAATGCACAATTTTTAAAATAATAAAATAATGATGAAATAAGACTCAAAATAATGCTAGAATATAAGGTTCTAAATGCAAAATAGACTTAAAATAAATAAAAAGAAATAGCGCAAAATGCGCGTCTTTAACTACCGAAACTTGCGGTGGGAATTGCGCAATTTTCATAAAGAGAGGTGTGTATTGCACGTGACTTCTGGTTGCAGGGACCTCTTTATGATTTGCAGATAAAGTAGGGGCATTCGTGTAAATTTGTCCACTTGGTCACTAACGAATAGACCCGAGTGGGTATATCAGGTACTCGTTGTAGCACGACATTCAACCAATTAATCAGAACCGAATCAAATGTCTCTACGAAGAGGACTCGATTTCTAATTTATATCCCAAGCAAGTGTGGAGTCGAACACAAGGAGGTAAAGGACCAACTTTAGGTTAATTCAGAATACTTAGGTCTAGGCTTCCAATACGGATTTTTTTAGATTTTTTAACGCAATATGAATGTGAATGCAAAATGCGGGTGAATTAAGTTATTAAGAAAACAAACAATTTAGACAAATTAATTTTAATATGAAATTAATCCAATTTAGCTAAATTATATTTTTTACTAGAAATCTAATCCAGTGAAGAATGCAAAACACATTTTTTGGAATCTTAGAGATTAAAATGCAACAACGAAAAATGCACACTTTTTTGGGTTTTCGCACAATTTTTCACACAAACAAAATGCAAAAATTATGAAAATTTACAGAAACTTAAACATAATGAAATGAGGCTACAAAATGTTTTAGAACTTTTTGACAATATATGAATTTTTTATGAATTTTTAATGAAAACGACTGATTGTGAGTATGTAATTTCTAATAAATCTACATTATCGATTTATCCAGAGACCAACTTATCGCAAAAAGATATTTTAATATTCAATCTAGGGGATTGGAATTTTGCAAAAATAATGCGTGTGGATTTAATTAAAAATCACTTACAAAAATCACTCTACAATTTATTTAAGGCACAAAACAACTCCAATTTAGATGAAATGTTGGACACAAAATAAGTCACATTTCAAGGCATTATTTTTTATTTTTAAGGAATTTTTGGAGCAACCGTAAATTAAATATGAATTTATAACTATAAATTGGGTAAAATATGCAATATTTCACTAAAATAATTTTATTTAATTATCCAAAGACCAAAAAAATCTAAATAAATAGCCAAGTGATAGAGAATTAGTTTCTCACCAAATTATATTTTTCATTAAAATAAATGATGCAATTAAGATGTCCAAATTAATATGCAAACATAGGGGTATCTGTGCAATTCCAGAAAACAAAACTCACAAACAAACTATGTGCAGGTACAATTTTACAATAATAGAAAACTAAAAAAATAAAAATGCAATTTTTACAAAAATAAAATTTACAAAAAAAGTGGGACCTTCGTGCGATAGGGCTCGATGCTTGGGGGCGTGGGGCGGGAGGCCTGGGGCGGTGCTGCTTGGTGATGGGGGGAGGCAGCGCCTGCATGGAGATGCGTAGTGGTAAAAGACCTGCGAGCAGCGGTGGAGGAGGATTGCGGTGGTGGTGGAGGAGCATGCCACCGAGGAGGGGCGGCTGGGGTCACGTGTGCTGCTGCAGTTGGTGATGGCGTGGACAAGCATGCATGGTGGCATAGGGCGGCATGGGGCACATAGGACGGTAGCCGGCTAGAGGAGGAGGGCCGAGGGTAGCGGGTTGTCATGCATGGAGGAGATGGGAGGACGAAGGCCGCCGGCGGTGAAGGATGAAGAGGGGCTGGTGGTGCTGCTGGAATTTTTCCCTTTTTTTGAATTTTTTTGTTATGATTTATTTTTTGAAATTTCTTTAGTTTTCTTAAAGAAGAAATAAAAAAAAGAGTCAAAGAGGATGATGTGGTGATGGTGATGTGCTAAAAAAATAAACAAATGAAGGTGTGTAGGTGGTGATGTGATGTGATAAAAATGATGAAAATAAAAACAATGAATAATGATAAAAAGGAAAATTACCTACGATGGAAGCGGGCACATGTGGTGTTCTCACGAGAAGTAGGTCCTCGCTCGAATTACCGATGAGCAATGAGCTCGAGCAACGCATGGCGGCGGCTGCGATGTTGGCCGGAATGCCAATGGATCTCACCAGAGAGAAGGTCGGTCGTCACTCTACTTCTTCGTTCGTTGTCACCGAGACAAATGGTCGGAGCTCTCAATTCTCTCTCTCTCTCTCTCTCATAAAGGTGGATCAAAGACAAAAATGAGGAGAATGAGATGTATAAAAAGAGAAGAAAATGGAGGTTAGAAAAGATGGTGGAATGGTTGACCCTGGGTGAAAGTGTGAAAAGGTACGGGAATTAATCCAACTCCTTCAAAAAAAATTAGAGACTTTAAAAGACAAAATGACTGTCTAAACTCAAATGAGTAGATGCATCTGCGTTCAGCCAGTATAGGTGTAAGTACAGGCCGGAGCATGTTGCTTGCGGACGGAGCCTTATGCGATGTCCTCTAAACCACCTACTCTGCTAAGGGCGAACCCTCACTGAACGCGGCTGCTTATTTGGGCTTAGTAGTCACTAATGTCTCTTTAAAGGATTTTGAATTTTTATCATTTTTATGGAATTTTAATTAGAGGTTAGAACACATGTTAAATTCAAATTTCCTTGAAAAGAGTTTTCAAATAAAGATTTTCATTTCAAAAGATTTTTCAAAACAAGAGAAACTCATTTTTCAAATCATTTTAAAAATATTTTTCTATAAAAAAATAGTGTAACATAATATAGAAAAGCCTTGAAAACAATTTGGTCCACTTAGTTCAAAAGATTTTACTTTAGCCAAAAAGTTTTAAAATTTTCAAATTTTCATAATATAGCTAAAGTACACATACTGTATATACGGTATACCCCCCTATACTTAAACTTTGCTATGTCCTCATAGCACTAGATGATACAAGTCCATAGGTCCATTTAAATATAGAAAAATATACAGGAACTAAGGAGGGCTCCCCCTATACTTAGGTTAGACATAACCTAAGTATTGAGGCAAGGAAAGATGAGTATAGAAAATCACAGGGACTCGGGTCCCCCCTATACTTAGGCTGAGAATAGCCTAAGTATAGAGATTGAGATTTGATGCGGGGAGAGACCCGAGGTGAACGAAGAAGACGGATGGATATACAAATGAGTGGATGAATCTTCGGAGATCAATGGAGTATCTAAGGCTCAGGGGAGGATGTCGGAGCAAATAAGGCTCAAACAAGCATGCAAAAACCCTTTGATTCACCAACTCACAAATGAAACCAACAGGTGTTGGTTGATTATCTTGTCATTTTTATTGGTGATTAAAACATTCTATTTTACGTGAAAAAAAATGTCAAGTAGAACCAACTGCGTAAACGAGGGTGTTGCTCTTCCAAAACAAGATTTTTCTCCATTTTTAGGTTGACTTGGAATTAACAGTCCCAATTTATTTTGCTTAAGGTTATCACTGAATTAAGTTGAGCACATAAACCAAGCAATCATCGTCTACCACTCATTCCCATTTTCCATTAACCTAGGTGACCAAGCTAGGAGGGGAATCGAGAAAAGCCATGCAATCGATAAAAACCATGATCTAGGCTAAGTGAGAAAACATGCAGTGTCTTGGCAAAAATACGTAAAAACTTGGACTGTTTTGAAAACCAAAATGATATGTATGCAAGTCGATTGAAAACCGCACCTAACATGCTTCTATTAGCGGGGAAGAATATCTTTTAAATTTGGTTAGTTGAAGCGATGCTATGTGCGTCTATATTAGAAGTGTGTCCTACCTACGAGCAAGCACGTAAAATAAAAAAAGTGAAAGAACCTCGAAGAGCCGTGTGCCTGGTCCTAGGTCGACACTCAAGTGGGGACGATCCCCACACAACCACATATAATTCGTTCATTTACAAGCGCGTCTTCGATCGAAGACCGCTGTAAAGACGATTATTACATGCATATGAAATAAAAATGCGAGACATTTTTTTCAATTAAATCATCTCCAAAATTGCTCAGCGGCTCCTTGCAGCGGGGAAGTACATGCTCCTCGCCTCCTTGAGCATCAAGGGCCCTGCCACAAAAGCAAAGGTTAATCAATCGAAAAAATTTTCACGATGCAAAATAAATGAACAACTTGACCTACATAAATAAAACACTTAATAAAATAAAAAATTTTCCAAATAAGACAAAAGATGAGCTGTGTCCCCCGCAATGGCACCATTTGACGGGCCGCAAATTTAGCCCTTTAATAGTGTAGAATTAACACTCAGTTGTCATTGCAGTCGAGCTAAATTTGGTCTGTCAAAAACCATCTGATTATAGGACAATAGAATCAAATGGTTGTATTTATATTTTACTTGGGCAAGCCCAAGGTCGAACTTAGGGACACGAGCCTCTCTCGTAAATATTTGGGCTTTAATTAAATGTTGGATAAACGTAGGTCAAAAACACATATGAAGACGAGACAACAACATGCATTGAGTAATCATGAAACATGCATTTTTTCACTTGATTTTTAATCATGCAAAGAGATGCAAATAAATGCAACACAAAAATATGCCCAAATTACAAGAATACTTGAGCCATTTAATCATAGGCCAAAACAGGATCAATTTATGAAGCTACTTTCATTTATGTAAAAACAAGGCATGAGAAACATTACACAAAAGGCACTTAATCAACAAAATAGAACATCAAACTCATAGCGTCAAATCTGAAATACAAGCATGCCATCAAAAAGATCATGAAAAAAGCTTCAAAACGCCACTAAAATCGACTCAATCGGAGCTAGGATGCTCAATATATGCACGAGTGAAACCAGGGGAATAAATGCAAGAAAACATGAAAGATAAATAACAAACAGGTCCCTGAGAGGGACTAAAATGCAAATAAAAGAAAGATCGGGACCTTCCCTGTAAATAACCCACATGCGTGGGGGTATTTTTGCATATATTAAAACCCATGAGGGTATAAATGCAAAATACCCCCAATGCACGTGGTCGGCACATGATTGGAGGGCTGGATGCAATATGACAAAGTCACGAGGAGCGCCGATGCAAATACCCAGCCCCACGTGCTGAGGCACGTGGGTCCAGGCTCGGGTGGGGGCGAGGCTCGGCACAAGGTCGGACGGTCGTTGCCTACTTAATTAGAAGAAGAAGGAAGAATATACAAAGGGGGAATCGAAAGAGCTTACCTGAGCAGCTTGGCGAATGAGGTGGTCTAGGCTGAGCTCCGAGGGGAGCTTGGGTCATCGCTGGACTCCGGCGACCCCTCGGAGTTGCTTGGCAGAGGCTAAGCCACTGCAATCTTGGCTGTGAAAGCCAGGGGTCTCACCGGAGTTAAAATCATCATGACGCCTCAATCCAACCTCCCTCTGTCATAGGGAGGAGGAGAGATGTTGGTCGGAACCCTCGTAAAGGTAGACGAGTGTGACAGTGGCCGGAGGAGGGATATTTGAAGGTGGAGAGGTCAGGGTATAGGTGATGGAGTTGTGGGTTTCGTGGGTTGATGCTGACCGGAGGAGAGGAGGGTAGACGTGGATAGGTGTTGCGCGCATGTTGGGGACGTGAGGGCTACGTGGGCAGGGTGTTAGGTCGTGGAGATGGAGTGAGATGGAGCGGCTAAAATTAGAAGAGGGAAGGTGGCATGCGAGGTTGAGAACGTGGGAGAGAGGCGACCGATAGTAGGGGGTGAAATTTCGACCATTGGATCTTACGATCCGACAGTCGAGAAGAGGGCGCTGAAGAGTGGTTGGGATTAGATCTAGGGTGGCTTGATTGGACGAAAGAGGAACTATCACATGGCACCATGAGAAAGAGGCAGAAGTGGACGGTCGTAATGTGATCCTTGGATCTGATCCAAGGGCAACAGGTAATGCGGTGGTGTGTGGTGGAGATGATACCTTTCGAAGTCGATCGTGCGGCTAGAAGAGCTACACGTTGCACGTCGAGAGATCAGCGCTAACCAACGGTTGCGATGAGGTTCTGATGTTAGGTCGGCGGTGGAGAACAGCTGGGATGATGAGAGGTGAGGATAAGCGGTGAAGCCTGGATCGAAGGGCGCAGAAGCTGCTACGTGGCGCATTGAGAGCATAGCGCTGACGGATGGCTAAGATTGATTCAAAGAATTGATCGGAGGGTTGCCATGGGTTGCGGAAATGCATGGCTGGGATTTAGGCCTTCAGACGTCCATCCAATGGCTGATGGACCAAGGTGCGTGGTGCAAGGAGATGCGGCCACGTGCTCAACCAGAAAGAGCCACGTGGCCCAATCAGATTATTTCGAAGAATAAAGTGATTTATGAGGGTGTAGATGGCCTAATTTGGAGAAACTCAAAACATGAAAGTTGTAGATCTCAATGAGATCTACAAGTTTTATGTTGACCAAAAATGGAGATGAGGTCAAACAAGGGTAGAAAATATTTTTGCGAGTGTTTTTAAGGTTAAAAACACCACGAATTTTAATTTTGCTATTTTTTTGTATTTTTAAAATATTCAATGACTCTGATATTTATAGGGCATTGTCTGGTTTTTATTGACACCTAGTCTAAGATAGGGGGTTTATTTCAGTGAATTATAAGAATGAAACATGGTTTCATCACATGGGACTCCCCAACTAAATGATGTTGCTGAAAGACTCAACAGGACCATCATGCATATGGTTCGATCAATAATAACTAAAGCACATTTACCTCTTAGTTTATGGGATTGTATAGTAGAGACTGTAATATATATCCTTAATAAGATTCCTAGCAAATATGCACCAAAAACCCCTAATGAGCTTTGGTTCAAAACTAAACCCAGTGTCAGACACTTGAGGATTTAGGGTTTCTTGGTCCATGCCAAGAACGTGGACGCAAGTAAGCTGGAATCTCGCTCTAGAGAGTACTACTTCATTAGGTATAAAGGAGGATATTGGATACCAACTTTATGACCTTGAGACTCATAAGGTATTCTTCTCTTTGGATGTGAAATTCTAAGAGGATGACTTCCATAAAAGTCAAGACAAGAATGAAGTAAAGGAATTCACAAAATCCTCTGAGGATACTGAGATTCCTGAACCAGAAACTGAGAAGTAAATGAAGATAAAACACCCATACCTCTTAGAAGGAGTTCGAGGGGTATTATGGCACCTGAAAGGCATGGATTACATGTGTCATGAGAGCTTAACAATGATCCAACCTCATTTTATGAAGCACCCACAGATCATAGCATGGATAGATGGATGCTACCATGAAATCTAAAATAGACTCCATGCACAAGAACAGTGTATGGGCCCTAGAGAATCCACCTAAGGGGGTAAAATCCATTGGGTGTAAATGGATCTTTAAGAGAAAGAGGGGACCTGATGGGAAGGTAGAGACATTCAAGGCATAGCTCGTAGCTAAGGGCTTCACACAGAGAGAAGGTGTCGACTACGATGAGACATTCTCTCTTGTAGCCATGTCTAACTCCATCAGAGCACTGCTAGCTATAGATGCACATCGTGACGATGACATTTTGCAGATGGATGTCAAGACTGCATTTCTCAATGGATATCTCGAGGAGGATATCTATATGGAGCAGCCCTAGAGCTTCATAACCGAGGAAGGCAAAGTATGCATGATGAAGAAATTCATCTATGAGTTAAAACAAGCTTCTTGTAGCTGGAACATCATATTTGATGAAACCATAAAGAGTTATGATTTTCATTCATAATCCTGATGAACCATGTGTGTACAAGAGGCGCCGTTGGAGCGCCATTTTGTTTATCATGTTTTACATAGATGGCATCTTTATCATTGAGAATGATACATGAATGATGACTAGTATTAAGGTCTACTTGTCCCATACCTTTGAGATGAAAGATATTAGAGAAGCCTCTTATATCTTGGGTCTGAAGCTATTTAGAAATAGAGAAAGGAGGATTTTAGGATTGTCTCAATATGGGTACATTTAGAAGATCTTTGAATGATCCCATATGGAAAATTCCAAGAAAGGCTCCCATCCCATAAAGACATGGTATACACCTATCTAAAGGGATGGCTCCTCAAAGTGTTGAGGAAAAGAAGGCCATGGATGGATGCTCTTACGCATCAGCTGTGGGAAGCCTAATCTGTGGCATGATGTGCACAAGGCCAGATATCTACCATGCAATGGGAGTGGTAAGCAGTTACCAATCCTGTTATGGTTAGCAACATAATAATATAGTGAAGAACATCTTCAAATAACTAAGAAGAATGCAAGATTACATCTTGGTCTATAGAGATAGTGATCTCCAAGTCTTAGGATATGCATATTCAAACTTCCAATCTGACATTGATGATCGCAAGTCAAATTCATGATTCGTATTCTTATTGAATAGTGTGCTATGAGCTGGAGAAGAAATAATCAGGACACCACAGTTGATTCAATGACAGAAGCTAAATATATTGCCGCATCAGATGCTACAAAGGAGGCAGGGTGGTTGCACAAGTATATTCTAGAACTTGGTATAGTTTCCTCTGATACTCTCCTCCCGCTCCTCCATGATAACATGATAGACATAGCTCAGGCGAAGGAACCAAGATGGCATTAAAAAATAAAGCACGTGGAAAGGAAATACCAGACAATTCGAGAGATACAAAAGCGTGGTGTTATCATCATCACTAATGTGGCCCCTACTGACAACGTTGTAGATCCCCTTACTAAACCTTTATCCTAAAAGGTTTTTGACCAGCATGTAATGAATATGGGTTTAAGGATTGTACCTGAATGATTTTGAGGGCTAGTAAAATATTGTTAGACACTTGAGCACCGGGCGAACCATTTTTACAATAAATGTTATTGTGATCCTTTTTATATATCAATAAAGTTATTGATATTCACTCCCTATCTGAGATAAATGAATGAATGTACCTATAAGGTCCCTTATTACAATAGGGTCATGTTCCGTGGCCATCTTGATAATCATATAGTGGTTGATTCAGTGGTTGAGTCATAGAGGCTAGCGCTTAAATGATATAGTGAGTTAGATTGAGTACCCATCTAGCTCCATCAAATGATTGTTGAGAAAGGATCTCCATCCTGAAAAGGATATGGCAATCCTTACTCCAAAGGTTGAAATCTGATTGACCTCTTGATGTAGGTCCTCTGTATAGGAATAGAGATTTGGAGGTGTCAGATAAGTTAGGTCAAAGAGTTGACTTAATGAGATCAAAATAACCAAGACCTATATCGTATTTTGTCATGATACAGGCACGCATCCTCTGACCGGAGACATATGTGTTACTATATGTCTAAGTATATACATTAGGCGGACCATTATGTTGATGACTTAATCAAGGTGTATACACTGTTGACTTGGTGTGCATATGAGGGCATATGAGTAATACGATCTCTCAAAGGGATCATACAGGTTCACTACTGAACCGGAGAGACATGAGCTCACTCATGAGATATTGGGACCAACCAAATTCTAGCAATGGTCGTTTTGATTTGGAAGCATGACAGGATTTGTAGGTATGATATATTCTTTTGGAAAGAATATGATTGATACCAACTCTCAATGATTAAATGATAAACTTAATGATAAATCCCTGAAAAGACAGTTCAAAAGTGATAAAAAAACTTGGGTTTATTCTAGATCTTCCAGTATGTAGGATGTACGGGTATTAGGAATACTCGAGGATGATGTGATATTAAATAATTATATAACTGTGACGCTTCCATTCTGAGGGAATGATAAAACATGTTTGGATTTTAGTGACTCTACTCAGAAGATCTGTTATCCAATCTTAGTCAAAATATTGGACATTAATCTAAATATGATTCAGATTCAACGAGAAGATTAGATATTATGTTAGACTTTATCAGACATCTCTAAGTAGTCTTCTAGATCTGGATATGAGATTAGGTCCTAGTATCCAAGTCATTATACATGGAATATACAATCTCCATGTCCTTATCTCCAAGTATCTGTGGAGAAAGCACATTGTTCTTGAAAGAGTTCAAGAGTAATTCTATTGTTAATAATACCTAAACATTAGAATAATGATGATTAAATAGGATTTAGTTATCATTAATAGTGTGGATATGATTCATATTATTTGGATGTAGAGAAATGTCTAAGATAACTAAATTGGATTTAATTATAAAAGATATGATTAATGTGGATAGCACTATCCACAATAATTATTTCTATTGTGAATATAATTCATAATATCAGAGAGAGTTTAATTGTAAGTATGATTTACAATTTATTAAGTTAATGTGAATTGGATTCACATTATATAGTTAAATGTAAATCAGATTCACATGATACAATTAAATGTAAATGTAATTTAAATTTAATATTTGATGGATAAATATGATTCATAATTATCAATGGCATGATTGAAATTGTGACAAAATTATTAAGAATTATTTTGGTAAAAATTCAAGCAACAAAAGTTGTTGTAGATATGTGGAACATATAGTGAGATTTCATAATCTCGTCAATAAGGAAAGAAGAGAGCTCCATTCCTTGTTTGGAGTGAACGACCACATGAATAAAGGATTCCAATGTGGTCATCAACCCTAATGAGGAAGGAGGCTCTCCTCCTTTGTTATTATTCCACATTTAATTGGTTCATGATAATTAACTTTATCGAAGAATTTATTCAATTTATTTATTTCTTTTAAATTAATTAATTGTTGTTGCAATTTTTTGCAACAAAATATTGACTATTGATTAGAATTAGGAGTGCATCCTAACCATCCAAAATTGTATAAAAGAAGAGCCAACCGTAGGCTTTTCTAAACACATAAGTTGAAGCAACAAAACTCTCTCTCTCGCACGCACATATACATCGATATAGTCTCTCTCTTAAACCCTAGTGGTTGTCCACTTTAGGGGTTTGTTGAGGGAACTCCGATGTCGTCGCATTGCTGCTGTGCTACCGGATCGACTGCTCGTGGATCTTCGTCTTCTTTGGTACCTCGTGTTCATGAGGAAGATCACAAATTCTGTGAGATGAAATCAAGAGGTTACATGCTCAGATCATCAACTTGGATTGCAGGAAGTACATATCTCATCCACTCGCCCACAAGTGCTTGCTCTGTCGGATCGGACTAGAGATAGGAGGTCTCTTCGTTTAGAGACACAAGGATCATGATCATGCTACAAGAGATAGCCCTAATACTTGTTTGTGATCATGATGAAACGACATGAGAATGGTGCCCATGTCATGTGATTTCATCAAAAAATTATAATTTATGTTTCCCCTTACAAATAGAGCGATTAGTCGACCTAGATCGCATATGATGTGATCTCCACACTTTCATGATGTGCGAGGCGAATACTATCGCCTTTAAATATGATATGATGTTAAAGGTGATTCCTTTTGTGAGTACAAGGCCTTTTCCTATTGAGGACGATATATCCAGGGACCATCATGCATGTATAAACGTGTGTTGAGGTAGGAGAGTCCATGAAATGATTTGCCATGAAAACCAAGTGATATAGTTGGTTGTGTGATGGTTAGATACAGTAGCTTTCCAATTATCCATCTGAAGCAACATGTGTCTTTAATATCTCTTGACTCAGAAATGCATGTGTTGGGATGCATAGTTATCTAAGCATTCTAGTTATCAAATCATAATCATGCATCTTGTTCTTCTTATACAAAAGATGAAGGATATGGAATAATCCTCAAGCGCATCACGGAAGCGTGAGCCTCGTATCGAATACGATAAAGAACGACTAGTCGCACTAGTTTTTCGATGCAGCGGAATTTAAAATTTTTTTCATGCGATGAAACCACATGATCCAAGAACGATTCTCGGATCATTTCATCTATAACCACAACAAGTATAATGCAATACCTCTTGAAGCGTGGTTGATCAAGTCCCTACGAAAAGAGACCTCCTGTCTCAAGTCCGATCTTTAGAGAAGAAGCTTGCGAGCACGGGGATGAGTCGTGTGATCCTCGTAATCCAACAAGGTGATCCAAGCACGGTGAACTCCTGATCTCATCGTACGATATCAAATGTCTTCTTCGTGAGCGTAGCACTCCAAGAAGATGGAGAACCGAAGAACGTCGAAGCGGGGGCGTGATGGCATGGGCGACGACGATGATCTCCTCTAGGGTTTGGTGGACGGCCACCAAGTAGAGGGAGAGAGAGTTGGCGTGTATGGAGAGAGAGAGAGATGTTCTTCCAAAAGCATGTACAAGAGAGCATGGTATGCCTCTCTATTCTTAGGGTTTTAGGATCCATGGATCTCAATCCATGGGACATATAAAATCAATGGATGAGATTGATTTATGTCAATCCAATGGTCAAGATTGTTGTTGGAAAAAGCCAATAACTTATGATTTAATTTAGATCAAATATATTTGACAAATCAAATATACCCCAATCTTAAAATTAAATCAATCAAATAAGGAAGCAATGACATGGATATTACATCTCCCATGTCAACATGGTGGACGGCCATCAATTCCATATAGGACTTGGTAGCCATCCACATGTTACCATGTGGAGGCAATCTCATGAGATTTCATGAGATTGCGTATCTCCATGTATTTCTCCTTTATTTAATCTCAACAACTTTTGTTGTGATTTATTCTTCAAAAATAATTCATAATTAATTTTGAGAATATTGCAATCTTGCCATTGGAAAATTGTGAATCACATTCACAACCCAAAACAAAATATAATTTACATTTTCAATTAATTAAACAATGTGCATCCAATACACATTAATAATTAATCAACAAATATAAATTATAGTTAGCTCTCTCTCTAATACATTATAAATCACATTTATAATATATTATGAATAATTGGATATTGATGTCCACATTATTCTTATCCACAATAATTAAATCACATCTAATTATATTGGATAATTCCACATACATCATGATAATTAAATCACATTTAATATCAACTTCTCAATGCTTAGATATATGGAATTATTCTTGAACCCTTCAAGAATAATGCAATTTCTCCTCAGATACTTGGAGATAAGGATAGGGCGATTGTATTGTTCCATGTATAGTGACTTGGATATTGAGATCACATGTCAAATCCAGATCCCATGGACCTCTCATAGATGCTTGATTAAATCAAGGCCGTAAACCTAATCTTCTCATTGTATCTGAATCTCGTTCAGATCAATGTCCAATACATGGACTAAGATTAGGTTACTTCTCTACTGAGAGGAGTCACTAAAATCCAGACATGTTTCGTCACTCCCTCGGAATGGAAGTATCATGGTTATACAATCGTTTATGATCAACTCACCCTCAGGTATTCCCAATACCTGTACATCCTGCATACTGGAAGACTTATGATCATCCTGAAGATATAGATCACTTTTACACTGTCATCTTCATGGTTTGATCACTAAGTTTCTCATTCTTGGTCCTTGGGATTTGGTACAAATCATATGCTTTCACAAAGCATATATCTTACCTTCAAATTCATGTCATGCTTCCAAAAGCATGACGACCATGCATGGAATTTGATCAGTCCCAATACCTCATGAGTGAGCTCATGTCTCCTGGTTCACATGTGAACCTGTATGATCCTTTGAGAGATCGTATTACTCATATGTCCTTACATGCACACCAGCTCACCGGTATATAGACCTCGGTTAGGTCATCAACCTTTTGGTATGCCAAATGTACACACTAAGACATATAGCAATACATATGTCTCTGGTCAGAGGATGTTTTCCTATGATGTGATAGTATTCATCATAGGTCTTTGGTTATCTCGATCTCGTTAAGTCAACCCATTGACTCAACTAATCTAATACCTCTGAATCACTATTCCCATGTAGAGGACATGCATCAAGAGGTCGGTTAGATATCAGCCTAATGAGCAAGGATTGCCATCTCCTACTCAGGCTGGAGATCATCACTTATCAATCATTTGATGATGCTTGATGAGTCCTCTATCTAACTCCTTAGATATTCATTCAAGCATCAGCCTATATGATTCAATCAATGAATCAATAACTGTATGATTATCAAGTTGGCCATGGTACATAACCCTTATTGTACAGAGGGACCTTATAGTGCATTCATTCATTCAATCTCAGAAAGGGAGTGAAACATAATCAATAACTTTTATTGATAAAACATTTATTACAATAAAGGAATGGTTCGCCTCGGGCTCACATTGCTAACAATCTCCCACTAGCCCTTAGAACCATTCAGGAACAATCCTTAAACCCATACTTGTTACATGCTGGTCAAAAACCTTCTATGTCAGAGGTTTGGTAAGAGGATCAGCAACGTTGTCGGCAGAGGCTACCTTGGTGATGATGATGTCACCACGCTTTTGAATCTCCCGAATGATGTGGTATTTACTTTCTACGTGCTTGTTCTTCCGATGCCATCTGGGTTCCTTTGCCTGGGTAATGGCTCCCGTGTTATCACAGAGTAGCGGGATGGGAGTATCAAAGGAAACTACACCAAGCTCCAGGACAAACTTGCGCAACCACGCCGCCTCCTTTGCAGCATCCTATGCGGCAATGTACTCGCTTTTGTTGTTGAATCTGCTGTAGTGTCATGCTTCTTGCTTCTCCAGCTCACAGCACCACCATTCAACATGAATACAAACCCTGATGTTGACTTTCGATCATCAATATCCGATTGGAAGTCAGAATCTGTATATCCTATGACTTGGAGATCACCATCTCCATAGACCAAGATTTAATCTTGCGTCCATCTTAGATATTTGAATACGTTCTTTACTACATTCCAGTGTTCTTCTCCATAACAGGATTGGTAACGACTACCTCCCCACTGCATGGCAGATATCTGTCCTAGTACACATCATGGCATACATTAAGCTTCCTACAGTTGATGCATAAGGGCATCCAGCCATGGCTTTCTTTTCCTCAACAGTTTGAGGAGCCATTCCTTTAGACAGGTGGATACCATGTCTTAAGGGTAGGAATCCTTTCTTAGAACTATCCATACGGAATCGTTCAAGAATCTTCTTAATGTACCCATGTTGTGATAATCCCAATATCTCTTCTCTCGGTTTCTGAACAACTTCAGACCTAAGATGTAAGAGGCTTCTCCAAGATCTTTCATCTCAAAGGTATGGGATAGCCAAATCTTCACACTAGTCATCATCCCTGTATCATTCCCAATGATAATGATGTCATCCACATAAAGCACGATGAACACAATGGTGCTCCCACTAAGCTTCTTGTACACACAAGGTTCATCATGATTCTGCACAAAATCATAACTCTGTATGGTTTCGTCAAATCTGATGTTCCAGCTATGAGAAGCTTGTCTGAGCCCATAGATGGATTTCTTCAGCTTGCATACTTTGCCATCCTCAGTATTGAAGCCCTGGGGCTGCTCCATATAGATATACTCCTCAAGGTATCCATTGAGGAAAGCCGTCTTGACGTCCATCTGCCAGATGTCGTAGTCAAGATATGCAACTATAGCTAGCAATGTCCTGATGGATTTAAGCATAGTCACAGGAGAGAATGTCTCGTCGTAGTCGATGCCTTCTCTCTGTGTGTAGCCCTTGGCTACGAGCCGTGCCTTGAAAGTCTCTACTTTCCCATCAGGTCCCCTCTTTCTCTTGAAGATCCATTTACACCCAATGGGTTTTACCCCTTTAGGTGGATCCTCTAGGGTCCATACACCATTATTATGCATGGAGTCAATTTCTGACTTCAATGCTAGCATCCATCTATCCATGTCATGATCCGCGAGTGCTTCATCAATTGAAGTAGGATCATTGTCAGTTTCACTTGACACATGGAATCCATACCTTTCAGGTGGTGCAACCACCCTCGAACTCCTTCGAAGAGGTATGGGTGTTTCATCTTTATTTACTTCTTCAGTTTCTGGTCTAGGAAGCTCAGAATCCTCAGGGGATTCAATGAATTCCTTTACTTCATTTTTTTCTTGTCCTTTAAGGAAATCATTCTCCAGAAATTTTACATCTCTAGAAACAAAAACCTTTTGTGTCTCAGGGTCATAGAGTTGGTATCCAATACCGTCTCTAACATACCCAATGAAGTAATACTCACGAGAGCGAGATTCTATCTTACTTGCATCCACGTTCTTCGCATGGACCAAGCAACCCCAAACCCTCAAGTGATTAACACTAGGTTTTGTTCCATACCAGAGCTCATGAGGAGTCTTAGGTACAAATTTGCTAGGAATCTTATTCAGGATATATATTGCAGTCTCTACTGCATATCCCCAGAAACTAAGTGGTAAATGTGCTTTGCTCATCATTGAACGAACCATATCCATGATGGTCCTGTTGCGTCTTTCAGCAACACCATTAAGTTGGGGAGTTCCAGGAGAAGTGAGATTGGATACAATTCCATTCTCTATAAGATATTCCTTGAATTCATCTGAGAGGTACTTGCCACCTCGATCAGATCGAATCCGTTTAATCTTCCTATCGGTTTGGTTCTCAACCAAAGCCTTGATTCTTTGAACTTTTCAAAGGTTTCAGATTTATGACGTAATAGGAAGACAAACCCGTATCGCGAATGGTCATCAATAAACGTCAAGTAATATCAATATCTATTTCGAGTCACGGTACTGAAGGGACCGCATACATCAGTTTGTATTAGGTCAATAATACCTTCGCATCTTGTAACCTTGTTACGGAAAGGCATCCTAGTCATTTTACCTTGAATGCAATTCTTATAAGTAGGTAAAGATTGAACCTGCAGAAAATCTAAAGGTCCATCCTTTATCAATCTATTGATCTTATCAACAGATAAATGACCAAGCCTTTGATGCCAAATCTCGTTCGAAAGATTTTCATCCTCCCTGGATCTTTTAGGGCTTTTATTAGTGGATGTAACATTCATAACACATTTATCAATGCACAATTCATAGAGTCCTCCAGAAGTCAAAATGCCATCCGCAATATATTTATCATAATGATTTATGACTAATTTATTACAGAATAGGAATGAATATCCACTTCTAACTAACTTAGATACAGATATCAAATTCCTTCTGACTTCAGGTACATAAAGACATTCTTTAAGTACTAGGACTTTTCCACTAGATAATGATAGTCGACAAGTCCCGATGGCAACTGTTGCAACACTTGCATCAGATCCCATCTGGATGATTATCTCCCCTTCTTCAAGTTTTCTAATTTCCTAAAACAAATGCAATAAATTGCATACATGAACAGAAGCACCAGAATCAACAACCCAACTTCCTTCTCGTCCAACGAGAAAACTGGTTTCAATGATAAAAGTAAATTCCATACCTGTTGGGGTTTTACCTTTGTCGACCGACTTTAGGTAATCCAGGCAGTTACGCCTCTAGTGCCCCGGCTTCTTGCAGTGGTGACAGATGTTGGTTTTCTTTGACGCCATCAGAGTGGATGCATTGGAAGACGAGCCAACACCTTGTCCCTTCTTCTTTCTCTTCTGGGCCGGGCCCTTCCGAGAACCTTGCTTCCGACCATGCTTCCCTCTGACCTGTGCAACCATTGCACTGCCAGCGGGACCATCTTTCTTCATTACGTCTTCTGCAGACTTTAATGCAGCAAGAAGCCCAGCATTTGTCAATTCCAGCTTGTTCATGTGGAATGAAACCACAAAGTTATTGAAAGACTTGGGAAATGACAGTAGAATGAAATCAGATTGAATGTCTGCATCCATGGTTGCCCCAAGAGTCTCTAGCTCCGACAAGTACCCAAATATTTTGAGTACATGCTCACAGACCGAAGTTCCTTCCTGCATCTTGCAGCGAACGAGTACTTTCACAACGTTGTATCGTTGGGTGCAGTTAATGTCACCAAACATATCTTTCATATTCTGCATTATCTCCTGGCAAGTACGCATCTCCACATGTTGTTTCTGAAGAATATTGGAGAGAGAACCCAAGATGTAGCATCTAGCCAAGACATGATCTTCATCATACTTGTCATTGTATGCTTTCTCTTCCTTTGATTTAGGGTTTTCATGCTTGTCTTCTGAGAGCACATAACTTATGCGCTTGGCTGAGAGAACAAGCTCCAAATTACGGATCCAATCCGAGTAATTTGGTCATATCAACTGGTTGACCTCCAAAAGCCTGCTTAGTGGGTTCATGGACTTCATTTTCTGAAATTAAGAATGCATTATATTAGAACATATAATCATATATTCAATTTATGATATTTGATTAAGGTATTTTAAATCAAATTGTTATTGCATTGTCAACTTTGAAAGTTCATTCCCTTAATCACTTTCAAAGTAAGAAATACTTACCGCTATATTTCTAGCAAGAACTAGGATCTCCTCTTTATCTTTGTCACATCTCAATAATATGAGAATCTGTGACTCCAATAAAGAGAAGCGGGAACACATTCCGCCTTGCAAGTCCAACTTGCATTTTCCAATTCAGTCTTTAATAGCTGGGCCCACCACCCCTATGGTGATTTTGACCCATCATTAATTGAACCAACCGTCAACAGGAATAGAACTCGCTATGCGCAATCCAATATCGCCCCAATAATATGAGGATCCGATATTGGGTCACTATGCATACGGCCTTACTCTTTCGAGAAGCAAAGAGCCCGATCCAAATGCGCTTGCATATAGGAGTTGTCACTTCGTACAGGCATCTCCTATATGCAATCCCTGGCGACGGAAACCCTTCGCCTTGACGGGAGACCATGGATGTCACTTATGTGATCCTCCACCTCTTATTCAAATTTTAATTAATTATCATGAATCATATTCATATAATTAATTCTTCCAAGGGAATTAACAACTCTATTCATAATAGAGTATTTTAATTAGACATAATTAATTCAGTCATATTAAATTAATTATCAATCCAATTCAACCAATCAAACTTGATTGTTTTACTTGAATATATATATATATATGGTATTATTCTCAAAGTACGTATTAATTTGTATTTTAATAATTAGAAAATAAATCTTGATTTCTTCGGCATTATCAAGTCCCTACCCGCTGTCATGGCCAGTACCGACGAGAGTGGGACGGACCACATACGTTGCAACCCGCTACCCCAGCGATCTCCGACTAGACACCATATCCGCCTCAGGAAAGGATAATGCCAAATAGATCAATTTGTACTTGAGATGATCATCGATTCTTCAACTGAAGATATACCATATAGTAATAATCAAAACATTTTTTATTATAAGGTAATTTGCTAGATAAATTCCCAATCCTGTTCAAGCATGGAGTTTGTTGATTGTGTTTCCAATTATGATCTAGATCAAATCTAATCAATTCATTGGTTGAGGCCAAGTCAATTAAGGAAATAATCATCTTCCATTATTTCTCAAATATTTTTCATAATTATTTCTTGAAATTAATAATTAATTTCATTAATTGACAATCACATGATTCTTGATTAGAACTGTAATTTGAGCAGTGACCCCTACTTACTAAAATTAACATATCTCAATCAATTTAAATCCAAATTAGACAAAATAAATTTTTAAGGATTTCTAATTTGATTTAGGACAGAACCTAAGTGATATTTCACACATTTCTAGGCAGATCAAAACAGTAATTAACTCATTATTCATGTTAAGATTTGTGTTTCCGCAACAGTACATACATGTTCATTAAAACAACCATATCTCGAGCAAACGGAATCCAAATTACGCAAACTCAGGTCCTATGGTTTCCTTATTTAATGGGGAACAAACCACATGTGTTTAATTCGTATTTAAACAATTTAAATAGGGACGAATTTATTCACTAAACATAAGTGCGAAAAACAAATGCGACAAAATCTTTCGCGACCTCTACGAACTCAAGTCGTCCTAGGTTTGCGGATCGTATCCAAAACCTTCGACCTAAGGCTCTGATATCACTTGAAGGATATGGAATAATCCTCAAGCGCATCACGGAAGCGTGAGCGTCGTATTGAATACGACAAAGAACGACTAGTCAAACTAGTTGTTCGATGCAACGGAATTTAAATTTTTTTTCATGTGATGAAACCACATGATCCAAGAACGATTCTCGGATCGTTTCATCTATAACCACAACCAGTATAATGCAATACCTCTTGAAGCTTGGTTGATCAAGTCCCTACGAAAAGAGACCTCCTGTCTCAAGTCCGATCTTCGGAGAAGAAGCTTGCGAGCGTGGGGATGAGTCGCGTGATCCTCGCAATCCAATAAGGTGATCCAAGCACGGTGAACTCCTGATCTCGTCGTACGAGATCAAACATCTTCTTCGTGAGCGTAGCACTCCAAGAAGATGGAGAACCGAAGAACGTCGAAGCGGGGGCGCGATGGCGTGGGCGACGACGATGATCTCCTCTAGGGTTTGGTGGACGGCCACCAAGTAGAGGGAGAGAGAGTTGGCGTGTGTGTAGAGAGAGATGTGCTTCCAAAAGAATGTACAAGAGAGCATGGTATGCCTCTCTATTCTTAGGGTTTTTAGATCCATGGATCTCAATCCATGGGACATATAAAATCAATGGATGAGATTGATTTATGTCAATCCAATGGTCAAGATTGTTGTTGGAGAAAGCCAACAACTTATGATTTAATTTAGATCAAATATATTTGACAAATCAAATATACATCAATCTTAAAATTAAATCAATCAAATAAGGAAGCAATGACATGGAGATTACATCTCCAATGTCAACATGGTGGACGGCCACCAATTCCATATAGGACTTGGTAGCCTCCACATGTTACCATGTGGAGGCAATCTCATGAGATTGCATATCTCCATGTATTTCTCCTTTATTTAATCTCAACAACTTTTGTTGTGATTTATTCTCCAAAAATAATTCATAATTACTTATGAGAATATTTCAATCTTGCCATTGGAAAATTGTGAATCACATTCACAATCCAAACAAAATATAATTTACATTTTCAATTAATTAAACAATGTGCATCCAATACACATTAATAATTAATCAACAAAAATAAATTATAATTAGCTCTCTCTAATACATTATAAATCACATTTATAATATATTATGAAAAATTGGATATTGCTATCTACATTATTCTTATCCACAATAATTAAATTACATCTAATTATATTGGATAATTCTACATACATCAGGATAATTAAATCATATTTAATTATCAACTTCTCAATGCTTAGATCTATGGAATTATTCTTGAACCCTTCAAGAATAATGTGATTTCTCCTCAGATACTTGGAGATAAGGACAGGACGATTGTATTGTTCCACGTATAGTGACTTGGATATTGAGATCACATCTCAAATCCAGATCCCATGGACCTCTCATAGATGCTTGATTAAATCAAGGTCGTAAACCTAATCTTCGCATTGCATCTGAATCTCATTCAGATCAATGTCCAATACATGGACTAAGATTAGGTTACTTCTCTACTGATAGGAGTCACTAAAATCCAGACATGTTTCATCACTCCCTCGGAATGGAAGCGTCATGGTTATACAATCGTTTATGATCAACTCACCCTCAGGTGCTCCCAATACCTGTACATCCTGCATATTGGAAGACTTATGATCATCCTGAAGATATAGATCACTTTTACACTGTCATCTTCATGGTTTGATCACTAAGTTTCTCATTCTTGGTCCTTGGGATTTGGTACAGATCATATGCTTTCACAAAGCATATATCTTACCTTCAAATTCATGTCATGCTTCCAAAAGCATGATGACCATGCATGGAATTTGATCAGTCCCAATACCTCATGAGTGAGCTCATGTCTCCCGGTTCAAAAGTGAACCTGTATGATCCCTTTGAGAGATCGTATTACTCATATGTCCTTACATGCACACCATCTCGCCGGTGTATAGACCTTGGTTAGGTCATCAACCTATTGGTCTGCCAAATGTACACTCTCAGACATATAGCAATACATCTGTCTCTGGTCAGAGGATGTTTGCCTATGATGTGATAGTATTCATCATAGGTCTTTGGTTATCTCGATCTTGTTAAGTCAACCCATTGACTCAACTAATCTGATACCTCCGAATCATTATTCCCATACAGAGGACCTGCATCAAGAGATCAGTAAGATATAAGCCTAATGAGCAAGGATTTCCATCTCCTACTCAGGCTGGAGATCATCACTTATCAATCATTTGATGATGCTTGATTAGTCCTCTATCTAACTCCTTAGATATTCATTCAAGCATCAGCCTCTATGATTCAATCAGTGAATCAACAGCTGTATGATTATCAAGTTGGCCATGTTACATAACCCTTATTGTACAGAGGGACCTTATAGTGCATTCATTCATTCAATCTCAGAAAGGGAGTGAAACATAATCCATAACTTTTATTGATAAATCATTTATTACAATAACATTTATTGTAGGAATGGTTCGCCTCAGGCTCACATTGCTAACAAAAGAAATAAAGGTGTGGATTCGTAAAAGTAAAGTTGGAAACCATAAAACTAATCGTGTTGCATCCAAGAAACAATGGATGGCAGAAAAAAGTACGCAAGTAGATGAAGATTACCATGAGAAGCAACATCAAGAAAAGCTATAAGAGAACTTTAAACAGTGTGACAACATACGAGAAGACCACGTGGAACCTGAGTGCAAGATAGAGGAAATTACATTTAAGTAGATGGACAATATCCCTACGAGTCTTGGTACAACTTCAACTAATGGACATCACCGCCATATCATGTCTACCCTCATTGATCATATGGAACAATATTCCATCTTATGACTTTATTACTAGTTTATTTGTTTAGACGCATCATACAATACTTAAAAAAAGGAGAGAATTGATTTTAAAAATTAACAAATATTTTTTAAAGATGAAAAATATTATAAAGGAAATATTTGTTTAAAAATTTGGTAGAGTGTTTTGTACTTTGAAAGGAAGAGGAAAATTGTTGTCAAGAAAACTTTTCAAAAAGAAATCTTTCTATATGTCAAAAGGGGGAGAAAAGGTGGAGATGTTTATTCTTAAGTTTTGTTTGTTTGTTATCATAAAAATGGGGAGAGTGTCAGAAACATTTTTGTATGCTAATTATATATTGTTTTAAGGATAACAAACTTTGTGAGTACATATAGTACTGCAGATTTCATGGCAGCTTTACTCCAAGAATGAAACATAAAAGACTCGTTTTATGGAGAATGAATGATAAAAACAAATCTACTAATCTCCTCGTGCATATATTTTAAAAACGGTAACAATATTAAATTCAATGGACAAGCTGAAAAATGTGGACAATGGAAAGAAGAAGAAAAGATGTTGTTACAAACATGTGTAAAAAGTCTCGATATATACATGCAAGTATAACATATATACATAACATGAACTTTCTCTTATGTTATCTTATTTCATGTCTAAGATACATTAATCAATCACCTTATTCATATAATCAATCAGTAGCCACGGATCGATCAACCCTATTGACATGATTGATCATTTTATTCCCTAGTTATTTTTGTATCGTTCATTTTAAACTATTGCTTGTTAACTAACTGACTACTCTTGAAATTTTGATTGATCACATTTTATATCAAATTCACTAATGATCAATTGACTTATCCTAGTCCACTAGAGTAATCGATAACCCTTCTCGATTGATCAATCAAATGACCAAATTCATTTAACTATTCGTCAAAATATTTGATGAATATGTTATCAAGAGTCTCCTTAAATATACTAGCCATTTTATTTTCTTAAAAAAAGAAATACTATTTAATTTTATAGCTTTCTAACTTTATCAAGAGTCAACCACCTTATTGAATCTTATGGTCCATCTATGAATACAAGGATTCTCCTGGCATTATACAAAACTCGCATACATTCTACAGAAAAAGGAAAATTTCCTTTGGGCTCTTTCTCAAAGCTCCATTAGAAGCTTGCTTGCTACTCAAGTATTCAATCTTGAGAACATATTTCAAGATGCTCGATTTGCATTTCAGTTAAATTATAGTGTGCATCTATTTACCTCATTATTCTTACTGCATATTTATATCTGAGGTTTCATAGTTTATTATAGTCTTTACTTTATACTTGGTATGTGATCCTAGGTATACAAAGAACTTAATGTGTGATCCAATTTGTGTAAAGACTTTTATGTGTACTCCAAATCACTTATAAGCGATTGTGTTATCTGCGAGGAAATTACTCGAACAGTGGACAAGTTAATTGACTCGGTCAACTAGAATTTTTAAGTAAGGGGACTTGGTCGTAGTTTTTACCCAGTGGGGTTTCCACACAATAATTACTATCGTCAATGAATTTTTTTTATTCAATGGATTGATTTTTATTGTATATGGTGATTGTTATATGCATAACAATTTATTGATCACAACATTTTATTTAATGATCCAGAAAGTTATTCATATTTGGCATGAGAGTTGGAAATGTATCCACAAATTATTTTGTAGCTGAAAGGTCCACAAAACACAAGAAAACTCAACAACTAGGCCAAGGCAATATCAATACCGTAGCCGATCAGGATATCAACTAGGTTCCCAAATATCAAGATGGACAAGCTCAAAAAGAACAATGAAGTGGACAATACTAGAAGTGGGAAAGGAATGTCATATGCTTCCTCAATTGGCAAGGCTCATACATTGGGTAGGCCGGGATAAAACCCGGTGAAGTTTCTGAAGACAATGATGGCCTAAACATTGGTGTCATGGAGTGCCCAAAGAAGTGAAGAACTAGGTCCTAAAGCAAGCACTAGCACTAGTGGACCAAACTAAATGGTAGGCACCCCCTTATTCAAGCTTGTATCAAGTGTTCTCCCAGTCAAGCTATCTTGAAAAACACATGAGACAACACAATACATATACTAGAGTTACTTATAAGGTTCACTAGCAAATAACATGCATATAGGAAATTCAATTTGAGCTTCTTGTTGGGAATGAGATTAATGTCTTGTGTTTCATTCATAGTAGAAAACTTTTCCATCATATGCGACAACATAAATATCCAATAGATGGAAATAATGTTAGGATTAAAAAGCATCGAAGAGGAATTGAAGGACTTTCCTAAAAGATAAGTTTTCACCTACTTTTATAAGTTAATTAGATCCAATGAAATTCTCCCAAAATATAAAACACACGATCGAGGTTGGCCCATATTGACATTGATCATCCTCGAAAGAGCCTAAGATAACATCATCCGAGAGAAAGAAGACATTTAGTGAAAATAAGACAGAACGTGTGTTGGTTGTTCGTCCAAAGTTTGAATCGTGGGAAGATATGATAGTATTTTTAATGGAGAAGTAAGAGGAAAATAAGCATTTTTTAAAGGACATGTTTGTTGGATTCCTTTCTATTCTATTTGCACCCCTCCCCCTGCCAACATTCTTAGCTTTGTCCCTGCAAGTAGTCTTCGGGGGGGTGCTCGTTGGGTCATTGATGAATCTCAGATTCATCACTCTAAATCTCATTAATTAATCTCAAGTCCCTCGAAATCAACAGCATTTCTGCATCTATTCTGTATAATTAGCATTCATGCATGTTTTCATAAGAATTGCATTTTATCCATTATGTTTGCACAAAATAAGAAGCCAAAAATCCAAGCCAAAAATGACTTGTAAATAGCCTAACTTCCGGGATTTTTAACTCATTCATGCTAACTCCGAATGACCCAAAACCACTCCATTGTGTACATATCACTCATAAGAATAAATGAGAAATACAAAAAAAATCACTACCCTAATAAGTGGACCAAAAACTAAAACCCTAGTTTCAGGATTTCCGGACTAAAAACCCCATATCTTCCTCATCTAGTGTCCGTTTTAATCCTACTCACTTTTGAACTATTGTACATTCAATTACCCTTCAAAACAAGATGAAGTTCAAGTGAATCGGAGCTCATATGTGAAAATTGGGTTTTGGGCCTCTTTTGTACATTGTGTATTTTAGCGGTTTTCGACCTGATATTTTATGTACATATTTTCTTAATTAATAAAAATCCAATAAAAATTTAAGGTGTCTTTATTTATATTTGATTTTTCCTTATTTTTTCTGGATTTTTTATCTTGGTTAAAAATGACAAAAAATAGAAAACCCAAAAATCAAGGTATTCTATGTACATAAGATACCCCAAAAATTCACTTTATGCATTTGATCGATTTTGGTTTTGATGTCTTCATGAAAGTTGTAAATCTCATCGAGACGAGCATTTTTCATAGAGGAACTTTTGCGATCCGAAGTCATTTGCTTTTTATTTTTGATTTTACAAAGTCTTTATTTTCAGAATTTTCTGGTGCTGACACGTGGCAGCCCCTGGGTGTCGCCACATGTCAGCCACTTTTGGCCTCTTTATTTATTCATCTTTTATAAAAAAATAATAATAATTAAAGTCACCGCACGTGTGTCGCACGTGCCTCACAGGCACGCGCAACGCACGTGCACCGCTTCAGCCTGCCCCTCGCCACGTGCGCCTCCACAGTCGTTCGATCATGGTCGATCGAATGGTCGTTGTACATCTTCAACCTCTCGCACACCCTTCCCGAAATCTCCGCTGCTGCCCCCGCAATCCTTGCAATCGCCGCCTCCGCCTTCATCGCCAACGGCCAACCGCCTCCTCTACTTCTCTCGCGTCGGCCCCTTCCCTCTCTCTCCTATTTAAAGGCACCATCGACCTCCATCTCCCTCATCCGCCAATTGCATCGCAAGGTTCACCGCGGCAGTGACAGTGCCCCGATGATCTCTTCGCGTGCCGAGATCCGAGGTCTTGGACCTCGTCGCAGCCCACGGCCGAGCCAACCCCTCCGACAATCGCTGCCAAGCTCCGGTCGTGCCCATTGGGCCTACGACCTACACTGTTAACAGCTCCAACTTCAACCATCTTTGCCAGCCACCTACGACTTCACCAGCGCTACGATCTTCACCGACCACCTCTGCCAAACGCCATCGACTCCATCTCCGACAGCTTCAACACCCATTGACTTCGCCGCAACGATATTCCCCGGCAACGGCGCCATTTGATAGGTTCCGGAATCACCACGTAAAAAATGTGTTATTATCGTTCATGCATAAAATTAATGTGTCATTCGTTGTAGGCGGCAATCGGAATCGGTCAAGAAATAACCACAAATATTTATTCAATTTCAATCACGTGGTTTTATGTTTATTTTACTTGGGCAAGTCCCAAGGTCGATCACAAGGAGGCAAAGGAACAACCTAGAATTATGTCTATCAAAATTCGTACGCGGTTTTCGATGCGGTCTTTTTTTGGAATTTTTAATGCAAATAAGGGATGCAATTTCGGCAGATTTTAGGGACTAAAAAGTAAAAGTCAATCAAACGATGTCCGAAAAATACAAAACTTGGGCACAATGTAAATTATGACAAAATGAATGCACTATATTTTTTTGGAATCTATAGATGCAAGATGATTTTTATGAATTTTTAAATACAATTAGAATGATTTTTAATATTTAATTATAATAAATATTAAATCTATTATTTTCAAGGGATAAATTTATCTGAGATCTATCACTAGGTGATGGATCTCAGAAAAATCCTAAATCTCGAAAATGTAGGATTTAATACCTATTAAAAATCAAATACTGAATTATGCAAAATGATTTTTACAGAGCAATTTATGCATGCAAATGCAAATCTTTTTGAGTACAATGTCAAACACAATTAAATCTACAATATGTGATTTTTCGGGAATTTTTAGAGCAACAGTTAATCAATAGCAAATTTAAGAGCATAAAAGGGGAAAAGTTTGCAATTTTCCATAAAATAATTAATCATTAATTAACCGATGATCGCAAAAATGTCCACAATATGTCAGACTATAGAGAATTAAATGACAAACATCATACTATTTTTTGAATAATAAATAAATGTCATGTAGAGGTCTAAACTTAATGAGAAACACAGGGGTCTTTCTGCAATAAATAAATAAATATAAAGATAAATGCAGTGTGGGGGACCTAATTGTAATTACCGATAAAGTAGAGAGTACTTCTGCAAAATTACCAGAGGGTCACATGCGACGCACGTGACCTCTGGCTGGCGGGGGCTTTGGCGCAAATATCAAGATCATCGGGGGCTTCCTTGTAAAATCACCAAGTGGTCATGTACTGCGCACGTGACCCTTGGACTGCGGTGGAAGTTGTAGGGACTCCGGGGTCCTTGCTGGAAATAGCCCAGAGGGCACGTGCAAGACACGTGACCCCGGGGGTTGCTCCTGCTGACGTCCCCCGCCCCACGTACGCGGCACGTGGCGGGGTCTCGGGCTCCGTGCCCGGTGCTGCGGTGGAGGAGCGTTGCTCTTAGCGGAACTCTGGCTGATGGTGGATACAGCGAAGGAGCGGTTGTTGGCAAAGATGATGGGTTGCTGGTGATCCTTCTGGGCGACGTCGATGACGCGTTTGTGCGTCGAAGACGGAGCCGGGGAAGATCGTTGCGGCGAAGTCGATGGGCGTTGAAGCTGTCGGAGATGGAGTCGATGGCGTTTGGCGGAGGTGGTCGGTTTTTCAGGAAACCGAAGCATCTTCATCGATATCTGAAAAAGCCACAATTAATTTAAGATCGAGTCGAGTCGTGAGAGAGCGTAGAGTCTAGGTTTTTAATTTCTGCAATTTTATTTTTTGTAATTAATTGCTCATTTACAGCAGTGTCCGATTGGACTCTCGCGTGCGTAAAAAGACTTTGAACTCTTCTGTGGTGTGTCGTGGCCTGTTTCACTCTCCGATGAGGGTGGGGCCCGACTTGAGTGGCGACTAGGATAGACCTTCACATACGGCTCTCAGAGCATTTATATTTTTTATTGTGCTCGTAGGAATAAGCCACACTTCACTATTAATCGAGACGCACATAGATCATTCAACGTAGCCAAATTTACTCAATTCTTCCCTATTAATAGAACTTTCTTCTTAGGTGCGGTTTTTCATCGGCTTGCATTCATTTAGAATAATTTTTCAATTCCGTATTGCATTCCACATGGAGATTGTGAGGATTCACTGTAAGTCTTCTAACTGAGCATACATCATAGTTTTCCGCATGCATCGACTTTTCCCAATCTTCTACCTCTTGTTTTATCAGATAATTCTAAAGGAAATTGGGACTGGACGGTAGACGTGTATTATTGTGCTTATCTAATTCTTCAGTAATCACCTAATTAAAATTAGGACTGCTAAATATAGCCGATTTCAAAAGAACCCATAAAATCAAGAATTTTTGCGGGAGAGCAACCCCGACCTTGGATTATTTTATTTTTTCTGAGTGAGCAAGAAACGACACTTAAGGCTAGAGCCAAATACGGATTTTCATCTTGACTACTGATTCTGCCAAAAACGATTAGCTACTTCTCAGTGAGGATCTACGGGTAGCCGATAAATGGTCTGGATTTCCTTAGCTCCTTAGCAGAGTGGGTGGTTTAGAGTACACTACGTAAGGCTCCGTCCTTAAGTAACACGAGTAGTCGTTTTACGGTCCGTACTTACACCCATACTGGCTGAAAGTAGGTGCAACTAGTCATAAGAATTCGGGCCAGTCATTACGAAAATTTCGGCACCTAATAGCTCATTAAATTTTTTGCCAAGACTGATTTATCACCAACTAAAATTGAAAAAGATAATAGTCGAACTCTTACGGCTTCATTGTGTGAGTTGGTGAACTCGGGGTTTGATTTGTGTTTGCATTGGTGTACGTGAACTGATTCGAAGATCAATAGCCGCACATTTGATAAAATTTCTCTTGATTATCCCGTGCAATCATCTCTCTCCTTTCTTGATTTAAACCTCACCATGGAACTCTTATCCAAAAACTCTTGCAGACCCAACCCCTCTTTCCTTTCAGCTCTTTCAAAAATGACCGAACAATTATCCGAGAATCCATCAGAGCTATATTATGAAAATGAATTCGTATCGGTTAGACCCAAAACACCTCCTCCTCAACCACCAATAAATCCGACACCCTCTACTAATCCGGTCTGTTTCATGAATGACAACCCTTTGTATTCGGACCATACAAACTAGCAACTGACTGAGGTCTCCACTTCTTCATATATCAATCCTCTCTACGTAAATCATACAATTCATCCTTTATATTCGGTAAATGTCAATCCATCATTCATGGGAGATGATAACCACATGATCGAATTGAACACTTCTTCACCTCTTCCATCGACCTTACCATGGAACACCAATGAACAATCATCATCTTGGATTGACCATGACAACCCCCTCTTGAGACCTAATACTCATACAAAGGATTGGACTGACCACATAGAAACACATCAACCATGTATGCTGACTCCACAATATCAAGGTCCGACCACTCATAATCAAAGGATTGAACTCTACTCGGACCAACTTCGCATACCTAGACTATATGAGCAGCCACCTTCCATGATTATTGAGGACATATGTTCAGAAAATGATGATCATATATCGAATATTTCAAGAGACTCCTCTCCTAGTACATATAGGAAAATGGAAGAGGACATTCAATTACAAAAACACACCCCAACTGCTCCCACGCTTGGTCATGAAAAGATTATGGAGAATATTTTGAGGATGAATAAGAAATTTGATTTAATGGAGGATAGATTTCAAGAATTTTTCGATCGATTAATTTCAATCTCCGGTATTTCGGACATTAAAATGAATGAGGAAATGATTAAATATAAGATTGAAAATTTTGAGGATATTCAGAAATCTGGGGACGATTCTGACAGTGTCACGTCTGCATATTGTTCCCCTAGAAATGACAATGCCTCTGAACCCCACTCTGAATATCAGAACCCCTGCTCATCTGAGGAACACACCACATCACCACACCACACAGAAAATACCAAAAAAATTGGAAAATTCAAAAACACCAAAAAAATCGAAAATCCAGAAAACTTCATAAAAATAGAGACTGAAGAAGATCTGATAAATTCGGATCCTGTTGTACGGGAAGCATTGGAGAAGAAATTAATTTTTGAACTTCCCTTTATAAAGGTCGTTGAACACTTCCCCGACCTCAAAGGATTTGTAATGGAAAAATTAATGATCAAAAAGTCGGGCAGGATATGGACAAAGACTGAAAGACATATCTTGTCAATGGCCTCGTCCTTGGTATTGAGGAAAAAAACCAAGAGATGCATAGTGAAGCGGTTGCCCATATTTGACTGCATAATCAAAGACATAATTTTCACCCATGCTCGGATTGATGATGATTCACTGATCAATATCCTCCCGACCTCTGTATTTCATGAACTAAAACTCAGACCGATCAGGAAAATACGAGAGATTGTTCAATTGGCGGACCGATCGATAAAGCGGCCGAGTCATTTCTGTCATCATGAAATTCCAAGGTGCTATGCTCAATGTAGAATTCACGATCATTGATATTGAGCATCAAGGAGAATTCACCCAGTCTCCAATCATTCTCAGAAAGCCATTCTTAGCATTGGCTAAGGAAATTATTGATTGTGAGACTCGGGAAATCAATTTTAAAGCATTGGAAGTACTTAGATCTGACCCTGTCTTTGAGGAACCACGATCTTCCGAGGAAAAACACGAAGTCCCCGACAGCCGCAACCATGAAGAGGTAGAAGAGTCCTACCCCGCTACGACACCTGAGATAACGGTTGTTGATGAGACTATTGGTTTAGAAAATCTCCCACCTGCCCCATTCCCCGCTGCTCTCACCATGGAAAATCAAGTACATGAATCATATGATCTGAAGACACATGCATGGGCACACCCTGGGTCGTCCTATTATGACTACCTTGACCACATCAATACGACACAGGAATGCTCCAACATCAAATCAATTGACATCGAACATGCAGAGACTCTCCCCAGTATTTCAATTCCCACGGATTTGAAAATAGACAAATCCTTCTACTACGGTACTGAGACATATGCATGATCGCACCCTGGAGCAACCTTCTCTGAATACCTTGACCAAATCATCCAAAATCGAGAATGCACCAACATTCAGAAGACCAAGAACAAACACGCAGGCCGAGCACCGACCAAGGAGAATTTCAATGGCTATTCATCTGGATACTCAAGTGAACCGACACCTTCATGAAGAAATAAAAAGAGAGTCACCTTTGACCTTTCGGAAGAGGAATCAGCTGATGATCCCTCATCAGGTCTGGAAAAGGTAGTCTACATGAGTGAAGTCTGTTCGGCAGCTATAAAGCCATATCTTCGCAAGGATCCAAAATTCAATTCTCGTTGGACAACTCCCGTTCCTAACTACTATTCATCCAAAGCTGATGCTCCTGCCCTCTTCAAGTACACTGGAATTATTTCTTATGAGCTGACTGGGACCGGTGCTTCCGAGTATTCATCCGAGGACAAACCACTTGATCCCAAGAAGGAACGAATTCTGAGAAAACAATTGAAGAAACAAAAAGACCAGAATATTTGGAGTATGTCCACTTTCGAATACTACTCCTCTGAGGATAATTCTGATGATGGATATCTTTCATCTGACTCAAACACTTCATCCATTATCCATCATGATTTTTCTGAGGATGACACTGATAATAGTTGGGAATCGTATGATTCATCTCCGACTCGTTATTCTGATCTCCCATCACAGGCTCACAAGAAGATCAGCCGGAAACTGCCTTAATCATCGGCTACCCACCCTCCCTCCCGACCACATCGGTCTCCTTGTACAACTTCTTCCTCTACTTAGGCCAAGGCCTAAGTATAGGGGGGACCGATGCCATCTGTATATACTCTCCTCATTCACATATCCCGACCGCCTCATTTTTTCGTTCTTCTTCTATACTTAGACTGCTCACAACCTAAGTATAGGGGGGCATTCCGATCCATCTTTTTCTATTCCTTTTTCACTCTCTTACGCTTAGCCCGAGCTATGTCTTCGTTACGCTTCTTGTGCTCTGAGAACACAGCACTCGCTAAGTATAGGGGGTCTATGTATATACTTCGTATATATTTTAACCATATCTCGTACTTTCGCGTAAGTCTATATTTATTTACGGGGTGGGTAATTAATTTGAAAAAAAAAGAGAAAAAGAAAAGGAAAAAGAGTTTTTCTACTAACACTGAATTTGCCCAAAATTTTTGAAAAAAAACAATGGCTTCTTATTCATTTTTGTATTAAAAAATATATATTCAAAAAATCAAAAAAAAAAGAGAAAAAAATTTCACAAAAAATTGTGTCTGCATTTCACACACCTGCACTTCATCCAGCATCACATTCATCTATAAAAAGTCATTGGGTTCTGAATCGAGTTATGAGCCGAAACTGAGAGTGGTCTGGACTTGACCTTAATCCACCTAATTTTCAGAGGAACTTCACCGAGAAATAGGATTTTAGAAACTTCAGGTCTGTGACCTAATTCTTTGAGTTCCACATGACAATGTGCAGCGTTTGACTCTTAGTGTCTAACCTGGTCTCTTCATTCTGGGTACAACTCTGGAATAGGGAATTAATTTGTACTCTCACACTATGCACTTAGCTCAACTCAGATGGGATGTTGGAAGACTGTGTGAGTTTCTTTTCTGGTAACGTGGAAATCTAAAGACCGGAGTACGGGTTGAAATAAAGCTTCGGAAAAGGGATTGACGGCTGGGCACAACTTTTTCTAAGACCCCAAAAAATGTACGGAACAAAAAGATTCTATATCCGTAGGGGCACAACAAGATCCAAGCAAAACCACCAAAAATTCCAAATACAAAGAAGCATTCTACCAAATAAAATCTGACCAAAAGGTCCAAGCTGAAGGATATGGTTAGATCCTCAAGCGCATCACGGAAGCGTGAGCGTCGTATCGAATACGACGAAGAGCGACTAGTCGCACTAGTTGCTCGATGCAGCGGAATTTAAAAATTTTATACAACGAAACCAAATGATCCAAGAACACTTCTCGAATCGTTTCGTCTAAACCACAAACAAGTAATTAGGATTACCTCTTGAAGCGTGGTTGCGATCAAGTCTCTAAACGAAGAGACCTCCTGTCTCAAGTCCGATCCGACGGAGGAGACGCTTGCGAGCGCGGGGATGAACCGCGTGCTTCTCGCAATCCATGTTGATGATCCAAGCGGCGGATCTCCTGATCTCGACACACGAGATCCGACATCTTCTTCACGAGCGAGGCGCACCGAAGGAGACGGAGATCCACGAGCAGAAGAACGGGCAGCATAACGACGATGCCGCGGCGATGGAGAACCTCTCCATGGCATCCATGGTGGACGGCCATGAGAGGGAGAGAGGGCTGACCTCCAAAGAGAAAAAGAGAGAGGGAGAGAGAGATGCTTCTCAAGCATTATGTGTGTAGAGAGAGAGCATGGGTATGCCTCTCTATTTATAGGGTTTTGGGATCCATGGATCTCAATCCATGGGACATATAAAATCAATGGATGAGATTGATTTATGTCAATCCAATGGTCAAGATTGTTGTTGGTAAAACCAACAAATTTAGGTTAAAATATATTTGACAAAATCAAATATAAATTAGTCCTAAATCAAACCAATAAATAAGGAGAGAATACATACATGGAAATCACAATTCCATGTACAACATGGTGGACGGCCACCCATTCCAAATAGGACATGGGTGCCGCCCACCCCTTTCCTAATGGAGGGCAATCTCATGATAATTCATGAGATTGCATATCTCCATGGAAATTCTCTCTTTATTTATTTCCAACAACTTTTGTTGGGTTTTATTCTTCAAAAATAATTCACAATTATATTTGAGAATATTGCAATCTTGCCATTGAAAAAATTGTGAATCAAATTCACAACCCAAAACAATATATAATTTACATTGTCAATTAATTACACAATGTGTATCCAATACACATAATAATTAATCAACCCATATAAATTATAATTAACTCTCTCTAATACATTATAAATCACATTTATAATGTATTATGAATAATTGGATATTACTATCCACATTATTCTTATCCATAATAATTAAATCATATTTAATCATCTTGGATCTCTTTATCTCATGTGTTTAAATAATATGAATCACATTCACATTATTCACATCTTTGATAATCAAATCACATTTAACTATCTAAGATAACTCTCCTTATAATATGAATCAAATTCATATTATTCATGATAATTAAATCACATTTAATTATCCATTTTCTCAATGCTCGGATACATATATCAACAATAGAATTATCCATGAACTCTTTCAAGGATAATGCGCTTTCTCCGCGAATACTTGGAGATAAGGACATGGCGATTGTATTGTTCCACGTATAGTGACATGGATATTGAGATCATATCTCAAATCCAGATCTCGGGCCTCCCATAGATGCTTGATTAAATCAAGACCGCAAATCTAATCTTCTCATTGAATCTGAATCACATTCAGATCAATGTCCAACATTTGGACTAAGATCAGATTACTTCTCTACAGAGAGGAGTCACTAAAATCCAGACCCGTTTCATCACTCCCTAGGAATGGAAGCGTCATGGTTATACAACCGTTTATGATCACATCACCCTCAGGTATTCCCAATACCTGTACATCCTGCATACTGGAAGACTCATGATAAACTCGAAGTATTAGATCAACTTTACACTGTCTACTTCAGGGTTTTATCAGTAAGTTTCTCATTCGATCATTGGGAGTCGGTATTGATCATATACTTTCCAAAAGCATATATCATACCTAGGTCTTGATCATATACTTTCCAAAAGTATATATCAAACCAACAAATTCAGTCAAGCTTCCAAAGCGAGACGACCGTGCACGGAATTTGATTCTTCCCAATATCTCATGAGTGAGCTCATGTCTTCCGGTTCAGTAGTGAACCTGTATGATCCCTTCGAGAGATCGTATTACTCATATGCCCTTATATGCACACCAGCGCGCCGGTGTATAGACCTTGATTAGGTCATCAACCTATTGGTCTGCCAAATGTACATACTCAGACATATAGTAACACACCTGTCTCTGGTCAGAGGATGTGTGCCTATATCATGACAGCATATGATATAGGACTTTGGTTATCTCGATCTCGTTAAGTCAACTCTTTGACCTAACTTATCTGACACCTCCGAATCTCTATTCCTATGCAGAGGACCTGCATCAAGAGGTCGGTCAGATATCAACCTAAATGAGATAGGATTGCCATCTCCTACTCAGGCTGGAGATCATCTCTTAACAATCATTTGACGGTGCCTGATGAGTCCTCAATCTAACTCATTAGATATTCATCTAAGCACCAGCCTCTATGATTCAATAATTGAATCAACAGCTGTATGATCATTAAGATGGCCATGGTACATAACCCTAATTGCACTAAGGGACCTATTATGCAAATTATGTATTCTTCATTTCAGATCAAGGAGTGAATTGCAACAACATTTATTGCATAATGGCTCGCCGTGGGCTCGCATTTCCAACAATCTCCCACTAGCCCAAAGAGCCATTAATGGGCTAATCATTTAAACCCACACTCATGTGACAATCATAGGCTATTTAGAAAATAGCTAGGTAAGCTGATCAGTCACTCCGTTTCTAAGAGACTACGCCAAGTCCTTTTACGGCACTTGCATATCTCCTAGTAACAGTGCTCGCATCCAATGCGAATGTTGCATCTCATGCAACCGATACTCAATTTTGTTGGTTATAGTGTCCTTGACACTACATCTTATTAATTATCATAATCAGTATTCCCATAATCCTTATTAGAATACCTTCATTCCTGGAGATCTCTATCTCCTAAGGTATCTATAGTTAAGACCCTTATAGATCACTATCTACAAGATCTTAAACTTTTGAAGATAAGACTTTGAGATCACTATCTCTAAGTTTCATCATCTTTGAAGATATTGTTATTACTGCAATCAAGTGTTTTATCTCCATAGTAGGATTAGTAACAGTCTACTACTCCCACTGCATGGCAGACATCTGGCTCTTGTACACATCTAGCATATACCGAGCTTCTCATAACTGATGCACAAGTGCAAGCAGTTCTAGCATTCACTTCCTCAACTCTTTGAGGTGCTATCCCTCTAGATAGGTCACTACCACATCTTAAGGGAAGGAAGCTTTTCTTGGAATCGTCCAGAAAATGGAATAAGTCCAAGGTGTACTACTAATGCGACAGTCCCAATACCCTCTTCTCTTTGCTTCTGAACGACTTCAGAATTAAGATCTAAGAGGTATCCTTGAAATCGTATCTCAAGGTATGGAACAACCAAATTATAAAACACTTATTATTTATTCTTATATGATTAGAATAATATCTACATTAAGCACGATGAACACAATGGCACTCCCACTAAGCTTCACATGGTTCATCAAGATTTTATCTGAAATCATAACATTTATAATTTCATTAAATCTTATGTTCCAACTACAGGAAGCTTATTGGAGTCCAAAGATGGAGTTATTCAGCTAGCACACCTTGCTTTCCTCAACCATGAAGCCCTGGGGCTACTTCATATGAATATCCTCAGAGAGGTATTCATAGAGGAATGCAATCTTGACTGACACCATGAAGATGTCATAGACAAGTTGCGTAGCTACAGTTAGCAATATTCTGATGGGTTAAAGCAAGGTCACTGGAGAGCAAGTCTTATCGCAAGCGAAGCCTTCTCTTCGGTGTGTAGCTCATGGCCACGAACCGTGCTTTGAAGGTCTATACCTTCTCATCAGGTTCCCTCTTTCTCTTGAAGATCCATTTACACCTTAATGGGTCTGACCCATATAGGTGGATCCTCGAGGGTCCATATACAACACTTGTATATGAAGTCTACATTAGACTTTTATTGCTAACATCCATCTTTCCATGTCATGATCTTCAGGAGCTTCATCACATGAAATCCGATCATCGTCAGATTTAACTGACACATGGAATCCATCCTCAAACTTATTTGAAGAGGTATTAATGTTTCATCTTTAATTATCTATTTCAGTTTCCGATTTCAGGAGCCTCATTATCTTTAAATGAGTTCCTTTACTTCATTTTCATCTTGATTCTGCAGAGAGTCATCCTATAAGAATCATATTCTCAAAGATGAGATCTTTTAAGAATCTCAAGGTCATAAAGTAGGTATCCAATACCATCCTTTATTTTCCTAATGAAGTAGCACTCTCTAGTGCTAGATTCCAGCTTACATGTATGGAACCTTATTGAGTATATAATGCAGTCTCTACTACATATATATCTTGGAAACTTAAGAGATAATTATTCTAGGATTAATCATTGATTAAATCATGTCACACATGATCAATTGTATCTCCCTACAACTCCTTTGAGTTAAGGTTCATTAGGAGGATTGAGATAGGAATGATATTCATATCTCCATAAGGTATTTCTTGAATTCATCTAATAGGTACGAGCTACCTTGGTTAGATCGAATTCATTTCATCTTCCTTCAAACTTTGGTTCTAAACCAAAATTGCGAAATCTTTGAACATTTCAAAGGTTTCTTAGGTGAAGAGAAGAGATCTCATATCATACATAATCATTAACAGATATCACATATCCATAATGTTTACTATGATATAGATGATCTGCATACATCAATATGTATGAGATCCTTAATACCTAGGCATCTTACACCTTTCCCAAGGAAGGGTGTATTGGACATTTTTACTTTGAATACAATATTCACAAGTATGTGAGATTTGAATCTTTAGACAATCTAAAGTTTCGTGTCTTACCAATCCATTGATTTCATCAACAGACATATGTCCAAAATTTGATGCCAGATCATTGTCAAATGATCTTTATCTTCCTATTGATCTTTTAAAGGTTTAATTTTCAGTATTAGAAATCTCAATGAACCATTCAATAATTTTCTAATTTAATAGAGTCCACTAGATTTTAGATTACTATCTGAAATATTTCCATCATAACTCTTTATGATAGATTTATTACAGAATTCATGTTTATATCCAACAATTAGAAATAAACAATGAGTGTATTCTAATATCTAGGTCATAGAGACATTCTTTAAGACTAAGGGCTCCCACTGAAAATATGAAGTCTATTGATCTCATGGAAATTGTTGCAACACTTGCATTACTTTCAACATGGATGACCAATAAACCTTAAGATCAAATTTCTAATACATATGCAACCAATTGCAAGTGTCATTAGAAAATTTGAGATACAATTATTAGACTTTATCTTATCAAATAAGTAAGTCAATATCAATGATTACATGTAGATTATACTGATGCTCCATCCGAGTCCTTTTCTCAGGATTCTAGACAGACTTGATAGTCATACTATCAACACATCAACTTATTGCAGTATTGGCATTCATCCAACTCTTTGGATGTCATATGGAAGTCACAGAAGTACAGTCAACTCTTTGACTATACCTCTTACTTGGGTCCAACCCATGCTTCCACTGCGCTCCCTTTGTCTATAAGTAACCTTTGCTCAAGACCAAGGATCTCTTATGTTAAAATTAAAAAATTTCAATATAAGAGTATTTCAACATTTATACAAGCTTCATTTAAGTTCATATAATATGAATATTATGAAGCTTCATGAATGACTAGAGTATAGACAGTAGACTGATGACACTCATCATCTACATCCATCTAAACTCTTTGAAACATAGGTTCAGGTAGGTATTCAAACAATTTGAATACATTATATCTAATAGAGCTACCATTCTACATGATGTAGAGAACCATGTCATTCATGATTAAATGTTAAGAGCACATATATATGCCAGAATATCTTTATTGATTTTATAAGGATTAATTTTGACAATTGCGATCATCATTAACATGTCACTTCCAAAGCACATTTGATGATATCAAGATCATAGAAACATCCAAACCCTAGGTTTGAAGTCCTATTATCTACTTAATTGTCATTCCTCATTATTATGAGGAAACTTGCATATTGCAACCACATACATTATGTGTCCAATCGTAAGTATAATATCTGGATCAAGAGTCTATCCATGATATTTCACTGGTTATCATTGAGTATAACATTGAGTGGGTTTAATGAAGGATTTATCTGAAATAAGTAACTTGCATAAATATATATAAATATTTAATTTACTTTGATTTAGGAATTTATATATCAAAGTTGTCTTGCCATGTCAACAATGAAAGTTCATTCCCTTAATCACTTTCAATGTAAGAGATATACTTACCATTATATCTCAAGCAAGATCTGGGATCTCCTTCCTTATCTTTGTTGCATCCCAATAATATGAGAACCTACAACTCGGATAAAAAGAAGCGGGAACACATTCCGCCTTGCAAGTCCAACTTGCATCTCCCAATTCGGTCTTTAATACCCGGGCCCACCACCCCTAAGGTGATGTTGACCCGTCATTAATTGAACCAACCGTCAACAGGAATACAACTCGCTATGCGCAATCCAATATCGCCCCAATAATATGAGGACCCGATATTGGGGTGACTACGCATACGTCCTTACTCTTTCGAGAAGCGACGAGCCCGATCCAAATGGATCATATGCAGGAGCTGTCACTTCGGACAGGCGTCTCCTACATATAATATCTGGCGACGAAACTCTTCGCCTTGACGGGAGACCATGGATGTCACTTATGTGATCCTCCATATCTTATTCAAATTAAATTAATTTCTATGAATCACATTCATATAATTAATTCTTCCAAGTGAATTATCAACTCTAATCATATTAGAGTATTCTTAATTGGATATAATTAACTTAATCATATTAAATTAATTATCAATCCAATTCAATCAATCAAACTTAATTTTATGCTTGAATATATATGATATTATTCTCAAAGTACGTATTAATTCGAATTTTAATAATTAGAAAAATACATCATAATCCCTCGGACATTATCCCGGCCCTACCCGCTGTCATGGCCAGTACCGACGGGAGTGGGGCGGACCACATACGTTGCAACCCGCTGACCCAGCGATCCCCGACTAGACACCATATCCACCTCGGGAAAGGATAATGCCAAATTGATTATTTTGTACTTGAGATGATCATCGGTTCTTCAACCGAAATTATACCATATAGTAATCAAAACAATTTTGATTTTAAGGAAATTTGCTAGGCAAATTCCCAAGTCCTATTCAAGCAATAAGTTTGATGATTGTAATCCCAATTAGGGTTTAGATCAAATCTAATCAACTAATTGGTTGGGGCTAAGTCAATTAGGCAAATAATCATGTTTCAATATTTCACAAATATTTTTCAAGATCATTTCACGAAATTAACAATTAATTTCACTAATTGACAATCACTTGGTTCTAGATTAGGAAAGCAATTTCAGCAGTGACCCCTACTTACTAAAATTGACATATCTCAATCATATTAAATACAAATTAAACAAAGTCAATTTCTAAAGTTTGCTAATTTGATTTAGGACAGAACCTAAGTGATGTTTCACGCATTTCGAGGCAAGTCTAAACAGTAATTAACATTTTAATCACGTTCAGATTCACAGTTCCCGCAACAGTGCATACATGTCCATTAAAACGACCATATCTCGAGCATACGAAATCCGATTTACGCAAACTCAGATCCTATGGTTTCCTTATTTAATGGGGAACATAATCCAATTATAAAATTCGTGTTTAAACAATTTAAACAGTGCCGAATTTATTTATTAAACAGATCTGCGAAATCAAATGCGATGAAAACTTTCGCGACCTAAACGAACCCAAGTCGTCCTCGGTTAGCGAATCATATTCGAAACCGTCGACCTAAGGCTCTGATACCACTTGAAGGATATGGTTAGATCCTCAAGCGCATCACGGAAGCGTGAGCGTCGTATCGAATACGACGAAGAGCGACTAGTCGCACTAGTTGCTCGATGCAGCGGAATTTAAAAATTTTATACAACGAAACCAAATGATCCAAGAACACTTCTCGAATCGTTTCGTCTAAACCACAAACAAGTAATTAGGATTACCTCTTGAAGCGTGGTTGCGATCAAGTCTCTAAACGAAGAGACCTCCTGTCTCAAGTCCGATCTGACGGAGGAGACGCTTGCGAGCGCGGGGATGAACCGCGTGCTTCTCGCAATCCATGTTGATGATCCAAGCGGCGGATCTCCTGATCTCGACACACGAGATCCGACATCTTCTTCACGAGCGAGGCGCACCGAAGGAGACGGAGATCCACGAGCAGAAGAACGGGCAGCATAACGACGATGCCGCGGCGATGGAGAACCTCTCCATGGCATCCATGGTGGACGGCCATGAGAGGGAGAGAGGGCTGACCTCCAAAGAGAAAAAGAGAGAGGGAGAGAGAGATGCTTCTCAAGCATTATGTGTGTAGAGAGAGAGCATGGGTATGCCTCTCTATTTATAGGATTTTGGGATCCATGGATCTCAATCCATGGGACATATAAAATCAATGGATGAGATTGATTTATGTCAATCCAATGGTCAAGATTGTTGGTTGTAAAACCAACAAATTTAGGTTAAAATATATTTGACAAAATCAAATATAAATTAGTCCTAAATCAAACCAATAAATAAGGAGAGAATACATACATGGAAATCACAATTCCATGTACAACATGGTGGACGGCCACCCATTCCAAATAGGACATGGGTGCCGCCCACCCCTTTCCTAATGGAGGGCAATCTCATGATAATTCATGAGATTGCATATCTCCATGGAAATTCTCTCTTTATTTATTTCCAACAACTTTTGTTGGGTTTTATTCTTCAAAAATAATTCACAATTATATTTGAGAATATTGCAATCTTGCCATTGAAAAAATTGTGAATCAAATTCACAACCCAAAACAATATATAATTTACATTGTCAATTAATTACACAATGTGTATCCAATACACATAATAATTAATCAACCCATATAAATTATAATTAACTCTCTCTAATACATTATAAATCACATTTATAATGTATTATGAATAATTGGATATTACTATCCACATTATTCTTATCCATAATAATTAAATCATATTTAATCATCTTGGATCTCTTTATCTCATGTGTTTAAATAATATGAATCACATTCACATTATTCACATCTTTGATAATCAAATCACATTTAATTATCTAAGATAACTCTCCTTATAATATGAATCAAATTCATATTATTCATGATAATTAAATCACATTTAATTATCCATTTTCTCAATGCTCGGATACATATATCAACAATAGAATTATCCATGAACTCTTTCAAGGATAATGCGCTTTCTCCGCGAATACTTGGAGATAAGGACAGGGCGATTGTATTGTTCCACGTATAGTGACATGGATATTGAGATCATATCTCAAATCCAGATCTCGGGTCTCCCATAGATGCTTGATTAAATCAAGACCGCAAATCTAATCTTCTCATTGAATCTGAATCACATTCAGATCAATGTCCAACATTTGGACTAAGATCAGATTACTTCTCTACAGAGAGGAGTCACTAAAATCCAGACCCGTTTCATCACTCCCTAGGAATGGAAGCGTCATGGTTATACAACCGTTTATGATCACATCACCCTCAGGTATTCCCAATACCTGTACATCCTGCATACTGGAAGACTCATGATAAACTCGAAGTATTAGATCAACTTTACACTGTCTACTTCAGGGTTTTATCAGTAAGTTTCTCATTCGATCATTGGGAGTCGGTATTGATCATATACTTTCCAAAAGCATATATCATACCTAGGTCTTGATCATATACTTTCCAAAAGTATATATCAAACCAACAAATTCAGTCAAGCTTCCAAAGCGAGACGACCGTGCACGGAATTTGATTCTTCCCAATATCTCATGAGTGAGCTCATGTCTTCCGGTTCAGTAGTGAACCTGTATGATCCCTTCGAGAGATCGTATTACTCATATGCCCTTATATGCACACCAGCGCGCCGGTGTATAGACCTTGATTAGGTCATCAACCTATTGGTCTGCCAAATTTACATACTCAGACATATAGTAACACACCTGTCTCTGGTCAGAGGATGTGTGCCTATATCATGACAGCATATGATATAGGACTTTGGTTATCTCGATCTCGTTAAGTCAACTCTTTGACCTAACTTATCTGACACCTCCGAATCTCTATTCCTATGCAGAGGACCTGCATCAAGAGGTCGGTCAGATATCAACCTAAATGAGATAGGATTGCCATCTCCTACTCAGGCTGGAGATCATCTCTTAACAATCATTTGACGGTGCCTGATGAGTCCTCAATCTAACTCATTAGATATTCATCTAAGCACCAGCCTCTATGATTCAATAATTGAATCAACAGCTGTATGATCATTAAGATGGCCATGGTACATAACCCTAATTGCACTAAGGGACCTATTATGCAAATTATGTATTCTTCATTTCAGATCAAGGAGTGAATTGCAACAACATTTATTGCATAATGGCTCGCCGTAGGCTCGCATTTCCAACACAAGCTTCAAGAAACCTGCAGATCTTGGTGGAGACTTGGCTACACTGGCCATCTTCACAAGGAGAGGTGACTACACTGGCCACCCTCCAGTTCTTTTCCCCTTCTTCTAACTTCTCCCTCAATTTCATTGTGAACACAGCGCGACAGACCTTAGAAGGAAATACCTGACTCCCCGAGGACGAGTTACTGGAGAGGAGAGGAGCATGGTAGTCTGGCATTCTGGATGGGAAGAGCTAAGACCCTTCACACACATGAGTCGGATGTTCAATGTTCATAGGGTATACTTTGGGAAGAGGATTGATCTAAGATGACTTCTGAGCCGAAACTGTGACAATGATATGTAGAACTTGAGGGCTGTTGATTTTAAAATTCTAAGTCTCACAGAAGTTCCGCCACACTAATAATCTAAAGGTCGAGTCTAGTTTCATTTTCACCTTCAGCTCATGATCTTGGTATGGAACCCAATCTCATTTCACCTCATGGTATTTCTTTTTGATGCTCAGGGACGAGCAAGGTTTAAGTATAGGGGTGATGAATCTCAGATTCATCACTCTAAATCTCATTAATTAAGTTCAAGTCCCTCAAAATCAACAGCATTTCTGCATCTATTCTGCATAATTAGCATTCATGCATGTTTTCATAAGAATTGCATTTTATCCATTATGTTTGCATAAAATAAGAAGCCAAAAATCCAAGCCAAAAATGACCTGTAAATAGCCTAACTTCCCGGATTTTTAACTCATTCATGCTAACTCCGAATGACCCAAAACGACCTTTATTGTGTACATATCACTCATAAGAATAAATGAAAAATATAAAAAAATCACTAACCCTAATAAGTAGACCAAAAACCCAAACCCTAGTTTCAGGATTTCCAGACTAAAACCCCATATCTTCCTCATCCAGTATTTGTTTTAATCCTTCTCACTTTTGAACTAATGTACATTCAATTACATTCAAAACAAGATCAAGTTCAAGTGAATCGGAGCTCATTTGTGAAAATTGTGTTTTGGGCCTCTTTTGTACATTGTGTATTTTAGCGGTTTTCGACCTGATATTTTATGTACATATTTTCTTAATTAATAAAAATCCAAAAAAATTAGATTAAGGTGTATTTATTTATCTTTTATTTTTTCTTATTTTTTCCGGATTTTTTATCTGGTTTAAAAATGACCAAAAAATAGAAAACCCAAAAATCAAGATATTCAATGTACATAGGATACCCCAAAATTTCACTTTGTGCATTTGATCGATTTTGGTTTTGATGTCTTCATGAAATTTATAGATATCATCGAGTCGAACATTTTTCATGAAGGAACTTTTGCGATCCGAGGTCATTTTCTATTTATTTTTTATTTTACAAAATCTTCATTTTTCGAATTTTCTGGTGTTGACACATGGCAGCCCCTGGGGCTGCCACGTGTCAGCCACTTTTGGCCTCTTTATTTATTCGTTTTTTTATATAAAAAAATAATAATAATTAAAGTCACCGCACGTGCGTCGCACGTGCCTCACAGGCACGCGCCACGCACGTGCACTGCTTCAGCCCGCCCCTCGCCACGTAGCGCCTCCACAGCCGTTCGATCATGGCCGGTCGAACGGCCGTTGTACATCTTCAACCTCCCACGCCCCTTTCCCCAAAATCTCCGCCACCGCCCCCGCAATCCTTGCAACCGCCGCCCCCGCCTTCATCGCCAACGGCCAACCGCCTCCTCCGCTTCTCTCTCACCGGCCCCTTTTCTCTCTCTAATTTAAAGGCACCATCGACCTCCATCTCCCTCATCCGCCGATTGCATCGCAAGGTTTACCACGGTGGTGACAGCGCCCCGACGATCTCTTCGTACGGTGAGATCTGAGGTCTTAGACCTCATCGCAGCCCACGACCAAGCCAACCCCTCCGACCGTCGCTGCCAAGCTCCGGCCGTGCTCGTTGAGCCTACGACCTACGCTGTTAACAGCTCCAACTTCAACCATCTTCGCCAGCCACCTACTACTTCACCAGCGCTACGATCTTCACCGACCACCTCCGCCAAATGCCATCGATTTCATCTCTGACAGCTTCAATGCCCATCGACTTTGCCGCAACGATCTTCCCCGGCTCCATCTTCGACGCACAAACGCGTCATCGACGTCGCCCAGGAGGATCACCGGTGAACCATCATCTTTGCCAACAGCCGCTCCTTCGTCGTATCCACCATCAATCAGAGTTCCGCCAAGAGCAATGCTCCTCCACCGCAGTACCGAGCATGGAGCCCGAGACCCCGCTACGTGCCGCGTACGTGGGGCGAGGGACGCCTTAGCCGCCAGCCTTTCATCCTGTAACAGCCGTGAATCTTCCAGGAGCAACCCCCGGGGTCACGTGCCTTGCACGTGCCCTCTGGGCTATTTCCAACAAGGGGAGCCCCTACATCTTCCACCGTAGTCCAAGTGCACGTGACCACTTGGTGATTTTACAAGGAAGCCCCCGATGATCCTGATATTTGCGCCAAAGCCCCCGCCAGCTAGAGGTCACGTGCGTCGCACGTGACCCTCTGGTAATTTTTCAGAAGTACTATCCACTTTATCGGTAATTACAATTAGGTCCCCCCCACTGCATTTATTTTTATATTTATTTATTTATTATAGAAAGACCCATGTATTTCTCATTAAGTTTAGACCTCTATATGACATTTATTTATTATTCAAAAAATAGCATGATGTTTTTCATTTAATTCTCTACAGTCTGACATATTGTGGACATTTTTGCGGTCATCGTTTAATTAATGATTAATTATTTTGTGGAAAATTGCAAACTTTGCCCATTTTATGCTCTTAAATTTGTTATTGATTAACCGTTGCTCTAAAAATTCCCGAAAAATCATATATTGTAGAATTAATTGTGTTTGACATTATGCCCAAAAAGATTTGCATTTGTCTACATAAATTGCTCTGTAAAAATCATCTTGCATAATTCAGTAATTGATTTTTAATAGGTATTAAATCCTACATTTTCGAGATTTAGGATTTTTCTGAGATCCATCACCTAGTGATAGATCTCAAATAATTTTATATCTTGAAAATAAGTAGGTTTAATATTTATTATAATTAAATATTGAAAACCATTCTATTTGCATTTAAAAATTCATAAAAAAATTCATCTTGCATCTAAAAATTCCAAAAAATTATAGTGCATTCATTTTGTCATAATTTACATTGTGGCCAAATTTCGTATTTTCGCACATCATTTGATGACTTTTACTTTTTAGTCCCTAAAATAGGCCGAAATTGCATCTTGCATCCCTTATTTGCATTAAAAATTGCAAAAAAAAAGACCGCATCGAAAACTGCGCATGAATTTTGATAGACATAATTCTAGGTTGTTCCTTTGCCTCCTTGTGATCGACCTTGGGACTTGCCCAAGTAAAATAAACATAAAACCATGTGATTGAAATTGAATAAATATTTGTGGTTATTTCTTGATCGATTCCGATTGCCGCCTACAACGAACGACACACTAATTTTTACGCACAAACGATAATAACACATTTATAACGCGGCGATTCCAGAACCCATCAGTCATGTGTAATTGGCGATTCTTCAATACCGAGCAATCAGAGAGTTAAGCAATATATATTCCTAAATTTGTACAGTATAACTTCGGGCCTTCAACTAGGACAACTTCTTGTGCATGCCAAAAACAAGATGTCAAAGGGAATATACACAAGGAAATAACATATGTGCATAGTTAGAAATAAACATCTTCAACACCATTCATGGAGTTCAAGCTCAATGCAACGCTAACCACAGTTTCATGACGATGGAGGGAAAGCAATGAACATGTTAAAATACATTAAGTTTAATTATTCTAGATAAGATTATTGCAAGGTTGTAGAATTCGGTAGTCGGTACTCGGTCGGTAGGGTACTGACTAAGGATTAATCGACAGTTGGGAGAGTAATTGGATTTAGTCGAGCATTAGTCGATTTTGATTTTTTTTAAAATTATTCTAAATACATAAATCAATTTTTAATACATATACTCTCATTTATATTCATATATTTAGCATTTTTAATATTTTTAAAAGCTTAAAAATATAAGAGTTTTAATCGCTATAACAAACTTTAACTTGAAATAACACACATTAGCACACTTGAAATACATAATTACAAACTCATGAATTATACTGAATTCACTAATTTGCATCTTTATTCAGTTAATATGACCTACAAATATGTGCTGAATATGTTGCTAAATATGTTGAATATGTTGCTAAAAGACTAAATATTATATATATATATATATGTTTAATATGACCTACAAGATATGTTGAATATTCCATGAATATGTTGAATATGGCAATATTCCATGAATATGTTGAATATGACATATATAAGTGATAAATATGTCGCTAAAAGACTAAGCATTTCTCTAATTATGACCTACAAAAATTTCAGCGTGCAAGATTTGCGCAACACAAGAAGATGATTCCAAATACAATTCATATGTTTCCAGATTATAAGCCCAAATGCCAACCAACAATATCCAAATCATATATAAAGTTCAAAAAAGCAAAAAAGCAAAAAACTCTAACCTGACCGTCGCAACAATATTTATGGTTGATAGGCTCGGAGGAATACGCTAAAGGGAGCTAGGATATCCCTTAGTGTTGGCGACACGGAGGCGGGGGCTCCGTTGATCGGAGTCAAAGGAGAGGAGCCCGAAGGTGTGGAGGTGGAGGCGGAGGAGAGGTATCACGAACAAGGGTTTGGGTGGGGTCTTACTGTCAATCAGTAAGCCCCACTTAAGCCCCTAATTGGGTCAACAATTAGCCCTAACCGGGTCAACTTAGCCATCAGCAATAAAAATTCTATGCAGAAATCGACCGAGCATTCGGCTGACTAACCTGACTACTTGGTTGATTAATCGAATCCACCCCACTAAGGCCTGATTTGGCCTAGTCGATGCAGCTACCTGGCCGAGTTCACTAATCGGACTGACCAACCAGGTTAGTCGGTCAATTTTTGCAACAGTGGATTAATGTGGATAGCATTATGCACAATAATCTGGGATAGTGTGGATAATATTCACATTATTTTCTGATACTTTATTGTTAATTAGATTCACGAGTTTAATATTGATGTGAATTGGATTCACATTGTACACTACTAAATGTAAATCAATTGTTGAGAAGTGTTTTTACTAGCTTAAAGCCTTCGCAAATCAAAAAAAAGTAAATGCACATATCTTGTGATGTATGCATAAAATCTAAATTCTTTTATTGTACTTCAATTATTTTGATTTTTGGAATTTCATAATTTGATGTGTGGATCGAAATACTTCAGATGCTTTTGTTGATCAGGAAATGATGACCTGCAATGGGAAAGTTCTCTCGAGCTCAGAAAGCTTAGAGGTTTAACTAAAATAGGGGGATGATATCTCCAATGTACGTGAGGGAGTTTGAGCCAATGAAGTGGATAGTTGAGTGGGGCAGGTTAAGAACCAATGAGGTAAAGAGGGGATGGTATGAATGGTCGGAGTCAGATTCAAAGGATTGGAAACAAAAGAGCTTTGGGTGAAAATGATGAAGATGGTATGGATAAAGACACTTGTCGATAAAGAGGATGCATACAGTTGAATGTAGTTTGTTGAATCACAATGACGATTAATATCGAGGCAATGAAGGAATGGTTGGAGACTATTCAGATTGGAGGCATGACACCTCTATCAGATGTGATTGAGTTCAAGGGACAAAATGGTCGAAATTTGATAGATTTCATCCAAGATAACACAGAAAATGGATGGAATTTAACTCAAAGTTATGCCATGCAAGGATTAACAACTATTTGAGATTTTTGGTGTAATTCACGATCATGGATGGTTCATATGTAAGAAAGAATCCATCTAAAAAGGCTTGATCTTGGTTTTTATTAATACCTCATTTTTATAATGGCATGTCGGAATTTCATTACATTGTACCACAAACTTTGAAGCTTTATAGTATATGACATGATTACTCTGTTTTATTGTCACATAAATGAGATGAAAGCTACATATGCTATACATGATACCTACCTAATACCATGGTAAACAATTCATGATTTTCACAAGATTAGCTTAATCATATGCACAACAATTCAAACAAGAATAAAGAAGTAACCCTTACCAAATCGCTAATGCACAATTATTTTACATGAAAACTCAAGCATGTGAAAATTACAACCCAAAACCTTGTTCTAGGATTTCCCCTTGCTCTCTCAGCGAAGCTTATTTCCACTATCCCAGTGCTACTTGATGAATCTGCATTTCATCATCTTTATTCATTTATTTTAGCTTAATTTCCCTTATAAAACACATGTATATAATACTAACTTCATATCTTACTAACTTGCATTTATGTGTAAATATTGTACATTTATTACTATTTTAACCTAAAATAAATAAAGAAAGAAAGAAAGGGAAAAAAACAAAGAAAAGAAAAGAAAAAAAGAAGAAGATGATGATGATGATGAAGAAGAAGACTGTATATATGCAATAGATACAGGCTGACCTGAACCCTGAGAGAAGGTCAAGACTTGACCTGATCGACCATGAATAAAGTAGGGGAGATAGGGTCCTTAATCAGAAAATCCAAAAAAATGTGTGTTGTACGGTTTTCTGGGGTGGTTTGTGCAATTTTTCCATTTTTATTTTATTTATTATTTTATTTATTATTTTATTTTTTATACATATTACATTTTTTTAAAATTGTAAATATTGTTTACTGTTATTTAAAGTAAATAAAAAATTTAATTAAAAAAATTTAAATTATTTCCTTATTTGTACATGTATATAATGTAATATATGTATGTATCATATGTATATAAACGTTTTCCTTAAATAACTATCTCAAAAAATTAAATAATTAACCTTTATTAATTATTTAAATAAAGTGATGAAAATAATTCATTTAATTAATTAATTGTATATAAAAAATATACTATATGTGTATAGCTTAATATTTACCTTAATTAGTCACCATTAAGGTGGCTCTTTAATTTTTGATAATTATTAATTATTATTGTTGTTGTTGTTGTAATTATGAAAAATTATTTTATTTAATTTATTAATTCCACCACTAAACACCTTCCTCTTTTGTAATATCTTCTTTTTTTGGATTTCATCTTCTTTTTAATGGGTCTCCTTTCCTTCATTATTCCTTGATCAATCTTTTGGGAGAGGAACCTATTCTCCAAGAGTGTTCTTGTCGTAGAGAGGTGCCTAGCCTCCGAGCCACCTGGTGACAGCGAATCGGCCCTCGTCGAGGCCATCACGACGTTCATCTACTTCCATTGGTGAGATTCATTTTATTTCTCATTTTTAATCTAGGTTAATCATAGTGTATTTTGTAGTTTAATTTTGATGTCATTTTCTTAATTGTAATTCGTAGATGTTAATCGTATTTCGGGTCTATCGAGGTGCTTGGTTTCACTTGAACAATAAACAGGTAAAATTTTATAATTATAAAAGATAAATTGTGGAATTTTAGCTTAAATGTTAAATTGATTTACATGATATCACATGTATTACTAGCATTACATATATATACGAATAAGATAGTTAAATAGGTCCAGATGAGTACATTTTTCCCTTTGAAAAATTTGTGGTTGATGGCTTTACTATGAGAAGGCCCCAAATTGAAGTTCGAAAGCATATTCCAATTCCCCTTTGGATAGAATAACTAGGAAGGAAAGATTTAAAAGAGAAAGTTTGAGGTGTTAAATGCTGAAAGGGGTAATGAAGTGAAGGATGATAGATCGAAGAAGAGATCAAAGCAATGTATGTGTGAGAAGTTTGCTGGAGAGATTGACAAGTTGAAAGAGGTCAACAAAGAAATGAAAGAATCTACGAGAAATGGGATGGATGGAGGGGAGATGTCCGAAAATTTTGATGAAATTTAGAGATCAAGAAAAGAAAGTACGGAACTTCACAAAAACTTTCTAACACTTGAAGTAGATAAGAAGAGAATTCAGGACACCGTTGAATTTCAAGAATGATTGAATGATAGGAGCAACAAAATGGAATTATAAGAAGACAAATCTGGAGAAAAAAAGATGACGAGGAGGCAAACAAAGGAGAACACGAAGACATGAAAGTAGATGGGAATGAAAGTGAGGATACCGACGTAGGCAAGAATTTGGAGAAGTTGATCTCGAAATTTATGATGCAAAATTTGGAAAGGAAATGGATGAGGATAAACAAAAGTCACAAGATGGGAGTGGAATACGAACGTTCGATTTGGGGATTGAACAACATACATCAGTAAATAATGACACAATTAAGAAAATACCAAAGAAGAAGAAAAAGGACAAAACTATTGTGCATCAAAGCTCTATCATAAGATGAATGAATGAATTCACATCTTACATCCAATAATTGTGGACCGAGCCATCATGGCCATGTCCTCCTATTTTGTTTATAAATAAATAAATAATATATAGTCTTTCTTTCTAACATTTGTTTTGCATGAATTTACAAAAATATATAAAAAATATAAAAAATATATCTCTACAATTTCTATTTTCGAAAAAAAAATAAAAAAGTATTTTTTTCTGATTCTGTTTAAAAAATTATAAAAAAAATATTTTTTCCTTTCATTTCTTGTTTCTGTTGATACAAACAAATATAAAAAAATTAAAAAAAAGTCAGGTGGTAGGGTCTCCACCCCACCCCGATGTGCCTCCCCTTCGTCTGGACCGCCCACCGTCGGGATATGGTGTTGGACATGCGAGCCCACGATGAGCCATAATGTAATAAATGTTATTGCGAATATCATTCCATGATCTGAAATGAAGAGTAAATAATTTGCATAATAGGTCCCTTAGTATAATGAAGGTACATCTTGATGATCATACAACTGTTGATTTAATTGTTGAATCATAGAGGCTGGTGCTTGGATGAATATCTAAAGAGTTAGATTGATGACCCATCAAGCATAGTCAAATGATTATTAAGAGATGATCTCCAGCCTGAGAAGGAGATGGCAATCCTTTCTCTAAAGGTTGATATCTAACCGATCTCTTGATACAGGTCCTCTGCATAGGAATAGAGATTCAGAGGTGTTAGATAAGTTAGGTCAAAGAGTTGACTTAATGAGATCGAGATAACCAAAGACCTATGTCGTATGCTGTCATGATATAGGCATGCATCCTCTGACCGGAGATAGATGTGTTACTATATGTCTGAGTGTGTACATTTGGCAGGCCAATAGGTTGATGACTTAATCAAGGTCTATACACCAGCGTGTTGGTGTGCATACATGGGCACATGAGTAATACGATCTCTCAAAGGGATCATACATGTTTATTTACAAAATAGAAAGACATGAGGTCACTCATGATATATTGGGAAGAATCAAATTCCGTGTGTGATCATCTCGCTTTGGAAGCTTGACTGAATTTGTAGGTTTGATATATACTTTTGGAAAGTATATGATCAACACCTGGGTATAATATATGCTTTTGGAAAATATATGATCGATATCAACTCCCAATAGTCAAATGAGAAACTTAATGATAAAAACCATGAAGGTGACAATCTAAAAGAGATCAAAAACTTCGACTTTATTCTATGGGTCTTCCAGTATGCAGGATGTACATGTATTAGGAATACTTGAGGGTGATGTGATCATAAACGATTGTATAACCATGATGTTTCCGTTCTGAGTGAGTGATGTAACAAGTCTGGATTTTAGTGACTCCTCTCATAGAGAAGTGATCTGATCTTAGTCCAAATGTTAGATATTGATCTGAATGTGATTCAGATACAATTAGAAGATTAGATCTACAGCTTTGATTTAATAAAACATCTATTGGAGTTCTTTGAGTTCTGGATTTGAGATTTGATCTCAATATCCAAGTCACTATATGTGGACAATACAATCGCCCTGTTCTTATCACAAAGTATCTGCAGAGAAGGTGTACTATTCTCGAAAGAGTTCGAGAATAATTCCATTGTTGAATTATATCTAAGCATTGAGAAATGGATAATTAAATGTGATTTAATTATCATGAATAAAGTGAATTTGATTCATATTATTTGAGTGCATGAGAAAAACGATACAATATAATTAAATGAGATTTAATTATTATGGATATGAATAATGTGGATAGTACTATCCAATTATTTATATATATTATGTGTGATTTATAATGTATTAGAGAGAGAGAGACTATTTAATTTATATTTGTTGATTAATTATAAAAGTGAATTGGATTAACATTGGATAATTAATTGAAAATATAATTTACATTATGTTTTGGAGTGTTAATGTGATTCACATATTTCCAATGGCATGATTGCAATATTCATAAGATAATTATGAATTATATTGTGAGATAATCTTGGAGATTTCATGAGATAATGTAATCTCATGAATTGGAAGGAGATTACCCCACTATAGTTAAAGGAGGTGGACGGCTACCAAGTCCTAAGGGGATTAGGTGGTCGTCCCCCCCTCCCATTTTAGGGATGAGGGCAATCTCCTCTTCACAATCTCCATGATTAATTGATTTTATTTAGAATTATTTTATATTGATTTATCAATATATATTAATCTAAATTAAATTAATTGTTCTTGTGTTTTTACAACAAAATCATGGCCATTGAAAGAAACACAAATCAATCTCATCCATTGATTTTATGTTGTCCATGGATTGAGACCCATGGACTCCCAAAACCTAATATAAGAAGAGGCAACCCCTTTCTCTTCAAGTTACAAATTCAATCTATCTCTCATTCTCATGGCAACCTCTCCCTCTCTCTCTCTCTCCCCTTGAGTGGTCGTCCACTCCATCCCTAGAGAGAAGGTCGGCGCCGTCGTTGCATCGCCGTTGTGCTGCCGCTTCGACAACTCTTGGATTTCCTCCTTCTTTGGTGTGCCTCCCTCATGAAGAAGACATTCGATCTCATGAGACGAGATTAGGAGATCCATTTCTTGGACCAACGACTTAGATTGCTAGAACCACACGACTCTTCTCTGCGCTCGCAAGCATCTCCTTCGACAGATCGGACTTGAGACAGGAGGCCTCTTTGTTTAGAGATCCGATCGCAACCACGCTTCAAGAGGTAAACCTAAAACTTGTTTGTTGTTAAGATGAAATGATCTAAGAAGCGTTCTTGGATCATGTGGTTTCATCGTTAAAAATTTTTAAATTACGCTGCCTCGAGCGACTAGTGCGACTACTCGCTCCTGATCGCATACGATGCCATCCTCATGCTTCCATGATGCGCTTAAGGATTTTCTCATATCCTTCAAGTGGTATCAGAGATAGGTTGGAGGTTTTGGATGCGATCCATAAACTTAGGATGACTTGGGCACATTATGGTTTGTGAAAATTTATCGCATTTTGTTCACATAGCCCTGTTTTATGAGATTTTTTCAACCTGTTTAAATTTTTTAAATATGAAATTATTTGAATTATGTTCCCCATTAAATAAGTATACTATGAGATTTGAGTTTGCGTGATTTGGAATCCGGTTACTCAAGTTATGATCATTTTATTAAACATGTATCCACTATTTCGGGGATGACGAATCTTGACGTAATTAAAGAGTTATTTACTGTTTTAAAACACCTAGAAACATGTGAATATTACTTGAGTTCTGCTGTAAATCAAATTATAAAACTATAGAAACTTATTTTACTTGATTTGGATTTAAATTATTGAGATATGCTAATTTTAGTAAGTAGGGGTCACTACTGAAAATCACTTTCACAATCATGAACCTTGTGATTGTAATTCAATTAAGTTATTGGAAATTAATGGTTAATTTCCCGATATAATTATTAATGAATATGTGTGAAATATTTAAATATGATGATTATTTTCTTGAATGACATTGACCATAATGATAACACGGATTTTGCGAGGGTCTAGAGTAATCCACATCCACACAAGGCGGGATCACAATGTCGCTGAGGCGACCACTCACGAAACCCAGGTCAATCAACAATTAGCCCACAACAGATAAATCGAGCAATGAAAGTAAGTGTACGGAGTTAAAATTTATTATAACACTACAAAAGATGTGTATAGTGCAAGTAGTGTAGAGGCCGAACACATGAAGCAAGCAGGTAGATCGAGGAAATCAAGCTCAAATGCAAATGTGATGTATTTGTCTATATAAGTGCTATTTTTTGTGGAACTTTAATTATATATATATATATATTATTTTATTTTTAATTTTTACAATTTTATATTTTCTTTTAATTTTCTATTTTCTTTTTATATTTTATATTTTTTGTATTTCCTTTTTCTTTTAAAATATAAAATAAGAGATATATACACTAAAGAAAAGAGAGAGATAATATACATATAAAAATAGGTAAAAATAAGCAAAATACAAGAAATAAAATATTTTTATGCTTTTTATAGTTTTCTAATTTTTTGGGATATTTATATATTTTTGCTAATTTTTTGGTATTTTTAAAATCACAAATACTCAAAAAAGAAATAAAATAAATATCAGAGATTAAATTGGAGATAAAAAATATCAAACAGTAACCAAAATTCTCCAAATTAATTTTAAATTAGAGATAATATAATATAGAAAATCCAGGAACAAAAACTATATTTTTGTGAATTTTATGATTTTATATAATTTTATAAAGATTTTTAGTGTTTTTTAATTTTTTTTGATTTTTTTAATATTTTTTAGTGATTTTTGGTCTGAAGGTAGAACACTCTAAAGTAAACAAAATATATTTTTTTGGGATTTTTTCCAAGAGTTTTTATAAATTTTATGTATTTTCTAATGCAAACAAGGATTAAAATACGTGTTTTTTATTTTTTTATAAATAATAAAATGATGCAAAACATGTAAAATAAAAATATAGCGTGATAGAGCAATGTAACAAGAACTTATGCCTACTTTTTAGGGATTTTCGAATTTTATAGATGCATGAATTAAATGCAAACAACAAAGAGAAAATACATACTCAGAGGGGTATTTCTGTAAATATTAATAAGTTCAGGGGCCAACGTGTAAATTTCCCACAAAAATATAACTAATTATTTAAATCCCAAGACCAATCAGAAATCACAAAAATCACGAGGGCTCCCCTGCAAAATCACCTAGACTCATGTGTTGGGCACGTGCACCTGGCGAGGGCTGAAACGTAATTTCTAGAAACTTAGGGCCCCATTACAAATTGACCAAAAATAATATAAAGTTATAAGATAGTTCCTGGATTAAACGAAAATAATAAAAACTTAGAGGGTCCAGGCACAAAATGCACACCCACGTGACTCGTCACGTTAGGTGATGTGGCCTGGATGAATATGCAAATAGGGAAAACAAGGGGAGCAGGTTTGCAAATATTACAAAAGTTATGAACAACCGAGGAAAGATTAAATACCATTTAATAAATACAAAAACACCTAGGGTGATTAGTGCAAAACACCCAAAGCGGGGCTCGATCCAACGGTTGGGGCGCCTCCCACTTGCCACGTGTCGACACAAGGGAAGGCGATAACGGTTCAGCTCGGACCGTTGCGATTATTTCTCCGCGAGAAGATCGATGGTTCTGGGCTACGGAGATCCAATGGTTGTAGTGGGCATGGGCGCAGTTTCTTGATCTGACGATGGGGACAAACGGTGGACGAACATGGATAAAGGCTCGCCGCTGCGAGCTTCCTCCGACGATGGCGCCTCCCTCAGGCATGCTATGAAGCTTCAAAAAGGCCCAAGATGCTCCTGTAGGTCCTCTATGTCGGTTGGTGGCTTCCAAAATGCATGAGATGCACCTGAGAGCCTCCGCGAATCCGGGGAAGAGGAAGGCTCCCAGGTACCTTCGGCGAGGTCAAAATCGCACCTCCAGCTATCCTTTTAGCACCAGGACCTGCAAGAAAGGTGATGGGGCCGAGGACAAAGTGCCTCGACCCCGTAGAGGAGTGATGGAAGCGGGTGTGGTGAAAATGGAGCTCGCCGGAGCTAGCTCCGCCGTGGTGGTGGAGAAGGTGATCAGTTGGGTAGAAATCGAAAGGAAATAGTCAGGGGAGTCCTAAGACTATGACGAAGAAGCAAAATTCAAGAAAACAAGAAGAACAGGGAACCTCGAAGGTTGGTATGCCCGAGATGGTACCTCACGACAGTTGGCCGGAGATGGGGGTTTGGAGCCGCCTCGGCCTTCGCCCGGCCTCGCCTAGGCTTGCTGGAGGAGGCCTGTCACGCCTCCGGTCCTGAGCACCTCCCAAGGGGGCCAAAGTTGGGTTCAAAGGGGTTCGGAAATGGAAGGGAAGCTCAGGTGTTTTTTGAATAGGATGCATGACATGGCGAGAAGATCGAGGTGGCAGGAGCGACGCAGCGATTCAAAGCCCAAGGCAAGACAAGGGCGTGAATCACCGATCTACGAGGAGTAAAAGTCATGAAATGTCAACACGAGATAGTGAAAGATCGATCCTCGAAAAAATCACGAAAATGGCCAAAAAATGCACTCTAACACAGAGCAGGAGGCGGGTCAGAGAGTTGACCCGTGGTGAACTCTTGGACCCTCATGGTTGGTCCACATGGACCAACCAGAAAAAATCCTGCAAAAAAGATTTGTTAAATCACTTAAAACGAATTTATTGATTTTAGGTTATTAAATAAAAAATGTTTATTATTTTATGAAGTATTTTATGATGATTTTTATTTATTTTTTAGAGGTCTAAAATTACAAGTTAACTTTTATGGCCTATATAGGTATATTCATCTATATATTTTATTATTTTATTTTTATTTTAAATATTTAATTTTATTAATTTTGTTTATTATTTTATATATTTATTACGTATTTTTACACACTTGAATATATTTTTATTTTATTTTTTTGATGTATTATATACAATTAAATAAATAGATGTATAACTTATATAGGTATATTTACAGGTATTATACCTATGTATTGTATACAAATATTTTAATTTTATGTTTTCTTGATGTTTTTTTTCCACTTTTTATATACACATGTATTATAAATAATATTTACAAAATTATAGAAATATAAAATTATAAAAATAATGATTAATAAGTAAATTGAATATTTTAGTCACTACAAGTATACAATAGGGGTCCAAAACTCAACTTTCAAACAGTAACTCCAAAAAATATGAAACCACCTTCATTAAATAAGTTATTAAAAGTTATATACAATTAAAGTGATTTTGATACATTTCGAGTTTTTATTTGACAGATACAGGTCTGGGAAGTTGGGATTTTGGAATCTTATTTAGATCATTACTTTTTATCTGTACATTATTTTTGTGTGAAATCAATTTTGTATTTTTCTATATTTAATTATCTACAATTTCATGTTCAAAGTTTTTTTATTTGAAGTATAAAGAAGTGTAACTAAAAATAGGTCCCAAAAATGAATAAAGAATGAATTAAATAAAAGGGATGTTTATTGTAATTTGGTCCTTATCTCCCCCTACTTTATTCCTTGTCGACCTAGTCATCGAGATGCCTAGGTCTCGGAGTTTCGGGTCATAAAATATTTTCAATATTTTATTCTTTTTCTTTTCTTTTCTTTATTCTACAATTTTGGCTTTAAAAATTGTATTTTATACAATATTTACACAAATATGCATGAATGATAAAATACCTAAATTAAGCCTATTTAAACGCATTTACTAGGATTTTAAGGCCAAAATGATAGAATAAAGATGATGAAATGTAGATTCATCACATAACCAACTTGATTAGATATGATCTGGATCACAATTAGTTACAATAATTTCAACAAATAAAGTTGCTTGAATAGGATTGGGGATTTTTTAGCAAATCTCCTTATAATATTAATCAATAATATTTTGATAAATATTATATGGTATAACTTTGGTTGAAAGACCGATTATCATCTCAAGTACAAAGTGATCAATTGGCATTATCCTGACATGAGGCAGATATAATGTCTAGTCGGGGAGCGTTGGGGTAGCAGGTTGCTCCGTGAGCGGCTGTCCCACTCCCGTCGGTACTGGCCATGACAACGGGTAAGGAAGGGATAATGTTTGAATGTATCATGATGTATTTTTTTAATTATTAAAATTCGAATAATATGTATTTTTGATATAATACCATCATTCAAGTAACAATCAAGTTTGTTGGTTGCTTGATTGGATTGATAATAGATTTATGATAAAATTAATTAGATCTAATAAAATTTGAAACACTCTAGTGTGAATAGAGATGTTATTTCCCTTGGAAGAAGTAGTTATATGAATATGATTCATAATTATTAATTAGAATTTGAACATGATATGGAGGATCACATAAGTGACATCCATGGTCTCCCGTCAAGGTGAAGGGTTCCGTCGTCGAGGATTGTATGTAGGAGATGCCTGTCCGAAGTGACAACTCCTACATACAAGCGCATCTCAGATCAGGCTCTTTGTTTCTCGAAAGAGTAAGGCCGTATGAGTAGTGACCCCAATATCAGGTCCTCATATTATTGGGGCGATATTGGATTACACATAGCGAGTCCTAATTTTGTTGACGGTTGGTTCAATTAACGTCAGGTCAGCATCACCTTAGGTGTGGTGGGCTCGGGTGTTAAAGACCGAATTGGGAATGCAAGTTTTACTTGCAAGGTGGAATGTGCTCGCACTTCTTTTTATCCGAGTTACAGTTCTCATATTATTGGGATGTAACAAATATAATAAAGGAGATCCCAGATCTTGCTTGAGATATAATGATAAGTATATCTCTTACATTGAAAGTTATTAAGGGAATGAACTTTCAGTGTTGACAAGGAAATACAAATTTGATATAAAAATCCCAAATCAAAGTAAAGTATATATTTATATATTTATGCAAAGTTCTTATTCAGTTAATCTTTTATTAAACCTACTCAATACTATACTCAATAATAACCAGTAAAATATCATGGATTGGATCCATGATCAAGATATTGTACTTGTTGTTGGACACATAATGTATGTGGTTGCAATGTGCAAGTTTTCTCATAATAATGAGGAATGGCAATTAAATAGACAATATGACTATAACTGTAGGGTTTGTATATCTCTATAGATATTTCATCGCATGTACTTTGGAAGTGACATATCGATGATCGTAACTGTCAAATAATCCCTATAAAATCTAAGAAGATGTTTTGGCATTCATATGTGCACTCGACATTTAATCATGAATGGCATAGTTCACTGCATTGTGCAGAATGGTGGCTTGATAAGAGATGATGTACTCAAAGTGTTTGAGTACCTGCTTGAACCAAAAGTCTTTAAGAGTTAAGATGGATGTAGATACAATGAGTGTCATCATTCTATTATCTGCACTCAAGTCATTCATGAAGCTTCATAATATTCATATTGTATGAATTAAATGAAGCATGTATAAATGTTGAAATACTCTTACATTGAATTATTTTGAGTTCAACATAAGACATTCTTTGTCTTAAGAAATGGTTATTTATAGATGAATTGAGCATATGGAAGCATGGGTCTGACCCAAATAAGAAGGAAAGTCAAAGAGTCGACTGCACTCCTGGCATCCAAAGAGTTAGATAAATGCCAATACTGTAGTAAGCCGATGTACTGATAGTGTGACTATGTAGACTATTTAGAATCCCTAGAGAAGGACTTGGACAGTGCATTGGAATAATCTACATTTAATCATTGAAATTGACTTTCTTATTTGATTAGATCAAAGTCTAATAATTGTATCGCATTCTTCTAATAACACTTGCAATTGGTTGCATATATTTTAGAAGACTGGAAAATTTGATCTTAAGGTTTAATATTTTGGACATGCGAGCCCACAACGAGCCATTATGGAATAAATGTTATTGTGAATATCATTCCCTGATCTGAAATGAAGAATAACTAATTTGCATAATAGGTCCCTTAGTATTAGGATTATGTACCATGGCCATCTTGATGATCATACAACTGTTGATTCAATTATTGAATCATAGAGGTTGGTGCTTGGATGAATATCTAAAGAGTTAGATTGAGGACTCATCAAGTACCGTCAAATGATTATTAAGAGATGATCTCCAGCCTGAGTAGGAGATGGAAATCCTTTCTCACTTGGCTGATATCTGAACGACCTCTTGATGTAGGTCCTCTACATGGGAATAGAGATTTAGAGGTGTCATATTAGTTGGGTCAAAGATTTGACTTAACGAGATTGAGATAACCAAAGTCTTATGTTGTATGCTGTCATGATATAGGCATGCATCCTCTGACCGGAGACAGATGTGTTACTATATGTCTGAGTATGTACATTTGGCAGACTGATAGGTTGATGACCTAATCAAGGTCTACACACCGACACGCTGGTATGCATATAAGGACATATGAGTAATACGATCTCTCAAAGAAATCATACAGGTTCATTGTTGAACCCGAAGACATGAGCTCACGCATGAGATGTTGGGAAGAATCAAATTCCGTGCACGGTCATCTCTCTTTGGAAGCTTGAATGAATTTGTAGGTTTCATATATACTTTTGGAAAGTATATGATCAACACCTGGGTATGATATATGTTTTTGGAAAGCATGTGATCAATACCAACTCCCAATAGTCAAATGAGAAACTTAATGATAAAAACTCTAAAGTAGACAATGTAAATTTGATCTTATACTTCAGGTTTATTTTGGGTCTTCTAGTATGCAAGATGTACAGGTATTGGGAATACTTGAGGGTGATGTGATCATAAAAGATTGTATAACAATGACGCTTCCATTCCTATGAAGTGATGAAACGGGTCCGGATTTTAGTGACTCCTCTTAGTAGAGAAGTAATCTGATCTTGGTCCAAATATAGGACATTGATCTGAATGTGATTCAGATGCAATGAGAATATTAGATTTACCGTCTTGATTTAATCAAGCATATGTGAGAGGTCCGCAATATCTGGATTTGAGATGTGATCTCAATATCCAAGTCACTATACGTGGAACAATACAATCGCCATGTCCTTATCTCCAAGTGTCCGCGGAGAAAGCGCATTATCCTTGAAAGAATTCGTGGATAATTTCATTGTTGATATATGTATCCGAGCATCGAGAAAAATGGATAATTAAATGTGATTTAATTATCATGAATAATATGATTTCAATTCATATTATTAGGATAATTATCTAAGATAATTCAATGTGATTTAACTATCAAAGATATGAATAATGTGAATGTGATTCATGTTATTTGGGCACATGAGAAAAGAGATCCATGATGATTAAATGTGATTTAATTATCATGGATATATAAATGTGGATAGCACTATCCATGTTAATCAGGTATATTATAAATGTGATTTATAATATATTAGAGAGAGCTATTTGTGATTTATATTCGTCAATTAATTATTGATGTGAATTGGATTCACATTGGATGATTAATTGAAAATATAATTTACATTTTGTTTTGGGTTGTGAATGAGATTCACATAATTTCAATTGCATCATTGATATTGTCCACAAGATAATTTGGAATTATTTTTTGTGAAAATATTATCGACAAGAGATCATGATATATCATGAGTAATGAGATCTCATGATAATTAGAAGAGATTGACGAAGTCCACTTAAGAGAAGTGCACGGCTACAACTCTCCACGAGGAGAAGAGTAACCGTCCCCTCTTCTTAAGGGATTGGTTTTAGTCTCCTCATTATCTCTTCTCTAGTCAATGCGATTTAAATTGAGATTAATTATGTCGATTTATCAATAAAAATTAATTCAAAATTTAAACCAATTGTTGTTGTGTTTTTACAACAATATCTTAGACATTGAAGGAAACACAAATCAATCTCTACCATTGATTGTGTGTTGTCCATGGATTGAGATCCATGGACTCCCAAAACCCTATATAAGAAGAGGCACCCCTTGCTCTTCGAGAGACATGTTTGACAATAACAAATGCTCTCTTTCTCTCTCTCTTTCTCTACACGTCATGTGCCTTTCTCCCTCTCTCTCTTGTGGTCGTCCATCATGGAGCCTTAGAGAGAGTCACCATCATCGCAGCATCGTCGTTATGCTGCCAGAGTATTTACTTGTGGATTTCCGTCTCCGTCGGTGAGCCTCGCTCGTGAAGAAGTCGTCGGATCTTGTGTGACGAGATCAAGAGATTCGCCACTTGGATAATAAACTTGGATTGCGAGAAGGATGCGTCTCATCAACGCGCTCGCAAACGTCTCCTCCGTCGGATTGGACTTGAGACAGGAGGTCTCTTCGTTTAGAGACTCGATCGCAACCACGGTTCAAGAGGTAACCCTTGTACCTATTTGTGGTTTAGATGAAATGATCCAAGAAAGGTTCTTGGATCAAGTGGTTTCATCGCATTTAAATTTTTTTTAATTCCGCTGCACGGAGCAACTAGTGCGACTAGTCGCTCCCGATCGCATTCGATGCGATCCACACGCTTCAGTGATGCGCTTGAGGATAATTTCGTATCCTTCAAGTGGTATCAGAGCCAGGTTGGAGGTTTGGATTCGATCCATAAAACTAGGAAGATTTGGGCTCATGAGGGTTCGTGAAAATTTTTATCGCATTTCAATTTTCGCAGCCCTGTTGTGTGATAAAATTTTGGCCCTGTTTAAAAAGTTTAAACCCGAAATTTTAAATTGGATACTGTTCTCCGTTAATTAAGGAAACAATAGGATTTGAGTTTGCATGATTTGGAATCTGATAACTCAAGATATGATCATTTTAATGAACATATATCCATTGTTTCGGGACCAGCGAATAATGACGTAATTAATGAGTTAATTACTGTTTCAAAATACCTGAAAATACATTCTAATTACATAGGTTCCATTTTAAATCAAGTTAGAAAACTTTAAAAATTGATTTTGCTTAATTTGGATTTACAATGAATGAGATGTGCTAATTTTAGTACGTAAGGGTCACTGCTGAAAATTGCAATCCTAAGCTTGAACCTTGTGATAGTCATTTAAGAAACTTGTGAAATTAATGGTTAATTTCCTGGAATAAATATAGATAATATTTGGAAAATATTTTAATGATAATTGTTCCCTTAAATGACATTGCCTCAACCAATGAATGATTAGATTAGATCTAGATCACCAATTGATTACTTGATACACTTTCATCAAACTTGTTACTTGAATAGGTTTTGGGAATTTGTCTAGAAAATTTCCTTATAATCAATATATTTTTGATTATTACTATATGGTATAATTTCGGTTGAAAAATCGATGATCATCTCAAGTACAAAGTGATTGACTCGGCATTATTTTTTCCCGAGGAGGATATGATGTCTAGTCGGGGAGCGTTGGGGTAGCAGGTTGCACCGTGTGCGGTCTGTCCCACTTCCGTTGGTACTGGCCATGACAACAGGTAGGGAACAGATGATGCATGAGAGATCATGATGTATTTTTCTAATTATTAAAATTCGAATAATACATACTTTGAGATAATACCACTAATTCAAGTAACAATCAAGTTTGATGATTGAATTGGATTGATAATTGATTTAATGAGATTAGATTAATTATATCCAATTGAAACACTCTATTATTAATAGGTGTGTATTTCCCTTGTAAGAATTAATTGCATGAATGAGATTCATGATAATTAATTGAATTTGAATATGAGGTGGGTGACATCCATGATCTCCCGTCAAGGCGAAGAGTTCCGTCATCAGATATTGTATGTAGGAGACGCCTATCCGAAGTGACAGCTCCTGCATACAATCCATTCAGATCGTGCTCTTCACTTCTCGAAAGAGTAAGGACGTATGCGTAGTGACCCCAATATCGGGTCCTCATATTATTGGGGTGATATTGGATTGCGCATAGCGAGTTGTATTCCTGTTGACGGTTGGTTCAATTAATGACGGGTCAACATCACCTTAGGGGTGGTGGGCCCGGGTGTTAAAGACCGAATTTGGAGATGCAAGTTGGACTTTCAAGGTGGAATGTGTTCCCGCTTATTTTTATCCGAGTTACAGGTTCTCATATTATTGGGATGTGACAAAGATAAGGAAGGAGATCCCATATCTTGCTGAGATATAATGGTAAGTATATCTCTTACATTGAAAGTGATTAAGGGAATGAACTTTTATTGTTAACAAGGCAAGACAACTTTGATATAAAAATTCCTAAATCAAAGTAAAATGTATATCTATATATTTTATGCAAATTTCTTATTTCAGATAATCCTCATTAAACCCACTCCATACTATACTCAATAATAACCAGTAAAATATCATGGATTGGATCCATGATCAAAATATTGTACTTGCAGTTGGACACATATTGTATGTGGTTGCAATGTGCAAGTTTCCTCATAATAATGAGGAATGACAATTAAATAGACAATAGGTCTACAACCCTATGGTTTGTATGTCTCTATAGTCTTGATCTCATTGAATGCACTTTGGAAGTAACATGTCGATGATGATCGCAATTGTCAAATAATCCTTATAAAAATCTAAGAAGATGTTTCTGGCATACATATGCGCTCTTGACATTTGATCATGAATGACATGGTTAAATGCATCATGCAGAATGGTAGCTCTATAAGAGATGATGTATTCAAAATGTTTGAGTACCTGCCTGAACCAAAGTCTTTAAGAGTTATTATGTATGTAGATATGATAAGTGTCATCATCCTACTATCTATACTCTAGTCATTCATGAAGCTCCATAATATTCTGAAGGATATGGTATAATCCTCAAGCGCATCACTGAAGCATGAGCATCATATCGAATACGAGGAAGAACGACTAGTCGGAGTAGTTGTTCTATGCAGCAGAATTTATTTTTTTTTTCATGCAACGAAACAACATGATCCAAGAATACTTCTCAGATCGTTTCGTCTAAACCACAAACAAGAATAGTATTACCTCTTGAAGCGTGGTTGCGATCGAGTCTCTAAACGAATAGACCTCCTGTCTCAAGTCCGATCCGATGGAGGAGACGCTTGCGAGCGCGGGGATGAATCGCGTGCTTCTCACAATCCATGTTGATGCTCCAAGCGGCGGATCTCCAGATCTCGACACACGAGATCCGACATCTTCTTCAAGAACGAGGCGCATCGAAGGAGACAGATATCCATGAGCAAACGATTGGGTAACATAACAACGATGCTGCGGCGACGGAGACTCCCTCTAGGGCATCCATGGTGGACGGCCATATGAGAGGGAGAGAGAGTAGGCGTGTAGAGAGAGAGAGAGAGAGAGAGAGAGAGAGAGAGATGTGCTTCAATAGCATAGCCCTTGAGAGAATGGTATGCCTCTCTATTTATAGGGTTTTGGGATCCATGGATCTCAATACATGGGACATATAAAATCAATGGATGAGATTGATTTATGTCTAATCCAAGGGTCAAGATTATTGTTGGTAAAAACCAATAACTAATAATTTAACTTATATCAAATATATTTGACAAATCAAATATAAATTAATCCTAAATTAAACCAATCAAATAAAGGATACAATCATCATGGAGATTGCATCTCCTATTGGAACAAGGTGAACGGCCACTTATTTCCAATTGGAGGCAATCTCATGAGATTTCATGAGATTGCATATCTCCATGAAAATCTCCATTATTTATTCCAACAACTTTTGTTGTGATTTATTCTTCAAAAATAATTCATAATTAATTTTGAGAATATTGCAATCTTACCATTGGAATTTTATGAATCATATTCACAACCCAAAACAAAATATAATTAACATTTTCAATTAATTACACAATGTGTATCCAATACACATTAATAATTAATCAACAAATATAAATTATAATTAGCTCTATCTAATACATTATAAATCACATTTATAATATATTATGAATAATATGTATAGTGCTATCCACATTATTCTTATCCATGATAATTAAATCACATTTAATCATCATGGATCTCCATTCTCATGTGCCCAAATAATATGAATCACATTCACATTATTCACATCTTTGATAATCAAATCACATTTAATTATCTAAGATAATTCTCCTTATAATATGAATCAAATTCATATTATTCATGATAATTAAATAACATTTAATTATCCATTTTCTTAATGCTCGGATACATATATCAACAATAGAATTATCCATGAACTCTTTCAAGGATAATGTGCTTTCTCCGCGAATACTTGGAGATAAGGATATGGCGATTGTATTATTCCACGTATAGTGACTTGGATATTGAGATCACATCTCAAATCCAGATCTCGGACCTCCCATAGATGCTTGATTAAATCAAGACCACAAATCTAATCTTCTCATTGCATCTGAATCACATTCAGATCAATGTCCAATATTTGGACCAAGATCAGATTACTTCTCTACTGAGAGGAGTCACTAAAATCCAGACCCATTTCATCACTCCCTCAGAATGGAAGCGTCATGGTTGTACAATCGGTTATGATCACATCACCCTTAGGGATTCCCAATACCAGTACATCCTGCACACTAGAAGACTCTGAATAAACGAGAAGTATAAAATCAAATTTACACTGTCTACTTCAAGGTTTTATCATTAAGTTTCTTATTCGATCATTGGGAGTTGGTATCGATCATATACCTTCCAAAAGCATATATCATACCCAGGTGTTGATCATATACTTTCCAAAAGTATATATCAAACCTACAAATTCAGTCAAGCTTCCAAAGTGAGACGTCCGTGCACGGAATTTGATCTTCCCAATATCTCATGAGTGAGCTCATGTCTTCCGGTTCAGTAATGAACCTGTATGATCCCTTTGAGAGATCGTATTACTCATATGCCCTTATATGCACACCAGCGCGCCGGTGTATAGACCTTGATTAGGTCATCAACCTATTGGTCTGCCAAATGTACATACTCAGACATATAGTAACACATCTGTCTCCAGTCAGAGGATGCGTGCCCATATCATTACAACATACGATATAGGACTTCGGTTATCTCGATCTTGTTAAGTCTACTCTTTGACCTAACTAATCTGACACCTTCGAATCTCTATTCCTATACAGAGGACCTGCATCAAGAGGTCGGTCAGATATCAGACTAACTGAGAAAGGATTGCCATCTCCTACTCAGGTTGGAGATCATCTCTTAACAATCATTTGATGGTGCTTGATGAGTCCTCAATCTAACTCTTTAGATGTTCATACAAGCACCAGCCTCTATGATTCAATAGTTGAATCAACAGCTGCATGATCATTAAGATGGCCATGGTACATAACCCTAATTGTACTAAGGGACCTATTATGCAAATTATGTATTCTTCATTTCATATTAGGGAATGATATTTGCAATAACATTTATTGCATAATGGCTGACCGTGGGCTCGCATGTCCAACAATCTCCCACTAGCCTAAAGAGACATTAATGGGCTAATCATTTAATCCCATACTCATGTGACAATCATAGGCTATTTAGAAAATAGCTAGGTAAGCTGATCAGTCACTTTGTTCCCAAGAGACTATGCCAAGTCCTTTTACGACACTTGCATATCCCCTAGTAACAATGCTTGCATCCAATGCGAATGTTGCATCTTATGCAATCAATAATCAATTTTGTTATAGTGTCCTTGACATTACAGCTCGATAATTATTATAACTAGTATGCCCATAATCCTTACCAGAATACCTTTATTCCTAGAGATCTCTATACCTAAGGTATCTACAGTAAGACTTTTTAGATCACTATCTATAAAGTATTAATTTCTTGAAGATAAGACTTTGAGATCACTATCTCAAAAGTTTTTGCCTTCTATGAAGATATTTTTATTACTGCAATCAAGTGTTTTATCACCATAGTAGGATTAGTAACAGTTTACTACACCCACTGCATGGTAGACATCTGGCTTTTGTACACATTTAGCATACACCCGGCTTCTTGGAACTGATGCACAAGAGCAAGCAGTTTGCATTCACATCCTCAACTCTTTGAGGTGCTATCCCGTTAGATAGGTCAGTACCATATCTTTGAGGAAAAGAAGCCTTTCTTGGAATTTTCCAGAAAATAGAAATGTCCAAGATGTACTATTAGTGCGACTGTCCCAATACCCTCTTCTCTTTGCTTCTGAACAACTTCAGAACTAAGATCTAAGAGGTATCCTTGAGATCATATCTCGAGGTACTAAACGACCAGATTATAAAACACTTATTATTATTATCCTTATATCATTCTAAATGATTAGAATATTATCTACATTTAGCATGATGAACATAATGGCACTCCCACTAAGCTTCACATGGTTCATCAAGATTTTATCTGAAATCACAACATTTATAATTTCATCATATCTTATGTTCCAACTACAAGAAACTTATTGGAGTCCAAAGATGGAGTTCTTTAGCTAGCACACCTTGCTTTCCTCAACTATGAAGCCCTGGGGCTACTTCATGTGAATATCCTCAGAGAGGTATTCATAGAGAATTGCAATCTTGACTCACATCATGAAAATGTCATAGTCAAGTTGTATAGCTATGGTTAACAATATTATGATGGGTTAAAGCAAGGTTAGTGGAGAGCAAGTCCCATCACAAGCAATGTCTTCTCTTCGGTGTGCAGCTCATGGCTACGAACCATGCTTTGAAGGTCTTTACCTTCTCATCTGGTTCCCTCTTTCTCTTGAAGATCCATTTACACCTTAATGGCTCTAACCCTTATAGGTGGATCCTCGAGGGTCCATATACAACACTTGTATATGAAGTCTACATTAGACTTTTATTGCTAACATCCATCTTTCCATGTAATAATCCTCAGGAGCTTCGTCACATGAAGTCCGATCATTTTCAGACTTAACTGACACATGGAATACATCCTCAAACTTATTTGAAGAAGTATTAGTGTTTCATCTTCAATTATTCTTTTAGTTTTCGATTTTAGGAGCCTCATTATCTTCTAAAGATTAAGTGAGCTCCTTCATTTCATTTTCATCTTGATTCTTTAAGAGTCTCATCATCTAAAAATCACATTCTCAGAGGTGAGATATTTTAAGAATCTCAAGGTCATAAAGTAGGTATCCAATACCATCCTTTATTTTCCTAATGAAGTAGCACTCTCTGGTGCTAGATTCTAGCTTACTAGCTTGGAACCTTGTTAGGATATACAATGTAGTCTCTACTACATATATATACACCTGAAAACTAAGAGATAATTATGCTGAGATTAATCATTGATCAAATCATGTCACACATGATCAATTGTATCTCCCTACAACTCTATTGAGTTAAGGTTCATTAGGAGGATTGAGATAGGAATGATATTCACATCTCCATAAGGTATTCCATGAATTCATCTAATAGGTACAAGCTACCATGGTTAGATCAAATTCATTTCATCTTCATTCAAACTTTGGTTCTAAACTAAAATTGTGAAATCTTTGAACATTTCAAAGTTTTCTAAGTGAAGAGAATAAATCTCATATCTCAAATAATCATTAATAGACATCACATATCCATAATGTTTACTATGATATAGATGATTCACATACATCAATATGTATGAGATCCCGAATACCTTGACATCTTATACCTTTCCCAAAGAAGGGTGTATTGGACATTTTACTTTGAATATAATATTCATAAGTATGTAAGATTTGAACCTTTAGACAATCTAAAGTTTCATCTCTTATCAGTCTATTGATCACATCAACAGACAAATGTCCAAAACATGATGCCAGATCATTGTCAAATGATCTTTATCCTCCTATTGATCTTTAAAGGTTTAATTTTCACTATTAGAAATCTTAATGAACCATTCATTAATTTTCTAATTTAGTGGAGTCCACTAGATGTCAGATTACTATCTAAAATATCCCCATCATAACTCTTTATGATAGGTCTATTCCAGAATTCATGCTTATTCCCAACATTTAGAAATAAACTGAGTGTATTCTAATATCTAGGTCACAGAGACATTCTCTAAGACTAAGGGCTCCCACTGAAAATATGAAGTCTATTGATCCAATGGAAATTGTTGCAACAATTGCATCACTTCCAACATGGATGACCATTAAACTTTAAGATCAAATTTCTAATATTCTAATACAGATGCAACCAATTGCAAATGTCATTACAAGATTGAGATACAATTATTAGACTTTATCTTATCAAATAAGTAAGTCGATTTCAATGATTATATGTAGATTATTCTGATGTACTGTCTGATTCCTTCTCTAAGGATTCTAGATAGATTTGATAGTCATACTATCAACACATCAACTTATTACAGTATTGGCATTCATCCAAATCTTTGGATGTCATATGGAAGTCACAGAAGTACAATCAACTCTTTGACTATACTTCTTACTTGGGTCCAACCCATGCTTCCACTGCGCTCCCTTTATCTATAAGCAACCATTGCTCAAGACAAAGGATCTCTTATGTTAAAAAAATTACAATATAATAGTATTTCAACATTTATACATGCTTTATTCAATTCATACAATATGAATATTATGAAGCTGCATGAATAACTAGAGTATAGATAGTAGAATGATGACACTCATCGTATCTACATCCATTTAAACTCTTAAAACTTAGGTTCAGGTAGGTACTCAAACAATTTGAATACATCATCTCTTATAGAGTCACCATTCTGCATAATGCAGAGAACCATGTCATTCATGATTATATGTCGAGAGCACATATGTATGCCAGAACATCTTCTTTGATTTTATAAGGATTATTTGATAATTACGATCATTATCAACATGTCCCTTCAAAAGTACATTCGATGAGATCAAGATTTATAGAGACATACAAACCCTAGGGTTTTAATCCTATTGTCTATTTAATTATCATTCCTCATTATTATGAGGAAACTTGCACATTGCAACCACATACATTATGTGTCCAATTACAAGTACAATATATGGATCATAGGTCCAATCCATGATATTCTACTGGTTATTATTGAGTATAACATTGAGTGAGATTAAAGAAGGATTATCTGAAATAAAAAATTTGCATAAACATATATAAATATATAATTTACTTTGATTTAGGAATTTTTATATCAAAGTTGTCTCGCCATGTCAACAATGAAAGTTCATTCCCTTAATCACTTTCAATGTAAGAGATGTACTTACCATTATATCTCAAGCAAGATATGGGATCTCTTTCCTTATCTTTGTTACATCCCAATAATATGAGAACCTGTAACTCGGATAAAAAGAAGCGGGGACACATTCTGCCTTGCAAGTCCAACTTGCATCTCCCAATTCGATCTTTAACACTCGGGCCCACCACCCCAAAGGTGATGTTGACCCTTCATTAATTGAACCAACCGTCAACAGGAATACAACTCGCTATGCGCAATCCAATATCGCCCCAATAATATGAGGACCCGATATTGGGGTCACTACGCATACGTCCTTACTCTTTCGAGAAGAGATGAGCCCGATCCAAATGAATCGTATGCAGGAGCTGTCACTTCGGACAGGCGTCTCGTACATACAATATCTGGCGATGGAACCCTTCGCCTTGACGGGAGACCATGGACGTCACTTATATGATCCTCCATCTCTTATTCAAATTTTTAATTAATTATTATGAATCATATTCATATAATTAATTCTTTCAAGGGAAATAATAACTTCATTCATAATAGAGTGTTTCAATTGGACATAAATAACTCAATCATATTAAATTAATTATCAATCCAATTCAATCAACAAACTTGATTGTTTTTAATTGAATATATATGGTATTATCTCAAAGTACGTATTAATTCGAATTTTAATAATTAGAAATATACATCATGATCTCTCATGCATCATTCGGTCCCTACCCGCTGTCATGGCCAGTACCGGCGGGAGTGGGATGGACTGCATCCGGTGCAATCCGCTACCCCAACGATCCCTGACTAGACACCATATCCACCTCGGGAAAAAATAATGTCGAGTCAATCACTTTGTACTTGAGATGATCATCGGTTCTTCAACCAAAATTATACCATATAGTTATAATCAAACATTTTTTGATTATAAGGAAATTTGCTAGACAAATTCCCAATCCTATTCAAGCAAGGAGTTTGATGATTGTGTTTCCAATTATGACCTAGATCAAATCTAATCAATTTATTGGTTGATGCCAAGTCAATTAAGGAAATAATCATTATTCAATATTTCTCAAATATTTTACATAATTATTCTATAAAATTAACAATTAATTTCACTAATTGATAATCACATGATTCTTGATTAGGACTGTAATTTCAGCAGTGACTCCTACTTACTAAAATTAACATATCTCAATCAATTTAAATGTAAATTAGATAAAATCAATTTTCAAAGATTGCTAATTTGATTTAAGACAGAACGTAAGTGAATATTTCACGTATTTCAAGGTGGATCAAAACAGTAATTAATTCATTAATCATGTTAAGATTCGCAGTTCCCGCAACAGTGAATACATGTTCATTAAAAAACCATATCTCGAGCAAACAGAATCCAAATTACGTAAACTCAGATCCTATGGTTTTCTTATTTAATGGGAAACAAAATCCAAGTTTTATTTTTGTGTTTAAACAACTTAAACAGGGCCGAAAATAATCACTAAACATAGATGCGAAAATGAAATTCAATAAAACTTTCGCAACCCTAATGAACCCAAGTCACCTTCGGTTTTATGGATCGTATCCAAAACCTTCGACCTAAGGCTCTGATACCACTTGAAGGATATGGTATAATCCTCAAGCGCATCACGGAAGCATGAGCATCGTATCGAATACGACGAAGAACGACTAGTCGGACTAGTTGTTCTATGCAGCGGAATTTTTTTTTCATGCGACGAAACCACATGATCCAAGAACACTTCTAGGATCGTTTCGTCTAAACCACAAACAATTAATAGGATTACCTCTTGAAACGTGGTTGGGATCGAGTCTCTAAACAAAGAGACCTCATGTCTCAAGTCCGATCCGATGGAGGAGACGCTTGTGAGCGCGGGGATGAATCGCGCGCTTCTCGCAATCCATGTTGATGATCCAAGCGGCGGATCTCCTGATCGCGACACACGAGATCCGACGTCTTCTTCACGAGCGAGGCACACCGAAGAAGACGTAGATCCATGAGCTAACGATCGGGCAACATAACAACGATGCTGCGGCGGTGGAGACTCCCTCTAGGGCATCCATGGTAGGCGGCCATATGAGAGGGAGAGAGAGTAGGCGTGTAGAGAGAGAGAGATAAAGAAAGAGAGAGAGATGTGCTTCAATAGCATAGCCCTTGATAGCATGGTATGCCTCTCTATTTATAGGGTTTTGGGATCCATGGATCTCAATCCATGGGACATATAAAATCAATGGATGAGATTGATTTATGTCTAATCCAATGGTCAATATTGTTGTTGGTAAAAACCAATAACTAATAATTTAATTTATATCAAATATAATTGACAAATCAAATATAAATCAATCCTAAATTAAACCAATCAAATAAAGGAGACAATCATCATGGAGATTGCATCTCCTATTGGAACAAGGTGGACGACCACTTCTTTCCAATTGGAGGCAATCTCATGAGATTTCATGAGATTGCATATCTCCATGAAAATCTCCATTATTTATTCCAACAACTTTTGTTGTGATTTATTCTTCAAAAATAATTCATAATTAATTTTGAGAATATTGCAATCTTACCATTGGAATTTTGTGAATCACTTTCACAACCCAAAACAAAATATAATTTACATTTTCAATTAATTACACAATGTGTATCCAATACACATTAATAATTAATCAACAAATATAAATTATAATTAGCTCTCTCTAATACATTATAAATCACATTTATAATATATTATGAATAATATGAATAGTGCTATCCACATTATTCATATCCATGATAATTAAATCACATTTAATCATCTTGGATCTCCATTCTCGCGTGCCCAAATAATATGAATCACAATCACATTATTCACATCTTTGATAATTAAATCACATTTAATTATCTAAGATAATTCTCCTTATAATATGAATCAAATTCATATTATTCATGATAATTAAATCACATATAATTATCCATTTTCTCAATGCTCAGATATATATATATATATATATATATATATATATCAACAATAGAATTATCCATGAACTCTTTCGAGGACAATGCGATTTCTCCGCGGATACATGGAGATAAGGACACGGCGATTGTATTGTTCCACGTATAGTGACTTGGATATTGAGATCACATCTCAAATCCAGATCTCGGGCCTCCCATATATGCTAGATTAAATCAAGACCGCAAATCTAATCTTCTCATTGCATCTGAATCACATTCAAATCAATGTCCAATATTTAGACTAAGATCAGATTACTTCTCTACTGAGAGGAGTCACTAAAATCCAGACCCGTTTCATCACTCCCTAGGAATGGAAGCGTCATGGTTATACAATCGTTTATGATCACGTCACCCTCAGGTATTACCAATACCTGTACATCCTGCACATTGGAAGACTCAGAATAAACCAGAAGTATAAGATCAATTTTACACTGTCTACTTCAGGGTTTTATCATTAAGTTTCTCATTCGATCATTGAGTGTTGGTATCGATCATATACTTTCCAAAAGCATATATCATACCCAGGTGTTGATCATATACTTTCCAAAAGTATATATCAAACCTACAAATTCAGTCAAGCTTCCAAAGCGAGATGACCGTGCATGGAATTTGATCTTCCCAATATCTCATGAGTGAGCTCATGTTTTTAGGTTCAGTAATGAACCTGTATGATCCCTTTGAGAGATCGTATTACTCATATGCCCTTATATGCACACCAGCGCGCCGGTGTATAGACCTTGATTAGGTCATCAACCTATTGGTCTGCCAAATGTACATACTCAGACATATAGTAACACATCTGTCTCCGGTCAGAGGATGCGTGCCTATATCATGACAGCATACGATATAGGACTTTGGTTATCTTGATCTCGTTAAGTCAACTCTTTGACCTAACTAATCTGACACCTTTGAATCTCTATTCTTATGTAGAGGACCTGCATCAAGAGGTCGGTCAGATATCAGCCTAACTGAGAAAGGATTGCCATCTCCTACTCAGGCTGGAGATCATCTCTTAACAATCATTTGATGGTGCTTGATGAGTCTTCAATCTAACTCTTTAGATGTTCATATAATCACCAGCCTCTATGATTTAATATTTGAATCAACAGCTGCATGATCATTAAGATGGCAATGGTACATAACCCTAATTGTACTAAGGGACCTATTATGCAAATTATGTATTCTTCATTTAAGATTGGGGAATGATATTTGCAATAACATTTATTTCATAATGGCTCGTCGTGGGCTCGCATGTCCAACATATTCATATTGTATGAGGTAAATGAAGCATGTATAAATGTCTAAATACTCTAATATTGAAATCCTTTTAATTTAACATAAGAGATCCTTTGTCTTAAGAAATGGTTGTTTAGAGATGAAAGAAATGCAGTGGAAGCATGGGTCATACCCATGTTAGAAGGAAAGTCAAAGAGTTGACTGCACTTCTATGGTTTCCACACAAATATGACATCCAAAGGGTTGCATGAATGCCAATACTGCAATGAGACGATGTATGATATTATGGCTATCAAGTTTATCTAGCCTTAGAGAAGGACTCAGATAGTGCATCGAAATAATTTACATCTACATATAATCATTGAAATTGATTTCTTATTTGATAAGATGGAAGTCTAGTAATTGTATCTCATTCTTCTACTAACACTTGCAATTAGTTGCATATGTTTTAGAAGACTAGAAAATTTGATTTTAAGGTTTAATAGTCATCTACATGGATATTGATGCAATTGTTGCAACAATCTCTATTGGATAGATAGACTTCATATTTTCAATGGGAGAGCCCTAGGTCTTAGAGAATGTCTCTACCACCTAGATATTAGAAAACACTCATAGTTTATTTCTAAATGTTGGAAATAGACATGAATTCTGGAATATACCTATCATAAAGAGTTATGATGGATATATTTCAGATAGTATTCTGATATCTGAAGGACTCTACTAAATTATAAAATTAATGGATGGTTCATTAACATCTAAATACTGAAAATTAAACCTTATAACATTTGTAGGAGGATAAAGATCATTTGACAATGATCTGGCACCAAACCTTGGACATTAGTCTGTTGATGAGATCAATAGACTAGTAAGGGATAACCTTTAGAATGTCTAAAATCTCAACTCTTACATACTTTTGAATATTGTATTCAAAGTAAAGATTGTCCAATACACCCTTCTCTGAGAATGGTGTTAGATGCCAAGGTATTAAAGATCTCATACATACTGATGTATGTGGATCATCTGTATCATAATGAACATTGATGATATGTAATATCATTTAATGACTATTTGTGATATGAGATTTCTCCTCTTCACCTTAGAAAGCTTTGAAATGTTCAAAGATTTCATAATTTGGTTTAGAACCAAAGTTTGAAGGAAGATGAAATGAATTTGATCTAACCCAGGTAGCAAGTACCTGTTAGATGAATTCAAATAATACCTTATGGAGATATGAATTTCATTCCTATCTCAATCCTCCTAATGCACCTAAACTCAATAGAGTTATAGGAAGATACAATTTATCATGTGTGACATGATTTGATCAATGATTAATATTAGCATTATTACCTCTTAGTTTCAAAGTATATATGTAGTAGAGACTACAATATATATCCTTAAATGGTTCCATGCTAGTAAGCTGGAATCTAGCACCTGATAGTGCTACTTCATTAGGAAAATAAAGAATGGTATTGGATACCTACTTTATGACCCTGAGATTCTAAAAAGATCTCATCTCGAAGGACGTGATTCTTAGACGATGACTCTCTTGTGAATCAAGATGAAAATGAAGTAGAAGGAACTCATTGAATCTTGAGAAACTTAAAGGATAGATAAAGATGAAACACTAATACCTCTTCAAATGAATTTGAGGATGGATTCCATGTGTTAGAGAAATCTGACAATGATCAAACTTCATGTGATGAAGCTTCTGAACATCATGTCATGGAAAGATGGATGTTAGCAATCAAGTCTATAGTAGACTTCATTTACAAGTGTTGTATATGGTCCCTCGAGGATCCACCTATATGAGTAAGACCCGTTAAGGTGTAAATGGATCTTCATGATAAAGAAGGGCCCTGATGAGAAGGTAGAGACCTTCAAAGCACGGTTCGTATCCTCAAGATACACACTGAAGAGAAGTCATTGCTTGCAATGAAACTTGCTCTTCAGTAACCTTGCTTAAACCCATCAGATTATTGCTAACTATAGCTACACAACTTGACTTTGACATCTTCAAGATGGAAGCCAAGATTGCATTCCTCCACGAATATCTCTCTAAGGATAATCACATGAAGTAGCCCCAGGGCTTCATAGTTGAGGAAAGCAAGTTGTGTAAGCTGAATAACTACATTTGTGGACTCAAATAAGCTTCTTGTAGTTGGAACATAAGATTTGATGAAATTATAAATGTTGTGATTTCAGATAGAATCTTGATGTACCATGTGAAGCTTAGTGGGAGTGCCATTGTGTTCATCGTGCTATATGTAGATGATACCCTAACCATTTGGAATGATATAAGGATAACAATAAATGCTTAATAGACTGGCTATTCCATAACTTGAGATATGATCTCAAGGATACCTCTTAGATCTTAGTTCTGAAGATGTTCAGAAGCAAAGAGAAGAGGGTATTGGGACTGTCACATTAGTAGTACACATTGGACATGTTCCATTTTCTGGAAAATTCCAAGAAAGGCTTCCTTCCCTTAAGATATGGTACTGACCTATCTAAAGGGATAGCACCTCAAAGAGTTGAGGAAGTGAATGCTAAAATTGTTTGCCCTTGTGCATCAGTTACGAGAAGCCGAGTGTATGCTAGATGTGTAAAAAAGTTAGATATCTGCCATACAGTGGAAGTAGTAAATGTTGCTAATCCTACTAAGGAGATAAAACACTAGATTGCAGTAATAACAATATCTTCAAAGATGAAAAGATTTTTGAGATAGTGATCTCAGAAGTCTTATCTTCAAAAACTTAAGACTTTATAGATAGTGATCTAAAAGGTATTAATTGTGGATACCTTAGGAGATAGAGATCTCCAGGAATAAAGATATTCTGATAAGGATTATGGAAATACTGGTTATAACAATTATTAAGCTATAGTGTCAAGGACACTATAACTGACAAGATTGAGTATTGGTTGCATAAGATGCAACATTCGCATTGGATGCGAGCACTGTTACTAGGAGATATGCAAGTGTCATAAAAGGACTTGGCATAGTCTCTCGGGAACAGAGTGACTGATCAGCTTACCTAGATATTTTCCTAAATAGCCTATGATTGTCACATGAGTGAGGGTTTAAATGATTAACCCATTAATAGCTCTTTGGGCTAGTGGGAGATTGTTGGACATGCGAGCCCACGACGAACCATTAAGCAATAAATGTTATTGCGAATATCATTCCCTGATCTGAAATGAAGAATAACTAATTTGCATAATAGGCCCCTTAGTACAATTAGGGTTATGTACCATGGCCATCTGTATGATCATACAACTATTGATTCAATTATTGAATCATAGAGGCTGGTACTTGGATGAATATCTAAAGAGTTAGATTGAGGACTCATCAAGTACCGTCAAATGATTATTAAGAGATGATCTGCAGCCTGAGTAGGAGATGGCAATCCTTTCTCACTTGGCTGAAATCTGACTGACCTCTTGATGCAGGTCCTCAACATGGGAATAGAGATTCAGAGGTGTCAGATTAGTTGGGTCCAAGAGTTGACTTAACGAGATCAAGATAACTAAAGTCCTATGTTGTATGCTGTCATGATATAGGCACACATCCTCTGACCAGAGACAGATGTGTTACTATATGTCTGAGTATGTACATTTCACAGACCAATAGGCTGATGATCTAATCAAGGTCTATACACCGACGCACTGGTATGCATATAAGGACATTGAGTAATATGATCTCTCAAAGGGATCATACAGGTTCGTTACTGAACCGGAAGACATGAGCTCACTCATGAGATATTGGGAAGAATCAAATTCCATGCACGATCGTCTCACTTTGGAAGCTTGACTTAATTTGTAGATTTGATATATACTTTTGGAACGTATATGATCAACACCTGAGTATGATATATGTTTTTGGAAAGCATGTGATCAATACCAACTGCCAATAGTCAAATGAGAAACTTAATGATAAAAAGTCTAAAGTAGACAGTGTAAATTTGATCTTGTACTTCAGGTTTATTCTTGGTCTTCCAGTATGCAGGATGTACAGGTATTGGGAATACCTGAGGGTGATGTGATCATAAACGATTGTATAACCATGATGCTTCTATTCCTAGGGAGTGATGAAACGGGTCTAGATTTTAGTGACTCCTCTCAGGAGAGGTAATCTGATCTTGATCCAAAAATTGGACATTGATCTGAATGTGATTCAGATGCAATGAGAAGATTAGATTTGCGGTCTTGATTTAATCAAGAATTTGTGAGAGGTCCGCAAGATCTGGATTTGAGATGTGATCTCAATATCCAAGTCACTATACGTGGAACAATACAATCGCCCTGTCCTTATCTCCAAGTATATGCGGAGAAAGCGCATTATCCTTGAAAGAGTTCTTGGATAATTTCATTGTTGATATATGTATCTGAGCATCGAGAAAATGGATAATTAAATGTGATTTAATTATCATGAATAATATGAATTCGATTCATATTATTAGGAGAATTATATGAGATAATTAAATGTGATTTAATTATCAAAGATGTGAATAATGTGAATGTGATTCATGTTATTTGGGAACATGAGAAAAGAGATCCAAGATGATTAAATGTGATTTAATTATCATGGATATGAATAATGTGGATAGAACTATCCATGCTAATCAGGTATATTATAAATGTGATTTATAATAATATAGAGAGCTATTTGTGATTTATATTTGTTAATTAATTATTGATGTGAATTGGATTCACATTTGATGATTAATTGAAAATATTTACATTTTGTTTTGGGTTGTGAATGAGATTCACATAATTTCAATGGCATGGTTGATATTTTCCACAAGATAATTTGGAATTATTTTTTGTGAAAATATTATCAACAAGAGATCGTGATATATCATGAGATAATGGGATCTCATGATAATTAGAAGAGATTGACCAAGTCCACTCAAGAGAAGTGGACGTCTATAACTCTCCATGAGGAGAAGAGTTGCCGTCCCCTCTTCTTAGGGGATTGGTTTTAGTCTCCTCATTATCTCTTCACTAGTCAATGCTATTTAAATTGAGATAAATTATGTTGATTTATCAATATAAATTAATTCAAATCAAATCAATTGTTGTTGTATTTTTACAACAACATCTTAGCCATTGAAGGAAACATAAATCAATCTCAACCATTGATTGTGTGTTGTCCATGGATTGAGATCCATGGACTCCAAAAACCCTATATAAGAAGAGGCACCCCTTAATCTTCAAGAGACATGTTTTCTACAACAACGAATGCTCTCTTTCTCTCTCTCTACACGTCATGTGCCTCTCTCCCTCTCTCTCTTGTGGCCATCCATCATGGAGATTTAGAGAGAGTCACCATCATCACAACATCGTCGTTATGCTGTCAGAGTATTTGCTTATGGATCTTTGTCTCCTTCGATTCGCCTCACTCATGAAGAAGACGTCGGATCTCGTGTGACAAGATCAGGAGATTCGCCGCTTGGATCATCAACTTGGATTGCGAGAAGGACGCGTCTCATCAACGCGCTTGCAAGCGTCTCCTCCGTCGGATCGGACATGAGACATGAGCTCTTCGTTTAGAGACTAGATCACAGCCACGCTTCAAGAGGTAACCCTTGTACTTATTTGTATTTTAAATGAAACGATCCGAGAAAGGCTCTTGGATCATGTGGTTTCATCACATTTATTTTTTTTTAAATTTCGCTGCCCGAAGCAACTAGTGCGACTAGTCGCTCCCGATCACATTCGATGCGATCCACATGCTTCCGTGATGCGCTTGAGGATAATCCCATATCCTTCATAATAGTCAACCACATGGATTTTGATGCAATTATTACAACAAACTCTATTGGATAGATAGATTTAATAATTTCAGTGGGATAGCCCTTAGTCTTAGAGAATTTTTCTATGACCTAGATATTAGAATACACTCACTGTTTATTTTTAAATGTTGGGAATAAACATGAATTCTGGAATAGACCTATCATAAAGAGTTATGATGGATATATTTCAGATAATAATATGATATTTGGAGGACTCTACCAAAATTTAAAAATTAATGAATGGTTTATTAACATTTCTAATATTGAAATTAAACCTTTAAAAGATTAATAGGAGGCTGGAGATAATTGACAATGATCTGGCATCAAACCTTGGACATATGTCTGTTGATGAGATCAATAGACTAGCAAAAATAAAGCTTTAGAATTTTTAAAATTTCAAATCTTACATACTTGTGAATATTGCATTCAAAGAAAAAATGTCCAATGCACCCTTCTCTGAGGATGGTGTAAGATGTCAAGGTATTCAAGATCTCATACATGTTGATGTATGGGGATCATCAAATCACAATAAACATTAATGATATGTGATATCTATTGATGACTTGTGATATGAGATTTATTCCCTTCACCTTAGAAACCTCTGACATATTCAAAGATTTCATTTTTGGTTTAGGACCAACGTTTGAAGGAAGATGAAATGAATTTGATCTAACCTAGGTAGCTTGTACATGTTAGATGAATTCAAGGAATACCTTATGGAGAAAGGAATATCATTCCTATCTCACTCCTTCTAATACACCTTAACTCAATAGAGTTGTAGGGAGATACAATTGGATCATGTGTGACATGGTTTCATCAATGATGAATCTTAGCATAATTACCTTTTAGTTTCCAGGTATATATGTAGTAGAGACTACAATATATATCTTTAATATGATTCTATGCAAATCTGAACCTCAAACCCCTCATATGCTATGGTTTGGAACCTAGCCTAGTGTTGGACACTTGAGTATTTAGGGTTGCTTGGTCCATAATTTGTCATGGATGCAAGTAAGCTGGAATCTAGCATCAGAGAGTGCTACTTCTTTAGGAAAATAAAGGATGGTATTGAATATCTACTTTATGACCTTGAGATTCTTAAAAGATTTCATCTCTAAGAATATGATTGTTAGAGGTTGAGACTCTTGAGAATCAAGATGAAAATTAAGTGAAGGAACTCATTGAATCTTGAGAAGATAATGAGGCTCTTGAAATCGGAAGCTAAAAGGACAATTACAGATGAAACACTCAATACCTCTTCAAATGAGTTTGAAAATGGATTCCATGTGTTAGAAAAATTTGACAATGATTGATGTCATGTGATGAAGCTTCTGAGGATCATGACATGGAGAGATGGATGTTAGCAATAAAGTCTAAAATAGACTTCATATATAAGTGTTGTCTATGGACCCTCGAGGATCCACCTATATGGGTAAGACCGGTTAACGTGTAAATGGATCTTCATGAGAAAGAGGGAACCTGATGAGAAGGTAGGACCTTCAAAGCATGACTCATATCCACAAGATACACATGAAGAGAAGACATTGCTTGCAATGATACTTGTGAATGACATGTTGAGATCCTCAAGCACATCATGGAAGCGTGTGGATCGCATCGAATGCGATCAAGAGCGACTAGTCGCACTAGTTGCTCGATGCAACATAATTTAAAAAATTTTAATGTGATGAAACCACATGATCCAAGAACCTTTCTCGGATCGTTTCATCTAAACCACAATTAGGAATAAGGTTTACCTTTTGAAGTGTGGTTGCGATCGACCTCCTGTCACAAGTCCGATCTGACGGAAGAGATGCTTGCGAGTGCGTTGATGAGACGCTTCCTTCTCGCAATCCTTGTTGATGATCCAAGCGGCGAATCTCTTGATCTCGTTACACGAGATCCGACGTCCTCTTTACGAGCAAGGTGCACTGAAGGAGACAGAGATCCGCGAGCGAATACTTCGGCAGCATAATGACGATGCTGCAGCGTGGCGACTCTCTCTAAGGCTCCATGATGGACGGCCACAAGAAAGAGAGGAAGAGAGTCTTGGCGTGTAGAGAAAGAGAGCATTATTTTACGTTGTAAACTTGTTCTTCGAAGAGCAAGGGGTGCCTCTTGTTATATAGGGTTTTTGGAGTCCATGAATCCCAATCCATGGACAAACACAATCAACGGATGAGATTATTTGTGTTTCTTCAATGGCTAAGATGTTGTTGAAAAACACAACAACCAATGATTTAATTTAAAGTAATTTATATTGATAAATCAATATAATTAATGCCAAATTAAATCACCTTTTACTAGAGATAGGATAATGAGGAGACCAACCCCTTTTCCTAAAAGAGAGGAGGCGGCTACTCCTCTCCACATGGAGAGTAGTGGTCGTCCACTCTTCTTGAGAGGAATGGGTCTATCTCCTCTAATTATCATGAGATTTCATTATTATGAGGAAACTTGCACATTGCAACCACATACATTATGTGTCCAACTGCAAGTACAATATATTGATCATGGATCCAATCCATGATATTTTACTGATTATTATTGAGTATAGTATTGAGTGGGTTTAATGAAGGATTAACTGAAATAAGAAATTTGCATATATATATACCCACACATTTTACTTTAATTTAGGAATTTTTATATCAAAGTTGCCTTGCATTGTCAAAACTGAAAGTTCATTCCCTTAATCACTTTCAATGTAAGAGATATACTTACCATTATATCTCAAGCAAGATCTAGGACCTCCTTTCTTATCTTTGTCACATCCCAATAATATGAGAACCTCTAACTCAGATAAAAAGAAGCAGGAACACATTCTTCCTTGAAAGTCCAACTTGCATCTCCCAATTCGGTCTTTAACACCCGAGCCCACCACCCCTAAGGTGATGTTGACCCGTCGTTAATTGAACTAACTGTCAACATGATTAGAACACGCTATGCGCAATCCAATATCGCCCCAATAATACGAGGAACCGATATTGGGGTCACTACACATATGACCTTACTCTTTCGAGAAGCAAAGAGCCCGATCCATATGCACTTGTATGCAGGAGCTGTCACTTTGGACAGGCATCTCCGACATACAATCCCAAGGACGAAACCCTTCACCTTGATGGGAGACCATGGATGTCACTTATGTGATCCTCCAACTCATATTCAGATTCTAATTAATCATTATGAATCATATTCATTATGATTAATTCTTCCAAGGGAAATAACAATATAGAGTGTTTTAGTTTTAATTGGATTCCGATTAATCTAATCATATTAAATTAATGATCAAATTAATATCCAACAAACATCCTTTATTGTTACTTTAAAATATGGTATTATCTCAACGTATTATTTCGAATTTCAATAATTAGAAAAATACATCATGATCCCTCAAACATTATTCGTTCCCTACCCGTTATCATGGCCAATACCAACGGGAGTGGGACAGACTACGCATGGTGCAACCTGCTACCCCAACGCTCCCCGACTAAACACCATATCCGCTTCGGGAAAAGATAATGCCAAGTCAATCACTTTGTACTTTAGATTATAATTGGTTTTTCAACCGAAGTTATACAAAATAATAATAATCAAAACCATTCTGATTATCATTATAAGGATATTTTCTAAACAAATCCCCAAACCAATTCAAGCAACTTATTTGTTGGAAAGTGTATGATGTAACCAATTTATGATCTAGACCATATCTAATCAACTATTGGTTAAGGCAATGTCATTTAATGAAATATTATCATCTTTATTTATTTCACAAATATTTATCAATAATTATCTCAAGAAATTAACCATTAAATTCCATAAAAATTAAATGACAAGTACAAGATTCTCGATTAAGTATGCAACTTCAGCAGTGACCCTCACTTACTAAAATTAGCATATCTCATTCATTTTAAATTCAAATCATGCAAAATAAGTTTGTAAAGTTTTCTAATTTGATTTAAAACATAACCAAAGTGATAATTATAATTTCTAGGCGTATCAAAATAGTAACCAACACTTTAGTTACGTCATGATTCGCCATCCCCAAAACAGTGGATATATGTTCATTAAAATGATTATATCTTGATTTAACGGATTCTAAATCACGTAAACTCAAATCCTATTGTTTCCTTAATTAATGGGGAACATTAGCTAATTTAAAATTTTAGGTTTAAACATTTTAAATAGGGCCGAAATTTATTACAAAACAGGGCTGCTGAAATTAAAATGTGACAAATATTTCACAATCCCTATTGAGCCCAAGTCTTCCTAAGTTCATGGATCGTATCCAAAACCTCAAACCTGGATCTGATACCACTTGAAGGATTTGAGAATATCCTCAAGCGCATCACGAAAGTGTGTGGATCGCATAGAATGCGATCGGGAGAATCTAGTCTCACTAGTTGCTCGATGCAACTGAATTTAAAAAATTTAATTTGATGAAACCACATGATCCAAGAACCTTTCGCGGATCGTTTCATCTAAACCACAATTAGGTATAAGGTTTACCTCTTGAAGCATGGTTGCGATTGAGTTTCTAAATGAAGAGACCTCCTGTCTCAAGTCCGATCCGACGGAGGAGACGCTTGCGAGCACGTTGATGAGACGCGTCCTTCTCGCAATCCTTGTTGATGATCCAAGCGGCGAATCTCCTGATCTTGTCGCAAGAGATCCGACATCTCACGAGCAAGGCACACCGAAGGAGACGGAGATCCACGAGCAAATACTTCGGCAACATAACGACAATGCTGCGGAGATGGCGACTCTCTCTAAGGCTCCATGATGGATGGACGCAAGAAAGAGAGAGAGAGAGAGAGGAAGAGAGTCTTGGTCTGTAGAGAGAGAGAGGGAGAGAGCATTAGTTTACGTTGTAAACTTGTTCTTTGAAGAGCAAGGGGTGCCTCTTCTTATATAGGGTTTTGGGAGTCCATGGATCCCAATCCATGGACAACACACAATCAACATATGAGATTGATTTGTGTTTCTTTTAATGGCTAAGATGTTGTCGTCAAAACACAACAACCGATGATTTTTTTAAATTAATTTATATTGATAAATCAATATAAATTATTCCAAACTAAATCACCTTTGACTAGAGATAGGATAATGAGGAGACCAACCTCTTTTCCTAAAAAAGAATAGACGGCTACTCCTCTCCGCATGGAGAATAGTGGCCGTCCACTCCTCTTGAGAGGAATGGGTCTACCTCCTCTAATTATCATGAGATCTCATTATCTCATGATATCTCCTGATCCCTTGTCAAAAATATTTTTCACAAAAATAATTTGAAATTATCTTGTGAAAAATTTCAATCAAGCCATTGAAATTATGTGAATCTCATTCACAATCCAAAACAAAATGTAAATATTTTCAATTAATCATTTAATGTGAATCCAATCCACATTAATAATTAATCAACAAATATAAATCACCATATACTCTCTTTAATATAATATAAATCACATTTATAATATACCTGAATAGTATGGATAGTGCTATCAACATTATTCATATCCATGATAATTAAAACACATTTAATCACCTTGGATCTCTATTCTCATGTGACCAAATAATATGAATCATATTCACATTTAATTATCTCAGATAATTCTCCTAATAATATGAATCAATTCATATTATTCATGATAGGTAAATCACATTTAATTATCCATTTTCTCAATGCTCAGATACATATATCAAGAATGAAATTATCCATGAACTCTTTCGAGGATAATGCGCTTTCTTTGCGGATACTTGGAGATAAAGACAGGGCGATTGTATTGCTCCATGTATAGTGACTTGGATATTGAGATCATATCTCAAATCTAGATCTTGCGGACCTCCCATAGATGCTTGATTAAATCAAGACCGCAAATCTAATCTTCTCATTACATCTGAATCACATTTAGATCAATGTCCAACATTTGGACAAAGATCAGATTACTTCTCTATGAGAGGAGTCACTAAAATCCAGACTTGTTTCATCACTCCCTTGGAATGGAAGCGTCATGGTTATACAATCGTTTATGATCACATCACCCTCATGCATTCCTTATACCTGTACATCCTGCATACTGGAAGACCCAGAATAACCGAGGTTGTGGATCTCTTTTAGACTGTCTCCTTCATGATTTTATCATTAAGGTTCTCATTCGATCATTGGGAGTCAGTATCGATCATATACTTTCCAAAAGCATATATCAAACCCTAGAAATTCAGTCAAGTTTCCAAAGCGAGACAACCACGCGTGGAATTTGATTCTTCCCAATATTATCTCATGAGTGAGCTCATGTCTTAAGGTTCAATAATGAACTTGTATGATCCCTTTGAGAGATTGTATTACTCATATGCCCTTGCATGCACACCAGCACGCCGGTGTATATACCTTGGTTAGGTCATCAACCTATTGGTCTACCAAATGGACATATTCAAACATATAGTAACACATCTGTCTTCGATCAGAAGATGCGTGCCTATATGGTGACAACATACGACATAGGTTTTTGGTTATCTCGATCTCGTTAAGTCAACTCTTTGACCTAACTAATCTAACACCTCCGTATCTCTATTCCCATGCAGAGGACCTGCATCAAGAGGTTGGTCAAATATCATACAAATGAGATATCATCCAAATGAGAAAGGATTTCCATCTCGTACTCAAGCTGGAGATCATCTCTTAACAATCATTTAGCGATGCTTGACGAGTCCCCAATCTAACTCTTTAGATATTCATCTTAGCACCAGCCTCTATGATTCAATAATTGAATCTACAACTGTATGATCATTAAGATGGCCATGGTACATAACCCTAATTTTACTAAGGGACCTATTATGCAAATTAGTTATTCTTCATTTCAGATCAGGGAATGATATTTGCAATAACATTTATTGCTTAATGGCTCACCGTGGGCTCGCAAGTCCAACAACCTCCCACTAGTCCAAAGAGCCATTAATGGGTTAATCATTTAAACCTGCACTCATGTGACAATAATAAGTTATTTAGAAAAATAACTAGGTAAGCTGATCAGCCACTCTATTCCCGAGAGACTATGCCAAGTCCTTTTACGGCACTTGCATATCCCGAGTAACAATGCTAGCATCCTATGCGAATGTTGCATCTTATGCAACCACTACTAAATATTATTAGTTATAGTGTCCTTGACGCTACAACTCGATAATTATTATAACCAGTATGTAATTTCTATTATCCTTATTAGAATACCCTTATTCCCAAAGATCTCTATCTCCTAAGGTATCCTCAGTTAAGACCTTTTAGATCATCATCTATAAAGTCTTAATTTCTTGAAGATAAGATTTAGAGATAACTCTCTCTAAAGTCTTGTCATCTATGAATATATTGTTATTACTGCAATCAAGTGTTTTATCACCATAGTAGGATTAGTAACAATTTACCACTCCCACTGCATGGTAAACATCTGTCTTTTGTACGCATTTAGCATACACTCGTCTTCTCATAACTAATGCACAAGGGCAAGCAATTTTAGCATTAACTTCCTCAACTCTTTGAGTTGTTATTCCTTCGTATAGGACAATACCATATATTAAGGGAAGGAAGCCTTCCTTGGGGTTTTCCAAGAATGGAATATGTCCAAGGTGTACCACTAATGTGACGGTCCCAATGCCCTCTTCTCCTTGCTTCTGAACACTTTCAGAACTAAGATCTTAAGAGGTATCCATGAGATCATATCTCAAGGTATGGAATAGCCAGACTATAAAACACTTATTATTATCCTTATATCATTCCAAATGATTAGGATATCATCTACATTTAGCACGATGAATACAATGGCACTCCCATTAAGCTTCACATGGTTCATCAAGATTCTATCTGAAATCATAACCTTTATAATTTCATCAAATTTTATGTTCCAACAACAAGAAGCTTATTTGAGTCTACAGATGGAGTTATTCAGCTTGCACATCTTCCTTTCCTCAACTATGGAGCCATGGGGCTACTTCATATGAATATCCTCAGAGAGGTATTCATAGAGAAATGAAATATTGACTTCCATCTTGAAGATGTCAAAGTCAAGTTGTGTAGCTATAGTTAGCGATATTCCAATGGGTTTAAGCAAGGTCACTAAAGAGCAAGTCTTATCGCAAGGGATGTCTTCTCTTTGTTGTATATCTTGTGGATACGAACCGTGCTTTGAAGGTCTCTACCTTCTCATCAGGTTCCCTCTTTCTCTTGAATATCCATTTATACCTTAACGGATCCTACCCTTATAGGTGGATCCTCGAGGGTCCATATACAACACTTGTATATAAATTCTACTTTAGACTTTATTGCTAACATCCATCTTTCCATGTCATGATCTTCAGAAGCTTCATCACATGAAGTTCGATCAATGTCAGATTTCTCTGACACATGGAATCCATCCTCAAACTCATTTGAAGAGGTATTAGTGTTTCATCTTTATTATCCTTTTAGTTTCCAATTTTAGGAGCCTCATTATCTTCTTAAGGTTAAATGAGTTCCTTCACTTCATTTTCATTATGATTCTCAAGAGAGTCATCCTCTAAGAATCATATCCTTAGGGATGAGATCTTTTAAGAATCTCAAGGTCATAAAGTAGGTATCCAATAACATCCTTTATTTTCCTAATGAAGTAGCGTTCTCTTGTGCTAGATTTTAGCTTACTTGCAGGAAACCTTATTAAGGATATATAATGTAGTCTCTACCACATATATATACCTGGAAACTAAGAGATAATTATGCTAAGATTAATCATTGATCAAATCATGTCACACATGATCAATTGTATCTCCCTACGACTCTATTGAGTTTAGGTGTATTAGGAGGATTGAGATAGGAATGGTATTCCTTACTCTATAAGGTATTCTTTGAATTCATCTAATAGGTACAAGCTACCTTGATTAGATCAAATTCATTTCATCTTCCTTCAAACTTTGGTTCTAAACCAAAATTGTGAAATCTTTGAACATATCAAAGGTTTCTAAGGTGAAGAGAAGAAATCTTATATCACAAATAATCATTGAATGATATCACATATCATTAATGTTTACTTTGATATAGATGACCCACATACATCAATATGTATGAGATCTTGAATACCTTGGCATCTAACACCATTCCTAGAGAAGGGTGCATCAAACATTTTCTAGTTTGAATACAATATTCACAAGTATGTAAGATTTGAAATTTCAGATATTCTAAAGCTTCATATCTTACTAGTTCATTGATCTCATCAACAGACATACATCCAAGGTCTGATGCTAGATCATTGTCAAATGATCTTCATCCTCCTATTAATCTTGTTAAGGTTTAAATTCAGTATTAATAATGTTAATGAACCATTCATTAATTTTCTAACCTCTAGATGTCAGATTACTATTTGAAATATATCCATCATAACTCTTTATGACAGGTCTATTCCACAATTCATGTTTTTTCCAACATTTAGAAATAAACAATGAGTGTATTCTAATATCCATGTCATAGAGACATTCTCTAAGACTAAGGGCTCTCCCATTAAAAATATGAAGTCTATTCATCCAATAGAGATTGTTGCAACAATTGCACCAATATCCATATGGATGACTATTAAACCTTAATGTCAAATTTTCTAGTCTTCTAAAACATATGCAACCTATTGCAAGTGTTATTAGAAGAATGAGATACAATTATTAGACTTTTAATCTTATCCAATAAGAAAGTCAATTTCAATGATTAAATGTAGATTATTCTGATGCAGAGTCCTTCTCTAAGGATCTAGATAGACTTGATAGTCATACTATCAAAACATCATCTCATCGTAATATTGTCATTCATCCAAGTCTTTGGATGTCATATGTGTGGAAACCATATAAGTATAGTCAACTCTTTGACTTTCCTTATAACTTGGGTCCGATCCATGCTTCAACTGCGCTCCTTTAATCTCTAAACAACCATTGCTTAAGACAAATGATCTCGTATGTTGAATTCAAAAGAGTTCAATATAAGAGTATTTTGAAATTTATGCATGCTTTATTTAATTCATATAATATGAATATTATGAAGCTTCATGAATGACTAGAGTATAGATAGTAGAATGATTACACTCATCATATCTACATACATCATAACTCTTAAAGACTTTGGTTCAATACATCATCTCTTATAGAGCCGCCATCATAACTCTTAAAGACTTCGGTTCAATACATCATCTCTTACAGAGCCACCATTCTGCATGATGCAGTGAACCATGTCATTCTTGATTAAATATCGAGTGCACATATGTATGCCAGAACATCTCCTTAGATTTTATAAGGATTGTTTGACAATTATGATCATCATTGACATGCCCCTTCCAAAGTACATTCGATGAGAGATGAAGGCTATAGGGACATACAAACACTAGGATCATAGTCTTATTGTCTATTTAAATGTCATTCCTCATTATTATGAGGAAACTTGCACATTGCCACCACATACATTATGTGTCCAACTGCAAGTACAATATCTTTATCATGGACCCGATCCATGATATTTACTGGTTATTATTGAGTATATTATTGAGTGGATTTAATGAAGGATTATCTGAAAAAAGAAATTTGCATAAATAAATATAAATAAATAAATAAATATATATATACACATTTTACTTTGATTTAGGAATTTTTATATCAAAGTTGCCCTGCCTTGTCAACAATGAAAGTTCATACGCTTAATCACTTTCAATGTAAGAGATATACTTACCATTATATCTCAAGAAAGATCTGGGATCTCCTTTCTTATCTTTGTCACATCCGAATAATATGAGAACTTGTAACTTGGATAAAAAGAAGCGGGAACACATTCTGCCTTGCAAGTCCAACTTGCATCTCTAATTAGATCTTTAACACCCGGGCCCACCACCCCTAAGGTGATGTTGACCCGTCGTTAATTGAACCAACCGTTAACATGATTAGAACTCGCTATGCGCAATCCAATATTGCCCCAATAATATGAGGAACCGATATTGGGGTCACTACACATACGGCCTTAGTCTTTCGAGAAGCAAAGAGCCCGATCCATATGCGCTTTATGCAGGAGTTGTCAGTTCGGACATGCATCTCCTACATATAATCCCTAGCGATGGAACCATTCGCCTTGACGGGAGACCATGGATGCCACTTATGTGATCCTCCACCTCATATTCAAATTCTAATTAATCATTATGAATCACATTTATTATGATTAATTCTTCCTAGGGAAATGACAACTCTATTTATAATAGTTGTTTTAGTTTTAATTGGATTCCAATCAATCTAATCATATTAAATTAATATTCCAATTAATATCCAACAAACATCCTTGATTGTTACTTGAAAAAATGGTATTATCTCAAATACATATTATTTTGAATTTTAATAATTAGAAAAATACATCATGATCTCTCAAGCATTATCCATTCCCTACCCACTGTCATGGCCAGTACTGAAGGGAGTGGGACAAACCGCACACGATGCAACTTGCTACACCAACGCTCCCCGACTAGACACCATATTCGCCTCGAGAAAAGATAATGCCAAGTCTATCATCTTGTACTTGAGATGATAATCGATTTTTCAACGGAAGTTATACCATATAATAATAATAATCAAAACCATTCTGATTAACATTATAAGGAGATTTTCTAAACAAATCCCCAAATCTATTCAAGCAACTTGTTTGTTGGAAAGTGTATGATGTAACCAATTTGTAATCTAGATCATATCTAATCAACTATTGGTTAAGGTAATGTCATTTAATGAAATAATTATCATATTTAAATATTTAAAAAATATTTATCAATAATAATTCAAGAAATTTACCATTAGTTTCTATAAAAATTAAATGACAATCACAAGATTCTCGATCAAATATGCAATTTCCAGCAGTGACCCTCACTTACTAAAATTAGCATATCTCATTCATTTTAAACCAAATCATGCAAAATCAGTTTTTAAAGTTTTCTAAATTTGATTTAACATAGAATCAAAGTGATAATTTTGCATTTCTAGGCGTCAAAACAGTAACCAACACTTTAATTACGTCATGATTTGCCATCCCCAAAACAATGGATATATGTTCATTAAATGATCATATCTTGAGTTATCGGATTCCAAATCACGCAAACTCAAATCCTACTATTTACTTAATTAATGGGGAACATTATCTAATTTGAAATTTTGTGTTTAAATGTTTTAAACAAGGCCGAAGTTTATCACAAAATAGGCCTACGAAAATTGAAATGCGACAAATTTTCACAATCCCTAATGAGCCCAAGTCTTCTTAGGTTCATGGATCGTGTCCAAAAACTTAAACCTGGATCTGATACCACTTGAAGGACATGGGGAGATCCTCAAGCGCATCATGGAAGCGTGTGGATCGCATCGAATGCGATCGGGAGCGGTTAGTTGCACTAGTTAATCAATGCAACAAAATTTAAAAAAAATTAATGTGATGAAACCACATGCTCCAAGAACCCTTTCTCAGATCATTTCATCTAAATCAAAATTAGGTATAAGGTTTACCTCTTGAAGCGTGGTTACGATCGAGTCTCTAAACAAAGAGACCTCCTGTCTCAAGTCCGATCCGACGGAGGAGACGCTTGCGAGCGCGTTGATGAGACACGTCCTTCTCGCAATCCTTGTTGATGATCCAAGCGGTGAATCTCCTGATCTTGTCACACGAGATCCGATGTCTTCTTCATGAGCGAGGCGTACTGAAGGAGACAGAGATCCACGAGCAAATACTTCAGCAGCATAACGACGATGCCGCAGCGACTCTCTCTAAGGCTCCATGATGGATGACCACGAGAGAGAGGAAGAGAGTCTTGGCATGTAGAGAGAGAGAGAGGCGGGGGGGGGGGGGGGAGAGCATTAGTTTACGTTGTAAACTTGTTCTTCGAAGAGCAATGGGTGTCTCTTCTTATATAGGATTTTGGGAGTCCATGGATCCCAATCCATGGACAACACACAATCAACTGGTGAGATTGATTTGTGTTTCTTTCAATGGTTAAGATGTTGTTGTAAAAATACAACAACCAATGATTTAATTTAAATTAATTTATATTGATAAATCAATATAATTAATTCCAAATTAAATCACCTTTGACTAGAGATAGGATAATGAGGAGACCAACCTCTTTTCCTAAAAGAGAGGAGACGGGTACTCCTCTCCACATGGAGAGTAGTGATCGTCCACTCCTCTTGTGAGGAATGGGCCTATCTCATCTAATTAACATGAGATCTCATTATCTCATGATATCTCTTGATCTCTTGTTGAAAATATTTTTCACAAAAATAATTCAAAATTATCTTATGAAAAATTTCAATCAAGCCATTGAAATTATGTGAATCTCATTCACAACTCAAAACAAAATGTAATTATATTTTCAATTAATCATTTAATGTGAATCCAATCCACATTAATAATTAATCAACAAATATAAATTACAATATACTCTCTTTACTATATTATAAATCACATTTATAATATACCTGAATAATATGGATAGTGCTATCAACATTATTCATATTCATGATAATTAAATCACATTGAATCATCTTTGATGTCTATTCTCATGTGCCCAAATAATATGAATCATATTCATATTTTTCTTGTATTTGATAATTAAATAAAATTTAATTATCTCTGATAATTCTCCTAATAATATGAATCAAATTCATATAATTCATGACAATTAAATCACATTTAATTTTCCATTTTCTTAATGCTCGGATACATATATAACAATGAAATTATCCATGAACAATGCGCTTTCTCCGCGGATACTTGGAGATAAGGAAAAGGGCGATTGTATTGTTCCACGTATAGTGACTTGGATATTGAGATGACATCTCAAATCCAAATCTTGCGGACCTCCCATAGATGCTTGATTAAATCAAGTTCGCAAATTTATCTTCTTACTACATCTGAATCACAATCAGATCAATGACCAACATTTAGACTAAGATCAGATTACTTCTCTATGAGAGGAGTCACTAAAGTCCAGACCTGTTTCATCACTCCCTCAGAATGGAAGCATCATGGTTATACAATCATTTATGATCACATCACCCTCAAGCATTCCTAATACCTGTACATCCTGCATACTGGAAGACCCAGAATATATCCGAAGTTTTAGATCTCTTTTAGACTGTCTCCTTCAGGATTTTATCATTAATGTTCTCATTCGATCATTGGGAGTCGATATCGATCATATACTTTCAAAAAGCATATATCGTACCTAGGTGTTGATCATATATTTTCCAAAAGCATATATCAAACCTTACAAATTCAATCAAGCTTCCAACGCAAGACGACCACGTGCGGAATTTGATTCTTCCCAATATCTTATGAGTGAGCTCATGTCTTTAGGTATAATAATGAACCCGTATGATACCTTTGAGAGATCGTATTACTCATATGCACTTGCATGCACACCAGCGCATCAGTGTATAGACCTTTTGGTCTTCAATGCACTCGCATGTCCAACAACTTTCTCTTCAATGACCATGCTTAAACCCATCACAATATTGTTAGCTATAGCTACACAAATTGACTTTGACATCTTCAAGATGGAAGTCAAAATTGCATTCCTCTATGAATATCTCTCCGAGTATATTCATATGAAGTATCCCCGGGGCTTCATGGTTGAGGAAAGCAGGGTGTGCAAGCTGAAGAACTCCATCTATGGACTCAAAGAAGCTTCTTGTAGCTGGAACATTAGATTTAATGAAATTATAAATGTTATGATTTCGGATAGAATCTTGATGAACCATGTAAATCTTAATGTGAGTGCCATTGTGTTCATTGTGCTGAATATAGATGATATCCTAATCATTTGGAATGAGATAAGGATAATAATTAGTGTTTTTTAGTCAGGAAACTCCATACCTTGAGATATGATCTCAAGGACACCTCTTAGATCTTAGTTCTGAAGTTGTTCATAGAAGAGAATATTGGGACCATCACATTAGTGTTACACCTCGGACAATTCCATTTTCTGAATAAATCCAAGAAAGGATTCTTCTCCTTAAGATATGGCACTGACATACCTAAAGGGATAGCAGCTCAACGAGTTGAGGATTTGAATACCAAATCTACATGCCATAGTGCATCAAATTTGGGAAGCTCAGTGTATGCTAGATGTGTACAAAAGTCTGATGTCTGCCATGCAGTGGGAGTAGTAAACTGTTACTAATCTTACTATGGAAATAAAACACCTAATTTCTTTAATAACAATATCTTCAAAAAAATCAAGACTTTAGAGATAGTGATATCAAAGTCTTATCTTCAAGAACTTAAGACTTTATAGTCAGTGACCTAAATGGTCTTAACTACGGATACCTTAGGAGATAGAGATCTCCAAGAATAAGGGTATTCTGATAAGGATAATGGAAAATACATACTGGTTATAATCATTATTGAGCTGTAGTGTCAAGGACACTATAACCGACAATATTGAGTATTGGTTGCATAAGATGCAACATTCACATTGGATGCGAGCACTATTACTAGGAGATATGCAAGTGCCATAAAAGGACTTAGCATAGTCTCTTAAGGACAGAGTGGCTGATCAGCTTACCTAGATATTTTTCTAAGTAGCTTATGATTGTCACATGAGTGAGGTTTTAAAGATTAGCCCATTAATGGCTCTTTGGGCTAGTGGGAGATTGTTGGACATGCGAGACCATGATGAGCCATTATGCAATAAATGTTATTGCGAATATCATTCCCTGATCTGAAATGAAGAATAAATAATTTACATAATAGGTCCCTTAATACAATTAAGGTTATGCACCATGGTCATCTTGATGATCATACAACTGCTGATTCAATTGTTGAATCATATAGGATGGTGCTTAGATGAATATCTAAAGAGTTAGATTGAGGACTCATCAAGCATCGTCAAATGATTGTTAAGAGATGATCTTCATCCCGAGAAGGAAATGGAAATCCTTTCTCAAAAGGCTAATATCTAACCGACCTCTTGATGCATGTACTCTGCATAGGAATAGAGATTCGAAGGTGTTGGATAAGTTAGGTCAAAGAGTTGACTTAACGAGATCGAGATAACCAAAGACCTATGTCGTATCCTGTCATGATATAGGCACGCATCCTTTGATCGGAGATAGATGTGTTACTATATATCTGAGTCAGTACATTTGGCAGACCAATAGGTTGATGACCTAATCAAGGTCTATACACCACCGTGCTGGTGTGCATACAAGGGCATATGAGTAATACCATCTCTTAAAGGGATCATACATGTTCATTTACAAAACCAGACGACATGAGCTCACTCATGAGATATTGGGAAGAATCAAATTCCGTGCATGGTCGTCTCGCTTTGGAAGCTTGACTGAATTTGTAGGTTTGGTGTATGCTTTTGGAAAGTATATGATCAACACCTGGGTATGGTATATGCTTTTGAAAAGTATATGATCTATACTAACTCCCAATAGTCAAATGAGAAACATAATGATAAAAACCCTGAAGGTGACAATCTAAAAGAGATCTAAAACTTCAGGTTTATTCTATGGGTCTTCTAGTATGCATGATGTACATGCATTAGGAATACCTGAGTGTGATGTGATCATAAATGATTGTATAACCATGACACTTCCATTCCAAGGGAGTGATGAAACAAGTTTGGATTTTAGTGACTCCTCTCATAGAGAAATGATCTGATCTTAGTTGAAATGTTGGACGTTGATCTGAATGTGATTCATATACAATTAGAAGATTAGATATACAACTTTGATTTAATCAAACATCTATTGGAGGTCCCTGAGATCTGGATTTGAGATTTGATCTCAATATCCAAGTCACTATACGTGGACAATACAATCACCCTGTCCTTATTTCCATGTATCTACGGAGAAAGCACATTATTCTTAAGAGTTCGAGAATAATTCCATTGTTGAATTATATCTAAGCATTGAGAAATGGATAATTAAATGTGATTTACTTATCATGAATAATGTGAATTTGATTCATATTATTTAAATGCATGATAATAATGATCCAATATAATTAAATGTGATTTAATTATTATGGATATAAATAATGTGGATAAAGCTATCCAATTATTCATATATATTATAAATGTGATTTTTAATTTATTAGTGAGAGAGACTATTGTAATTTATATTTGTTGATTAATTGTTACTGTGAATTGGATTCATATTAGATAATTAATTGAAAATATAATTAAGATTTTGTTTTGGGGTGTGGATGTGATTCACATATTTCTAATGGCATGATTGCAATATTCACAAGATAATTATGAATTATTTTTGTGGGATAATCTTGGATATTTCATGAGATAATGTAATCTCATGAATTGGAAGGAGATTACCCCTCTGAAGTCAAAGGAGGTGGATGACCACTAAGTCTTAAAGGGATTAGGTGGTCGTCCCCCCCTTTTTAGGTATGAGGGCAATCTCCTCCTCACAATATCCATGATTAATTGATTTAATTTGGAATTAATTTATATTGATTTGTCAATATATATTAGTCTAAATTAAATTAGTTGGCATTGTCTTTTTACAAGAAAATCATGCCCATTGAAAGAAACACAAATCAATCTCATCTACTGATTTTGTGTTGTACATGGATTGAGATCCATGGACTCCCAAAACCCTATATAAGAAGAGGCAACCCCTTTCTCTTCAAGTTACAATTTCAATCTCTCTCTCTCTCCCTCTATCATTCTCATGCCAACTTATTTATCTCTCCTTGAGTGTCTGTCCACTCCATCCCTAGAGAGAAGGTCACCGTCGTCGTCGCATCGCCCTTGTGCTGCCGCTTCGACAACTCTTGGATCTTTGTCTTCTATGGTGCACCTCGCTCGTGAAGAAGACGTCTGATCTCGTGAGATGGGATCAAAAGATCCATTGCTTGTATCAATGACTTGGATTGCGAGAAGCACATGACTCATCTCCGTGCTCACGAGTGTCTCCTCCAATGGATCAGTCTTGAGACAAGAAGTCTCTTCTTTAGAGACTCGATCACAGCCATTGTTGAAGAGGTAAACCTATACTTGTTTGTGGTTTAGATGAAATGATCCAAGATGTGCTCTTAGATCATGTGGTTTCATCGTTGAAAATTTTTAAATTCCATTGCCTCGAGCGACTAGTGCGACCAGTCGCTCCCGATCGCATACGATACGGTCCGCACACTTCTGTGATGTGCTTAAGTATTTTCCCATTTCCTTCATACAAAAACTCTTGAATATGACATCCATGATCTCTCTTCAAGGTGAAGGGTTCCGTCGCCATGGATTGTATGCTGGAGACGCCTGTCCGTAGTGACAACTCCTACATACAAGCGCACATTGATCGGGTTTTTTGCTACTCGAAAGAGTATGGCCATATGCATAGTGACCCAATATTGGTTCCTCATATTATTGAGGCGATATTGGATTGCGCATAACGAGTTCTATTCTGTTGACGGTTTGTTCAATTAACAACGGGTCAACATCACCTTAGGAGTGGTGGGCTCCAGTGCCAAAGATCGAATTGGGAAATACAAGTTGGACTTGCAAAGTGGAATGAGTTCCCACTTCTTTATACATGTGTTGTAGTTTCTCATATTATTGTGATATAACAAAGGTAAAAAGGAGATCTCAGATCTTGCTAGAGATATAGAGATAAATATGTATCTTGCTTTGAAAGTGAATAAGGGAATGAACTTTCAAAGTTTAAAAGGCAAGACAACTTTGATATAAAATCCTTAATTGGATCCATGATCTAGATGTAGTACTTGCTATTGGGCACATAATGTATGTGTTTCAATGTGCAAGTTTCCTCATCATAATGAGGAATGACAATTAAATAGACAATAAGACAACAACCTATGGTTTGTGTGTCTATAAAGACTTGATCTCTCATCGAGTGTGCTTTGGAAGTAACATGCCGATGATGATTGCAATTTTCAAAATCCTTATAAAACTATAGAAGATATTTTGGCAATAGATTCAAGCCATACTAGCCTGCTTTTCTTACCCTAATTGAAGTCTTAACCTTCATGCCCACCTTGTTGTAGGGGATTCCTTAGTCAAGCCTACCAACTCCTGTCCTAATACAAATGCACCACATCGAGTATGAAATTCAAGTATAATCCCGCCTCCTCTGCCTTGATTTCTGTTCCTTCTTCAGAGCACAACTTCCATCTTCTTATCCGAGGCCATATGGTCAAGCGCCAATTCAAGCAAGATGCTATATAATAGGAATTGAAGACCCGAAGAGAAGTTATGAACATCCTTAAACTCTCTCCACTAACTACTATGCTTTCAAATTCCTCTCTCCTTAGGGCTAGCCTGTTTGATTCCAGAGAGTGGTATTCTCTCTCTTTTATTCTTGATGTCGGATGTCTTATCCCTGTGATTCTTGAATTCTTTATCCCATTTATCCTTCCTGATTTCAAAAGTACACACCTCAGACCAATCTTTTCCTCAACTTTTGAGAAGTAGGGGTCTAAGTGTGTGTGTGTGTGGCTATACGTGCTCTCAAAATTTAATCTTGAATGACATAATTCATTACATTATGAAGAATGGTAGATCCATAGGAGATGATGTACTAAAAATGTTTGGGTACTGATAAACCAAAACTTCGGCCCATTAATAGTGTAGAATTAATATTCAATGATCATTGCAGTCGGGCTGAACTAGGTCTATCAAAGAACCATCTAATTGCTAAGTCAAGTAGAATCAGATGGTCGTATTTTTATTTTACTTGGTAAGTAATCAAGGTCAAACTCAGGGACACGAGCCTCTCTCGTATTATCTAGATTCTTATCAATTTCCTTAAGTGTTGAATTGGAGAACCATAGGCCAAATAATGCAAGAAGACAAAGACAATTATGCATTAAACAAATATGAAACATGCATTTCTTTGTTAATTTTTAATCATGTAATTATACGTGATGAAACGCAATGAGAACATGCCCTAGATAAGAATAATGAGCAAAAAGAAATGAATCAATTTCTGATTTAATTTCAAGTGACAAACTTGATGGTTAATTTAAACAAGGCATAAGTTAAAGCACTAAGAGACACATGGCGACTAAAATAATACATCAAAATTACTGTGTTCTATATAGAAAATGAACATGCCATTAAAAAGATCATCAAGCGAGCTTCGAAATGAAACTTAAATCAACTCAATCGGAGTTATGAAGCTCAAGATATGTATAAAAGAAGACAAGGGCATAACTGAAAGAAAACATGAAATATAATTACAAACAGGTCCCTGGGAGGGACTAATGTAAATAGGAGAAAGTTCAGGACCTTCCCTGTAAAATACCCACATGCAGAGGCAATTATGAAAATCCACGAGGGTATAACTACAAAATTCCCCAGGTGCGCGTATGCTGCACGTGATATCAGGACCTGTCTACAAAATGGAGAAGTCGGGTGGACCTCCTTGCAATTTACCCAGATGGCACGTGCTGTACACGTGCTCTCTCTAGGCTCGGGACGGCTCGGAGGCTCGGATAAGGCTCGGGCTGCTTCGGCTAGGCTCGGATGGTAGGATCAGGTTTGATGCAGGCACGGAATTGCTCGAAGTGCTGAGAAGGTTCGGAGCAGGTTCAGGGAACCCAAGCTTGCCGGTCTGGTGCTGAGGCTCTAGGCAGCCCTGGCTTTGACGCGTGGCCGATCGTTGGCCATCTGATCACGGAGATCGGGTGGCTCCTGTCTGCTCCAGGAGTCGTTGGCGTGTCCTCATCTGGATCGTTTGATGAACGCTAAGATACATTCATCCAACGGTCGTTGTACTTTCTCCTACACCGAAGGCTGGTGGTAAAATCGGATCTCCGACGGAGGGGCCCCATCTCCGCCGCTTGCTTCTGACGTTGATGAAGCTTGCCGGCTTGTCTTGAATGGTCGGCGGTGGAGCTCAGGGCTTAGTCGAGCTGCGGCTATAGGTAGCGTAGGCCCTCATCGTTCCATTTATGGAGACAGCGCTCACCAAGCCCATTCCAATGAGGATTCTGATCATTGAGGGTCTAAGTACTTGCATGATTAGAGACAAAGCCAAAACAAAGGGGAATGCGTGTGTGAATGGGATGTAAGCTCTTTGAGCGAAGAAGGTGGGAGCTCAGAGCTCCTCCACTGTCCACGGCGGAGGAGGTGGATCGGAGGTGATATGCAGTTGCGTAGATAGGGAGAGAGATTGGGAGTGAGCGCGAAGATGGGGGACGTAAGACGAAGCTCGGAAGGTGAACTATGGAGGTCGAGGACAAGTAAAATAACCTAATTAATTAAGAAAACTGGGAAAGAAATATAGAGGACGTCAGAGAAGTACTTACCTGGTCGGAGATGAAGGTGGTGGTCTGTGCTTGAGCTCTGAGGGGAGCTCGGGTCATCGCTGGACTCCAGCGACCCCTCAAAGCAACTAGGCGAGGCTGGGCCGTTGCAAACCGGGCGGTGATTACCAGGGGTCAACACCGGAAGTGAACGCCATTTTGGCACCTCGATCGTCCCTCCCCCTATCACGGGGAGGAGGAGAGGGGCTAGGCGATGCCCCGCATAAAGGTGGATGCGGGTTAATGGAGAAGGAGGCGGAGTATTTGAAGGAGTGGGTCAGCGGTTAGTGGGGTGGAAGTCGTGTCTTGAGTGGGTGATACGGAGTGACTGAGAGGATGTTGTTGGTTGAAGCATCACTCGCGAGGATAAGGGACGATGGGGGAGAGTCGTGGGATGGTTAGCGAGAGATAAGGGCGTCGGAAATGATGGAGGAAATGCGAAGGGCGAAGGGGATTCATGAGATGAAGAATGTGGGATAGAGGGGGTACTGGAGGTTGACGACGATGACTCAACCGTTGGATTTTGCAATCCAACGGTCGAGAAGAAGGCGCCATTGAGCGGTTGTGATTTGATCGAGGGAGACATGATCGAAGGGCCAGGGTGTTACCACGTGGTGTACTGGAGGCTAAGGCGGCAACGGGCGGTGGAGATGAACTCAAGGTTTCAATTGAGTGGCTGAGAGAACGAAGTGTTTAAGCGATTATGATGGAGTATATCAGATGGATGAGATGTTGCCACGTGGAGCGAGCAGGATGAGGCGTTGATGGAAGGTTGTGATGAGATCTGGTGATTGATCGGACGGTGGGGAAACGTAGAGGGCATAGACGGCGGTGATCAAGGCTCCTAGACATGCATCTAAGGTGGTAGGCGCAAGCGGCGTGGCATGATGAGAGGCGGCCACGTGTCTCAACCAGAATGAGCCACGTGGCCCAATCAGGTTATTCAGAAGAGATGATGAGATATGAAGGATCAAATGGCCAAATTTGAGAAAACTCAAAACATGAAAGTTGTAGATCTTAATGAGATCTACAAGTTTCATGTTGAGCAAAAATGGAGATGAGGTCATTTGAAGACAAAAAATATTTTATAGGGTATTTTTAAAGATAAAAACACCACGGATTTTAATTTTGACATTTTTTGTGAATTTTAATTCATCGAAGACTCTGACAGTTACATGACTTTTTTTGGTTTTTTGACACAAATTTAAGCAAGGGGGTTAAAAATGAAGAATTAAGACGATGAAATCGAGTTTCATCACCCCCTATACTTAAACTATGCTCGTCTCCGAGCATCAAAGAGAATGAATAAACTGGATTAACCCCCTTGTGCATGTGAGTACAGGATCCAATCTGTTCAAGTCCACTCAACTTTAGAGGTCCAAAATTTTAGAACTCAACCCAACCTTAATCAAGAGGCACCCAATTCCTCTAATTTTCTAGACTCTCTCTGATATACATATAGACTAAGGATATGATATTTAGTGTTGACTGCGTTCACGAGAGTAGAGTCAAATCTTCACCCAAGGTCTTGGTATGAAAATCTCTCCTAAGGACCAAATCCTCAACACTAGGGAATAAAACAAATCTTACGTTCAGTCCACCGTCTCTTTAGTTGTCAGACCGTAAAATGTAGATGGAAGGCCAGTAATGGAGGGCATGGGGTTGTGTCATTTCTTCTCTCCCTCTCATTGGAACAAGGATCCTCTCTTAGTGCCTTATTACGCAACACATTTTTTTTAGTGTTGATCATTGCGTCCGTCAAGAGAAGTTGGAGCCGTCTGCACTTGTTTTCCTGGGAATACACCGGGGTGTGTCTTTTTTGAGTACCTATCATACCTTCTACACCCAGACTTGTAGCATTTACAATGCAGAGCCCTTTTTTGGTGCAAGCCCGACTCCTGGTCCTAATAGCAGTGGTCCAAGTGGACACTTTGAAAAGTTTGGGAGCGCTCACCTTTGGTGGAAGCTCTTTGATATGTAACTTTGTGAAATGAGAGCTTTTCTTTGACATTTCATTTATTTTTAGTATTTTGGCTAGCTCCACTGCTTTTACCAAGAGTTGGCGCACACTGATCAACATTTTTATTTATTTCACACCCTGGCACTTAGGTCAATGTCAAGAGATTAGTATAAGAACCAAGTTCTCATACTGGCTAAAATTGCTGACACTCAGGTTTCATGAAGCCTTCAAAGATTTTATCCCCTCCTCGAGCATCCTTAGATCAAGTCCAGACTCGAATCCCTCATCCCAGTCCCTAAAGTGAACAATCAACTCATCTCATCGAAACCACAATCGTGCATGTGATGTGTTGATCATATTCTTATGGTCTGAGACTAAGCATGAAATATAACATGCAAATCTAGAAATCTAGGGGAATGTGGATGATCAAGTCTAAGACCCTGATGGATAAGGCTGGTTAACCTAAAATCTCAAGTCCTCACAACCTGAGTTTCCTTGAACATTTCAGATCCTGGGTGAAAGTGTGATTGTAGAGGATTAATCCAACTCCTTCATTCAAAAACAAAACACACACAGTTTTTTAAGCTTCAAGAGATATTAGGACTACCTAAACTCAATTAAGTAGATGCATCTGCATTCAGCCAGTATGGATGTAAGTACAAGCCGGAGCCCGTTACTTGAGGACGGGGCCTTACGCGATGTCCTCTAAACCATCCACTTTGCTAAGGGTGAACCCTCACTGAACGTGGCTACTTAATTGGGCTTAGTAGTCACTAATGACTCCTAAAGGCATTTTTGGATTTTCTCATTTTTATGGAATTTTAATTAAAGGTTAGAACATAGGTTTGACTCAATTTTCCTTGAAAAGAGAAAGAAACTTTCAAAACCATGTCACAAAAATAAAAATTTTCAAAACATTTTCAAAAGATTTTTCAAAATAAGGGAAACTCATTTTTCAAATCATTTTCGAAAATATTTTTATAAAAATAGTGTAACATAATATAGAAAGCCGTGAAAACCACTGAGTCCACTTAGTTCAAAGAATTTTACTTTAGCCAAAAGTTTTAAATTTTTCAAAATTTTCAGATTATAGCTAAAGTAATTATACTGTATATACGTTATACCCCCCTATACTTAAACTTTTCTATGTCCTCATAGCATTAGATGATACAAGTCCACAGGTCCATTTAAATATAGAGAAATATACGGGAACTAAGAGGGGCCCCCCCTATACTTAGGTTAGAATTAACCTAAGTATAAAGGCAAGGAAAGATGAGTGGAGAAAATCACAGGGACTCGGGTCCCCCCTATACTTAGGCTGAGATTAGTCTAAGTATAAAGATGGAGATTTGATGCTGGGAGAGACCCAAGGTGAACGAAGAAGAAGGATGGATGTACAAATGAGTGGATGAATCTGTGGACATAAATGGAGTATCTAAGGCTCAAGGGAGGGTGTCGGAGCAAACATCGCTCAATCAAGCATGCAAAACCCTTTAATTTCACCAACTCACACATGAAACCAACCGAGGTTGGTTTATTATCTTGTCTATTTCATTGGTGATTAAAACATTCTATTTATACGCAGCAACAAAAATGTTAAGTGGAATCGACTGCGCACGAGGGTGTTGCTCTCCCAAAACATTTTTTTCTCCATTTTAGGTTGACTTGTAATTTAACAGTCCCAGTTATTTAAGGTTGTCACTGAATTAAAGTGAGCACATAAATCAAGCAATCATCGTCTACCGTTCATTCCCATTTTCCATTAACCTAGGTGATCAAGCTAGGAGGGGAAATCGAGAAAAACCATGTATTCGATAAAAACTATAATCTAAGCTAAGCGATAAAACATGCAGTGACTTAGCAAAAATACGTGAAAATTGGGGTTGTTTTAAAAACTAAAAATCATGTATGCAAGTCGAACAGAAAGCCGCACCTAATCATGCTTCTATTAGCGGGGAAGAATGTCTATTAAATTTGTCTAAGTGAAGCGAGATTATGTGCGTCTATATTTTAGTGTGTCCTACCTACGAGCAAGCACGTAAAAATTGGAAAATAAAATTCGCTCAAAGAGCCGCATGCCTGGTCCTAGGTCGACACTTAAGTGGGGACGATCCCCACACAACCACATTCGTTCGATTACAATCGCGAGTCCTCGATCGAAGACCACTATAAAAGACGATTATTACATGATAAAATGATTATGCAACATGACATTTTTTTATTTCTTTTCAACTTTCACCAAGCATGTTTTTGCGGCTCCTCGCAGCGGGAAGCACCTGCTCCTCACCTCCTTGAATCATCAAAGGCCCTATCACAAAAGCAACGGTTAGAAATCAATCGAGAAGAAAATTTTAAATGCAAGACAAATGGATAACTTGACCTATAAAAAAGAAACACTTAATAAAAAATAAAAATCCAAATAGATAAGAAATGAACCGTGTCCTCGGTAACAACACCATTTGATAAACCGAAAATTCGACCCTTTAATAGTTTAGAATTAATATTCAAGGATCATTGCAGTCGGTCTGAACAAGGTCTATCAAAGAACCATCTAATTGCTAAATCAAGTAGAATTAGATGGTCGTATTTTTATTTTACTTGGTAAGTAACCAAGGTCGAACTTATGGACACGAGCCTCTCTCGCATTATCTAGACTCATATCAATTTCCTTAAGTGTTGAGTTAGAGAACCATAGTCCAAATAATGCAAGAAGACAAAGATAATTATGCATTAAACAAATATGAAGCATGCATTTTTTTGTTAATTTTTAATCATGCAATTATAATCGATGAAATGCAATGAAAACATGCCCTAAATAAAAAAAATGAGCAAAAAGAAATGAATCAATTTCTGGTTTAATTTCAAGTGACAAACTTGATGGCTAATTTAAACAAGGCATAAGTTAAAGCACTAAGAGATACATGGCGACTAAAATAATACATCAAAATTACTGTGTCTAAAATAAAAAATGAACATGCCATTAAAAAGATCATCAAGCAAGCTTCGAAATGAAACTAAAATCAACTCAATCGGAGTTACGAAGCTCAAGATATGCATAAAAGAAGACAAGGGCATAACTGAAAGAAAACATGAAATATAATTACAAACAGGTCCCTAGGAGGGACTAAAATGCAAATAGGAGAAAGTTCGGGACCTTCCCTGTAAAATACCCACATGTACAGGGGCATTTTTGTAATTATGAAAATCTACGAGGGTATAACTGCAAAACTCCCCAGGTACGCGTATGTTGCTCGTGATATCAGATCCTGTCTGCAAAATAGAGAAGTCGGCTGGACCTCCTTGCAATTTACCCAGATGGCACGTGCTGTGCACGTGCTCTCTCTAGGCTCAAGACGGCTCGGAGGCTCGGAGAAGGCTCGGGCTGCTTCGGTAGGCTCGGATGGTTGGCTCAGGTTCGATGCAGGCACGGAATCGCTCGAAGCGCTGAGAAGGTTCGGAGCAGGTTCGGGGCACTCGAGCTTGCTGGTCTGGTGCTGAGGCTCTGGGCAGCCCTGGCTTTGACGCGTGGTCGATCATAGGCCATTCGATCACGGGGATCGGGTGGATCCTGTCTGCTCCTAGAGTCGTTGGCGTGTCCTCATATGGCACGTTGGATGAATGGTAAGTTACATTCATCCAACGGTCGCTGTACTTTCTCCTACGCCGAAGGCTGGTGGCGAAATCGGATCTCAGGCGAAGGGGCCCCATCTCTGCCGCTTACTTCTGACATCGATGAAGCTTGTTGGCTTGTCTTGAATGGTCGGCGACGGATCTCAGGGCTTGGTCGAGCTACGACTATAGGTAGCGAAGGCCCTCGTCGCTCCAGTTACGGAGATGACGCTTGCCAAGCCCATTCCGGCGTGAATTCCGATCATTGAGGGGCTAAGTACCCGCATGGTTAGAGACAAAGACGAAACAAAGGGGAATGTGTGTGTGAATGGGATGGAATCTCTTTGAGTGAAGAAGGTGGGAGCTCTTTGAGTGAGGAGGTGGATTGGAGGTGATATGGGGTTGCGTAGGTAGGTAGAGAGATAGGGAGTGAGCGTGAAGATGGGGGACGTAAGACGAAGCTCGGAAGGTGAACTATGGAGGTCGAGGACAAGTGAAATAACCTAATTAATTAAGCAAACAGGGAAAGAAATATAGAGGAAGTCGGAGAAGTACTTACCTAGTCGGAGATGAAGGTGGTGGTCTGTGCTTGAGCTCTGAGGAGAGCTCGGGTCATTGCTGGACTCCGGCGACCCCTCGGAGTAGCTAGGCGAGGTTGGGTCGTCGCAAACCTGGCGGTGATTACCAGGGGTCAACACCGGAGGCAAACACCATTTTGGCGCCTCGATCATCCCTCCCCCTCTCACGGGGAGGAGGAGAGGGGCTAGGCGATGCCCCGTATAAAGGTGGACGCCGGTTAATGGAGGAGGAGGCAGAGTATTTGAAGGAGTGGGTCGGCGGTTAGTGGGGTGGAAGTCGTGTCGTGAGTGGGTGATACGGAGTGACTGAGAGGATGTCGTTGATTGAAGAATCACTCGCAAGGATGAGGGACGATGGGGGACAGTCGTGGGATGGTTAGCGAGAGAAGAGGGTGTCGGAATTGATGGAGGAAATGGGAAGGGCGAAGGGGGTTCGCAAGATAAAGAATGTAGTATAGAGGAGGTACTGGAGGTTGACGACGATGACTCAACCGTTGGATTTTGCAATCTAATGGTCGAGAAGAAGGCGCCATAGAGCGGATGCGATATGATCGAGGGCGACATGATCGAAGGGCCAGGGTGTTACCACGTGGTGTACTGGAGGCTAAGGCGGCAACAGGCGGTGGAGATGAACTCAGGGGTTCGATCGAATGGCTGAGAGAACGAAGTGTTTGAGCGGTTATGATGGAGTAGATCGGATGGATGAGATGTTGCCACGTGGAGCGAGCAGGATGAAGCACTGATGGAAGGCTGTGATGAGATCTGGTGATTGATCGGACGGTGGGGAAACATAGTGGGCATAGACGGCAGTGATCAAGGCCCCTAGACCTGCATCTAACGATGGTGGACACAAGCGGCGTGGTGCGATGAGAGGCGGCCACGTGGCTCAACCAGAATGAGCCACGTGGCCCAATTAGGTTATTCAGAATAAGATGATGAGATATGAAGGATCAAATGGCTGATATTGAGAAAACTCAAAACATGAAAATTGTAGATCTTGATGAGATCTACATGTTTCATGTTGACCAAAAATGGATATGAGGTCATTTGAAGACAAAAAATATTTTAGAGGATATTTTTAAGGATAAAAACACCACGGATTTTAATTTTGACATTTTTTTTGTGATTTTTAATTTATCCAAGACTCTGATAATTACAGGACTTTATCCGGTTTTTATTGACACAAATTTAAGCGTGGGGGTTAAAAATGAAGAATTAAGACGATGAAGTCGAGTTTCATCAGGTACCTACCTGAACCAACGACTTTAAGGGTTAATATGCATGTAGATATGATGAGTGTCATCATTCCACTATCTATACGCAAGTCTTTCATGAAGCTTTATAATATTCATATTGTATGAATAGGATGAAGCATGTTTAAATGTTGAAATACTTTTATATTGAAGTCCCTTGAGGACATGTTTAACTTAAGAGATCCTTTGTCTTAAGTAATGGTTGTTTATAGATCAAGGAAGCACAGTGGAAGCATGGGTCGGACCCAAGTAAGAAGGAAATTCAAAGGGTTGACTGTACTTATATGACTTCCATACATATGACATCCAAAGAGTTAGATGAATGGCAATACTACAATAAGTTGATATACTGATAGTATGACTACCAGGACTATCTAGAATCCATAGAGAAGGAAACAAATAATACATCGACATACTCTACATCTACATATCATCATTGACATCGATATACGTATTAGATACTCATTTTTCTAATAAAACTTTCAATTGGTTGCATATATTTTAGAAGACTGGAAACTTTGATCTTAAACTTTAATAGTCATCCACATGAGAGTTGATGCAATTTTTACAACAATCTCCATTGGATAGATAGACTACATATTTTCAGTGGGGGAGCCCTTAGTCTTAGAGAATGTCTCTATCGCCTAGATATTAGAATGCATTCTTTGTTTATTTCTAAATTTGTTGGAAATAAACATACACCCTGGAATAGACCTATCATAAAGAATTATGATCGATATATTTCAGATAGTAATCTAACATCTAGATGACTCTACTAAATTAGAATATTAATGAATAGTTCATTAACATTTCTAATACTGGAAATTAAACCTTAAAGGATCAAAAAGAGGATAAATATCATTTGACAATGATCGGACATTTGTCTATTGATAAGACCAATAGACTAGTAAGAAATTGAACTTCAGATTGGTTGAAAGTTCAAGGATTACATACTTGTGAATAGTATATTCAAAGTAAAAATGTCTAATGCACCCTTATCTGGGAATGGTGTAAGATGCATAGGTATTCAAGATCGCATACAAATTGATGTATGTGGATTGTCTATACTATAATGAACATTATTGATATGTGATATCTATTGATGATTATTTGTGGTACGAGATTTCTTCCTTTCACATTAGAAACCTCTGAGATGTTCAAAGATTTCACAATTTTAGTTGAGAACCAAAGTTAGAAGGAAGATGAAATGAGGTTTCTCTAACCAAGGTAGCCATTACCTATCAGATAAATTCAAAAGAATACCTTATAGAGAAAGAAATGCTATTTCTGTCTCACTCCTCTTAATTTATCTCAACTCAATGAAGTTGTAGGAGGATACGATTGAATCATGTGTAACATGATTTGATCAATGATGAATCTAAGCATAATTACCTATTGGTCTCCTGGTATATGTAGTAGAGACTGCAATGTATAAGATTCCATTCAAATATAAACCAAAAAAACCCTCATATGCTATTGTTTGGAACCAAGACCAGTGTTGGACACTTGAGGATTTCGGGTTGCTTGATCCATGACCATAACATTGACGCAAGTAAGCTGGAATCTAGGAACTGAGAGTGACACTTCATTAGGAATATAAAAGATGGGAATTGATACCTACCTTATGACCTTGAGATTCTTAAAAATTTATCTCTAAGGATATGATTTCTCAGAGGATGACTTTGTTGAGAATCAAGATAATAATGAAGTAAAAGGACTCATGGATCCTAAGAAGATAATGAGGCTCCTAAAATTGGAAACTAAAAGGATAATTGAATATGAAACACTCATACCTCTTCAAATTAGTTTGAGGGTGGTAAGACCACCTATAGGGTATGAATTCCATGTGTTAGAGAAATCTGATAATAAACTTCATATGATGAAACTTTTGAAGATCATGACATGGCAGGATAGATGTTAGCAATAGTATAAAGTAGACTTCATACACAATTGTTGTGCATGGAACCTTTATGATCCACCTATAGGGGTAAGACCCATTAGGTGCAAATGGATCTTCAAGAGAAAGAGGAAACCTGATGAGAAAGTAGAAACCTTCAAAGCACGGCCCATTGTCTAGAGCTACACACTGAGAGAAGACATCGCTTGCAATGAGACTTGCTCTCTAGTGTCCATGCTTAAAACCATCCTAACATTGCTAACTAAAGCTACACAACTTGGCTATGACATCTACAAGATGGAAGTCAATATTGCATTCCTCCATGTATACCTTAATGAAGATATTCATATGAAGTAGCCCTAGGGATTCATAGTTGAAGAAGGCAAGGTGTGTAAGCTGAACAACTCCATCTATGGACTCAGATAAGCTTCTTATAGTGGGAACATCAAATTTGTTGAAGTTATTATAAAGGTTGTAATTTCATATAGAATCATGATGAATCATGTGAAGCTTAGTGGGAGTTATGATGTGTTCATCATGGTAAATGTAGATAGAAATCCTAATCACTTGAAATGATATAAGGGTGATAATAAATAAGTATTTTATAATCTGGTTGTTCCATATGAGATGAAAGATCTCAATGATACCTCTTAGATCTTAATTCTGAAGTTGTTCGGAAGAAAAAAGAAGAGGGCATTGGGACCATCACATTAGTGGTACATCTTGGACATATTTCATCTTGGAAAAACCCAAGGAAGGATTCATTTCCTTAAGATATGGTACTGACCTATCTGAGGGGATAACATCTCAAAGTGTTTGATGATGCGTATGCTAAAATTGCTTGTCCATGTGCATCAGTTACGGGAAGCATGGTGTATGCTGGAAGTTTAAAAATTCAGATGTTTGCCATGTAGTGGGAGTAGTAAACTGTTACTAATCATACTATGGAGATAAAATACTTAATTGTAGTAATAACAAAGCCTTCAAAGATAACTGGACTTTTGAGATAGTGATATAAACTTTTTATCTATAAAAACTTAAGACTTCATAGATAGTGATCTAAAAGGTCTTACCTACAGATGCCTTATGAGACCCGAGATTGTGTATTAGTCTAAGTTGATAGAGATCTCCATGCATAAGGGTGTTCTAATAAGGATAAACAAAAACTTCTTATTGATAATAATAATTATAATGATTAATGAGTTGTAGTGTCAAAGAAACTATACTTGCTTTAACATGATTGAGTATTGGTTGCATAATATGCAACAATTGCATTGTATGCGAGTAGTGTTACTAGGAGTTATGCAAGTACAACGAAAGGAATTGGCATAGTCTTTCGGTAACAGAGTGTCTGGCCAGCATACTAAGCTATTTTTCTAAATAGCTTATTATTAACACATGAGTGTGGGTTTAAAGATTAGCCTATTAATGGCTCTTTGGGATAGTGGGAGATTGTTGGACATGCGAGCCCACGACGAGCCATTATGCAATAAATTTTATTGCAAATCATTCCTTAATAAAAAATAAAGAATAATCAATTTTCTTAATAGGTCCCTTCGTACAATTAGGGTTATGTACTTGATGAATCTCCATTTCGTCATCTTTGTTCTTTCATTTTGGTCTTAAATCCCTAGCTAAATGCATGTATATGACATTAATTTGTACAAAATAACACTCAATAATTGACATGAAAATACAATATAAACTTGTATTTAATTCAAAAATAAAAGAATAAGGAAAGTAAAGAAAAAGAATGAAGTGTGCAAGACACTGAATGACCCTAGACCCCGAGACCCAGTCATCATGATGACTTGGTCGACAAGGAAAAAAGTAGGGGGAGATAGGATAGACCAACAATACAGAACACCCTTAAAACCCCTTATTTTATTCATCAATAATAGGATTTTGTGATCTATTTTATTCTTTATTATTTATACCTCAAATCAATAAACCCCCAGCATTAAAGTAGCACAAAAAAATACAAAGAAAAATACAAAATTAATTTCACTAAAAAATAATACACAGTGTACCCAAGACACACAAAAGAAAAGTCGCAAACAAAATTTCGAAGGCATGTGTCTCCTCCATACAAATTCAAAATTGACCAAAATCACCTTTATTATTCACGGAATTTAATTATCTATTAATGAAGGTGGTTTCATTTAGTTTGGAGTTGAGAGGTAAAATTGGGCTTTTGGGTCCCTATTGTACTGTATACCTATATATAATATTCAAAACATGTATTATTTGTGTTTTTAACTTCCTTATATTTTTATATACTTATAAATATTATTTGAAACACAATTATATAATAAACATAGAATAAAACCATTAAAAATCCATTAAAAGAAACAAAGTAATAAAATATTTAAGGAAAATATACTTATAAAATACATGCACATATTTATATAAGTAAATAAATAAAGTAAAAAACAATAAACATATGGAAATATGTAATTAAATAAGTTATAAATATATAAAATAAGTAAATACAATGATAAAATACAAAAATACAGATAAAAAGAAAATATACCAAATACAAGTGCATATACCTATGTTTATACATGTAGATATGAGCACCTAATAAATATTTGTAAAAAAAATTATAAAAAACCACTACGTAAAAGAGCAATTTCTTTTATGTTTTAACCTAAAATTAATAAAATCATTTATTAGTTTGAAATCATATAATAAGGGAATTACTTCCATGAATTTCCTGGTTGGTCCATGGGTCAACTATCCCGCCTCCCTTCGCCTCCCTACCAGACATCACGAGATCCACCTACCCTCTAACATTCTCCGAATTTGGACGATGAACCAGCTCAACGGGCCTTGGTTTCTTTACCAAAACTTCTCTCCACTCCATCCTCCATCTCTCCCTTGTTCCATCACCATCCTTCGATAAGGTCCTTGATATGTGTAGCCCTCGCAAAATCACCTCATCTCATGTGTATAAATAAATCCTGCTTCCAACTTTTTGAGTTTTGATCCCTCTTCCATATCTGTAACCCAAACAGAATCCATCTGGGTCGAGTTCTTGGTCATAGCTTGGACTCCTCAGCCTCGTCAGTGAGGATAAGGGCGTGGAGATGGCGATCCAGGTCAGCTGAGCCCACCTCCGGCGAGCCTTCTTTCTCCTTGGTTACAACCAGGTATGTACTGCTAGTTGTAGCCTTTTCATCCGCTTTTCTTTCCAATAGCATAACTTAGATATTAGTTTAGTTAATCGATAAATAGATTAGCTTAATTTAGGTATTTTAGATTGCTGGATCCTTAAGCTCCAGCTCAAAATCATCGTCTCCCCGATTGTCTCCAACCCTCCTGCCACTCCATCTTCACTCCTCAACATTTTCTCCACAAAACCCCATAATTTCACGTCAGATCCTTCAAGAATCCGATCCACGGAGCTCCCCACCACCACCTCCATCGGATCTCTCACTCCCACTCATCCTTCACATGCTCCCAACCTCAAATTCGATCGAGGAGACACCCCTCGAGATGTAGACTTCTTTTGTGCAAGTATCGAGCTTTGACAACACACCTGGAGACATGACTAAACTTGACTCAGAGCTCCAGGTGCACATGACTTCCAGGCCCCTTCCGAAAAGGCCCACCCCCTTTAACCCACCTGTAGGTGCAAGGTGGCACTCGGAAGCTTTTGCACCCATCTACAAGGAAGGAGGAGGTCGAAGGATGGAGATCTCCCGATCGAAGTTCGACCTGGTACTTATTCTTCCGAGTTCATCTAGCCGTTTCAAGAGCGGTTGGATCAAGGAGCAAGCCTAGATTTAATCGGGGCCCTTGAATTCAACCGAAGTGATGTTCAAGGGGGGTCGCACGATCATCCACGTGGCATACGCAATGCCGTTAGATGAAGCACTATGGGTAATTAATTAGTAACCCTCACCTCTTTTGTATTTTATAGGAGGCTTTGTAAATAGTAATTCTAATTTAAAAACTTTTCTAAAAATAGCAGTAAACCTCCTTACTTTAGTGTAAATTGCAAAAAGGTCTTGTGCTAGGTCACCTGACGTGCTGCACACGTGAGGGCCTATGTATTTTGTACTTGGGCCCTACCAGTTTATAATATTAAGTTTTAATATTTAAAGTTTGCAAATAACTGTAAAACTTCTGAGATATTTGCATGCAATACCTTGTATTTATTATTAATTGCAAATTTACCCCTCCCAGACTATTTATTTTATTTTGTGTGTTTCTATTTTTCTTAAATAGCTCATATGCCTTAAAAATTATGGAAATATTGTTGTAAATGCTTAATCTTATGATAATCTTATGATGATGTTTGCAAATATTTTTTCAAGTACTTACTGCATTTTCCTATTTACTAAAAATAGAATAGGAGCTATTTATGCCCTATTAAGACATAAAAATACGAAAAATATTGTTTAAAAATTAAAAAATAATATACACATATTACTATATATTATAACTCCAGACCAAAAAACACCCAAAATATAAAAAGAACACACTAAAAATTACAAAACCTTAAAAATCCTATAAAAATCATTAAAAATTTTACAAAAATCCAAAAATAATTGTTAGTTCCATATTTTTATTTATTTTATATAGTACATAATAAAAATAGTTTTGGGAATTTATAGATTTATTATCTATTTTTAAAACCAAAAACTATATGGCCTATATATTTTAGTCCATGTTTTGATTATTTACTACTTTAAAAACACATAAAAAATAGCAAAAATTATATAAAAATTCACAAAAATAGAGAACAAATATTTTAAATATAAACACATTTTATTTTGTAAATTTTGACTATATAGCAATATTTAAAAGTATAAGATCGTATGTAGATTATATATAACCTATGTTACTAATATATTTTATTTTATTTTTAATTATAAATACTAATATATATTTAAAATCATTAAAAAATAAAAAGGATTGTTCCCGTATATATTTACATATATTTTTATATACTTATTGATTATAAATCTCATAATATCTATATTATTATTACCATATATATACATATTATATCTTTGAAAAATAAAAAGAAACTAAAAATTTGCAAAACTAAAAGTAAAATAAAACATATAAATTATATAAAATGATTAAAATTCCATAAAATTAAATATAATTAAAAATCCAAAAAAAATAAAAAGTAAAAATAAAAAATAACAATTATTTATTTTATTAATTAATAGTAATTATACCTATCTTGTTTGCTCTCAGTGATTCGACCCCTACTACTTGTCACTACACATCATTTATAGGGTATAATAAATTTCACCTCGCATCTTATTTATTATTTTATCATTATTGTGGGTTGATTGATGTCTTAGTTGATTGTTTGAGCATCGAGAGCTGTGAGAGCATTCGACACAACGATGCAGATCCGACTTGTCAGACATTATAGACCCTCCCAGATTGGACGCTAGGTACCTCATCAATCTGACTAAACAATGGCGTCGTTGTTGGGAAGCAACACAGGATAGTGTATATCTTGTTTATTTGCATATATCTACTTTCATTTCTTTCTATAAACAATTATTTTTCCTATTCCGACCAATCTTTTTGTTGACTTCTTTGTGAGGGACCACATAATGAAGGTGACTTTCTTAGGAAAGATGGTGCACCTGAGCTACGAGGAGATCAACTCTTTCTTTCTGAGTTGATTGGAGAGAGCAAAGAGGAGAGAAAGAGAGAGAAGAGCAATGTAGAATTTTGTTTTTATTTTGGTTAGAGAGGCATTTATTTTGCATTATTAATTTATAAGAATATATGTACAAGGACATTTTGATACTTAGACTCTCGCGAGCCTATTTTACCGAGTGTCTGCTTTCTTGGGGACCCGCTCGATTTTCTTCACGTTTTCATCACATTCAAACTTGTGTTCACCCTTTTTTCCCCACTTAAGTTCTTAGTTTTTCGCAATTTGTGTTTTTGCTTTATTTTTATTTATTTTATGTGAGTGAGCCCTTAGATTTAGGAACTGCTTGATTGAGAAATCTAGGTCCAAACACCTAATATCTTCATGTTCCTATAGTTCTACGTTTATACTTGAATCAAATTAAACTGTTCTACACGGTAATAACAATTTCTACTTAGTGTGATTTCACCAGTTTGCATTTGCATGTAGTGTAATTCCAATTCTGTCTTGCATCCTGCATGGAGAGAACTGGGAAGCACTGAGAGTCTTCTATCTGGGCATACATCATTTTGACACAGGGGTGAGATTTCCATCCTTATGTCTCCTTGCATTGATTTTCCGCTATCTCCCTTTATTTTTAGTCACTTAGGTTATAAGGAAAATCAACAAAACCGTTAGGCGAATATTATTTTGAAAAATACTCAAAAAAGTGAAAATCCAAAAATTAAAACAAGTGGACTGCTTAATAAACTTTGACGAGAATTGAAATTTGTAACAAACATTCATTGTTTTGGTTTCACAACGCTGACATTATTTTCAGATACCATCTAGACTAAGAGAGGCACGACCCTAGGAAAATAGAGACAAAATCCCAGCCTGGGTACTGCCTTGTTATTGACTGGATTCATGAAGTATTAATGCTTCTATTGTACGTGGGCGAGTAGGGCTTCGTCTGCTTGTAAACTTAGTATGTTGTATTGAGCTTAGGTGATCCCCTCACATGGGTGTCTATCTCATTGTTCCACATTCGAGTATCCCGCCGGGGGGAAGTACTGGTTTCACATATTGAGTTCCTCCTCTATTCTCGGTTGAGTAGTGGATCCAGACCAAGTAGAAAGGATTACCTTAGAAAGTAAATTCTACAGGTTACAAAGAAAGTGAGAAGTACAAGATACTCTTCTGGCATTACTCACTCTCCTATAGGGCTACCCTCTAAGGACTTGTTATAAGATTGCCTGTAAAACAAAAAAATTGAAAAAAATAATAGCCTAACTCTTAAGGCTTCACATTGTGTGAATTGGTGAGTCCATTGCTTAATGTTTATTTGGATCTAATTTTAGGTTAAAGATCCAGTCCCGTGCACTTGCTCCCTTTTTCATTTCATTTGTTTTTACTTCTTTTTTACCTTTCTCACTTTGAGCCTTCTTCCATACTCCTCTTCGTTCCGTCTATTGTTTATCACTATATTCCATTCCTCATCTACTTCGCTTCTCTCTCAAGATGTTGACTCATGGATGGTTTAGTTAGGACCCGACCGACACCTACATCGTTTCCATAAACTCGACATCTTCAATAGTTTGAGGCAATTCCCGAGAACTCGATTCAGACTTTGTGAACCGATCTCCAGACTCCTTGTCTTCTTCTCTAATAAACTAGGATCACTCTTGTCCCAACATTCTCCCCTTGTGGATAGAGAGTGATTTATGTTCATATCAAATGGTCATCTTCTTCACATTTTCTGGGATAGACCCTAATCCTAGATTCATCATTCCATATAATGCCGATGATTTTTCAGTCTGGATGGGATGATTTTGATTATTTAGATCAATAGCCGAATCCAGACCATGTGCAAATCAATTCCTCTTAGCCTGATTTAGAGATGGCTCCTCAAGGGAAAGGGAAGGGACAACATCAGACAAATCATGACCCACAATCGAATTAGAATACAATGAACACTCCATTTATAGATTCCATTCAGTCTATCCAGCAACAACTTATCGATCAGGCTCTTGCGTAGGTCACCTTCACCAATATGTTGAATGATTTGAGGAGAAAGAGAGAGCAGAGGAGGAAAAGATGATGAACAAGGAGATGAACCTCGTGGAGGATCAACAGATGAGTTGAGAAGAGAGGTTCACAAACCCACGCTCAAAGAGACTTACAATCCTGGCTCTAGCTAGATCACCAATGGATACAAATTCCTGTAGTCCATGGAAACTTTGAGCTCAAGCCCCAATTCTTAGCTCTTCTTCCCTCCTTCCATGGGAAACAAATGAAGAGTTGTATCTCCATCTCCAATAGTTTTCCCACATCTACCACACACTCACTACCCTAACATCCTGCTAGGTGTAGTCAAAATAATGGCTTTCTCATCCAGTCTTTAAGATAAGGCTTTGTATTGGATTACTCATTTGGGAAAAGTCGTGAAGACCTAGGAGGAACTAAAGTCTACGTTCCTCCACAAATTCTACTCTCTTGGTCATCTTAATCAGATGCATGCCATGATTTCCAACTTCTCCCAAGGACTGCATGAGTCCATTCTTGAAGCTTGGGAGAGGTTCAAAGATTTACAATAGAAGTGCCCCCACCATGACATTCCTCAGAACAGTCTGGTCCAACATTTCTTCAAGGGCCTCATACAAGAGAGCCGGAGGCTTGTTGATGCCGTATATGGTGGATCCCACTTCAATAAGGATGAGGATGCTGTCTAACAGGTATTCAAATAAATGGCTGAAGGAAAGGCTACATTATCCTCCATGCATATCAGAGCCATCTGCAGATACACCACGAGCCATTGAACATGACAACATCCCACGAAGCGGACAGGGACGAGAGCTCCAACCTCAGCAACATTGGGAGCCACCTTTACAAGGTAGATATTATAGAGACGTGATCATATGACCTAGAGAAGTTATCTGTGATCGAATAAAGAACCCATCACTTGGACAAGCTGGATCAGATCACCAAACTGCTAGAGTTGATGGTTAGTACCATCAACACCATTTAGTCTGTGAGTTCGGCAGTTACAGCTCTTATAGAGCCTAAGGAACCTTCATCACCACATCTACTTCAACCTAGTTCAAGGTAGCGTTAGGTCTAGCACTTATACTATGTGTAGGCTCCTGACTAGGCACCTCCACAGCCATCAGAAAAACTCATCATCTATTGGCTTGAGCTTCAACCCCCATATTAAGATCCATTTTCCCCACAACCACCTCAAATCCAAGAAGTGAACGACATCTGGAGTAATGATGCAAAATTGGCCCGTACATGTGGACAACAGTAGTGCCAATACTCTGTTATTCAACTGTATCACCAGCCTTTCAGTGGGAGATTTATCCAGCAGTACCATCCTATGTAGAACCAGTCTCCACCATATTAGAATACATGGAGAAAAAATCAGAATTACCAGCAACCCGCATACCGACAGTACCGGTTGTATCACCAATACACGTCTGCTCATCAGAAGTAGTACCTCCCTCATCCTCAATTTCATCAACAACAACCTCCTCCTCACTACAGTTCTAAGTTTTCCCAGCCTCTACAACAATATCATTCCCAACATAGTCATCACACTGAATCATCTAAGGTAGTTCTTGTGAAAACTTCTCTTGAGTACTTGGCCCAATTAGTCAAAGTCTAAGTAGAGATGAGCTAGAATTTTGATGACCTCACTTCCACGAAAACTCCCATTCCATCGTAGGTTGAGAGCAAACTAATAATTTCAAGCGAAAGGAGCAGGTAGTTTGTGATGTGCCATCGACTCCCACAGAGTCAAATATTTCATATTGTGTTTTCTCTAATGGTGTAACTCTCAGGAGTGGTAGGATGTTGCAACCGTCTACCACAAAAATGGGGAAGAATAAAGCATCTTCTAGGGAGTCATCTTCTACATTATCAAGAGTTGCAGCAGAGTCGAGTGAGGAAGAAGATGGAGGAGCAACATAAAAGCACCACCACCATCAACAGTTTACAAAAAATTAGCAAAATAAAAATATCCAAAAAAGACAATAAGAGCAGAATCCAAGCCGCATCTGCCTAGAAGGAGCCAGCACTAGCAGCAACTCAAGAGCTAACCGACAAAGTCGAAGCTCATGTAGATACATTTTTTCCAGTTTTGAATGACCCCTCTCCTTCTACTCGATCATTTCTACATAACGATGTACTTAAGAATAATGCATTTCCTTATGTGAATATTCCTTTTCTAAATGTAATGAAATTTTTTTAAAAAATAGAGAAATTAAAAATGCATTGTCAGAATCTGGTGTTGTGCATGCCAGCTATGAAGAAAGGTTTGAAAGAGGCATGTACCTCCAAGCTTCAGAGCTACAAGAGCAGACACAACCGAGGGGAAAAAGACATCCTAACCATGGCCATTGTGAACACTATTAGTGATCTCCCATAAAAAAAGAAAGACAAGGGATCACCCTTAATCAAATGTCAGATATTCGATCAGACTTTAATGTGAACTCTTCTTGATAGTAATTCTTCTATAGACCTCATGCCCTCCTCATTTCTTGAAGAACTCTGGCTGGGTCCGCTTAAGCCCACTTGTATGATCCTGCAGTTTGTGGATCGATCCATCAAGTGGCCCAGATGATCCTGCAGTTTACTATAGAATGTTATTGTGACTTTGCAAGACATGCACTTCCCAATGGACTTCATCATCTTGGACATGGATTCTCTTGCACCATTGTTTTAGACTCCCAATATACTTGGAAGGTCTTTCCTTCGAACTGCCAAAGCAATCGTTGACTTCGGTTTGAAAAGATTACATTTCACTCATGCAATGACAAAGTCACCAAGGATATAATCAACGAGCCAAAAGTCACATCTGACAAAGGGAAGCCATAATCAACAATAGAAGATTGTACCATTTTTGACATTAATGATCAACAAACCTCTTTGAATGATATTTTGATACAGGAAATCTTCTCTGCGGAGGAGGACCTAGATAACACAATCGACCCCTGCTCCATTGTCATTTAGGGAGATAGATTTTGAATCAGTGATCAACATTTTTGAAGAAGATTCACGCTAAATCGAAGACGAAGAATTCATTGCAGACTCGTTTGGTACATTTTTATCAGAGCCAAGAGTGATAGAGGTGGATAACACCTCATTGATTTTAGCAAACCATTCACCGACCAACATAGTTTCCGAAGTGACAGTGGAGTAGACTATACCACTACCTTAAATAAAACAACTCTCGACAGGCCTGAAGTATGCTTTCCTTACTGGTGAAGAACACATGTATCTGATCATCATCAACAATAGGGTAAACCTGGATCAAGAATCTCAGTTGCTCAAGGTTCTTGAAAAAACCACAAGGCACTTGGTTGGAAAGTTTCAGATCAATGATGGATAAATCCAGCCTTGTGTTCACACTGCATTTATCTTGAAGATGACTGTAAACCATCCTGGTGCATTCTAGCGCAGGTTAAACCCTAACCATTGAGACATAGTGACGAAGGAAAATCACGAAGTTGTGTGATGTAAGTTTCATTTATCCCATCTCTGACTCAAAATGGGTGAGTCCCCTACATGTAGTTCCAAAGAAATCAAAGATCACTGTGTTTACCAATGGCCAAGTAGAGGAGATTTCACTCGAGTACCAACATCGTGGTGCGTGTGTTGATTATCGCTTCCTGAATGCCGCAACAAGGAAGGACCACTTTCCTCTACCATATATTGACCAAGTTCTTGAAAGATTGGCCAGGAAGTAGTTCTTCTTTTTCTTATATGGGTACTCTGGATATAACCAGGTGGAAATTGCCTCTGAAGACCAAGAGAAAATAACATTCACCTATCCATTCCGCACATATGACTTTCAAAGAACGCCCTTTGGATTATTCAATTCTCCTACCACATTTCAAAGGTGTATGCTAGCCATCTTGGCCGATATGGTCGGGAGTTTTTTTGAAGTTTACATGGATGATTTCTCAGTCTATGATGACAACTTTGATTCATGTATTATGCACCTAGACAGAGTACTACAAAGTACCGTGAAGTCAATCTAGTGCTATCATGGGAAAAGAGCCACTTCATGGTCACTGAAGGTATTGTGCTGGGACATGTAGTTTCCAGGCGAGGTATGGAAGTCGACCTGACGAAGGTGGATGTGATTGAAAAACTAGAGCGACATCGAAAATGTCAGGAATGTGACGTCATTCCTTGGGCATGTTAGTTTCTACAAAATATTTATGAAGAACTTCAACATAATTGCCTGACCTCTCACAAAACTTTTATGCAATGATGCTGAGTTCATTGTGAATCAATAGGTTCTCTAATCTTTTCATTAGTTGAAAGACTTAATCATTCAAGCTCTAGTCCTAGAACCGCCCAATTGGTTCTCCCATTTGAGATCATTAAGGATGCATCAAACTTTGCTGTTGGGGCTATATTAGGAAAAGAAGAGAAAAATTGCCTTATGTCATTCACTATGCTAACAAGACATTAGATGAAGCACAAAGAAACTATGTAGTTACAGAGAAAGAATTGCTGGAAGTTGGTTTCGCCTTAGAGAAGTTCATATCCTATTTTCTTGGATCAAAAGTTGATGTTTTCACTGACCTGCTATCAGATATTTACAACAGAAGAAGGATGCCAAATCACGATTACTCATATGGATCCTTTTCCTCTAGGAATTTGACTTGGAAATCAGAAACAAGCCTGGAGTTCAAAATTTAGTAGCAAATCACTTGTTCAGAATTGAATACCAAGATACTTAGTTGAGCAGTACATCGATCACAGGATCCTTTCCCGATGAATCCATCTTCAACATTTGATCTCTCCCTTGATATGCTAATATTGTGAACTACCTCGTCTCTAGGGTAGTCCCACAGGATTGGACGAGAATCAAGGAGGACAAAATTTTGTCCAACATTCAGTTTAACAAATGGGAAGACCCATACTTATTCAAGTAAGGAGAAAATCGCATTTGACGTTAGTGTATTCCTCAGAAGAGTACACGTGTCCTCGAGCATTGTCAAAAGCTCGAATCTGGTGGACACCATTCTGGAAGTCGAACAACAACAAAGATACTACAGTATGGCCTTTGGTGGCCGACACTATTCAAGGATGCAAATGAGTATGTGATGAATTTCCATTTCATAATCTTTATTCTTTCATTTTGGCCTTTAAACCCTAGCTAAATGCATGTATATATCATTATTTTGCATAAAATAACCTCCATTATTTACAGTGTAAATATTGTATAAAAATGTATTTGAAGTCAAAATAAAGAATGAAGAAAATAAAAGAAAAATAAATGAAATTCTATAGGTATTGAATGACCCTAAATATTGAATGACCCTAAACCCCGAGACCTAGGCACTATGATAATTGGATTATAAAGGAATAAAGTTGGGGGTGATTAGGGCCATAAATGCAATAAAACACTAATTTTCCATTCATCAAAAAGTCTAATTCATGACCTATTTTATTCTTTATTATTTATACATAAATGCAATAAACTTTATACATGAATATTATAAAAAAATACATAGAAAAATACATAATTTATTTCATGCAAATATAATGCACAATGAGCCCTAGACACTCAAAATAAAAAGCCAAATCCAAACTTCACAAACCTGTATCTTCTCATATGAACTCAAAATTCACCAAGATCACTTTAATTATATATAATTTTAATCAGTTATTTAAGGAAGGTGGTTTCACTCAATTTGGATTTAAGATGCAAAAGTTAGGTTTTTGACCTCTATTGTACATTATACATGAACAAAATAATGTTTTTATTTATTCCTTATATTTTCATACCTTTATACTTTTATAATTTTGTAAATATTATTTATAATACATAACGTGCTTAGATTAAAGACAATTTATTAAAAATACAATTAAATAAAATACTATACTCAAATATATTGATAATATATATACATATACCTATATAATAAATACATATATTTAATTAAATATACACATTACTTCAGAAAAATATAAAAATATATTTATATGTATTCAGATATGTTATAAATATATAAATTATGTGCATAAAATAATAAAACCTAAAATAGAAAATAAAAATAAAATACCTAATACATAAGTCAATAAACCTATATTTATACTTGTAAAAATAAATATAAAATAAATTGACTTATAAAAACAAATAAAATACATATTAAAATCCTACATAAAATAATAAATATTTTCCACGTTTTAATAAAAAATCAACAAAATCATTAAACATTTTAATTTGAATTCATAAAGCTTTTTAATTTGTTTTTGTCCTTTTGCGGCCGCATGGCGTAATTGGAACATGTCCTTGGTTGATCCCCCGGTCTACTAAGCCCCCTTCTCCCTAAGAGTGTACGGCCTCGACAACCAGCCATCTTCCTCGGATTTTTCCCAGCTATTCTTACACTTTTTCATCTTGATTCCTCTTTGAGTTCATCGATCAATGGTCTTTCATGATTGCATTTCACCTCGATCGATGGGGCACTGTGTAGACCAGGAACCTTGATCGAAGTCCTCCATGTACATGTACACCTCCTATACCCATTTTGAATTTTTTATACTCATTTGCCCTTGAAATCCCTGATTCTTTGAGTTCCTTAGCTTCCTGGTGACAACAGGGAGTTCATTGTACCGATTGGTGAGGAGGAAGATGCGTAGAGGAAAAGATCCGGGCATCACCGTTCTTCTGCAACGGAGCTCCGACCATGCTCCCAGCTATGACAGGGAGAGCCCTAGTATAAACATTCTTTTTATTCTTAGAACTTAGGTTAGAGTAGCTTAGGGTTTAGACTTACTTAAAATCACATGTTATTTCGTTAAATCTCATATTCGGAGTTCGCCAGAACTGAGCTCCAGCGATGATTTCACTGTAACTCTGCCATTCTACAACCATTAGATCACCTCCATCTCACTACCCTTCTCTTCAACTATGCCCCACGCGCCCTCATTCCCCTTTTGATCTTATTGCTCAGATCAAGGAAATAGCCCTCCTACTCTACTGCTTAGTCGGGGGGCTCCGTTCGACCTGCCATACACTCAATTTCACCCCAATTGGACCCCGAAGCCACTTTGTTGAGTTGTGTGTTTTTCTGTAGATTCTGGAGGTCCAAAGGACCCCTTTAGGGTAGGTTTTTGCCAAGCTAAAGTAGATCTAGGTGTTCCACGCTTCTTTAAGCTCAAGGACCCCATCGATGGGTCCTAGACCATTTTGAGGATACCAATCGACATGGAGGATCATCAGCGTCGGTTTGGATTGCTTGGGAGCCGCCCAGGTGGCCGAAGTCATTGAGGAGTAGAGATCGAAGCTCACCTAGGGAGAGTTCTTCCCATGTTCTTCCGGTTAGTATTTCGATCGTTAGATCAAGAACGACACACAGATCTCCCATGTGCCGTTGGATGCACTCTTCCTCAGCCCTCAGATCAGTAGCCCAGATCTAATCTGGGCCTTCCAGAGCGAAGCGTCATCAACCGCTGGTTGCATAACGCATGGCAAGTGAAAGAATCCGAGCGGTCGTCCAAGCTAGATACCCTTGAGTTTTTTGTATTTCATCTTTAGTCCATAAACTTGCGTCTATAGTGTAAAACTTTTTGGTTATTTTGTAGGTAGATCCTTGTACTTATTTTATTTGCAGTCTGGTCCCTTGTTATGTCACCTCACGTGCCCATACATGTGAGGTGGTGTGGCTTTTTGTAGGGACCCCCTTGTATTTGTGTGTTATTGTTTAGTGCACTAATTTAGCAAATCGGTTCAAAACCTTTTGGTATATTTGCATGTATGCCCTACCATGGTTCGTAAATGGCATTTATACCCGTACCGGTATTAAATGAGTTAAATATTTGTGGGGAAAAATTTTGCAGAGGCCCTTACACTTTGGAAATTGGTTTTGAATTACATTTTTATTCATTTTTATTTGCATATCTATCCCTGCTGGTATTTTATTTTTATTTTGTTTATTCCTTGCATTAAAAATATCATCTTCCATTTAGAAATTGTAGGAATTTTAATAAAAGTGCATGCTATATTGAAAACTCACATATATTTTTTGCTAGGACATTTAAAATATTTTCCTATATTTTAAAATTAAAAAACATGCATTTATTCCCTGATTACATTAAAAAACCATAAAAGTTAGAATGATGTTTTGACAAATTCCAAAAAATTAGGGGTTATTTATTATTACATTTTACACATACAGACCAAAAATCACAAAAAAATAATAGAAAAATAAAAATAGCAAACTCTCTCTAACCCTAAAAAATTATAAGAAATCCTTAGAAATCTCAAAAATTGAGTTCATATTTCTGTTTCTTATTTATTATATATATTACCTATTAAAATTATTTTTAGAAAATTTTAAGTTATTTAGACATTTTTGAAATCCAAAACAAGTCTGTTATATATTATTTCTCACTGGTTTCCTATGTTTATTTCATTAAAATAAAAAATAAGCAAAAATTATGGGAAAAATATCAAAAATAGTACAATATATAAAAAGACAAAAAGGTATATCTATATATATTAGTTTATATTGTACATTTATACTTATATTTACTTCTTTATAGTAATTATTATAATTATCAAAAATACCAAAAACATTTTTAATACCCTTAAAAAAGAAAAAATGACTGTTCCTCGAGTATTTTTCTGATTTCTCTCTATTTTTATCATTTATTATCTTATCTACATATAACTGCACATCAACTTATTAAAAGGAAAATTAAAAATCAGAAAATATAAAAAAGGAAATAAAAAGTATAAAATTAAAAACACATAAAAACAAAAATAAAAAAGAGATAACTAAATACCCACAAAAAAACAAAAATCTTTACAAAAACATTTGAACATATATTATCTTTTGCCAAGTTTTTGTTGTCTATTCCCCTTTCTCCCTGTGTTCGATACCCTAGACGTACTTTTTCTATACAACTATATATAGGGATGTAATAAAATTTAACCCCTCATTTTGATTGATTACTTGATTGCGTGGGTTCATTGTTGATTTAGTGGGACTTGAGCAGTCGCCTCAATGATAGTGTGTCTGGATTGCCAGATACATTAGCGTCTCTCTATTTTCGTGCTCATCAAATGCCGCAGTTGCCGGGGAGCAACACACATGATAGAATTTGGGTGTTATTTTTGCTTCATTATCTTTCTTGTTTTAATTTCTCTTAATTTTATATAAGTGCATAATTTTGCTAAACACTTCTCTTGTATTTTTCTTGTGAAGGACCTCGAGGCCACAATGACCGCTTTGGTGGTTGGAGTATTCTGGCTACAAAGGGAGTGGCTATTCCACCAGCTAGTCACTAGGAGAGAGCAAGGAATAAAGAGAGAGAGAGAGGCTCTTAGCATAGTTCATTTTCTTTTATTTTTGGTGAGAGATTGTTATTTTTATTTTGCATCATCAATTCGTAATAATACATGTGAACTGGACACTGGACACTCGGGCCTATTTTACCAAATGTCTGTACACTTGAGGGCTCGCTGTGTCTTCCACAGTTTCAACGCCTTTATATTCTTTGTTTTATGTGTTTTGTGCTTTCTGCCCTATTTTTATTTTTTTTGTGGAATGAGACCTTAGTATTTTAGGATTTCTTGATCAAGGAAATTAAGGCCAAACACTTAACATATTGCATGTTCCTATAGTCTTTATGTTTGGACCTAGCTCAAATTATCTGTTGAATACCTAGACTTGAAACCACATGCCGCGAGAAGTCTCCACACAACGCTTGTAGGATCCTTTGTGGTGAGCAGCGAGTAGCCTCCAAGACCAGACTCTTAGATTTCTCTTCTAGTGTTTAGCATTTAGTTCTTCACGCTAATAGTAATTCATATTTAATGTGATTTCCTTTATCTTGCATATCATGCATATATATTGGGTTTATAAATTTCCAACTTGCATCCTGCATGGAGAGAGCTGGGAAGCACCATAGGTAATTCTATCTCATCATTGATCATTTAGAATCAAGTGTGACATTTCTATCTTTGATTCGACTTACATCGCTTTATCGCTTTCTCCCTCTGATTTTATGCACCTAGGAAGTAAAGGAAACACAAAAATTATTAGGTGCTTTTCATTGAAAATACTCAAAAATTGAAAATCAAAAACTAAAATAAGGGGACTATTAATTGAACTTTGAGCAAAGTAAATGACGTAACGAACATTATTATTTGGGGTTCACAAAGCCCTCATTTAATTTAGGTACATTCCAGACTGAGCGAGGCACGACCCTTAAGAAATAGAGCTAAAAATCGATATGTGGTTAACTCAAGTACCACTTGGGACCAGTGAAGTATTGGTGCTTCTATCATACATTACCGAGTAGGACCTTGTCGAGCATGGTGTTCCTGCCTTGTGTAGAGCACCATACTTTGTCTGAAGTACTGAGCCTAGGACACACCCTCACGGGTGTGACTATCTCATTGGTTTGCATTCGAGTGCCTTGCTTACAATGGAAGTAGTGGTTTTCACCTATCAGCTTCCTCTCTCTTTTCTTTGGCTGAGTAGCCCCCCAGGATCAGTATTGAGGACCTTAAAAAGTATAGATCACATGATACAAAGGAGGTGGAACAAGTACGTGGATACTTTCTTAGCAGTACACACTCTCCTCTAGGGCTAGCCAATAAGGGCTCGTGATAATTTTTGCCTTTATCACAACTCTATAATTGAAAAGATAAAAATAGCCGAACCTTCACGGCTTCACATGTGATGAGTTGGAAAACTTTTTGTTTCATGTTTGTTTTCTTAGAATTAGGTCCAAAGAACAAAGTCCCACATACTTGCATAATTTTGTCGCTTCTTCTCTTTTGCATGCTTCTTTTTGACCCTTGCTCATCGTAAGCATTCTACTGTTTTACACTCCTTTTATTTCCATTCATCACCATATCGTTCATCATTCATCGATCTTCTTCTTCCCTTCGAGATGTCGACTCCTGGATGGTTTCGTCGGGACTCCGCCGATAACTACATCGATTTCTTAGGTTCGACATCTGCCAAAGTAAGGGGGCGATCTCCACAAAGATGGGACAGACCCTGCGTACTCCACCTTGGACTCCCCTATTTGTACTTGATTTGGGAACCAAGAAAACTCTTATCTCGATCTCCTTCCTTCTACTACCATTATTTCTCCAATAAATCCCTTTTTTGAGACATAATCTCATCTCAAACTTGCTCCATCATTTTTGAGAACTGATCGGTACTATTTTCCATTGCAGATTCACAACTCGATAAGGAATCCAAGCATGATTTCAATTCTGAAATGGATCCCCAAGGCAGAGGAAAGGAACCAAAAAATCCAAGCTCAGAATAGAACCAAGAGCAGGGCACGAGTCATAACGAGGTCAACAATCAGCTATTGCCCTCCATTCATGCAATCTAACAACAATTGATCGACCAAGCACTTGCTTAGGTCGCTTTCCATGAGATGTTAAATGGTCTGAGGAGTGGATAAGAAGAGAGATTGAGAGGAGGAAACCCATGAATGGCTGATTATAACATTTCTGAAGATGAAGATTACCGCTCTATAGATGGATTTCACGAAGGCGAGGGAGAAGAAAGGAGAGTCCATCCCAAACCCACTCTGAAGCAGACATACAACCCTAGGGCGGGTCGTGTCACCGAGTGGATCTAGATTCAATAGATCCACAGACATTTCGATCTAAAACCTCAGCTTCTTTCTCTTCTCCCTAGTTTCCATGGGAACCTGACTGAGGAACCCTACATCCATCTACAATAGTTTCGACGCATCTACATCACCCCTTATTACCCCAGCATCCTATTGGGTGTAATCAAGATGACCATTTTTCCTTTCAACCTTCAAGGTAAAGTTCTCCATTGGATCAACCACTTTGGGAAAGTGGTGACGACTTGGGAGGATACGGAATCCGCATTTTTATAAGTACTATCCTCTCGGTCGCCTCAATCTGATGCGCTCAAAGATAACAATCATCTCCTAGGGACCCCAAGAGTCCATTCACAAGACCTATGAGAGATTCAGTGATATGATAGAGAGATGTCCCCACCATAACATACCTAAGACCAATCTGGTCCATCACTTCTTTGGGGGTCTCACTAAAAGTAGTCAACGTCTTGTTGATGACACCTATGGAGGCTCTCACTTTAACAAGGATGAGGATGCGGTATGGCAGATATTCGAGGAAATGGATGAAGGAGAGGAAAAACTTCCCTTCTCTCGTTCTTTCCGATTTCCACCACAACCACAGATTTTCTACAAGAACATTAACATGGTGGACACCCAAGAATTTGACAGGTGTGACAACTCTGACTTTAGAATCATCGGGAGTCACTTGTCGAAAGTGGATATCATTGAGAAGAGGTCAGAGGACCTAGAGATGCTTGTTGGGATCGAGCAACACATGAAGGGCATGGACAAGCTTGACATCATCACCAAGTAGCTGGAGCTGCTAGTTAACAATATTAGTGCTTGAAATGCAGTGACAACCGCACCTAAGCCTCTAGCTGAGAAGAAGGAGTAGACATAACCACAACTTCCTTAGCCAAGTCCCAGTCATCCCCCAGTCCAGCATGTATACTACGTGTAGGCTCTCGAGGCGTAGTCGCCACAGACGCATACACAGATGGTCGTCTACCAACAATCCGAGGGCTAGACTCAGTACATCAGGCCTTGTTCCCCACCTCTACCACTCATCCAGAAGGTGAATGTTGTCTGGTGTTTTGATCAACATCTGACCTGTCCTTAGGGACAACCAAAAGGTCAGAACCATGTGAACCGACCATTTCACCATTAGCAAGGAGGGCGGACATATAAGCACAACCAAGCCCAGTAGTAGCAGCCTCCGCAACAAAGATACACCTAGAGGCCGAACTACCAGTAGTAGTCTGTATACCTCCAACATCACTATCAACAGCTAACTGCCCCATATCATCACCAGTACCCTTCCCAGCAATACCAACAACAATATCCTTCTCTTCCTCCTCCTTAGTATTCTCAGGGTTACCAACAGCAACCTCCCCTGCACTATCAGTAGACTCATCATTATCATCAGACAGAATCTTCTAAGGCTGCTTCGGTCAACCCTGCTCTAGACTATCTGGACCAACTCGTAAAGAACATGGTTGAGATGAGACAAAAGATTAATGGCCTGACAACCGTAAAAACTGCCATTCAGGCCTAGGTTGAAGCAAATACAAATAATTTCCATAGCAAGGAGCATGCAGTTTGCAGTGTTCAACGTGAGTCAGATAGAAATGATATTGTTTTATCTAATTTTATAACTCTCAGGAGTCGTAGGACACTCAAGCCATCCACAATTACGAAGGGAAAGAGCAAAGAATCCAATGGAGAATCTTTAACCGATCCCGCCAATGGGGCCAGAGTTTTTTTGGAGAGAGTAGCACAACACACACCAAAAAGACAAAAAAAATGAAGAAAAATCAAAAATAAAAATATAGCAGTAGTAAAGGTGAAGCCGCGATCGTGATGGAGAAGCCAACCGAAAGAGCCATGACTGCACCATTTTTTGGTCCACAATATGTAGATGATTTTTCACATTTTTGACATCTACTTGTAAACAAAGATATGAACACATTTTTATGAGATACAATGTCTTTTGATGTAAATATTCCTTTTTCTCAAGCAATTAAAGCAAAAATCACAAAAAAACTGAAAATGCTTTGTCTGATCTAGATATTGTCAAAATCTTGCAAAATTTGATTCTTGAAATTCCATTGTTGAAAGTCATGGAATATATGCCTCCAGAAAATAAGGACTCAAAGAGGCATGTACCACGAAGTGTCCGGACAAAATAAAGAGATAGAGGAAACCTGAGACACATATTCTGACCACGAGTACCATGAATGCCATCAATAATCTCCCGCACAAACAGAAAGACAAGAGAGCACGACTCGTTTGGTGTCAAATTTTTGATCAAGAGTTTGAGCGAACATTGCTCGATAGTGGATCCTTGATAAATTTATTGCCTTTCTCCTTTCTCAAGGAATTTGGAATAGAACTGCTCAAGCCTACAAATATGATTTTGCAGTTTGTGGACAAATCTGTCAAGCAGCCCATGGGCATCTTAGAGGACATCATCGTCATCGTCCAATGGGGTGAAATTCCCTATGGATTTCATTGTCCTTGATATGGACATCTCTGCACCTCTCGTCCATACTCCAATCATCCTCGGTTAGCCATCCTTTTGAACAACTGAGGTAGTGGTGGATTGTGGCACTAGAGAGATTACGTTCTGCTCTAGCAGCTATAAAGTTCTGATCGAGACAATTCTGGAACCAAAACCAGCTGAAGTAGCATCTATTACGAGAGTGTTTGATCTAAGTGTCAAAGAAGACTATGATTTCCTAGATGAAATCTGAGATACAGATTTGTTCATGGATAGCAATGATATACATGTGTTCCTGTCTCCTGAGGAGGGTCTGGAAGGCATAGTCGAATTTCCTGATGTCTTTGATAAGGAGATGTTTGCTGATGGTCATTCTGAGATTTTTAAACAAACATCCTTGTTTGAGTAGGATGAAATAGTTACAGATATGTGTGATATTATGAATTCCGAGTTTGAATGTACAATGGTGGGCACCATATAGTTGAAAGAGCAGACACCTGCCTCAGTTTCTGAAGTCATCACGAAGTTGATTCCTTCTCCCCAGAGTTGAAACCTCTACCCTCCAACATGAAGTATGCCTTCCTTGAGGATGAGACAGATATGAATCCGGTCACCATCAGTTCACATTTGATCGAAGAGCAAGAATCTCGTCTACTTGAGGTTCTTGAGGGAAACTGCAATGCTATTGGATGGAATATTACAGATCTCCATGGGATAAATCCGTCATTATGCTCGCATCACACCTATCTTGAAGAAGATAGCAAACCCTCCCATGAAATTCAAAGAAGATTGAATACAAATATGTGGGAGGTAGTCATGAAAGAAATTACAAAATGATGTGATGCAGGATTTATCTATCCCATCTCTGGCAATAAATGGGTGAGTCCCTTACATGCAGTGCCTAAGAAATCATGGATCACCATTGTCACCAACGACAAAAAAGGAGATTCAACCTGAGTGCCGACCTCATGGCACGTCTGTGTTGACTATAGACGCTTAAATCTCGCAACCAAGAATGATCACTTCTCATTGCCCTTCATTGACCAGATAGTCGAAGACTGGCCACTGAAGAAATATGACGGTGACGAATCTGCATTTCATCTCTTTTCATTTATTTTAGCTTAAAATCCCTTATAAAACACTTGTAAATAGTAATAAATCTATTATTTTACTAACCCTAATTTCTATGTAAAAATTATATAGTTATCACTATTTTAACTAAAAGAAAATAAAGAAAGAAATAAGGAAAATAAGGAAAAGAAAAGACTGTATATTTAATAGATTCAGGCTGACTCAGATCCAAAGAGTAGGTCAAGACTTGACCTAATGTACAAGGAATAAAGTAGGGTGAGATAAGGCCTATAATACCAAAATTTCAGAAAATCTATCATTTATTGTATAAATTTATCATCGGTACAATATTGTATATAATACACATTCTTTTCATCAATTTATTCATACCCAAATTCAATTCAAACACAATTTTTTTCTTCACGAAAATTATGAATAAAAATCTTTTGTAAATATTAAAAATAATTGCAAGAACATTTAGTGTACATTGTGTAAATAACAACACTCTAGAAAAGCTGCAAAACTAAACTTATTAGATCCTCCACCAAAACTCAGAGTTCATCAAACTCAATTTCATTGCACTCCAAAGTAAATAATCATTAAATGTTCGCGGTTTCATGACAATCTGAGTTAAGGTGTGAAATGTGGCTATTCAGGGTGCTATTGTATAATATACCTATGCATATTATGTATATCATTTATTTATTTATATATTTTATTGTACATATTTGTATATATTATATTTTTAATTTATTGTAAATATTTTATTTGACTTATATAAAATATAAATAAAAATTACAAAATGAAAAATCAACAAAAATAAAACCATGTAAATAATGTATATGTACCACTATGTATATACGAAAAAGACCTCTATTTATTTAACCTAATTAATAGCTTTATAAAATTAAATTAAAAATATCATTAAAACCCTTGTAAATTATTGTAAATTAATAAATTATTAAATTATGTATATATTTGTATAATCAATTAATTAAAAATCCAATCAATATTTATATAGCTATATAGTCCTATAAGTAACACATTTTATTTATTTTACACTTGTATATATCTTATTTAATTAAATAAAAATCATCTAAATTAATTATATTTTATCCTTAACATTTTTTATTTGCATTATTTAATTATTTAAAATTAATTTCATTTTTTTTCAAATCTATTTAACGTTTTAATGTATTTTTATCGTTTTCCCTATTTCGTCTTTTCAGTGCATGTCCTGATTGGTCAGCATAGGTTTGTTGACCTGGGTCAACTCCACAGTCCACGCCAACCTAGGCCAACCCTCCATCTCCTAATTTCCCCTAGCTATGATCATTAGCATCTCATGCTTTCTTCTCCAATTTTCTCGCCCGAACCACTAACTCCACAATCGACCCACTCGCTCTGTCAATCGTGTCTCAATCAGCTCACAATTTGAATTTCAAAACATGCCATAGCCACTCGTATTAATACAACCCATTCGCCCCCCATTATCTGTTGATCCGATTTCTGCCCCAACTTTCATAAGATCGTAAGAGAAAGAAAGAGAGAGATAGAGAGTCAACTCCAATGACAGGGGAGTCGAGATCCCATCAGGAGAGCGATTCGAGGGTTATATTCATGATTCAAACCTCTTGCCGGACCTCCACCGGTGTAGACTCGCCTCTCCGCATGTAGTCGATCTCCCTTCATTTTACTCCATAGGTTCCCTTAGGTTTCATTTCTTTGATTTTATTATGCAATTTTTGCGTTCTGATTCTTCATTTAGTCAAATCAGATCTTCAATCATCTTCCTCCGATCTGCAAGATCGAACGTGTTCCGACCATTTACATCCATTTCAGACTCAACCTTCACCTTTTCCCGACTCTTTTCCATCTCTCCCATAGTCTGACCACTCTTAGATCATCCCAGATCTGAGGATTGGCTCCCATCTCCGACACCCTTGCCGGAGCCTACACCCAATTCACCATTTCTTTCATTTTCCCATTAATAAATTGGCTGGAGGACATCCCCCGAGCATCATCTGTATTGTAGGGATAAAGAGTGCGTTTGGGAGCAGGAACTGACTTCTGGAGGTCGACCAGGAGACGAATATATTCATACTTCCAGATCTTGCTCAATCATCCTCGGTCACCTTTGATCCTTCCAAACGACGCAGGAGCTCATAGGAACGCGCACAAGCCTTCAAGTGCGGATTTGGGTAGAGATCAACTGTGATTTGCTCGATCAAAGCTTGGGTCTCAGTCCATTCTTCCTACTTCTTCCATCGAGCTTCAACACTGCACGGTCAAGAACAAGGCATCTAGATTCAATTTTGATCGTCGATAGAGCCCCATATTGTAGCCATGTATTAAAGCTCCAGATCATATACAAGCCACTCGAACATGTTTCATCGTCAGCCATCTGATCATCTTCTAGATGAATCACGACAGTGGATCAGTCCATGTGTATTAAGGGTACATTTGTGCCCTCCCCCTGCCATTATTATTTTGTAAATAAGTACTTCAAGGACATGTGTCTGCATGTAGTCCATTGAACAATTTCATTTTAATCCTTGTCATTTATTTTAATAGCAATTTAGTCCTATTTGAACGTCAAAGTGTTGCGAGACACATGCTACTTGGGTAATTTGCAATAAAGACTCATGCATGTTTGTGTTATTGATTGGTTCCTAGAAATAATTTACTTACATTTAGGTCCAATCCATCGCACCTCACATTCGCTGGCACACATATTTTAGATAAATTACAAGTTCACTCCACATTTTTTTGCTGTGTTATAATTTAGTCTTTAAAATAGTTTTCTTTGCATCAATATCCCCGCCATCTACATCTTATCTTGCATGTTAAAAATCAAATAAAAATAGAAAAATCTCTTTAAAAAATTACTCGAAAATCATGGTAGCTCTCTATTAAGTACCTCTTTCATCACTATTTGCATTTTTCATTTTCATCATTTTTATTACTTTTAAAAACTCAAAAACATCGTAAAAGTCCTTGTTTGCATTTTGAAATCAATAAAAAATATAAAAACCTTTTGAAAAATTCTAAAAAACTAACTAGTTATTTATTTTTATTTTTTAATTATAGTACCATTTTTGTATTTAAATTTCCCATAAAAACCAAAAAATAGGAAAACACTCAAAGCACCAAAACATTCATATAATTCTTAGAAAATTCCAAAAAATCATAAAATACCTTTCTAGAAAATATAAAAATTTATCTTTCTACATGTGCACATTCCATCCATTTTTTATTTCATTTGCTATTTTAAACATCCAAAAATATTTGCATTGTGTTCTGTTTCCTAATTTTTCTATTTTCCATTTATTTGAAAACCCAAAAAATCTCTAAAAATTCTGGAAAATCTCAAAAATATTAGAAAAATTCAGAAATTCAAAATTAATTTTTTACTTTTCTATATATTTTTGATATATTTGTAAAATATAAAAAGAGTGGTTGGTTGTATTTATTCATTTTCTATATTTATTATTTCATTATTTTAAAAAATATAAAAATCATTTGCAAAATTAAAAATAATAAAAAACATAAATTAGAGAACCAATAAAAAATATAAACTTAAAATTCCATAAAAAATTACAAAAACCAAGAGTAATGTTCATAGATTTCCCTTTTTCTTTTCATTGATTTTTCATTGAATTAAATAACCCTCGAGATTTTTGTAGCCTCCCTGAGTTCGATCTTATACGCTATACATGTAAATAAATAGCACTCATGGTTCTTGTGCTTACATTCTTTTTCTTGCTTGTTGGCTTGAACTGTGAAAAAAAACAAATAATTTTTGCTTGATGCTTGTTTGTGTTTTGACGACCACAAATCACTTGTTAATAATTTCATTAAATAAAAAATCGAGAATCTGCGCTCAACAAATGACGCCGTTGCAGGAAGGCACGGTGAGGGTAATTAGGTTTTTATCTTGACCTACTGTTCTTAGTTGTAGATACTTGTTTTTCTCTCTCTAAATTTGTTTATATTTTTCTGTCATTTATTTCATTGTTTATATTGTTGTTGCTTATTCTCTGTTTATATTCTTGTCATTTATTTCATTCATTTATTTTGTCTATATTTTTGTGTATATATATTGTGGATTTGCATCTTGTTAAGGTGTGAGCACTCATATTGAATATCGCATGCCATGAGGGAGCTTATACAATGCTTGCAAGATCCGATTTGTCGGACGCCGAAAGTTCCCCAAGATGAGACTTAGGAATTCATTTGAGACCATTTTCACTTGCTCTTATCATTTTGCTTCATATACACCTCATTGTTTGCTTGTCTATATTTCTTGTATTTATTTTCATATTATTTTTGCTCATATTTTCATAACTGTATTTCTTACATTATTTTGTGTTTCCTCTTTCTTGTGAGGGACCGATGAGCGAGGGCGTCTTTCTTAGGAGCGCCGGTGCACCCTAGTGAAGCGGAGGTGACTCATTTCTTGATCAAGTTGTAGGAGAGCATAGGAATGGGGGAGCAAAAGAATTAAAAAAGAATACTTTTGTAGCATTTTGAACATATATATATTGTTTTATTTAACATTTTTATTTCGTTATTATTCTTATTAAAATTTGTAATTATTTATTTGGCGCTCGCATTTTTTTTGTTTTCTAAAAGGCCATTATATACTTGTGTGTTTGGGGTCTGTTTCACCAAGTGTCGGTGCACTTGAGGAACCTCACCGGTTTTGTCTTCACCGACTTTCTTTTTCATTTATTTTCTTGTGGTTTTGTGTTCTTGATCCCTTAGAAATAGGTTTTATTATCTTGCTTGATACAAGTAATTAATTACGTCCAAAGCCCCTAAACAATAATTTATGTACATATAGAGTAGAGTGTATCTTGGACTTGTCAAATTAACATGTTCTTGCCCATTAACAAAAGTTATTGCTAGGATGGTTCTCATGCATCATTTAGGTTAGTTTATTTTATGTCTTTTATTTTATGTGTGGATCACGATGCATGTAGAGTGCTGGCAACAAGGTATGCATCCTCTATCTCTTGCATGCGTCATCGATTTCATAAAGCATTGGCTTTTCTGATTTCCTTCCATATTTCTAATCGCATAAGATCAAAAGAATTGGAAAACTCGTTAGACGATTTACTTAAAAAATCCAAAAAAAGTGACAACATTTGTAAAATTGGGACTGCTAAAGAAAACTCGACCCTAAAACTAGACGTAAGGACAAAATAATAATTAATTTGGGAAGAGTAACCCCCTCATTATTTGCTGGTATTTACCTCCAGACAAAGTGGGTAAGGACACAACCGTAAGGATAGAACCCAGACTCCCAGACTTGTGTCTTAAGTACCTGTACATCACTTTTCATGATATGGTTACAACTGTAAGCACTTGCATCCGACCATAGAAAATCATTTTGGTGTGCTAAGCCTCCTATCTCCCTTTGGGCCTAATATTGAACTCGACATCCCGAGAAGATAGTACCACTATTTGGGGAGGTTTGAGGATGTACGTTGGGAGATAGTGGCAACTCACCTTGTTTGTTTGGTATTAAGTAACTTCTTGTAGATATACTAAACTTAAAATTGAAAAGATAAAAGACTAAACTCTTACAGTCTCCACTTGTGTCCAGTTGGTGAATCGGGGGTTTGTATTGTGTTTTTTTGGTAGTGTAAAGATCCTTCCGCACCCTTAGCGCCTTTTTCTCATTTTCTTCTTGTGTTGATCTTCGTGTTCTTGCATCTTTCCTCTTGATATCGAAGATGTCAGATTGGAGCATTTCTCATTCAGACTTTGCGAACTCATTTCACACTTCTTTTCGGTTGTCTTCTATTCGAGAAGACTCACTTCTCGAGTATTCGTCTTTCTCCACTTCACCATTCACCACATCAAATAATCCATTGTTCAAGATTGACTCTAATCTTGAACTATTATTTGAGACTCCACCATTCTTAAGGACTAATCCAGTGCCATGTACATTTTTAGAAATCGAGATAATGAACTTGATGCCACCGAAAGGCAAAGATTCCATGGCTAAGCAGAGCAAGATCAAAAACACGTTATTAGCCTCCATACATGCTATTCAGGCACAATTGACTGAACATGACGACATCCAAGCCAGTTTGAGAGATATGATCATAGAGCTGAGGAATGACAGACAATAAAGGAGAGAGGAGGATAGAAACCCCATAGGAGGTGGGAATGAGGGAGGAGAAGATCCACTTATTGATCTAGTGGCTAAGCTTACCATGAAGGATGCCTATAATCTAGGGGTAGGATAAATGAACACATGGACTAGGATCCATGCGATTCATGGGCATTTCGAGCTGAAGCCCACAATTTTACCACTCCTCCCAATATTCCATGGGCACATCAATGAAGAACCATATGTACACCTTCAACATTTTGATTGCATTTGTGGCACAATACACTGCCCGATGTTCCATTAGAGGTAGTGAAGATGACATCCTTCCCATTCAGTCTCATGGACAAGATACTATATTGGATTAACCCTTTTGGAAGGGTTGTCACAACTTGGAAAGAGTTGAGGTCTGCTTTCTTAAATAAGTATTATCCACTAAGACGTCTCAACCAATTGTGATCTTTGATTCCCAACTTCTTCCAAATGTCCCATGAGCCTATTCACAAGGTGTGGGAAAGATTAAAAGACTTGATGGAGAAGTGCCCCCACCACAACATTCTGAAGATGAGCCTTGTGTAGAACTTCTTTGGGTGTTTGAGCATTGAGAACCAGAAGTTGGTAGATGCCGCTTGTGGGGGGTCCCACTTCAACAGGGACAAGGATGTCCTTTATAAGATTTTTGAGGAGATGACTGAGAGCTCTGTAGATCTTTCTTCTTCATGTGCTTTTCAAAAGCATCTCCTACCTTCTCATACAGTACCCCACAAGGCTGTCAACATGACAATATCACATGATGTGGATAGGGTGGTTAGTTTGGATCTGACCATTATAGGCAATCACCTATCCAAAGTGGACATAATTGAGAAGCGATCCAAGGAGCTTGAGAAGCTCCATGTGATCGAATATAGAACAAAGAACCTGTATAAGCTGGATGAGATTACCAAGCAATTGGAGCTTCTTGTCAGTATGATCAGTGCATGTCAGAGTGCAAGTGCAACAACCGATACCTCTACTCATTAGCATACTTCGTCCACTTCAGTGCAATAGAGTACCAAAGGTCCATCTACAGTTCAGCACGTTCACTACGTGCAGAATCCTGAATATGTCCAGCAGAAGTCACACCAGATTGTACCGTACCAGCACGAGATTCCATATATTCTCGAGCAGCAGTCTCCACCTCCACCCCTCATTCAAGAGGTGAATTCTATTTAGTTCGACGGAGAGTGCAACCAACCCCGTCGGTTAGGGCAAGGTCAGTTAGGTTCCTAGCAGAGTCAGAGACCCGCCCACCATTTTCAGCGAGGGAGACCACATCCCTAGCACCGACAGTTACAACCTCACTTCTTGTCTACACCACACTTCCAGAACTGGAGACATGGACAACAACAGATGCAATCTGCATATTCTCACCAACCTTACTTTCATCAGCAGTCTGCATCTTATGGACCATTTTCACATCCTCCTCCTCCTCATTATCAGTAACCACAGTCGTACGGATACCAGCATCCTCCTCATTACTAGTCTCAGCGACAGCCAGTCATTGAACATCGAGAGGTACCTTCGAGGAATCCGACACTTGATCAGCTTACCCTATTGATGAAGAATATGAATGACCTGGCTCAGAGGCTCGACAACCTAACTACCATGAAGACACTGATTCCAGCATTGGTCAAAGCCAATCCCAACAATTTCAGATGCAAGGAGCATGTAGCCCTTGATCTATCCACACCAGAGACATGTATGGCCCTTGATTTTACATGTTTATCTGACGTCATTCATCTCAGGAGTGGTAGAAGATTGCAACCGCCTTCACAACAGTTGGGATTGGGAGATCAAGCCACTGAGAGAGCTTCATCGACTTCATCATTTTCTCCACCAATAGAAAAGCAATCCAGTGTACCAGAGCTAGATCTTGGAGTTTTACCATCTTCTTCTTCGCCACCACCACCATTTTTACCATCATTGTGTAGAAAATACCAAAAAAAGAATAAAGAAAGATGTAATGCTGAGTTAGCCATGAAGGAGAACACACTAGTCGTGGATTCTTCTTCTACGCCAGCAGACCAAGCAGACCGTCCTGTTTTTCAGCTTATATCTTCTACTCCTATTATGGGTGATACTGTATAGACTAGATCTGATCACCCAGTTGTATTGATGACTCTATTTTGAATAAAGAAATTGTGCAGTTTGATGTTTCTCATAATTATGTTCTATTCCCTTCTGCTTTGAATAAAACCAAAAAAATCCAAAAACTAAAAACAACACTATCTGATTCTGAAGTGGTAGAGATCCTTCAGAATATATTTTTAAAGATGTCACTCCTTAAGGCCATGGAGTACATTCCTACAATGAAAAAGGGAATGAAAGAAACATGTACTCAAAAGCATCAACCAAAGCAAAACAAACGAAAGAAAAATAGAGAAGCACATCTTGACCATGGCCACAATTCATGCCATCAGTAACCTCCCACCCAAAAAGAAAGATAAGGGAGCATCTCACATCCGTTTCCACATCTTTGATCAAGAGTTTGATCGTACTCTTCTCGCTAGTGGATCCTCCATTAATCTCATGCCATCCTTGATATTCACTAAGTTTGGGTTGGGGCCTCTTAGATCCACCATGATGATCCTTCAGTTTGTTGATAGATCGATCAAGAGGCCGAGAGGCATATTAGATGATGTTATTTTAATGGTGCAAGGAATACGATTCCCAATTGATTTTGTTGTCATGGATATGGACATCTCTACACCGTTACTCCATACCCCAATCATACTAGGATGACCGTTCCTCCGAACGATCGAAGTAGTAGTTGATTATTGTATTGGAAGATCATCTTTCACTCCCATAGTGATAAGGTGAAAATTGAGACAATCCCCGATCCTGGGCCTTCACCACCACCATCAACAACATATGAGAGAAAGAGAAAGTTACACAAGATTCTAAGGACTGTGACTTTCTTACTGAGTTTTGAGATATAGATCTATTCATTTATTTCCTGGACACCCAGGAGTTCCTTTCTCAGAAGGACCTTATGGAAAGCACAATCACCTTGAGTTCCATTATTGATCATTCTGAGTCGTTAGTTGATGGACAGTTTGAGCTGTATTCTGAGGATTAGTCTCAGATATTGGAGGTACATTCTGAGATTCATGAGACACATTCCTTTTCTGAGATTACTGATGAGATACATCCTACTGAGATTTCAGAGATTTTTATTAAGAATTCTAAACATCATGATGATTTATTCCTTTCTGAGAAGAGATCATTCATTGTAGACCTTTTTGAGATACTACATGTTGAGCCTATAGTATCCACGGTGGACATTACACACAGTACAGATCAGATACCTTCTACCAATACAATTCCAGAGGTTCTCACAAAGCTGATTTATACCCCAACTGAACTTAAGGCTTTACCTTCATCGTCGAAGTATGCCTTCCTTGAGAGTCACCCCTAAATGTTTCCGGTCATCCTCAGTTTGCAGTTGACCGATGAACAAGAATCTTGCATTCTTGAGAGAAATTGCAAGGCCATTGGATGGAATATTTCAGATCTCCTTGGGATTAGTCTAGCTTTGTGCTTGCAATATCTACTTAGAGGATGACAACAAATCCTCTCGTGAGTGTTATCGTTGTCTCAATCCAAACCTCCAGGATGTTGTAATGAAAGAGATCAGGAAATGGTTTGATGCTGGCTTTATTTATTACATATTAGATTCTAAGTGGGCCAGTCCTTTACATGTAGTACCGAAGAAATCCGGGATTATTGTCCTAAAGAATGACCGTGGTGAGGAGATTTGAACCCATGTACCTACTTCCTTGCCTGCTACGTAGATTACTAGTGCCTGATTTCAACTACCACGAAAGATCACTTTCCACTGACCTTTATTGATCAGATCATTGAGAGGATGGCAGGGAAAGAGTTCTTTTGTTTCTTGGATGGGTACTCAGGGTATAAACGGGTTGCAAACACTCATGAGGTTCAAGAGAAAACTATTTTTACTTGTCTGTTTGGCACCTATGCCTTTAGACAGATGATCTTTGGATTGTGTAATGGTCCCATTACATTCCAAAGATGTATGTTAGTCGTTTTTGCCGACATGGTAGGTAGTTTTCTGGAGGTCTTCATGGATGATTTCTCTATCTATGGGGATAGCTTTGATACATATCTTTCTCATTTAGACTAGGTACTTCAATGTTGTTGTGAGGTAAACTTAGTGCTCTCATGGGAGAAGAGTCACTTTATGGTGACTAATGGGATTGTTTAGGGCCACGCCATTTCCAAATATGGTATGGAGATTGACCCGACTAAGATTGATGTGTTCTCTAAGCTAGAGACACCGTAGAATTTGATGCAGTTGAGGTAATTTCTAGGACACGTTGGATTTTATAGGTGATTCATTAAGGAATTTAGCAAGATCGCTAGGCCCTTGACTGAGCTTATGTGCAAGGAGAGTGAGTTTATTGTTGATGAGAAAGTACTCGAATTTAATTAGATGAAAGATATGATTACTAGTGCTCCTGTCCTACAACCACATGATTGGTCTCTCCCCTTTGAGATCATAATGGATGCGTCGGATTATGTAGTTAGGGCTATTCTATGACAGAGAAGGGATTGGATATCGTTTTCTATACACTATGCTAGCAAGACTCTGGATGATGCACAACATAATTACACAGTCACAGAGAAGGATATGTTAGCAGTGGTGTTTGCATTAGAGAAGTCCAAATCTTACCTCCATGGTTCACATGTCATTGTATGCACGAATCACATTTCTATATGGTACCTATAGGCAAAGAAGGATGCCAACATGCTTTATCAGATGGATTCTTCTTATCCAAGAGTTCGATTTAGATATTTAAGATAAACCTGGAGTAAAGAATGTTGTGGCATATCACCTATCCTGAATAACAGATGCAGAGGCATCTGAGCAGTCAATTCTTCCCATATCAGAGACCTTTCCAAAATAAACCATTTTAGCTGTGGACTCAATCTTATGTATGCTGATGTTGTGAACTATCTTGTCTCCAACAAAGTTTCACAAGATTGGCCAAAGCACAAGGTAGACAGATTCCTGTGAGAGATACATTTTTCTCAGTGGGAGGATCTATACCTATTTTGTCAAGATGCATATTCTATCTGGAGAAGGTGCATTCCTCATGAGGAATACACCAACGTATATAAGCATTATCACAAATTAGAGTATGGTGGGCATCATTTGGGGAAGTGCATGATGACAAATGCTTTATAGAGCGGCCTATGGTGGCTAACCTTATTTAAGAATGCTATAGATTATGTTCAAGGTTATACTGACTGCCAGAAGATGGGAGGAACTGTTGGTTCCAAAGATACCATGCCCATGATATATATCCAGATTTCAGATGTTTTTAATGCTTGGGGCATAGACTTCATGGGCTCATTTCCTGTCAGTCAGGGATTTCAGTACATCCTGCTTGCTATGGATTATGTTAGTCATTGGATGAAGGCTATCCCCACTCGAGCCGCTGATAGTCATAAAATTTGTTCCTTTATCAATGATCACATTATTGCATGATTCGGGATCCCTAAGATACTTATTTTAGATGGGGGAAGACATTTTATTAACAAAATAGTCAAGAAGTTTGTAAAGGAGTACGCCATTGAGCATAGAGTCCTGTCTCCTTATCACCAATAGACTAACGGCTTGGTTGAGATTTCAAATAGGGAGATAAAGATGATATTACAGAAAGTTGTATGTCTAGATAGGAAGAACTGGTCCCAGATGCTTGACTCAGTTCTATGGGCTTATCAGATGGCGTACAAGTCTCCATTGGGTATGTCTCCTTACAGATTGGTGTATGGAAAGCCTTGCCACTTTCAAGTTGAATTAATTCACAAATCATTATGGACACTCTGTGTATGCAATATGGATTATGAGAAGGCATGACAGAATAGGAAGTTGGATCTAAATAGATTGCTGGAATTCCGAGATTTTGCATACGACAACTCACTCATGTATAAAGAGAAAGTCAAGTGTTAGCATAATAGAGACACTAGAAGGAAGACTTTCTCCCCTGATTAGAAAGTTTGGTTGTTTGATGCTAAATTGAAGTTGTTTCTCGACAAGTTAAAAAGAAGATTGCCAGGACCATTCATTGTGAGATTTGTGTGTGACAATGGTAGTATTGTCATGTCTAGGTTGTCATCTGACACACAACCATTTGTTGTAAACGGAGAGTTGCTGAAGACATATCTAGATCATGATACATTCTTGTCCGTGGTTGATTCCATATCTGTGGTATCAGACGATGATTTTTTGACATCTTCTACGTCTGATACATGAGCTGATTTTCTCTTGTATATATCCTTTTATTTTATTCTTTCTTATTCCATTTTTATCGTTCACCTCTTTTCTGTGTGTGTGCTATACTTATGATGTACTCTATCCTAAGTATAGGGGAGGTGAATGATTTGAGTTTTTCCATTTTCGTTCTATTTCATCACTCTTGTTGTTTCTTATACTTAGGTATCCTTTACCATAATTATAGTGGGAGTGATGTTTTTCATTGCGTGTCTTTCGTGTTTTTATTTTCTTGTATTTCTTCTATTCTATCGTCTACCCTTCAACTTGTTGATATTCTTTTTCTATACTTAGGGATTATTTACCCTAAGTATAGAGAAGGTGGAGTCAAGTTGTTGAGTTTGTTCATCCTTTCCCTTGGTTTTCCATGTTTGTACAATCTTCCATACTTGGGATTATTTGATCCTAAGTATAGGGGGGATCACTGACTTCTCTTCTTTTCATCTATTCTTTGAGTCGTTGTTGTATAAGATTCTTTTCTCTTTTCTATAGTTAGCACGAGTTATGTCTTCCTTTGTAGCTCTTTGGTCACTATATAGGGGGGTGTCGCATATATTGTATATATACTTTAGCCATAACTCATGTTTTTATTAATAATATGGCTATTACTTAAAAATGTGTTTTGAAAAATGGTTTGTAAAATGATTTGTAAAAGTCTTTTGTAAAATTGTTTGCTAAAATTATTTTGTAAATTTTTTGTATTTTTTTGTAAAACTTTTTTTGTATAAATATTTGCAAAATTATTTGTAAAAATGTTTTGTTTGTTTGTAAATTATTTTCTATATCAAAACTATGTATACTGGACAAAATGTTTCTAAAAGTTTTGAAAGCAAAATGTTTGCAAAAACCAGTTTGAAAAATTATTTGTAAAATGATTTGTAGAATGTTTGTAAAATCTTTTGCAATATGTTTTGAAAAGATTTGTAAAATTTTTGTAAAATTATTTTGTCACGTTGGATATAAATTATGGGATGCATGTATATTTGTAAAACCTACGTGTGTATAAAAATCTTAATACCTTATCCTTCTGTAGATAAAATTCTTTAATAGAACTTGTATCTAAAACTTGTGCATAAAATCCTCTTGTAAAATCTTGTATAAAATTTGCATAATCCTGGTGTGTATACTTGTATATATTTCTTGTAAATACATTCAATTTACTAACCTTTTATTTCTTTTAAAAAATGTGTGTTTAAAATCCATAAAAAATACTAAAATTCTTTAAAAACATTTTCAAAAAGATTGTTCTTTTATTTATTTTCTTTTAAAAAATGTTTTGAATATATTTCTTGCATTTACATGTGGATTTTTCAGAATGATATTGACATTTAAACTAGTTTGGAATAAAGTCGAGGAATGGAGCTTGGTTGGAACTTAATCCACTTAATTTATGAGGAACCTTATATGAAATGGAATTGAGATTCTTTAGGTCTATAGATTTAATTCTTTGGGAACCACAAGACCTAGTTCAGTGTCACCTTGACTGCCTAAGTAGAATACTTCGAAGCACACACATGATTATTGTTTATAATGACCTAGCTTGCACACCTGCACTTACACTTTGCTCACCTTTGTTGAAGTGGTAAAGGGATGGATTTGCCAGCATGAGACACATGCCGATGGAAACTTCGAAAGTCGCACATTTGTAGCCATTATACCCCAACCAGGTCCAATAGAGATGAGACAAAATGCTGTGGGTTGCAATAAAGCTTCAAAAGAGGGATAGTTTATTGGCTCAAGAGTAAAAACTCCTTATGTACATGATGGACTCTTGTATATATATTAAAAAAATGGAAAATAAAAAACTCCAAAAAAATGGACATGCCTGATTGAAAATAAAATGCCTGCTAGAGTATGTATATAACTATATTGTAAATAATCATGCTTGAGCTTAGAAGTCAAATATTTGTGAGCATGTAGCTGGATGACTTTGCTACACTGGTCAGACATCCTAGGATAGGTAGCTACACTTTCTACCATCATCCTTCTCTCTAACTCATCTTCTTGAGCTGGTTGCACTTGAACTTAGAAGGAAATACTTCGCTTCTTGACAAAAGAGTTATTGGATTGGGAACCGAGGTCACCATGTTGGAGAAGACTGACTTGTATTGCTTCAACCAAGGAGAGCTACATATCACTTACATTGTACAAGAAAGATTCATAGTCATAAGGGTTTGCGTATGAGTTGATTTATTCTGACCTAGCTATTGAGGATACTTGAGCAAGAGTTGTGTGGTTCCTAGAGGTTATCGAGTGTCAAGTCCATTTTCCACTAAGGTTCCGCCCAAACTAATAATCCAAAGGTATGATCGAGCTCCATATTTTGATTTTATGAAGATAAGTTTAATACTCAATGTTGTTCTAAGTTCTTTATTTTTCCTTTATTCTTTTTCTTTTAGTCACTTATTCTTCAAATAAGTGTTTGCTAAGGGACTAGCAAAGGTAAAGCATAGGGGGAAGATGAATCTACATTTCATCATCTTTATTCATTTATTTTAGCTTAAAATACCTTACAAAACAACTGCAAATAGCCATAAATCTATTCTTTTACTAACCCGAATTCCTATGTATTTTAACCTAAAATAAATAAAGAAAGAAATAAAGAAAAGCAAAGAAAAGCAAAGACTATATATATGTAATAGATACTGGCTGACTTAGACCTCGAGAGTAGGTCAAGACTTGACCTAATCGACAAGGAATAAAGTAGGGGGAGATAAGGCCTAAAATACCAAAATTTAAGAAAATCGATCATTACTTGTATACATTTATCATCTGTACATTACTGTATATAATATACATTCTTTTCATTAATGTATTCATACCCAAATTCAATTCAAACACAACTGTTTTCTTCACGAAAATTATGCATAAAAATATTTTGTAAATATTAAAAATAATTGCAAGAACATTCATTGTAGATTGTGTAAATAACAACCCTCTGGAAAAGCCGCAAAGCTAAACTTGTCATATCAATATCTTCTCCACCAAAACTAAGAATTAATCAAACTCACATTCATTGCACTCCAAATTAAATAATCTTTAAAATGGAGGTAGTTTCATGAAAATCAGTTTCAAGGTATGAAATGCGGCTATTTAGGGTGTTATTGAAGGATATGATTAGATCCTCAAGTGCATTACGGAAGCGTGAGCGTTGTATCAAATACGACGAGGAGCGACTAGTTGGACTAGTTGCTCGATGCAGCGGAATTTAAAAAATTTTATACGACGAAACCACATGATCCAAGAACACTTCTCGAATCGTTTCGTCTAAACCACAAACAAGTAATAGGATTACCTCTTGAAGCGTGGTTGCGATCGAGTCTCTAAATGAAGAGACCCCCTGTCTCAAGTCCGATCCGACGGAGGAGACGCTTGCGAGCGCGGGGATGATCCGCGTGCTTCTCGCAATCCATGTTGATGATCCAAGCAAAGGATCTCCTGATCTCGACACACGAGATCCGATGTCTTCTTCACGAGCAAGGCGCACCGAAGGAGATGGAGATCCACGAGCAGAAGAACGGGCAGCATAACGACGATGCCGCGGCGATGGAGAACCTCTTCATGGCATCCATGGTGGACGGCCATGAGAGGGAGAGAGAGGGCTGACGTTTCTTGAGAGAAAGGAAGAGAGAGAGAGAGAGATGCTTCTCAAGCATTGTGTGTAAAATAGAGAGCATGGTATGCCTCTCTATTTATAGGGTTTTGGGATCCATGGATCTCAATCCATGTGACATATAAAATCAATGGATGAGATTGATTTATGTAAATCCAATGGTCAAGATTGTTGTTGGTAAAAACCAACAACATGTGATTTAATTTGATAAAAATATATTTGATAAATCAAATAAATATCAATACCATAATAAATCAATCAAATAAGGAGAGGGGAATAAAGAGAGATCAACCTTCCTCTTTGGAAGGGGGGGACAACCACCAATTTCACCAGGAAATTGGTGCCTCCCCCCTCTTTCCAAAAGGGAGGGCAATCTCATGGCAATCCATGAGATTGCACATCTCCTTGAATTTCTCTCTACTTATTTTCCAACAACAATTTGTTGGTATTTTAATTCACCAAAATAATTCTCAATTAATTTTGGGAATATTGCAATCTTGACATTGGAATATTGTGAATCATATTCACAACCCAAAACCAAATGTAATTTACATTTTCAATTAATTAGACAATGTGTATCCAATACACATTAATAATTAATCTACTAATATAAATTATATTTAACTCTCTCTAATACATTATAAATCACATTTATAATATATTATGAATAATTGGATATTACTATCCACATTATTCTTATCCTTGATAATTAAATCATATTTAATCATCTTGGATCTCTTTATCTCATGTGTTCAAATAATATGAATCACATTCACATTATTCACATCTTTGATAATCAAATCACATTTAATTATCTAAGACAACTCTCCTTATAATATGAATCAAATTCATATTATTCATGATGATTAAAACACATTTAATTATCCTTTTTCTCAATGCTCGGATACATATATCAATAATAGAATTATCCATGAACTCCTTCAAGGATAATGCGCTTTCTCCGTAGATACTTGGAGATAAGGACAGGGCGATTGTATTGTTCCACGTATAGTGACATGGATATTGAGATCATATCTCAAATCCAGATCGCGGGCCTCCCATAGATGCTTGATTAAATCAAGACCGCAAATCTAATCTTCTCATTGCATCTGAATCATATTCAGATAAATGTCCAATAATTGGACTAAGATAAGATTACTTCTCTACTGAGAGGAGTCACTAAAATCCAGACCCGTTTCATCACTCCCTAGGAATGGAAGCGTCATGGTTATACAATCGTTTATGATCACATCACCCTCAGGTATTCCTAATACCTGTACATCCTGCATACTGGAAGACCCAGATTAAACCCGAAGTATTGGATCAACTTTATACTGTCTACTTCATGGTTTTATCAGTAAGTTTCTCATTCGATCATTGGGAGTCGGTATTGATCATATACTTTCCAAAAGCATATATCATACCTAGGTCTTGATCATATACTTTCCAAAAGTATATTTCAAACCAACAAATTCTGTCAAGCATCCAAAGCGAAATGACCGTGCGCACGGAATTTGATTCTTCCCAATATCTCATGAGTGAGCTCATGTCTTCCGGTTCAGTAGTGAATCTGTATGATCCCTTTGAGAGATCGTATTACTCATATGCCCTTATATGCACACCAGCGCACCGGTGTATAGACCTTGATTAGGTCATCAACCTATTGGTCTGCCAAATGTACATACTTAGACATATAGTAACACATCTGTCTCCGGTCAGAGGATGTGTGCCTATATCATGACAGCATATGATATAGGACTTTGGTTATCTCGATCTCGTTAAGTCAACTCTTTGACCTATCTAGACTGACACCTTCGAATCTCTATTCCTATGCAGAGGACCTGCATCAAGAAGTCGGTCAGATATCAGCCCAACTGAGAAAGGATTGCCATCTCCTACTCAGGCTGGAGATCATCTCTTAATAATCATTTGACGGTGCTTGATGAGTCCTCAATCTAACTCATTAGATATTCATCTAAGCACAAGCCTCTATGATTCAATAATTGAATCAACAGCTGTATGATCATTAAGATGGCCATGGTACATAACCCTAATTGCACTAAGGGACCTATTATGCAAATTATGTACTCTTTATTTCAGATTAAGGAGTGAATTGCAATAACATTTATTGCATAATGGCTCGCCGTGGGCTCGCATGTCCAACAATCTCCCACTAGCCCAAAGAGCCATTAATGGGCTAATCATTTAAACCCACACTCATATGACAATCATAGGCTATTTAGAAAATAGCTAGGTAAGCTGATCAGTCACTCCGTTCCCAAGAGACTACGCCAAGTCCTTTTACGGCACTTGCATATCTCCTAGTAACAGTGCTCGCATCCAATGCGAATGTTGCATCTTATGCAACATATACTCAATTTTTGTCGGTTATAGCGTCCTTGACACTACATCTTATTAGTTATCATAACCAGTATTCCCATAAACCTTATTAGAATACCTTCATTCTTGGAGATCTCTATCTCCTAAGGTATCTGCAGTCAAGACCCTTATAGATCACTATCTACAAGATCTTAAACTTTTGAAGATAAGACTTTGAGATCACTATCTCTAAGTTTTATCATCTTTGAAGATATTATTATTACTGCAATCAAGTGTTTTATCTTCATAGCAGGATTAGTAACAGTTTACTACTCCCACTACATGGCAGACATCTGGCTCTTGTACACATCTAGCATATACCCAGCTTCTCATAACTGGTGCACAAGTGCAAGCAGTTCTAGCATTCACTTCCTCAACTCTTTGAGGTGCTATCCCTTTAGACAGGTCACTACCACATCTTAAGGGAAGGAAGCCTTTCTTGGAATTTTTCTAGAAAATGGAATAAGTCCAAGGTGTACTACTAATGTGACGGTCCCAATATCCTCTTCTCTTTGTTTCTCAACGACTTCAGAACTAAGATCTAAGAGGTATCCTTGAGATCATATCTCAAAGTATGGAACAACCAAATTTTAAAACACTTATTATTTATTCTTATTCTAAATGATTAGAATAATATCTACATTAAGCACGATGAATACAATGGCACTCCCACTAAGCTTCACATGGTTCATCAAGATTTTATCTGAAATCACAACATTTATAATTTCATCAAATCTTATGTTCCAACTACAAGAAACTTATTGAAGTCCAAAGATGGAGTTCTTCAGCTAGCACACCTTGCTTTCCTCAACCATGAAGCCCTGGGGCTACTTCATATGAATATCCTTAGAGAGGTATTCATAGAGGAATGCAATCTTGACTCACACCATGAAGATGTCATAGACAAGTTGTGTAGCTATAGTTAGCAATATTCTGATGGGTTAAAGCAAGGTCACTGGAGAGCAAAGTCTTATCGCAAGCGATGCCTTCTCTTTGGTGTGTAGCTCATGGCTACGAACCGTGCTTTGAAGGTCTATACCTTCTCATCAAGTTCCCTCTTTCTCTTGAAGATCCATTTACACCTTAATGGGTCTGACCCATATAGGTAGATCCTCGAGGGTCCATATACAACACTTGTATATGAAGTCTACATTAGACTTTTATTTCTAACATCCATCTTTCCATGTCATGATCCTCAGGAGCTTCATCACATGAAGTCCGATCTTTTTCAGATTTAACTGACACATGGAATCCATCCTCAAACTTATTTAAAGAGGTATTAATGTTTCATCTTTAATTATCTATTTTAGTTTCCGATTTCAGGAGCCTCATTATCTTTTCAAAATTAAATGAGTTCCTTTACTTCATTTTCATCTTGATTCTCAAGAGAGTCATCCTATAAGAATCGTATTCTCAAAGATGAGATCTTTTAAGAATCTCAAGGTCATAAAGTAGGTATCCAATACCATCCTTTATTTCCTAATGAAGTAGCACTCTTTGGTGCTAGATTCCAGCTTACCGGCTTGGGACCTTATTAAGTGTATAATGTAGTCTCTACCACATATACCTGGAAACTAAGAGATAATTATGCTAAGATTAATCATCGATCAAATCATGTCATACATGATCAATTGCATCTCCCTACAACTCTATTGAGTTAAGGCTCATTAGGAGGGATGAGATAGAAATGATATTCACATCTCCATAAGGTATTCCTTGAATTCATCTAATAAGTACAAGCTACCTTGATTAGATCAAATTCATTTCATCTTCCTTCAAACTTTAATTCTAAACCAAAATGTGAAATCTTTGAACATTTCAAAGTTTTCTAAGTGAAGAGAAGAAATCTCATATCACAAATAATCACTAATAGATATCACATATCCATAATGTTTATTCTGATATAGATGATTCACATACATCAATATGTATGAGATCTTGAATACCTTAACATCTTACACCATTCCAAAAGAAGGGTGTATTGGAAATTTTACTTTGAATACAATATTCATAAGTATGCAAGTTTTGAAATTTTAGACATTCTAAAGTTTCATCTCTTACTTGTCCATCGATCTCATCAACAGACATATGTCCAAAACATTATGTCAGATAATTGTCAAATGATCTTTATCCTCCTATTGATCTTTAAAGGTTTAATTTTCAGTATCATAAATATTAATGAACCATTCATTAATTTTCTAATTTAGTGGAGTCCACTAGATGTAAGATTACTATCTGAAATATCTCCATCATAACTCTTTATGACAGGTCTATTCCAGATTTCATGTTTATTCCCAACATTTAGAAATAAACAATGAGTGTATTCTAATATCTAGGTCATAGAGACATTCTCTAAGACTAAGGGCTCCCATTGAAAATATGAAGTCTATTCATCCGGTGGAAATTATTGCAACAATTGCATCAATTCCAACATGGATGACCATTAAACCTTAAGATCAAATTTCTAATATTCTAATACAGATGCAACCAATTGCAAGTGTCATTAGAAGATTGAGATACAATTATTATACTTTATCTTATCAAATAAGTAAGTCAATTTCAATGATTATATGTAGTTTTTTCTGATGTACTATCCGATTCCTTTTCTAAGGATTCTAGGTAGATTTTGATAGTCATACTATCAACACATCAACTAATTGCAGTATTGGCATACATCCAACTCTTTGGATGACATATGGAAGTCACAGAAGTACAGTAAACTCTTTGATTATACTTCTTGCTTGGGTTCAACCCATGCTTCCACTGCGCTCCCTTTGTCTATAAGCAACTATTGCTCAAGACCAAGGATCTCTTATGTTAAAATCAAAAATTTCAATATAAGAGTATTTTAACATTTATACAAGCTTCATTTAAGTTCATACAATATGAATATTATGAAGCTTCATGAATGACTAGAGTATAGATAGTAGAATGATGACATTCATCGTATCTACATCCATCTAGACTCTTAAAATATTGGTTCAGGTGGGTACTCAAACAATTTGAATGCATCATCTCTTATAGAGCCACGATTCTGCATGATGCAGAGAACCACATCATTCATGATTAAATGTCGAGAGCACATATGTATGCCAGAACATCTTCTTATAATTTTATAAGGATTATTTGATAATTACGATCATTATCGACATGTCACGTTAAAAGTACATTCGATAAGATCAAGACTTATAGAGACATACAAACCCTAGGGTTTAAGTCCTATTGTCTTATTAATCATCATTCCTCATTATTATGAGGAAACTTGCACATTGCAACCACATACATTATGTGTCCAACTGCAAATACAATATCTGGATCAAAGGGTCCAATCCATGATATTTTACTGGTTATTATTGAGTATAATATTGAGTGGGTTTAATGAAGGATTATCTGAAATAAGAAATTTGCATAAACATATATAAATATATAATTTACTTTGATTTAGGAATTTTTATATCAAAGTTGTCTTGCCATGTCAACAATGAAAGTTCATTCCCTTAATCACTTTCAATGTAAGAGATATACCTACCATTATATCTCAGCAAGATCTGGGATCTCCTCTTTATCTTTGTTACATCCCAATAATATGAGAAACTGCAACTCCAATAAAGAGAAGCGGGAACACATTCCGTCTTGCAAGTCCAACTTGCATTTCCCAATTCGGTCTTTAATGCCCGGGCCCACCACCCCTAAGGTGATGTTGACCCGTCATCAATTGAACCAACTGTCAACAGGAATAGAACTCGCTATGCGCAATCCAATATCGCCCCAATAATATGAGGATCCGATATTGGGGTCACTACGCATACGAACTTACTCTTTCGAGAAGCAAAGAGTTCGATCCCGATGCGCTTGTATATAGGAGTTGTCACTTCGTACAGGCGTCTCCTATATACAATCCCCGACGACGGATACCCTTCGCCTTGACGGGAGACCATGGATGTCACTTATGTGATCCTCCACCTCTTATTCAAATTTAATTAATTACTATGAATCACATTCATATAATTAATTCTTCCAAGGGAATTATTAACTCTAATCATATTAGAGTATTCTTAATTGGATATAATTAACTTAATCATATTAAATTAATTATCAATCCAATTTAATCAATCAAACTTAATTTTATGCTTGAATATATATATATATATGGTATTATTCTCAAAGTACGTATTAATTCGTATTTTAATAATTAGAAAAATACAACATAATCCCTCGGACATTATCCCGGCCCTACCCGCTGTCATGGCCAGTACCGGCGGGAGTGGGACGGACCGCATACGTTGCAACCCGCTACCCCAGCGATCCCCGACTAGACACCATATCCGCCTCGGGAAAGGATAATGCCAAATTGATTAATTTGTACTTGAGATGATCATCGGTTCTTCAACTGAAATTATACCATATAGTAATCAAAACAATTTTGATTATAAGGATATTTGCTAGACAAATTCCCAATCCTATTCAAGCAAGAAGTTTGATGATTGTGATACCAATTAAGTTTTAGATCAAATCTAATCAATTAATTGATTGGGGCCAAGTCAATTAAGGAAATAATCATCTTCTAATATTTCACAAATATTTTCCATAATTATTTCTCGAAATTAACAATTACTTTCATTAATTGACAATCACATGGTTCTTGATTAGGAAAGCAATTTCAGCAGTGACCCCTACTTACTAAAATTAGTATATCTCAATCATATTAAATCCAAATTAAGCAAAGTCAATTTCTAAAGTTTGATAATTTGATTTAGGACAGAACCTAAGTGATGTTTCACGATTTCGAGGCAAGTCTAAACAGTAATTAACATTTTAATCACGTTCAGATTCACAGTTCCCGCAACAGTGCATACATGTTCATTAAAACTACCATATCTAGAGCATACGAAATCCAATTTACGCAAACTCAGATCCTATGGTTTTCTTATTTAATGGGGAACAAAATCCAAGTATTAAATTCGTGTTTAAACAATTTAAACAGTGCCGAATTTATTTACTAAATAGATCTGCGAAATCAAATGCGAAGAAAACTTTCGCGACCTTAACGAACCCAAGTCGTCCTCGGTTAGCGAATCATATTCAAAACCGTCGACCTAAGGCTCTGATACCACTTGAAGGATATGATTAGATCCTCAAGCGCATCACGGAAGCGTGAGCGTCGTATCGAATACGACGAGGAGCGACTAGTTGGACTAGTTGCTCGATGCAGCGGAATTTTAAAAAATTTTATACGACGAAACCACATGATCCAAGAACACTTCTCGAATCGTTTCGTCTAAACCACAAACAAGTAATAGGATTACCTCTTGAAGCGTGGTTGCGATCGAGTCTCTAAACGAAGAGACCTCCTGTCTCAAGTCCGATCCGACGGAGGAGACGCTTGCGAGCGCGGGGATGAACCGCGTGCTTCTCGCAATCCATGTTGATGATCCAAGCGGCGGATCTCCTGATCTCGACACATGAGATCTGACGTCTTCTTCACGAGCGAGGCGCACCGAAGGAGACGGAGATCCATGAGCAGAAGAACGGGCAGCATAACGACGATGCCGCGGTGATGGAGAACCTCTTCATGGCATCCATGGTGGACGGCCATGAGAGGGAGAGAGAGGGCTGACGTCTCTTGAGAGAAAGGGAGAGAGAGAGATGCTTCTCAAGCATTGTATGTAAAATAGAGAGCATGGTATGCCTCTCTATTTATAGGGTTTTGGGATCCATGGATCTCAATCCATGTGACATATAAAATCAATGGATGAGAGGGAGAGAGAGTCAATCCAATGGTCAAGATTGTTCTTGGTAAAAACCAACAAATTGTGATTTAATTTGATAAAAATATATATGATAAATCAAATAAATATTAATACCATATTAAATCAATCAAATAAGGAGAGGGGAATAAAGAGAGATCAACCTTCCTCTTTGGAAGGGGGGAACGACCACCAATTTCACAAGGAAATTGGTGTCGCCCCCCTCTTTCCAAAAGGGAGGGCAATCTCATGGCAATCCATGAGATTGCACATCTCCTTGAATTTCTCTCTACTTATTTTCCAACAACAATTTGTTGGTATTTTAATTCACCAAAATAATTCTCAATTAATTTTGGGAATATTGCAATCTTGACATTGGAATATTGTGAATCATATTCACAACCCAAAACCAAATGTAATTTACATTTTCAATTAATTAGACAATGTGTATCCAATACACATTAATAATTAATCTACTAATATAAATTATATTTAACTCTCTCTAATACATTATAAATCACATTTATAATATATTATGAATAATTGGATATTACTATCCACATTATTCTTATCCTTGATAATTAAATCATATTTAATCATCTTGGATCTCTTTATCTCATGTGTTCAAATAATATGAATCACATTCACACTTATTCACATCTTTGATAATCAAATCACATTTAATTATCTAAGACAACTCTCCTTATAATATGAATCAGATTCATATTATTCATGATAATTAAATCACATTTAATTATCCTTTTTCTCAATGCTCGGATACATATATCAACAATAGAATTATCCATGAACTCCTTCAAGGATAATGCGCTTTCTCCGCAGATACTTGGAGATAAGGACATGGCGATTGTATTGTTCCACGTATAGTGACATGGATATTGAGATCATATCTCAAATCCAGATCGCGGGCCTCCCATAGATGCTTGATTAAATCAAGACCGCAAATCTAATCTTCTCATTGCATCTGAATCATATCCAGATCAATGTCCAATAATTGGACTAAGATAAGATTACTTCTCTACTGAGAGGAGTCACTAAAATGCATACCCATTTCATCACGCCCTAGGAATGGAAGCGTCATGGTTATACAATCGTTTATGATCACATCACCCTCAGGTATTCCTAGTACCTGTACATCTTGCATACTGGAAGACCCAGATTAAACCCGAAGTATTGGATCAACTTTATACTGTCTACTTCATGGTTTTATCAGTAAGTTTCTCATTCGATCATTGGGAGTCGGTATTGATCATATACTTTCCAAAGGCATATATCATACCTAGGTCTTGATCATATACTTTCCAAAAGTATATATCAAACCAACAAATTCAGTCAAGCTTCCAAAGCGAGACGACCGTGCGCATGGAATTTGATTCTTCCCAATATCTCATGAGTGAGCTCATGTCTTCCGGTTCAGTAGTGAACCTGTATGATCCCTTTGAGAGATCGTATTACTCATATGCCCTTATATGCACACCAGCGCGCCGGTGTATAGACCATGATTAGGTCATCAACCTATTGGTCTGCCAAATGTACATACTCAGACATATAGTAACACATCTGTCTCCGGTTATAGGATGTGTGCCTATATCATGACAGCATATGATATAGGACTTTGGTTATCTCGATCTCGTTAAGTCAACTCTTTGACCTAACTAATCTGACACCTCCGAATCTCTATTCCTATGCAGAGGACCTACATCAAGAAGTCGGTCAGATATCAGCCCAACTGAGAAAGGATTGCCATCTCCTACTCAGGCTGGAGATCATCTCTTAATAATCATTTGACGGTGCTTGATGAGTCCTCAATCTAACTCATTAGATATTCTTCTAAGCACCAGCCTTTATGATTCAATAATTGAATCAACAGCTGTATGATCATTAAGATGGCCATGGTACATAACCCTAATTGCACTAAGGGACCTTTTATGCAAATTATGTACTCTTTATTTCAGATTAAGGAGTGAATTGCAATGACATTTATTGTATAATGGTTCGTCGTGGGCTCGCATATCCAACAGTTATTGTGTATTATACCTATGTATATTATGTATACTATTTATTTATTTTATTGTATACATTTGTATATATATTGTATTTTTAGATAATTGTAAATATTATATTTGAATTATATAAAATACAAATAAAAAATCAACAAAAAAGGAATCATTTAAATAATGTAAATGTACCACTATGTATATGTCGTAAATACCTCTATTTATTTAACCTAATTAATCAATTTATAAAAAAAAATAGAAAGATCAATAAAACCCTTGTAAAATATTGTAAATTAATAAATTAATAAATTGTGCATATATTTGTATAATCAATCAATTAAAAATCAAAGCATTGTGTATATAGGTATACATAATTATAAATAACACATTTTATTTATTTTTACACTTGTATATACCTTAATTAATTAATTAAAAATAACTTAAATTAATTATATTTTATCCTTAGAATTTTTTATTTACATTATTTAATTATTTAAAATCAATTTTAATTTTTTCAAATTTATTTAACATTTTAATGCATTTTTATTATTTCCTTATTTCATCTTTTCCTGCGCGGATCCTGATTGGTTGGCCCAGATTTGTTGACCCGAGTCAACTCTGCAGTCCATGCCATCTACTCTGAATTTCTTGCTACCAGCCCTCCATCTAATAATTTCCCCTCATGATACGATCATTAACCTCTCTTGCTTTCTTCTTCAATTTTCTCGCCCTAACCACTAAATCCATCACCGACCAACTTGCTCCGTCGATCGTGCCTCGATCAGCTCGTGATTTGAATTTCAAAACATGCTGGAGCCACTCCTATTAATACACACCATTTGCCCCCCATCGTCGGTTGATCAGATTTTAGCCCCAAAATTCTCGAGATCGAGTGAGAGAGAGAGAGTCAACTCCAGTGACAGGGGAGTCGACCTCCGATCAGGAGCACGATTTGTGGATTAGATTCGTGATTCAAACCTCCTGTTGTACCTCTATCGGTGTAGACTTGCCTCTCTGCCTACTGCAATAGATCGAGGCTGATCTCCCTTCATTTTACTCCCTATGTACCCTTAGGTTTCATTTATTTAATTTTATTTTGCAATTTTTGCGTTCTGATCCTACATTTAGTCAAATCAGACCTTCAATCATCTTCCTCCGATGTGCAAGATCGGAGGTGTTCCGACCATATACATCCATTTCCGACTCGACCTTCACCTTCGCCTGATTCTTCTACTTCTGTCCCACAGTTTGACCCCCCTCAGATCATCCTAGATCTGAGAATTGAATCCAATATCCGACCATCCTCGACAGAGCCTACACACACTTCACCATTTATTTCATTTTCTTGTTAATAAATTGGCCATAGGACATTCTCCGAGCATCATCTGCATTGCAGGTACCATGAGTGTGTTTGGGAGTAGAACTCAACATCTGGAGGTCCATCTGGAGCTGAATACATTCAGACCTCTAGATCTTTCTCGGGTCATTCCCGATTGCCTTTGATCCTTCCGAATGATGTAGGAGCTCATCAAGAACGAGCATAGGCCTTCCTATGCGGATTGGGTAGATATCAATCGTGATTCGGCCGATCAAAGCACGGGTCTCATTCCATTCTTCTTGGTTCTTCCATCTAGCTTTAACACCGCACTATCAAGAACAAGGCGTCTAGATTCAATCTCGACCGTCGATAGAGCACCGAATTGTAGTTGCGGATTAAAGCTCCAGATCATATCAAAGCTGCTCGAGCATGTTTCATCATCAATCGCCCAATCAACATCTAGACGAATCACAACGATAGATCAGTCCACATGTATTAAGGGTACATTTGCACCCTCCTCTTGCATTTATTTATTTTGCAAATAAGTTCTTCTAGGACACGTGCCCGCATGTAATGTATTGAACATTTTCATTTTGATTCCTAGCATTTATTTTAATTGTAAATAAGTCCTATTTGAACGTCAAAGCGTGTGATGCATGTGCTACTTGGATACTTTGTAATAAAGACCTCTGCATGTTTATGTTATTAATTGGTTCCTGGAAATAATTATTTACATTTAGGTCCACTCCAGCGTGCTTCACATGCGCTGGCACACATATTTTGGATAAATTACAAGTTCACCCCCACATTTTTAGCAGTATTATTATTTAGTCTTTGAAATAGTTTTCTTTACATCCATACCCCTGTGCATTTGCATCTTCTTTCGCATGTTAAAAATCAAGTAAAAAATAACAAAACCTCTTTAAAAATAACATAAAAATTATGATAGCTCTTTTTAAGTAGATCTTTCATCACTAATTGGCATTTTGCATTTTTGCCAATTTTATTTTTTAAAAAAAAATCAAAAACATCGTAAAAAATCTCTTTTTGCATTTTAAAATAAATAAAAAATATAAAAACTCTTGAAAAATTCTAAAAAATTCCCGGTTATTTATTTTTATTTATTTTAATTCCAATATCTTTTTGCATTTAATTTTCCCATAAAAACCAAAAGAATAGGAAAACACTCAGAACACAAAACATCCGTATAAATTCATAGAAAATTCCAAAAAAATCATAAATTACCTTTCTATAAAATATAAAAAATTTTCTGTCTATTTGTGCATATTTCATCCAGTATTTCATTAGCTATTTAAAAAATCAAAAAATATTCGCATTGTGTTATGTTTCCTAATTTTCCTTTTTATTTATTTATTTGAAAACCTAAAAATCTTCTAAAAATTCTGGAAAATCCCAAAACATTGGAAAAAGTTCATAACTCAAAAAATATTTTTAAAATTTTCTGTATATTTTTCATATATTTGGAAAATACAAAAAGAGTGGTTGGTTGTATTTATTCATTTTCTCTATTTATTATTTCATAATTTTAAAAATAAAAAAAGCATATGCAAAATTAAAAATCATAAAAAACATAAAATCAGAAAACCAAATAAAAAATTAAAAAAATAAAATTCCCTAAAAAAATTACAGAAACCAAGAGTGGTGTTCATAGATATCCATTTTTCTTTTCATTGATTTTTCATTGAACTGAATAACCCTCAGGATTTTTTGTAGCCTCCATGAGTTCGATCTTATATGCTATACAGGTAAATAAATAGAGCTCATGTTTCTTATTCTTACATTCTTTTTCTTGCTTGTTTTCTTGAGCTGTGAATAAAACAAATAATTTTTGCTTGATGCTTCTTTGGGTTGCGACGACCACAAATCACTTGTGAATAATTCCAATAAACAAAAACCCGAGAATTTTTCATTCAACATATGGATACTATGGGTATAATGTAGTTCCCCTTGCACTAGAGGATCAAGCGAGACTGCTTTCACTTGCCCATTCGGAACTCATTCTTTTCGTTGTATGCCCTTTGGTTTGTGTAACACAACAACTGCTTTCCAAAGATGCATGTTGGCAGTTTTTGTTGATATGGTAGGCTGTTCTCTCGAAGTATTCATGGATGAATTCTCGATCTATGGAGATAATTTTTATTAATGCCTTGGATATTTAGACCGAGTATTGAAAAGATGTTGTGAGGTGAACCTTGTACTGTCATGGGAGAAGAGCCACTTCATGGTGACCAAAGGAACCGTGCTGGGTAATGTTATCTCCAAGCATGACATGGAGGTCGACCCAGGCAAGGTGATGTTATTTCTAAATTTGAGCCACCCACAAATCTCAAGCAAGTCCGGACATTTTTGGGGCACGTCGGTTTCTATTGTAGATTTATTATAGATTTCAGCAAGATTGCCCGATCGTTGACTGAGTTGCTTGGAAAGGAGGTTGTCATAATCTCCTCACCATGGCCACTCCTTATGATAGTAATCTCAGATTTCTTCGGGACCACATGTAAAGGATGATCCCACTTGGAATCTGATATGGGAAAAAGAAATCCAGCATCACACCATTTCCCGATCTCTTTCATGACAACATCCCATAGGTTTGGATTGAGACGGTGGTGACACTCACGAGAGAGTTTGCTATCATCCTCTAAGTAGATATGATGCTGGCATACAACTAGACTAATCCCATGAAGATCCGAAATATTCCATCAAATGGCCTTGCAGTTTCTCTCAAGAACCTCTAGCACACGAGATTCTTGTTTGTTGGTCAACTGTGAGCTGAGGATGACCCGAAACATTTGGGGGTCCTGCAAGGAAGGCATACTTCAATGTAGGGTAAAGCCTTAAGCTTGGGTGGGTTCTGAATCGACTCCACAGCAACCTCTGCAAGTGCACCGGTAGATGGTATATGATATGTACTATGTGAACTATCCACCGTGGCTACTGTAGACTCAACAAGTAAAATATCAGAAAGATCGATAACGAATGATCTTGCTCAGAAAGGAATGGCTTGTCAGGCTGTTCAGAGTCCTCAAAGAAAACCTCAAAAATCTCCGTAGGAGGTGTCTCATCAATAATCTCAGAAAAGGAATGTGTCTCAAGAATCTCAGAATGTATGCCCAATATCTCAGATTGATCCTCAGAAATCAGTTAAACTGCCCATCAACAAATGACTCAGTATGATCAACAAGGGAACTTAATGTGACTGTGCTTTCCACAAGGTCCTTTTCGGAAAGGAACACATGGGTGTCCATAAAATATGTAAATAGATTTCTCTTTCGAAACTCGACAAGAAAATCACAGTCCTCAGGATCTGGTGTAACTGCCTCTCTCTCATCTGCTGTTGCTGGTGGCATTAATGGCCTAGGATCGGGGATCGTCTCAATTTTCACATTGTCACTACGAGAGTGAAAGATGATCACTCCAGTACCATAATCAACTATCATTTTAGATGTTTAAAGGAACGACCAACCTTGTATGATTGGGGTATGGAGTAACAGTGTAGAGATGTCCATATCCATGACAACAAAATCAACTAGGAATCTCATTCCTTGCATCATTGCATTAACGTCCTCAAATATTCCTCTCAACCTCTTAATCGATCTATCAGCAAACTGAAGTATCATACTAGTGGATCTAAGAGGCCCCAACCCAAACTCAGTGTGTAGGGAGGACAATATTATATTTATGGAGGATCCACTATCGAGAAGAGTACGATCAAACTCTTGATCAAAGATCTGACAAAGGATGTGAAGTGTTGCCTTATCTTTCTTTTGGGTGGGAGGTTGCTAATGGCATGAACTGTGGCCATGGTCATGAAGTGCTTCTCTGTCATCTTTCATCTGTTTTGCTTTGGTTAACACTTTTGAGTACATGCTTCTTTCATTCCCTTTTCGACAGCAGGAATGTACTCCATGGCCTTAAGGAGTGGAATCTCTAAAAGGTTATTATGCATATCTCTACCACTCCAGGATCAGATAGGGTTGTTTTTAATTTTCGAATTTTTTGGTTTTATTCTAAGCTGAAGGAAATGGCACAGAATTAGAAGAAACATTCAACTGCTCATTTCACTTATTCAAAATAGAGTCATCATATACATTTAGATAACCAGAATCAGTCTATACAATGTTATCCACAATAGGGATAGAAACAGAAGAAAAAACTGGACAGGCTGCTGCTGTTGGTGTAGAAGGAGATTCCATGATATGTGTGTGCTACTTCTCTACAGACTGTGAACTGCATTTCTCTTTATTGTGTTTTTGGTATTCTTTAAATGAATAAGGCAAAGACAGTGGTGGTGGTGAAGATGAAGCTGGTGAAACTCCAAGATGTGGCTCTGCAACATTGGATCTCTGTATTGCCGGTGAAGAAGATGATGTAGAAGGTGAAGCTCTCTCAATAGCTCGATCTCCTAATCTGAACGACTGTGAAGATGGCTATAATCTCCTACTGCTCCTGAGATGAATGGCATCAGATAAACATTTAAAATCAAGGGCCATAACTGTCTTGGGTATGGATGGATCATGGGCTACTTGTTCCTTACGTTTGAAGTTGTTAGGATTGTCTTCGACCTGTGCTGGAATCAGTGTCTTCGTGGTGGTCAAGTCACCGATCCTCTAAGTATGATCATTCATATTCTTCATAAGCAGTGCAAGTTGATCGAGTGCGAAATTCACTGAAGGTGCCTCTGGGTGCTCAATGACTTGGTTGTTGTTGAGACTGGTAGTGAAGAGGCTACTGGTATCCATACTATGGCTAGTTATGAGGTGGAGGATGTGAATATTGTCCATACGATGCAGACTACTACCAATGCTAAGGCTAGGGAAAATATGCAGACTGCATCTGTTGTTGGCCATCTCTCCAGTTCTGGAAGTGAGGTGGAGACTGAAAGTGAGGCTTGAATTGCCAGTGTTGGGGTCTCCCTCCCTGAAAGTGGTGGGTCGGCTTATGACTCTGTTGGGAACCCAACTGACCTTGTTCTGATGCATGGGCTGGTTGCGCACTCTATCGAACTAAATACCATTCACCTCCTGAATGAGAGGTGGAGGTGGAGACTGTTGCTTAGGAATGTATGGAATCTCCTGTTGGTATGGTACTATCTGGTGTCACTACTGGTAGACCTGGTCAGGGGTCCGCACATAGTAAATGGTCTGAACTGTAGATGGTCCTATAGTACTCTACTGTGCTAAATTGGAAGTAGTCTACTCTCGAGTAGAGGTATCAGCTGCTGCAGTCGCACTCTCACATGCACTTATCATACTCACAAGAAGCTCCAGATGCTTGCTTATCTCATCCAGCTTATCTAGGTTCTTGGTCCTCTGTTTGGTCACTTGAGTCTTCTCAAGCTCCTTGGATTGTTTATCAATTATGTCTACTTTGGATAGGTGATTGCCTAAAATGGTCAGATCTACACTGTCCACCCTATCCACTTCATGTTATTCCATCATGTTGACATCCTTGTTGGGTGCTGAAGAAAAAGTAGGAAAGAGATGCTTCTAGAATGCTTGTGAAGAAGAAAGAGATGCAGATCTCTCTACCATCTCCTCAAACATCTAGTATAGGATATCCTCATCCTTGTTGAAATGTGACCCCTCATAAGTTGCATCTATCAACTTCTAGTTCTCCATGCTCAAACCCACAAAAAAGTTCTGCACAATGCTCATCTTTGGAATGTCTTGATGTGGGCACTTCTCCATCTAGTCTTTTAATCTTTCCCACACCTCATGAATAGGCTCATGGGACATCTGGGAGAAGTTTCCAATCAAAGATCTCATTTAGTTGAGGCGTCCAAGAGGGTAATGTTTGTTCAAGAAAGCGAACCTCAATTCTTCCCATGTCGTGACAACACTTCCCAAGCGGTTGATCCAATACAGTTCCTTGTCCATGAGACTGAACGGGAAGGCTGTCATCTTCACTACCTCTACTAGAATATTTGGGTAGTTTATAGTGCCACAAATGCGATCAAATTGTTGGAGGAGTACATATGGTTCTTCATTTATGTGCCCGTGGAATATTGGGAGAAGTGGTAAAATTGTGGGCTTAAGCTCAAAATGCCCATGAATCGCATGGATTCTAATCCATGAGTTGGTTTATCCTGCCCCTGGATTATAGAAATCCTTCAGTGTATGCTTAGCCACTATCTCAAGTAGTGGATCATCTCCCCCATTTCCACCTCTTCCAAGGTTTCTATCCTCATCTCTCATATCTTGTCTGCCATTCCTCAGCTCGATTATCATATCTCTCAATCCAGCTTGGAAGTCATCTTGTTCAATCAACTGTGCCTGAATGGCCTGTATGGAGGCTAAAATAGCGTTATTGATCTCGCTCTGCTCAGTCATGGAATCTTTTCCCTTAGGTGGCATCAAGTGTACTGTCTCGGTTTCTGCAAGTGTACATGACACTAGATTAGTCCTCAAGAATGATGGAGTATAAAATTATAGTTCAAGATTAGAGTCAATCTTGAACAATGGATTGATCAATGAGGTAAATGGTGAAGTGGAGAAAGAGGCATATTCGGGAAGTGAGTCTTCCCGAATATAAGACGGCCAGTTTGGAGTGTGAAATGAGTTCACAAAGTCCTAACGAGAAAGAGTCCAATCCGACATCTTAGATATTAAGAGGAAAGATGGGAGAACACAAAGGTCAACACAAGAAGAGAATGAAAGGCATGAATGGCACGGAAGTATCTTTACACTAATCAAGCAAACACAACACAAACCCCCGATTCACCAACTGGACACAAGTGGTGACCATAAGAGTTTGGTCTTTTATCTTTTCATTTTTAAGTTTAATGAATCTACACAAAGTTTCTTACTACCAAACACACAAGGTGAGCCGTTGCTATTACCCAACGTATGTCCTCAAACATCCCCGAATATTGGTACCATCTTCCCGGGATGACAGGTTCAATATCAGGCCCAAAGGGAGGTAGGAGGCTTAGCATACTAAAATGATTTTCTATCATCTGAGGCAAGTGATCATAGTTGCAACCACACACTGAAAAGTGATGTACAGGTACTTAAGACATATGTCCAAAGATTTGGGCTCTATCCTTATGGCTACGTCCTCACCCACTCTGTCTAGAGGTAGGTACCTGCAAACAATGAGGGGGTTACTCTCCCCAAAATAATGATTGTGTCCTTACATTTAATTTTAGGCTCAAATTTTCTTTAGTAGTCCCAATTTTATATAGTTGTTACTTTTTTTGATTTTTTTCCAAAAAAATATCTACCAAATTTTCCAATTTCCTTTTAATATTATGTGATTGAAAATGGGGAAGAAAGTCAGAAAAATCAATGCGTGACAAATCAATGATGTATGCAGGAGATAGATGATGTGTACCTTTCACCAGCACTCTACATGCAGGGTAATCCACACATAAAATAAAAGACAGAAAATAAACTAACCTAAATGATGCACGAGAACCGTCCTAGAAGCAACTTCTATTAACGGGCAAGAACATGTTAATTTTACAAAGTCCAAGCTACGATCTATTCTATAGGCACAAATATTCTTGTTTAGGGGCTTTGGACCTAATCGTTTACCTAGCTCAAGCAAGGTAATAAAACCTACTTCTAAGGGCTCAAGCACACGAAACCGTGAGAAAGAAAAGAAAAAGAAGGTGATGAAAACAAAACCGGATATGTCCCCCAAGTGCACCGACACTTGCTGAAATAGACCCCGCAAACACAAGGTATATAGTGGTCCTGTAGAAAACAAAAAAAGAGGCAAGCACCAAATAATTAATTACAAAGTTTTACAAGAATAATGAACAAATAAAAAAGATAAAAAAACAAAAAAAAAGTATGTGCAAAATTGCTCCAAGAGACTTGTCTCCTCTAAATCTTCTACTCCTCCTCCTACGGTCTTCTACAACTCGGTGAAGAAATGAGTAGTCTCCGCTTTGCTTGGGTGCATCAGCTCTCCTAAGAAAGCCGCCCTCGCTCTTCGGGACCTCGCAAGAAAATAGAAACACAAGATAATGTAAGAAATGAAATTATAATAATATGAGCAAAAATAATATGAAAATATACACAACAAATTTTGAAAAAATAAATGAATGAAATAAATGACAAAATTAAAAAACAATGAATAAGTGATAACAATATGCACAGTGAAATAAATGATAGAAAAATGTGAAGAAAATATGAAAAAGAAAAACAAGTATAAATGACCAAGAATAGTAGGTCAAGAGAAAAAACTAACTACCCTCGTCATGCCTCCGTGGCAACGACACCATTTGTTGAACCGAGGATTCTCAGGGTTTTCAGTTAATGGATTAAAATGCAATGTCGTTGCAACCCTAAAATCCCTCAACAAAAAATTATATTTTATAGCCAGATCATGTCAACAAACAATAATAGTAAAAAAAGAATGTAAGCATAAAACTTTGAGTGCTATTTATTTACCGGTATAGCATACATGATTGAACTCATGGAGGCTACAAAAATCCCGAGGGTTATTAAATCAATGAAAGAATCAATGAAATAAAGAAGAAATTCTATATACACCACTCATGGATTTTGTCTTTGAAATTTTGTATTTTTTATGGAATTTTAATTTTCTATTTTTTTATTTGGTTTTCTGAATTTATAATTTTTATGATTATAAATTTTGCAAAAGAAATATTTTTTATTTAAAAAAATCAAAATCAAAATAAATAAAAAAGAAATACAAAAAAGAGAAAGAATGCAATTGTTTGGATTTTCACAAATGGATAAATTTTAAGCAAAATTCAAAAAAAATTATCTTTGGAATTCTGATAATTTTTAAGTTTTTTTTGTGATTTTTTCCAGAATTATAAGAATTTTTTAAAGTTTTTAAATAAATCAAAAATAGAAAATGTAGTAAACTGAATAAAAAGCCACGATTTTGGATTTTTAAAATACAAATAAAACTAAAAGTAGATGAAATATACACAGTGAGAAAGATAATTTTTAATATTTTCTAGAAAGATATTTTATATTTTTTTGGTATTTTCTATGAATTTCTGTACATTTTTTATGTTTTTAAGTGTTTTATGATTTTTTTGGTTTTTCTAAGGAATACAAACGCAAAAATTGTACAGAAATTAAAAGAAATGAAATACATAATAAGGAATTTTTTTACAGCTGTTCGCAAATGTTTTGTATTTTTTATTGATTTTTAAAAGAAAACAAGGACTTTTATGAAGTTTCTGAATTTTTAAAACTAATAAAAATGATGAAAATGTGAAATAAAAATTATGATGAAAGATGTGATTAACTGAAAGCTAACATGATTTTTATAGAATTTTTTATTTTTAACATGTGAAATAATATGCAGGTTCAAAGGGGTATTTATGTAATTATTTATAGAATGTATACTAAATGATAACAAAATCATAAGTCCAGGAGAAAATATGCAAAATGTCCACAAAACCACGTGAGTAGGCACATAAGCCCCGCTGGACTGAACCTTTATGTAACTTAAATATTTCCAGGTTCTACATAATAACTCAAAACTTGCGAACTTTTATTACAGTTTTTCCATACATTCACGTGCTAGACACATGCTCAGTTCAAATAGATGAAAATGCGATTAAAATAAAAGCTAGGGAAATAAGTGCAATTTCTTCAATATGTTACATGCAAACACGTGTCCCTCTGGACTTATTTGCAAATTATAACAAAAGCGAGCATCTAATCACAAATATGCCCTTAACCCATGTTGCAAGATCAATGGTTGGATGGCGTTGGATCTCTGATCGGACGGTTGAAGCTGAGCGTGCTCGAGCAACGAGGATCAGATCTAAATCTTCCGACGATTAAGGATTGGGACTTTCTGTATGGCTGCGATTCCATATGGAACTTGCACTCTTAATCACAATCCTAAAGCTAGCTAGATGAACTATGAAGAAGGTCGACACTGATGGAATTCGAGCATCTTGTGCTCTCTCTATTTCCACCCGAATCATCTCCGTAAGGTCTAGATCCACTCCTGCAAACTTTATGCCTCGCCTGATGGTGAAAGTATAGCTCGAGGATGCCAACATAAGGATCTGGAGGTTGAAAGGTTTAGAAGCTTTAGGTGAACCTTCTCTCCTCGATTAAATGCACCATCTACGTTCTTTGACCCTTCATTGTAATTCTCGTGCTTGGAGGCAATCTCCGACCAAATTATAGGTTAAAAACACGAGAATTGGTGAAGGGAATGATGGCTCCGGTGAAGGTGGTCGGAGAAGGAACTGATCCTCCGGTCTGGCATGATCTTGAGGGTGATCAGACTATGGAAGAGATGGAGAATGTCGGGGTGAAGGTGCATGTGTGGTTAGAATTGGATGAAAGTGATCGGAGCACCTCTGATCTGGCTAATCGGAGGGAAATAAGGGTGAACGGATTTTAGCTAATTCATGAATTAAAAGGCAAAACTGAAATTGCAGAATTAAAAGTAACTACCTAAGGAGTACCTACGGTGAAGAATGAAGGTGAAAATCATCCTCGTTCTACTACAGAAGATGGAGATCAGAATGTGGCGGAGGGCTCCAGCCGTGTTATGGATCTCGATTATTAAATCCTTTCGCACACTCCCAGCTGTGGAGATGGGTCGGTGTCACGTTGACATCATCTAGGAGTCAACTTCGGTCATAAAAGAGCAAGAGAAATGGATCCCCTCACATGGAGATAGTTCAAGTGGTATAAATAGACATATGACTCCGACATGTCTTGATTTTGAAACTACGAGCGAATCGAGACATGATTGAAGGAGCTAATGGCCTAGCAATGGAGAAGAATGAGTGGTTTAGAAATTTGGAGAAGGAATTAGGTGACGTTAGGGATCAGAGGCGTATGGAAAATTAGGCTAAGGAAGGGGAATGAGCGAGGATAGCGGGAATGGCGGGCAGACCAGATAGTTGACCCGTGTCAACAAACCCGGGCCAACTAATCAGGAGGCTCGTCGAATAAGATAAAATAGATAAAATGACAAAAAATCAATAGAATTTTTAAATAAATGAATTAAAAATTGAAAATTAATTTAAATAATTAAATAATGCAAATAAAAATGTTAAGGATAAAATAAGTTAATTTAGGTGATTTTTAATTAATTAAATAAGGTACATACATGGGTTAAGATAAATAAAATGTGTTATTCATAGGTACGCATACCTATATATAAAAGATTTTTATTTTTAATTAATAAATTATACAAATATATGTAATTTAATATTTTATTAATTTACAATATTTTACAAGGGTTTTAATGGAAGTTAATTTTTTTGGAGTTAATTTATTAGGTTAAATAAATAGGTATATGTACAATATATACATAGTGATACTTATACAATATATACGTGATTTTATTTTTGTTGATTTTTGATTTTGTGATTGTTATTTGTATTTTATATAAGTCAAATAAAATATTTACAATTAATAAAAAATACAATATATACAAATATGTACACGAAAATAGATAATTAAATAATGTGCATTGTATATATATGTATTATATACAAAAGTATCCTAATTAGCCAAATTTCACACCTTAACTATGATTTTATGAAACTATCTCCATTTTAAAGGTTATTTAATGAAGAGTACAATGAAAGTGTGTTTGATAAATTCTAAATTTTTGTGTAGAGGATATTGATCTTACAAGATGAGGTTTGTGGCTTTTGAGATTGTTGTAATTACACAATGTACAATGATTTTTATTGTAATTATTTTTATTATTTACAAAAGATTTTTATGTGTAATTTTCAAGAAGAAAACATTTTTATTAAAAAGAATTTGGGGATAAATAAAATAAGGAAAAGAATGTGTATTACAGACATTAGTGTATTGATGATGAACATATACAGATGAAGATTGATTTTTGGAATCTCGGTCGTATCTCCCCATACTTTATTCCTTGTCGATAAGGTCAAATCTTGACCTTCTCTCGGGGTCAAATTCAGCTTGTATCTATTACATATATACAATCTTTGTTTTCTTTATTTTTCATTTATTTTCTTTATTTATTTTAGGTTAAAATAATAATAAACATACAATATTTACACAAGAATTAGGGTTAGTAAATAAATGGATTTATTGATATTTACATGTGTTTTATAATGGATTTTAAGCTAAATAAATGAATAAAGATGATGAAATGCATATTCGTCATCCCCCTATGCTTTACCTTTTCTAGTCCCTTATCAAACACTTATTTAAAGAATAAGTGACTAAAAGAAAAAGAAAAATAATAAAGGAAAAATAAATAACTTAGAACAATATTGAGTATTAAACTTATCTTCATAAAATCACAGTATGGAGCTAGGTCAGACCTTTGGATAAATAGTTTGGGAGGAACCTTAGTGGGAAACGTACTTGACACTCAATAGCCTCTAGAAACCATATAACTATGCTCAAGTCTCCTCAAAGCCAGGTCAGAATAAATCTACTCATACGCATACCCTTATGACTATGAATCTCTCTTGTACAGTGCAAGTGATATATAGCTCTCCTCTTCTGAAGCGGTAGAAGTCAGTGTTCTCCAACATGGTGACCCTTATTCGCCAATCCAATAACTCTTTCCTCGAGAAGCGGGGTATTCCCTTCTAAGTTCAAGTAAAACCAACTCAAGAAGAGGAGGTGGAGAGAAGAATGGATGGTAGCTAGTGTACCTACCTATCTTTGAATGCATGCAGTGTAGCCGAGTCATCCAGCTACAGACTCATAAATATCTGACTTGGAAGCTCAAGCTTGCTTATTTGATTATACAAATGTGCATACTCCAACATGCATTTTATTTTCAATCAGGCCTGCCCACTTTTTTTGGAGTTTTTTATTCATCATTATTTTTGAATATATACAAGAGTGCAACATGTACATAAGGAGTTTTTCCTCTTGAGCCAGTAGACTATCCCTCTTTTGAAGCTTTATTGCAACCCACAACATTTTGTCTTTAGACCTCATTGCTACTGGACCAAGTTAGGGTACAATTGCTAGAAACGTATTTCTGATGTTTCCATTGGCTTGTGTCTCATGCTGGCAAATCCATCCCTCAACCACTTCAACTGAGGTGAGCAAATTGCAAGTGCATGTGTGCAAGCTAGGTCATTATCAACAAGAATCATGTGTGTGCTCCGAGTGACTCTACTTAGGCAGTCAAGACGACACTGAACAAAGTCTATAGACCTGAAGAATCTCAATTCCATTTCCTATAAGGTTCCTCTGAAATTAAGTGGATTAAGGTCCAACCAAGATCAATTCTTCGACTTTATTCCATATAGTTTAATTGTCAATACCATTCTAAAAAATGCACATGAAAATGCAAGAAATACTACAAAACACATATTTTTGAAAAGAAATAAAAGAATGGTCTTTTTGAAAAAGTTTTCTAAGAATTTTTGCAAATTTTTTATGGATTTTAAGAATTTTTTTTAAAGAATGAAAATGGGTAAGTAAGTTGAATGTATTTACAAGAAATGTAGACAAGTATACACACAAGTATTATACAAATTTATACAAAATTTTACAAGATGATGTTATGCACAAGTTTTATAAAAGAATTTTATATACAACAAAGAATTTATTTACATGAGGATAATTGATTAAGGAATTTATACACACATGTCAATGGAAACATCAGAAATTTTATATATATAGACACACACGTGTCATTTTTTATATCCCACGTGACAAAATAATTTTACAATACTTTTACAAACTTTTTCAAAATATTTTACAAAATATTTTTCGAAATTTTTTTGAAACAATTCGCAAAGGTTTTTCAAAAAGTTTTACAAAAAAATTTGTAAACTATTTTCACAAACATTTTTACAATTTTTTTACAAACAATCTTACAAATAGGTTTTTTCAAATAGTTTGCTTTCAAAATATTTACAAACATTTTGTACAGTATACATAGTTTTAATATACAAAATAATTTACAAACAATTAACAAACAAAACATTTTTACAAATAATTTGCACGGATTTATGCAAAAATAGTTTTATTAAAAAAAATTACAAACATTTTTACAAACATTTTACAAAAGCTTTTACAAAAGTTTTGACAAAATATTTTACAAAATAATTTTTGCAAACATTTTTACAAAAGTTTTTTGCAAATCATTTTACAAATAATTTTCCAAAACATTTTTTAAGAGCCATATTATTAATAAAAGTATGAGTTATGGCTAAAGTATATATACAATATATACGTACGACATATACTTTGCTTGAACTATGTCCTCATAGTGACAAAAAAGATACATAGAAAGACATAACTCATGCTAAGTACAGAAAAGTGAAAAGAATCCTATAGAACAACGACTCAAAGAATAGACAAAAATAATAGAAGTCAGTGATCCCCCCTATACTTAGGATTAGATAATTGTAAGTATAGAAGACTGTATAAACGAGGAAAACTGAGGTAAAGAATGAACAAACTCAACGACTCGACTCATCCTCCCCTATACATAGGGTAAAGGCTCCCTAAGTATAGAAAAAGAATATCAAGAAGTTGAAGGACAAGCGAGAGGTCAGAAGAAATAAAAGAGAATAAAATCATGAAAGAGACGAAACGAACAACATCACTCCCCCTATACATAGGGTAAGGGATCCCTAAGTATAAGCAGCAACATGAGTGATGAAACAAAACGAAAATGGAAAAACTCAATTCATTCGCCCCATGTACTTAAGATATAGTGCATCTACAGCATACACGCATCGAAAAGATGTGAACGATAAAAATCAGAAGAGGGAAGAATAAAACGAAAGGATGTAAACAGGAGAAAATCAGCTCATGTATCAGACACAAAAGATGTCAAAAAGTCATTGTCTAAAACCACATATATGGAATCAATCACAGACAGGAATGTATCATGATCTAGATATGGCTTCAACAATTGTCTGTTCACAATAAATGGTTGTGCGTCAGATGACAACCAAGATAGACAATACTACCATTATCACACACAACTCTCACAATGAACAGTCCCGACTATTTGCTTTTCAGTTTGCCAAGAAACAACTTCAATTTAGCATCAAACAACCAAACTTTCTAATTAGGGGTCTAATGTGTCTATCATGCCAATGCTTGACTTTTCTCCTTATACATGAGTGAGTTGTCATATGCAAAATCTCGGAACTCCGGCAATCTATTCAGATCCAACTTCCTACACTGTCCTACTTTCTCATAGTCCAAATTGCATACACGGAGTTCCCATAATGATTTGTGAATTAATTCAACTAGCAGGTGGCAAGGCTTTCCATACATCAATTTGTAGGGAGGCCTACCCAATGGAGACTTGTACGCCATCTGATAAGCCCATAGAACTTAGTCAAGCATTGGGGACTAGTTCTTCTTATCTTGACGAACAAGTTTCTGCAATATCGTCTTTATCTCCCTATTTGAAATCTCATCCAAGCCATTAGTCTCTGGGTGGTAAGGAGACACAACTCTGTGCTCACTGGAGTACTCCTTCACAAGCTTCTTGACTTCTCTATTAATGAAATGGCTTCCCCCGTCTGAAATGAGTATCTTGGAGATCCTGAACCACTCAATAATATGGTCCTTGAGAAAGGAACACACCGTACGACTATCAACGGCTTGGGTGGGGATAGCCTCCACCAAACGACTAACATAATCCATGACAAGTAGGATGTATTAAAATCCCTGACTAATAGGAAATGGGCCCATGAATTCTATACCCCAAGCATCAAAAACATCAGAAATTTGGATATATTTCAGAGGCATGATGTCATTGGAACTAATGGTTCCCCCCATCTTCTGACAGTCAGTACAATCTCAAACATACTCCGTAGCATCCTTAAATAAAGTTGTCCACCATAGATCGCTCTGTAGAACCTTTGCTGTCGTGCGCTTCCCCAAATGATGCCCACCGGACTCTAGTCTCTGAAATAGGAAGTATACTCTACTCAAAAGTCTATGCATCTGTGATCCAGGAAAGATGATCTGCCACAACATTCTTTACTCCATGTTTATCTTGGATCTCCAAATCAAACTCCTGGAGAAGAAGGATCCATGTGATAAGGCGTAGTTTGCCATCCTTCTTTTCCTGTAGGTATCGTATGGTAGTGTGATCCGTGTATACAATTACATATGAACCAAGGAGGTAAGATCTGAACTTATATAATGCAAACAATATTGCTAACATCTCCTTCTCTTTGATTGTGTAATTATGCTATGCCTAATCTAGAGTCTTGCTAGCAGAGTGTATAGAAAATGATATCCCATCCCTTTTCTACCCTAACACAGCTCCAACTGTAAAATCGGTCGTGTCCGTCATGATCTCAAAGGGAAGGGAGCAATCAGGTGGTTGTATGACAAGAGCACTAGTAACCATGTCTTTCATTTTATCGAATGCAAGGAGGACTTTCTTATCAACAACAAACTATTTCTCCTTACACAGAAGCTCAGTCAAATGTCTGGTGATCTTGCTGTAGTCCTTGATGAATTTCATATAAAATCCAACATGTCCTAGAAATGACCTCAACTGCTTCAAATTCTGTGTTGGCTCTACCTTGAAGATCACATCAATCTTAGTCGGATCAACCTCTATACCATGTTTGGAGATGACATGGCCCAATACAATCCCATTAGTCACCATAAAGTGACTCTTCTCCCATGAGAGCACTAGGTTTACCTCACAGCAACATTGAAGTACTCGGTCTAAATGAGCAAGACATCTGTCAAAACTATCCCCGTAGACCGAGAAATCATCCATGAAGACCTTTAGAAAACTACCTACCATGTCAGCAAAATAACTAACATACACCTTTGGAATTTAGGGGGGATGTGTTACACAATCTAAAGGGCATTCGTTTAAAGGCGTAGGTGCCAAACAGACAAGTAAAAGTAGTTTTCTCCTGATCCTCAAGAGCGATAGCAACCTGGTTATATCTAGAGTACCCATCCAAGAAACAAAAGAATTCTTTCACTGCCAACCTCTCAATAATATGATCAATAAAGGGCAGTGGAAAGTGATCTTTCTTCATAGCTGAATTCAGGCAACGATAATCAACATAGACATGCCATGGAGTAGGTACACGGGTAAGAATATCCTCACCGTGTTCATTCTTTACGATGGTAATCCCGGATTTCTTCGGGACCACATGTAAAGGACTGACCCACTTGGAATCCTATATGGGAAAAATAAAGCCACCATCACTTCATTTACTGATCTCTTTCATGATAACATCTTGTAGGTTTGGATTGTGATGACTCTGACACTCACGGGAGGGTTTGTTGTCATCCTCTAAGTAGATATGATGTGAGCACAAAGCTGGACTAATCCCACGGAGATCCAAAATATTCCATCCAATGGCATTACGATTTCTTTCAAGAATCTCTAGCACGTGAGATTCTTGTTCGTAAGTCAACTGCGAGCTGAGGATTACCAGAAACATTTGGGGAGGTTCTGCAAGGAAGGCATACTTCAACATTGAGGTTAAAGCCTTAAGCTTAGGTGGGGTCTGAATCGGCTCCACAACGACGCCTGCAACTGCATTGGTATGTGGTATTTACTCTGTGAAATGTCTACCATGGCTACTGTAGGCTCATCAAGTAAAATCTCAGAAAGATCTGCAATGAATGATCTCTGCTCAGAAAGGAATGGCTCATCAGGACATTCATAATCCTCAAAGAAAACCTCAGAAATCTCAGTAGGAAGTGTCTCATCAGTAATCTCATAAAAGGAATGTATCTTAGGAATCTCAAAATATACCTCCAATATCTCAAACTGATCCTCGGAAATTAGCTCAAACTACCTATCAGTAAATGACTCAGTACGATCAACAAGGGAACTCAATGTGACTGGGCTTTCTAGAAGTTCCTTATGGGAAAGGAACCCCTCAGTGTCCATGATATTAGTAAACATGTATGTCTCTCTAAACTCGACAAGAAAATCATAGTCCTCGGGATTTGGTGTAACTGACTCTCTCTCATCTAATGATGCATGTGGCGGTGATGGCCTACGATCGGGTATCATCTCAATTTTCACCTTGTCACTACGAGAGTGAAAGATGATCTCTCCAGTTCCATAATCAACTACCGCTTCGGATGTTCAAAGGAATGACTGGCCTAGTATGATCAGGGTATGGAGTAATGGTGCAATATTGTCCATATCCATGACAACAAAATCAATTGGGAATCTCATTCCTTTCACCTTTACAATAATGCCCTCTAATATGCCTCTCAGCCTCTTGATCGATCTATCAGCAAACTAGAGGATCATCCTGGTGGATCTAAGAGGCCCCAAACCAAACTCAATGAGTAGCGAGGATGGTGTGATATTTATGGAGGATCTTCTATCGAGAAGGGTACGATCAAACTCTTGATCAAATATGTGGCAACAGATGTGAGGTGCTCCCTTATCTTTCTTTTTGGATGGGAGGCTACTAATGGCATGAACTGTGGCCATGGTCAAGATGTGCTTCTATGTTTTCTTTTGTCTGTTTTTCTTTGGTTGATGCTTCTGAGTACATGCTTCTTTCACTCCCTTTATGATTGCAGGCATGTACTCCATGACCATAAGGAGTGGCATCTCTTAAAAGATGTTCTGCAATATCTATACCACTCCAAGATCAGATAGGACTGTTTTTAATTTTTGAATTTTGAATTTATTCAAAGATGAAGGAAATGGCACATAAATAGAAGAAACATTCAACTTCTCATTTCTTTTATTCAAAGTAGAGTCATCGTATACATTCGAATAACTGATGAATCTCAAATTCATCACTCTAAATCTCATTAATTAAGCTCAAATCCCTAGAAATCATTGGCATTTCTCCATTTATTCTGCATAATTAGCATTCATGCATGTTTTAATAAGAATTGCAGTTTATCACTTATTTCTGCACAAAATAAGAAGCCAAAAATCCCAGATAAAATTGACCTGTAAATAGCCTAACTTCCTTGATTTTTAACTAATTCATGCTAACTCCGAATGACCCAGAACGACCTCCACTGTGTTCATATCACTAACAAGAATAAATAAAAAATACAAAAAAAATCACTAAAGCAAATAATTGGACCAAAAACCCAAACCCTAGTTTCAGGATTTTCGGACTAATGTCTTCCCTATCCAGTGTCTGTTTTGATCCTGCTCACTTTTGAACTAATGTAAATTCAATTACCTTCAAAACAAGACCAAGTTCCAGTGAATCGGAGCTCGTATGTAAAAATTGGGTTTTGGGCCTCTTTTGTACATTTTGTATTTTAGCTGATTTTGACCTAGTATTTTATGTACATAATTAATTTATGTTATTTTATTTCTTTTTCATTTGTCTTCTTTGATTAAAGTTTTATGAAAATCCGCAAAAATCCAAATCCAAATTGAGCTTGAAATCAAAGAAACAAATTGAGTCCAAGTCTTCACTAACTGACTGTACAAAATTGATCTTTTTCGTGTTTTATTTTATTTCATCTTTTTCTTAATTAATAAAAATACAAAAAAATAGATTAATGTGTAAATAATTATCTTTGATTTTACCATGTTTTTTTTCCAGATTTTTATCTGGTTTAAAAATGACAAAAAAATATAAAACCCAAAAATCTAGGTATTCTATGTACATGGGATACCCCAAAAATATCACTTTATGAAATTGATCTATTTTGGTTTTGATGTCCTTATGAAAGTTGTAGATCTCATCGAGTCGAGCAATTTTCGTGAAGAAACTTTTTCGATCCGAGGTCGTTTGCTATTTATTTTGGATTTTACAAAGTTTTTATTCTCCGATTTTTGTTGTGTTGAAACATGGCAGCTCCTGGAGCTTCCACGTGTCAGCCATTTTTTCAGTTTTTTTATATTCATTTTTATAAAAAAATTAAAATTAAAAAGACTGCACATGCGAGGCACGTGCCTCCCGCACACGTGCCGCGCACGTGCACCGCCTAGACCCCATCTCCCCACGTCATTTGACAAACCCGAGATCACATTGTTTAACAAATATATGCGTGTCGTTTCGTTGTAGGCGGGCAATCAGAATTTGTCAAGAAAATAACCACAATTATTTAGTCAATTTTTAATCGTGTGATTTTATGTTTATTTTACTTGAGCAAGTCCCAAAGTCAAACACAAAGAGAAAAAAGGAACAACCTAGAATTATGTCTATCAAAGTTCGTGCATGATTTTCGAGGCGGACCTTTTTTGTAATTTTTAATGCAACAAGGGATGCAAAATGTAATTTCAACCTATTTTAGTGACTAAAATGTAAATATCAAGCAAACAATGTCCGAAAAATATGAAACTTGGCCAAGATGATAATTACGATGGAATGAATGCACTATAATTTTTTTTGGAATTTTTGGATGCATGATGAATTTTTTATGAATTTTTAAATGCAAATAAAGTGAATTATTTAATTATAATAATTATTAAACCTAGATATTTTCATGGGATAAATTTATCTAAGATCTATCAGTAGATGATTGATCGCAAAAAAATCCTGAACCTCAAAAATGCGAGATTTAATACCTATTAAAAATCAAATATTGAATTATGCAAAATGATTTTTACAGGGCAAACTATGCATGCAAATGCGATTCTTTTTGGTTACAATGTTAAAAACAATTAATTCTACAACCCATGATTTTTCATGAATTTTTAGAGCAACGATTGATCAATGACAAATTTCAGAGCACAAGGTGGGCAAAATATGCAATTTTCCACAAAACAATTAATTATTAATTAACCACTTATCACAAAAATGTTCACAATATGTCAAGATGTAGAGAATTAAATGAGGAACAAAATGCCAATTTTTGAGAAATAAAATAATGCAAAGTAGTTGTCCAAAACAAAGGGAGAATACAAGGGTCTTTCTGTAATATTTAAATAATTATAAATAAAATAAAATGCAGAGGGATAACTGAGCATTTACCGCAAGTCAAGGGGGGTCTTTTGCAAAATTCCAGTAGGTCACGTGCATCGGGTTAGAGGGACTTCTGTGTAAATAGGGAAACTGTCGGGGGCTTCTTCACAATTTAACCACATGATCACATGCGGGGCACGTGACCCATGGGGCTGATGACACTGCTAATATTGGCGCTCCCACCCGCACGTGCTCCTCATGTGGGAGGGCCTCGGGTCTGCCCCCGATGGCGAGGCTCGATCGGTGGATTCAAGGCATGGCGGTGCAATGTTGAATGACAATGTTTATACAAGTGGAATTAATTTTTCTTTTTTTATGTAAGAGGCATTATCTTCCTACTTTATTCCTTGTCAATTAAGTCAAGTCTTGATCTTCTCTTGGGTCAGAGTTAGCCTGTATTTATTGCATATATATATATATAGTCTTCATTTTCTTCATTTTCCTTTATTTCTTTATTTGTTTATTTTAGTATAAAAACAATGATTTTTATACAATATTTACAAAGAATAATGAATAATAAAAACCCTGATTTATTAGTATTTACAGGTGTTTAAGAAGGTATTTTAAGCTAAAAGAAATGAATAACGATGATGAAATGCATATTCATCACCATGCTTCACGGGAGAGGTGACTACACTGGTCACCCTCCAATTCTTTTCCCCTTCTTCTAAAACTTTATCCATCTATATTCGTTGTGAACTACCATGTACCTGAACTTAGAAGGAAATAACTGACTCCCAGAGGGCGAGTTAGTGGAGGAGAGGTCTATGTGGTAGTTCGGCATTTCAAATGGGAAGAGCTGACACCCTTCACACACATGAGATAGTTGTTCAACAGTCATGGGGTATGCTTTGGGAGGAGGATTGTTTAAAGATGACTACTAGGCTAAAATCGTTACAATGATGTCTAGAAGTTGGAGGTTGTTGGTTTTGAAACCCTAATTCTCCCAGAAGTTCTGCCAAATTATTAATCTAAAGGTCAGGTCTAGCTCCATTTTCCCTTTTTGATCATGATCTTGATATTGAAACCTAATCTTATTTCACCTCTTCATTTTTAGTTGCTCAGGGATGAGGAAGGTTTACATATAGGGAGTTGATGAACATGTGATTCATCACCATAATTAGCTAAAAATAGAGCTTCGTCCTGAGAAATTAGTTGCATTCATCTTCCAATATCAGAAAATTAACTTTCATGCACTTGTAGATAATTTGCATAAATTAGCATTCATTTCAACATACATATTCATCTCCATATTTTCAACTTCACCCATTTTTATTAATTCATGCTAACTCCAATTGACATGAAACCAACTTCACTCTATACATATCACTAACCTTAATCAATGAAAAATACTAGAAAATACTAACTTGCACATATACAAAAGGAACCCATACCCTAAATTTGAGGACAAAAATCCGCAAACGCTGATATCTCTCTTTCATACAATGTACAAATGTACTCTACTCACTTTTGAATTAATGTATGTTCAAATATCTACAAATCAATATCAAATTCAAAAGAATCAGAGTCCATTTATGAAAATTGAGTTTTGGACCTAACTATGCATTGTACATTTTACAGATTTTGACCTACCATTTCATGTGCATATTTTACTTATTCAGATTATTTTATCTTCATTTCTTTATCTTATCCATTGTTTTAACTAATTACATAAAAAGCAAAGTCCAAAAAAATTTAAAAAAATAATAAAGAGGATAAATTTCTACTTGAGCTTATTGATTTAATCCACTCGTACATATATCCACTTCCCTAATTTTTCTAACCTCTTTCCAACTAATAAAAATTCCAAAAAAATGTATTTGAGTCCAATGAATTATTTCACATCATGCTAGATTTTTGCATGCATCATTCATCTATAGAAAATCAAATAAATATTGCAAAACTAAAGAAAATGATACTTTTTACACATAAGGTATCACACAAAAATTTCACATCCTATATAGTTGACAGTTGCATTTGAGTCTTTCATGTATATTGCAGATCACATTTAGATGCACACTTTTTTTGTTGGGAAATTTTCTATTTGAGTTAATTCTTTATTTATTTTCTAATTATTTTCATGCATTCTATGTTGGTCAACGGTGCCATGTGTCACGTCACCTATGGAGCCACCTGGCTCCTGCTCAACCCGCCCCCTTCTTTTCCCTCTCCACGTGCCTAGCACATGCTTTCATCATCACATGCCTAGCATGTGACCTCCCATCTCTCACCTCCTACTCACGTGCTCCATGCATGACCGTTGCTCGTCCTTTCCTAGCATCACCTTACCTTGAGCTCCTCTACCTATGATCTACCTCTGATCTCCAGCAGCTACATCCTCTGCTCACCCATCTAAAAACCCTTGACCTAATTGCCTCTTGCAGAAATGTCCTAGCCCCATTATCTCCCTTCCTCCGACCATCGACTCCTCTCCCCTAACCTTCCTATCTTCTTCACCAAACCACATGGAAACCCAACCATTTGTAACCCATTCTATCCTCACCGCCCCGTCCACCTAATTCTATCTCCTCCTTCCTCATTTCCAACTTACTTTATTCCTTCTGATCTATGCCTCTCCCTAGTTAGTCTCTTGCCTGACCTCCTTCAAAATCCATCCACCAATCTCGATAAGCAAGAGACTAAGAGAGAGAGAGAGAGTCTAGGGAGTAGGCGGTGACAAAACCTCCTTCTCATACGACAATCTACCTCTAGTGTGATCCACGAAGCTCTACTTCGTGTTGCTGCTGTTCAAACCCTAGATGAATGATCGACCTTTGTCGTACTTCGTATATAACTAGAGGGGATCACCGAAGTTGTCCTTAGCACCACCTCCAAGCGACACCTCATATTCTTCATTTTCTTCTTCTCTTCTCCTGCCTTCACATACTGATATGCCATTGCCGCGTCTTGCTCGATATAATCCGCATTTGATGACAAATCACCTCCACCATTGGAACCACCTCTCCACGACCTTCTTTCTCAATCGCTTCATCTTCCACCTCTTCACGACTCACCACCGCCCAACGGAGCTTCCTTCCTCGCCCTCCGAGCAACAATAGCAATGTCGTCGTCCAACTACACCTGGAATAGAAGATGACTCTGGAGGAAGAACATGAGCTACAGTATTCCTAGGATAATGAACAACGCATATCTATTACATTCATCCTCACCCAGAATTCAATCGTTGGATATATCTTCCATTGTACGACCATGATTACCAATGAGCCTTGTGCTTAGGTGACCCAAAGCAAGGAGATGAAGCCACGTGGAGGGAGCTGCCAGAACCTCTACCCGAACTTTAGGCCCCCACGTGCATCCCAGTGTGTGCAGGGTAAATTGTGCCTCTACCCCTGCATTCTTCCATAACTATAGAGAGGCCTTGGTCATGCGCCCATCATGCGTGACCCTGGGAAAATTATAGAGGCACCCTTTAGAATTCAGACAATCATGACCATACCTACCCATGGGTAAATTACAAGGAGGCCCAAGCGATTTCTCAATATTACCACAAGGTCCTTCTAGAAGGGTATATTTGCAAGATTCTATTTTTATTAATTACATTTTAGTCCCTGCAACTTCAAATAATCATATCTCGAGCAATACTTATAAGATTTTGGTGTTGCTTATGTTGATTGATACTTATTTAATCCTTTATGTCATAGAACTTTGAGTTTTATGTGGAGACATTTTGAGAATAAAGGAGTTTATTTGTTAATTTTGAGAACAATTATTTGTGATCTTTGATTCAATTGCTTAATAATTTGTTTATTGATTTAGGGGTTTTATTGGGAAAATTAATTTAACATTAATTGATATATTGAGGGGTGTGGACTCTGTAGACCTCACTGACTTAGATTGACTTGGATTGATCTCTTGATTACTTGATGCACCTGTATTTATCCTTGCATACCTCTTACGTTATTCATTCATAAGATTAAAATCAATAAAAATATATTTATTTATTTCATGTCCCATACAACATAGCATTATTTTCTCTGCATTAAAATATATGGAAAATTCAGGCATCATATTTCTTTTCATGAATAATTACATCTTTAATTTAAAATCCATGAAAATCTAAAAAAAATATAAACACCAAAAATATTCTTCCCCTCTAAAAACCTAATTTCTGAATTAATTTAAGATTAATTATAAACCCTCATATTACCTATGTGAGCTTTACCTTGGGATATACCCAAGTAAAATAAATAAACTTGATCTTATCGAGACTTGACTCTCTATATCATTTCTCAGTGTATTCAATTTTGAGGAATCTCTGAATAACCTGATTACAACAATAACAGAATAAATGAAAAGGGTGATTTCAGAGAGTCGTCAACGGATTAGTATCAGAATTAGTTCCCTCCTCCTCTACCATATCAATATTTCCCTCCTCATCCATACTTTTAGAACTACCAATATTCGCCTCCACACTTGTATCAGTCTCATCAATCTCAGCACGCTGAACAGATTGAGGCAACATCGGTGAACCCCGCATTTGACTACCTAGCTCAGCTTGTGAAGAACATGATGGCGATGAGCTAGATGTTAGATGACCTAACCACCGTGAAGACCATCATCCCCATGCAAGTAAAGGCTAATCCAAATAACTTTAGCACACTACAACCAACTGCCACCGCGAGAGGGAAGAATAATGCTTCAGAGGGACAGTCGTCATCTTCTGCAACCATCGATCCCACATCAAATCGTCAGAAAGAAGAAGAGAGAGGAGCCCCAAGAGCAATCGATTGTTCAATGCTACCTCCCCGCACCCCGTGGAAGATCCCTCATGCACCTCACTGGTGGAGCGGTTGGAGCCACACCAGATCTGAAAATCCAAAAAATCCAAAAGACAAAAAAAATATAATAACAATCGAGACTAAGCCGTACAAGTCAAGGAGACGTCTGCACCAACAACTGATTCGGTGCTTGTCGATGAAGTCGATGTTTTAGTTTTTTGTTCTCCCCATGTAATGGATGATTGCATCTTTTTTAATTAGTCATTTGTAAATGCTGATTCTCAGAAGCATTTTGATTTTGATAGTGTAAATATCTTGTTCCCTCAAGCTATAAAAAACAAAAAAATCAGAAAATTGAAAACAACATTGTTTGACCGTGGATTCATTGAGATATTAAATAATATCATCGTTGAAAGCCACAAAATGCATGCCTAGTGTGAAGAAAGGATTTGGCGAGGCATGTACATCAATGTGTCAGCCTCACATTAACAAACACAATTGAGCAGGAAAGCACATCCTTACCATGGCCATAGTGAATGCTATTAGCAATATCCCGATAAAAAAGAAAGACATGGGCGTGCCTTTGATCAAATGTGAGATCTTCTATCAATATTTCGATCATACTCTACTTGATAGCAGCTCTTCGATAAACCTAATGGCCATTTCTCTCCTCAAGGAATTTCTGTTGGGTCCGCTAAAACCAACCATGATGATCATTTAGTTTGTTGATCGATCCATTATGCGACTGATGAATCTCCATTCCATCACCTTTATTCTTTCATTTTGGCCTTTAAACCCTAGCTAAATGCATATATATCATTATTTTGCATAAAAACGTCTACTCATTGTGTATTATATAAAATATTATATTTAAAGCCAAAATAAATGAATAAAGAAAAGAAATAGAAATAAAATACCAATAGTATTTTACGACCCTGAACCTCGAGGCCTAGGCATCGTGATGACTGGGTCGACAAGGAATAAAGTAGGGGAAGATAAGGGTCAAAAAAATAAAAGAAACCCTAATTCATCAATGCCCAATACTATACTTTTGGACCTATTATTTCTTTATTATTTCTATTACAAATCAATAAACTTTGTAAAGAAGTTGTAGATAACAATACCTAGAAAATACAAAATTTATTTCACCCCAAAATAATACACAGTGTACATTCTACACTCAGAATAATAATCCAAAATCCAAACTTCCCAGGCTTATATCTTCTCCATATGAATTAAAAATTCATCAAAATTACCTTTAATTGTATATAACTTTTTATTAACTATTTAATGAAGTTTGTTTCATTTAAATTGGTGTTAATATGCAAAAGTTAGGTTTTGGACCCCTATTGTATAATACATGTGAATAAAATATTTATTTTATTTATTCTTTAAATTTTTCATAATTTTATATTTTTATCATTTTGTAAATATTATTATAGTATAGATACATAATTATAATGAAATAAAATCATTAAAAATAAAACAAAATAAATAAGTGAACGAATAGATAGATGAATTACCTATATAGATACATATGTAAATAATACATACATTTATTTAAGTATATAATAAAATCAGAAAAATACAATAAAAATATATTTATGTGTATTTCAATAAGTTATAATTATATAACTTATGTGAACAAAATAATAAAATACAAATACAAAAAAAATAAAATACACATGACATAGGTAAATATACCTATAAATATACATGTAAATATTAACCTATAATAAATGGCCTTGAAAAAATAAATAAAAAATAAGAATTAAATACTACATAAAATATAAAACATTTTTTTATTTAATACCCAAAATTTAAATAATTCAATTATTAATTATTATTGAACTTATAAAGAATTTTTTATTATCTTTTTCCAGGTTGGTCCACGTGGACCAACCATGAGCTTCATCGTGTTGACTCCGGTCAACACTCCCCCCTCTCTCTTCATCGGTTGTAGATATGTTAGACTTGAGTTTTGCTCCATTTTTCCCATCGATTTCACGATGCTCTGCCCTGATGTTCCGCCTAATTGTTGTAGATTGGACTCCCCTAAATCACTCAATGTCCAAAGATTTAATACAGCGTCCTCGATTCAGTTGCAATCTCTTAATCAATAAGCCTACTCATCATGTCTATAAATAACCACCTCCGACCTTCTTGCCCAATTTGATTCTTCTTGGAGCCTTGTAACCCCAATCCTATGTGCATGAGTGCTTCCTGGTGACTACAGGATTGCCCCTGAGGTGTCAGCAAGGAGAAAGGAGGAGGAGAGGCGGTCCACTACCGCTGAGCTTCACAGTTCCGGTGAGGGTCCCTGCTCCCTGGAATACCCAGGTGCGATATGTTTGTTTTCACTTTTTATGTTGCTTTTTTGTTCCTTAGTGTAATCGTAGATTAGGTTTCTTTAATCGCATCTTAGTTTTGCTTAATTTACACGATCTTCGATCACTGGAGCTCTCTGCTCCGGTCATTTTCCAATGTCCTCTCGACCGTTCTGACCCCCCATTCCATGCTCATCACGTTCCTCATCATCTTATGCACTTAATGCACCCTTTGATCTAACTCGATCCTTCCAGGATCAACGAATCAGATCTCATCCTCTACCCTTCACCGGAGCTCCTCTGTTCAATCTCATTTTTGTGTTCAGCAACTTCAATTTGGGTCGAGGCAATTCGAGCCCATGAGTCTTCTCCTGTAGATATGCGACGCTAAAGACCCCAGGAGGGTCGAATCGGGATCCATGTGCCCAGTTCTTCATCGAGATCCATGCCCCTACCTAGCGAGGACCAGACTTTTTGAAGGTGCCACTCTACGTTGCAAGCTTCCAGGATGCCCAGGAGCCTATGAGTGAAGCTCCAGGTGGTCGGAGCGAGGAGGAAAGCATGATTGAAATGAGGACATGGAAGTGCTCTTCCCTATTCTTTCTCCTGCACTCAGATCCGTTGGATGACACGTGCGACCCAGATCTAATCTGGGCCATTGATCTCATAAGAAGCATTATCTTGCCTCAACCGTCCCCATTCACTTAAGTGTGCCCACGTGGCGCACTCCTGGTCTTCCATCTGTGTGCACGTGGGGGTAAACTTTTGATAAGCCCCCACCTTTTTGTATATTTTATGTTCTATAGTTTAAACAATTACGGAATATTTGCATAAAGGCCCCTAAATTTTTTGATACTTTCTTATGGGTCCATGCCATCTCACCTTACGTGCACCCCCACGCGAGGTGGGTGAGTTTTGCACATATGCCCTTACAATTTTTTAATTTATGTTTAGTCCAATAAATGTACATTTATTGTAAATTTTTGTGGAAAAATTGCATGTATGGACTTCAATGTTGTGCAAATTATAAGAATGCCCCTACTTGGCGTGGGTAATATTCATGTGTTGGAAATTTTGCACCTGTGCCCCTTGATTTTCTATTTTTGTTACAAAAAGCATGGGTAGTTATTTTAATTGCACAATGGTCCCTGCTAGATTATGCATCTTCTTTGCATGTTCCTTTTTATTAAAAATAACTCCTATTTGGTTTTTATTTTGCAAAAATCAGTGTAGATGCCATCAATTATACACTTTCACGCCACATTTTTTTGCATTTTAAGGCATTTTATTATTTATTAAAAATTAAACAATAGTTATTTATCTACTATCTAAATAGAAAATTATCAAAAAAAATAAAAACTTCTCCAAAAATTCTAGAAAAAATTTAGTAGTTGTATAATAGTGCTTCTAGACCAAAAATCTCTAAAAATATAAAAAGGAAAATCATAAAAAAATAAAAAACTCCAAAATCATTAAAAAATTATAAATCTTTAAAAATTCTAAAAATATTAGAATCTATTTTGTAATTTTATTTATATATAGTAGTACATATTAAATTTAGTTTTGAGAATTTTTAACTTAAATTGTATTTTTAATTCTCAAAACAATCTAGCCTATTTAATTAAGCCACTATTTTTTATTATTTCGTACTTAGAAGTTTCTAAAAATTAGCAAAAATCCTTGAAAAAAATACAAAAACATTAGAAAAAGATAAAAAAACATAAAAAGTTTTGATTATGCAATTTTTGTTTGTATTTAGCTATATTTATAATTCTACATTCTTATATTGTATTATATATCTATATATATGTAGTATTATTATCAATTCTTATAAATCACTCATAATTATGTTTTTTTAAAATCGTTAAAAATATAAACATGACTATACGTATTAACATTTTCTGATTTTTGTGTATTTATTATATGAGACTTATATTATACAGTACATATATAGTTCTAAATATATGCACCATATTATATATTTAAAATAAAAAGAAAATAAAAATAAGAAAAATTCAAAAAATAAAAATAAAATAAAATACAGTAAAATAAAAATATAATAAATAAATAAGGAATATATAATAAAAAAATAATTATTATTTTATTTAAAAACCACTAATTAATTAATTATTTGAGGAATATTTTACAAAATATACATATATTATTTATTCATTATTTATTTACAAATTGTGTTCGACATCCTACTCTACTTGTCACTATACACATTTATTTGTAGGGTTATAACAAATTTTGATTCACACATGATTCTTTATTGCTTGATATTATTATGTGGGTTGATTATTAATTTAACCAGTTGTTATTGGGAGGGATCACTTCAGCGACTTTGTTCCCACCTTGTCTGGATTGTACGATCCTCTCCCTTAAATTTCTAGCTAATCAAATGGTGTCATTGCCAAGGACACAACAGAGTGTAGCATTTATCTTTGTACATTATATTCTCTTTTATTTTTGTACAATAATTCTCTGCTATTTTTTATCTTTATTTTCATTAGTATTTGATATGTTCTGACTACTTTTCTTTCTTTATCTTTCTTGCGAGGGACCACGTGGAGAAGGCCATCTCTTAGGAGGTGGACGCACCCGAGAGGCGAGGAGGCGAGCTATTCTACTTGTGAGCTAGCCAGGAGAGAGGGAGAGAGAGAGAGAGCAAGAGGAGGACCAAGGAGAAGAGAAGCAGAATAGTTCACACTTAGTTTTTTGTTTTATTTTATGAGGAGAGTGTCATTTATTCTTGTATAATTATTTGTAATAATTTTGGACTTGGATACAACTCTACCTACGAGGTCCATTACGTGGGTGATTATTCACCTGGGGGCCTCGCCGCGGTCTTTTTGTGTTTCTCGCCTTTATTTTATCGTGTTTCTTTTGTTTTGAGCTTTCTGCCTTTATTTTCATGTATTTTATGTGATTGAAGCCCCTAGATCTAGGTTTGCTTGCATTGGTAACTAGGTCCAAACACCTAATAGAAGCATGTACCTATAGTGATGTACGTTTGGACTTAGTCAAATAATTAATTGCGAACTTCTTGAATTTGGAACCACACGCCATGAGGGACTCCATACAAAGCTTGCAGGACCCGTTGTGGTGGGCGCTGAGGAGTCCCCAATATCGGACACTTAGGATCCATCTTTGAGTAGTTCGCATTTTTGTTCTTCCCGAAATAACAATATTTTTTTAGGACAGTTTCATCACTTGCATATCACCATATAGTGTAAATATTTCAATTCTGCCTTAAATCTCGCATGTAGAGAGCTAGGAAGAACTACGAGTCTTCTTACTTTGCATGCATCATTAGTCGCTAAGGTGAGATTTCCAACTTAGTGACAACTTGCATTGCTTTTCCATTTTCTCCCCCTATTTTATATCACCTACGACTAAAAAAATAAAAAAATCATTAGGTGGATTGCTTTGAAAAATACTCAAAAATATCTAAAACCCAAAAATCTAAGACAAGTTAACTATTAAATAAACTTTAACCTTAATTGAAATCTGTAATGCACTTCATTGTTTTGGGTTCAAAAAGGCCTCATTGTTTTCAGGTACCTTCCAGACAGAGCGAGGTGCAACCCCTAAGGATTAGAGCCAAAAATCCATTCTGTACCGCATTGATTATCACTTGGGTGCGATGAAGTATTGGGGCTTCTATCGTACGTGGACGAGTAGAATTTGGTCAATGATGGTATTCTCGCCTTGTGTGGAATACTGATCCTGTCCGAAATACTAAGCTTAGGCCACGCCCTTACGACAATGTCTATCTCATCATCTCGCATCCAAGTAGGGCTTTGCACGCTCATGGGTGATCCATTGTGAGCTTGTTCCGAAGTTTTGGATTTGCCACTATTGGCATCCCCTCTCTTATTCTTTGGTTGATTAGCCCCCCAGGCATGAGATCAAGAACCTCTAAGTGTACAAAATACATGTTACAAAGGAGGTGAAAGAAGTATGGGATACTTTTCCCACAGTACACACACTCCTATAGGGTTAGCTGACAAGGACTCCCTATCATATTTGCCTAAACTAACAATAAAAGTGAAAAGATAAAAATAGCCTATCTCTTGCGGCTGCACATTGTGTTGAGTTGGTGAACCAAATTTTGTATTGTGTTTGTATGGATCTAGATTAAGGTTCAAAGATCACGTCCCTTACACTTGTGCAAATTTTGTTCATGTTTCCTTTTCTTTGAGCCCTCCACTCACTTAGAGCCTTCTACTGTTTTGCACTCCCTTTTATTACTTTTTGACCATCGTATCTTTCTTCCTGCATCAATCTTCCTCTTGTTCCTCTAAGATGTCGACTTATGGATGGTTCAGTCGGGACTCCGTGGATACCCATATCGATTCCATGAATCTGGCATCTTCAATAAATTCGAGGCGATTCCCGAGTACCCGGTTCAGATCTTGCAAACCAATCTACAGACTCCTTGTCTTCTTTCCTTTATACTTAATTAATAAGCTAGTATCACTCTTGTTCCATCACCACCCAATGTGAATGGAGGTCGATTACAATCCACATCAAATGATCAATTCACAGCTATCTGAGATTGACCCTAATCTTAGTTCAATCTAGTCACTTGGTGCTCAATTTTATTGTTGGTCTGATTGGGATACCTTTCGTATTATAGATTGAAGTCCAAACCTAGTTTGACTCATACCTTGAGATGGCTCTTACAGATAAAAAAGGCAAGGCAATAACCTCCATAGATGGATTAGGGTCAGGCACTGATGAATATGCATTTCATCATCTTTATTCATTTATTTTAGCTTAAAATCCCTTATAAAACACCAGTATATATTAATAAATCCATATTCTTACTAACCTGCATATGTGCTTAAATATTGTACATATATTATTATTCTAACCTAAAATAAAAAAATAAAGGAATAAAGGAAAAATAAAGAAAATAAAAGACTGTATATATGTAATAGATACAAGCTGACCTAACCCTGAGAGAAGGTCAAGACTTGACTTGATCAACCAGGAATAAAGTGGGGTAAGATAGGGTCTTTAATCAAAAAATAAAAAAAATGTTTTGTAACAACTTCATTTATTTTGTGTATATTTGTATAAAACTTACACTATTTTATTTATCCGTAAATTGACCTCAAATTAAATAATTTTTAAACATAAGTTGTAAATAAAAATGCTTTCAAAATAATAAAAATACTTGTAAAATAAAATCATGTACATAATAAAAGTAATCACACTCAGAAAAAGCCGTAAAGTGATAATTGAAAGACCAATTCTAGCTCCATATGAACTCAAATTGAATCAAACTCACTTCCATCATATTCTAAATTAAATTATCTTTAAAATGGTAGTAGTTTCATAATTTTTGGATTTACAATTTAAAAGACAGTTTTTGGGGTGGTTTTTGCAATTTTACCATTTATGTATTGTATATTTATCCATATTTTTTTATGCATAATGTATTTGTAAATAATTGTAATTATGTTTAAATATTTCTTTAAAATCAAAATAATTATTAACATAATTTCTTTATTTAACTATGTGTATAACGTACCATATGTATATACTTAATTTCCATAAATAACTACCATAAAAAAATTAAATAACTAACAATTATTTTTAAAATTAATAAAGTGACAAAAATGGCTTTATTTATTTAGTTAATTATGTAAATAATATACCATATGTAATAATTTAATAAATCCTTAATTAACCCACCATTAAGGTGGCTCATTAAGTTGTTTTGTTTTTATTGTTCTTTTTAATTAATTTAATTCTGAAAATTATTTTATTTATTTTATTAATTAAATTCCACCATTAACATACTTCTTTTTTCTCTACATTAATTCAAATTTTGAAATTTGAATTCATTTCTTTTTCTATTTATTTGGCTCCTCCTTCAGTCTTGTGGTAGAAGGGTGCCTAACCTCTGAGTTGTCTGGTGACAGCGAGGTGATTTTTGTCGAGGCGATTATGGCGTTATCTGCTCCCATTTGGTCAAATCCAATTCTTTATTTTGTCTTTCATTTAGTTTATTTTAGGTGTAATTTATAGTTTTAATTTTTTTGTTAAATATAGATCATAGTTTTTCATTACTAATAATTGTTCTATCACATCCAATCTGATCCATTTTCGATTTTCGATTGTTTCCTTCACATCTCTATCTACACACGTTCACATTCTACCTCACACGGTTTCTCACCTTCGGCCACATATGATGGTTGGAGACCTGATTCTCTTCCATCACAATTATCGGAATCGTCTCCATTCACCTAACCCCTATTTGATTTTTGGACAAAGCCGTCGTGCTCGAGTCATTGTTTTTTTATTATAGGTACAATGATTTCAAAAAAAACTATAATTGTTGTTTGTTCAAAAAAAGGGGGAAATGTAAAAAAAAAAGAAAAAAGCATGTTAACAAAAAAATTGGCGATCTGTATAGCCGCAACCACTGACGACCCTCGCAGCTCAGTACCGCTACAGATACCTTCACCCTCCACTCGTAGCTGCACCACCAGAGTTGCATCGTCGTGCAGCACCTCTTCTCGAAGAGCGTCCATCCACCGCAAGAGCCCATCACCGCCACCTGCAGCCATCCTCGAGATCCCAACGGCTGCGTTGCTTGATCGCATGAGTCTCCTCTATCGATTATCCTTCACTGGATCCCCTCACGCAGCTACTCGAACAATCGCCCTCCTCGTGCGAGACACCGCCCGTACACGATCATCCAACGTGCGAGCAACCGATCATTGAGGATGTTCACCCTCCTCCCCAATTTCCAGTGGCGACCACCGCACGACCCTCTAACGCTTGCACACGCCACCATCTAAGAAGCACCATACCTCCGCACAGGAGGCCTTGACACCACCAGATCCTCCTGTACGGATCACCACCAAAGACCCCTGCGCCATCGTCCACCCTCCTTTTCCTGGAGGAAGCTCCATCGATGCCTGGAAGAACCCATGCACCTGGAGGTCGTCGTTCAACCTCTGCCTAGCCTCCTGGACCACCTTCATCGCCCGCTGCCTTAGCTTGCGCGAGAAGAAAAGAAGGGGTGATGGCCCTGCCCCCTTGACTTGACGAAGATATAACAAGAACCCCCGGCTCTCCCCACATCTTTTGCATGCTAGCCTTTCTTCCCCATTTATTTCCTTCATGTTCTGGTCATCAACACCCTTCGCTTTCTTCTCCAATTTTATATCCTGATTAACAAACTTCATTGCCTGATCATTAAACCTGTATGTCACGCCTCAGTTCACGTGCTTTTTAAAATTCAAAGTTTGCTAGAACTCTCGCCTATTTATAGCTCCATACCTTCAGCTTTCAAGGCTAATCTGTTTTCCCTATCTTCTTCACCTTAGGTCGAAGGCCAAAGTGCGTGAAGGTGACAGTGGTACGTACCCACGATAAGGAGTGCGAGGAGTCGTAGGAATATCAGGATATCATATGTAGCATTTGTTGAACACTAACTTTCATGGTTTTTATTTATAGGAATTAACCACAAGGTGAAAATATCGTCGCAACCCAAAGAAGCTTCAAATAAAAATGTTACTTAGGTCTCAAGCCAAGAATCAATCAAGCAGCCAATGTGAGAAAGAGAATTTGCTATTTATTTATCTATATAGCATACATGATTGAACTCAGGGAGGCTACAAATCTCAAGGAATATTTAAATAAATGATAAAGCAATGAAATAAAAGAGGAAATTCCAAAGCACACTACCTTGGTTTTTGTGGAACTTCTTTTAATTTTTTAAATTTTTATATTTTTTTAATAGTTTTATTTTTTGTTCTTTTATGATTTTAATTTTGCAAATGTTTTTAATTTTTTTAATAAAGAAAAAAAATATTAAGAATAGAATAAAAGGAAGGAAAGAAGGGTTTCGTATTTTTAGAATATAGAAAATATATATAAAAAATATTCACCTCTGGTAGTTTGATCGCATATGCATCACCATCCACTACCCTAACATCACGTTATAGGTAGTGAGATGATAGCCTCCCCGTTCAGTCTTATGGACAAGTAGACCTGGCCAAAGGGTTGGGGGGTTGTCCGCCCAGCCCGCTCATGGACCGGCTTGGGCTAGGAGATTTGGGCATGGGTCGGCCTGGTCCAACTCACAATATATATATAAGATTAATAATACATGTATTAATATTGTACACACTTCTAGTTTTTAATATGTGACACTAATTTTAAATAAAATTTAATAGTTTACATGTTAAGTGACATGTAAACTACTTATATTAGTTATATAAAGTGTAAATTGTATTAATAAAATCATTTATATTAAATACTATTAAAAATTTAATGGAAAAAGAACGAAATGGGCAATGGGTTTGCCCATGGTTGGGTTTGGACAAAGGTTTTTGAACCTCGGCCCATTCGGTCCAGCCCATGGGTTGGCCTGTCCCGCATTTTGGCCAGGTCTATGGACAATACTTATATTGGCCCAACCATTCGGGAAAGGTTGTCACATCCTAGGATGATTTGAGGTATGCATTTCTTAACAAGTACTATCACCTTGGATGCCTGAGTCAAATGCAATCGTTGATGACTAGCTTCTCCCAGTTGTCCCATGATCCTATTCATGAGGTGTGGGAAAGATTCAAAGATTTGATGGAGAAGTGCTCCCCTCATGTTATTCCCAAGATGATCCTAGTGCAGAACTTTTTTAGAGGGTTGAGCTTAGAGAACCAGAGATTGGTAGATGCCGCTTGTGGTGTTTCCACTTCAACAAGGATGAGGATGTTTTATATCAGATATTTGAGGAGATGGTAGAGAACTCTGTAACTCTTTATTCTTCATGTGCTTTCCGGAAGCATCCTACATCTTCTTCTTCTTCAACACCCTACAAGGTTGTCAACATGATGGCATCTCATGATATGGATAGGGTGGACAGTATTGATTTAAGCATTATTGGAAACCACCTATCTAAAGTATACATTATAGAAAAGTGATCACAACAACGTGACAAATTAGAAGTGATCGAACAGAGGACAAAGGAGCTGGACAAGAGGGATGAGATTACCCATCATTTAGAGCTTCTAGTTAGTACCATCAGCTCATGCTAGAGCCAGAGTGATGCATCCGATACACCTACAGTGGCACAACCTAGTTCTTCTACTACTTTAGCACCATAGAGTAGAGGAGTTCCTTCTTCTACCATCCAGCACATTTACTACGCACAGACGCCGGATCAGGTTCCGCAGCAGTCTCCTTAGTCATGTGTTGTGTCGTACTATCCGAAGTACCAGTTCATTCCTGAGCAATAATGTCCACCTCCACCTATCTAAGAGGTGAACGATATTTTGTTTGACCGAGAGCGCAACCAGCCCCTTCCATCAGGGTAGAGTCATTCGAGTTCCCAACTGTGTTAGAGGCTAGTTCACTATCATCGGGGAGGTAGACCACTGCTCCATCACTAGCAGCCTTCATAGCCTCACCAATATTCGTCTCCACCTCAGTTCCATACTTGGAGATGGGGATATCAACAGCCGATGTAGCCTGCACATTCTTACCAGCCATATTACCAGCATCCTGCATATTCGGGACAGTATTAGTCGCTTCCTTCTCCTCCTTACAGTTATCAGTAGTAGTATTCTAGGTACCAACATCCACACTACCAGACTTGACAGCATGTTGTTGAGCACCATGAAGCACCTTCGGTGAACCCAACCCTTGATCAGCTAGCCTTCTTGACGAAGAACATGATAGATTTGACTCAGAGGCTAGGCAACCTGACCATGACGAAGATACTTATACCAGTCCAGGTCAAAGCCAATCCCAATAACTTTAGACGTAAGGAGCAAGTATCCCATGATCCATCCACCCTCGAGACAGGTATGGTTGTTGATTTTACATGTTTATTTGACACGATTTTTCTTAGGAGTGGTAGGAGATTGCAGACATCTTAACATCAGTTGGGATTGGGGGATCGAGCAGTTGAGAGTGATAATTGTCTCTGACCAAGCAGGTAAAAAGTGTCGGTGTAGAATCCATTAAGGAGAGAGGCAGTTGATCAAGCAAAACTCAACACTGAGAGAAATTCGATGTTGTTCACTATTTATTATCCAGGTAAGTGTGCATGGGACGAACACAAGGAGGCAGAAAATCGCTCTTATGATTTTCGAGTAAAGAATATAATGTTTGCGATATTTTTATCCTTCTTTTTTTTTCTAGGTGACAAAACTCTTGTTGTATTTTTAGTTGTTTTTTTTAAAAATTATTTCCAATTTTTATTTAATTTTCAAAGTGGTTGTTTTTTAAAATAAAAGATCTACTATATAATATAAAGGTGATAGAAGATATAAGTTGTACTATATAGTAGAGGACACAAAGATAACTCGAGCAACAGGCTTGAAGAAAGACAAGAAAACAAATCAAGACGGGTCAAAAGTCGGAGGTCAAAATCCAAAATAAAATGCGATGAAAATCGTCGAATTTTGAAACAAAATAAAATGTATAAAATTCAACGATGATATGATAGTGCCTATGGACCAGAATGTCCACAATTATCTCAAAAGCCAATGTAGAAATGTATAAAAAAAATACAAGTAAAAAATGAACTTTCTTACAATTAGGTCCCTGGTAAGGGACCTAATTTTTTAGAAAACTCTATAGTTTTACAACTAGGTCCCTACGCAGGGATCTATTTGCAAATAAATGATCGTCTAGAGGCACATGTGGAAATTGGAATTCTTTGAGGGTCTCATTAACATTTTCACACCGGTTCGCCATCGAGCGGCTCTGATTAGAAGGCACAAATGTGATCTAGTCATGGACACGTGGCAGTCAACTACTATAAGAGTTCTTGGGCGAAGTTCTTCCCCAATCTGAGGAAGGGTGTCGCTCGATCTTCTTCTACGTCGATTAATGATGATGCAGCAGCGATGGTTCTCCTTTACCAGGGCCAGGAGAGGATAGCATATCCCCCTCCTATCTCTCCTGCAACGAGATGCGATTAGAGAAGGGCGGTGGCATGAGATGTAGGTTTCAGCTAGGTTTTCGCCCCATCTATGGTTCTATTTCTCGAATGGTTTGACGAAGATAGGTGATGCTCCAGGTTGCAATATGATGCTCCAAACAAAGGTGAACCTGCAAATAAGATAGTGACGCTCGATTCTAACAGAATCAACCAAAATTATGAGGAAATTTGCAAGTCCAATAATAGGTTCTAGGAAGTGTTTATACCAGATAGAATTGGGTGTGACTTGTTTCTAATTGAAATGAATTTGAAGTGCAGATTTGATAATGTAATTAAGATGAATTAAGTATGTGATTAACTACCCTAATCAGACATGAATACCGAGGAAGTAACAAAAGGAGGAGAAGGTGTTCACCTGGGAAGTAGGTTGTATAAACATCGATATTAGTTCGACAACCAGTGCTTGTTGGAGCTAGATGCGACAGAGCAGCCATGATGCAAGGCAAATAAACCTTGGAACAACTCCTCCGTTCTCCCTCCTTTCATGCGGGATGGCCTCGATACTATCACCACCAGAGGAGGCTGGTATGAGGTAGATAAGGTGGGGTCATGGCCACGTGATTCTGGTAGAAGGAGAGTTAGCCGGATCGAGCTAACCTTTGGTCATTAAATAGAGAAGATGGTTGGAGTTTAGCAGGAATCAAAGGGTAGGCGAGTATGGAGGCAGTTAGGTGTAGAAGATCAAGGATCGAGATCGATATTTATAAAAGAGTCGAGAGAATGAAAAATAGATAAAGGTTGGCCAATGGAACATATGCCAACCAACTACTTCTTGAAGAAGAAGCTCCATGTGTTAACACATGTCAACACCTAGATTGTTGAAATATTATTAATTTGTAAATTAAATATTAAAAAAAATAATGTTATTTTAATTAGGTGTAAAAATAAAAAGTGTGTATAATTAAATTACCTAAATTTTTATAATTTATTTTTATAAATATTAAATATTTAAAGAAATATAAATATAATATTAATAAATATGTATATAATACACGTAATAAATAGGGTTTTGATTTTAAATTTAATATTTTAATAAATATTATAGTATTTTTATATTTTATTAATTAATATAATAATATATAAGATGTGTATGAATTTTTATAGGTTTTAATAAATTAATTTAGATATATAAATAAATATAGATATAAGTTACATATTTCAATTTTATCTATAAAATAGGTGTTTTGGTTTATTTAAAATATTAAATAGTGTCAAAAAATCTTAAATAATTTGCGAATAAAATAAAAGATCAAGAAAATAATTAAAATATATAAATTCACTAAAACTATAAATCATATGTTCTAAATAAAATAAATAGGCTAGAAATCCAAATGTCATTAGGTCCCAAAATCGACTTTTTACAAACGGACTCTGATTTTAGTAAAATTACCTTAATTAATTCGAGAATATTATTTTATGAACTTTAAAGGTGAGTATATTGAAATTGGAGTTCGTGTGAAGAATTATGGTGTTCGGAAGTTGAGAAATTGACAATTTAAAAGTTAGTTTTCTTGGCATATATACAAGATAATATTTTTAATTTATTTTTATTTTTTATATTCATTTTTGGAAATAAATAGGAGAAGAATTTGGTGAAAATATGTACAAATGAATTAATTAAAAATCAATGAAGTTTTGATAATTATTGGATAAATAATGGATAATGTGTAAAGTGAATAATTGGTTCTTTTTAATGTTTTCTTCCTTATCTCCCGCTATTTATTTTTTTATCGACCAATCCATACTGACTTGGTCTCGAGATTAGTTTATATAAATATATATTTCTGCTATATTTATATTTAATTTAGTCATACTTTGCGTATATACATATTTACAATCTACCTTCTTTTATTTCTTTCTTTTTATTCTTTTATTTATTTACATGTTTTGAATGTATAAAATGGTATTTTTTTATTCATGAGCATGATTTTGATAAAAAGATGAGATTTAATGCATATTTACTTGTATTTGTTAAGGATTTTAAGACAAAATGAAGAAAGATGTTAATGAATCATGGATTCATCAGAGAGCTACACCGACTACGTCATCTTCTTCACCAGCTGAGCAACGATCTAGTGTTGCAGTTCCAGAGCAAGGAGGATCATATTCTTAACCACCAAAATCATTAACCAGAAAATCACAAAAGTAGAATAAAGCAAGATGCAGTGTCGATTCAGCTATGAGGAAAAACATACCTGTCGCAGAGTCTTCTTCAGCACCAGCATATCAAGCAACCCGTTATGTTTTCCCTTTTATTTTTGTGTAGCCCATTTCTGATTATCCTATTATACATGTTGATTCTAATATTAATAAGAGAAATGAGCAGTTTGATGTTTTACCTAATTTTGTTCCATTTCTACCTGCCTTGAATAAAAGAAAATTCCAAAAAATCAAAACAATGTTATCTAATTCTAGAGTGGTAGAGATCCTTCAGAACATCTTTTTAGAGATGACACTCCTTAAGGCCATGGAGTACATGCCCGCAATTTAAAAGGGAGTGAAAGAAGCATGTACAAGGAAGCATTATCCAAAGAGAAACATGCGCCTAAGAACAAAGAAGCCTATTTTGACCATAGCTGCAGTTCACATCATTAGCAACTCCATCCAAAAAAGAAAGATAAGGGAGCACACCACATCCATTGTATGATTTTCTATCATGAGTTCGACAGCACTCTTCTCGATAGCGGATCCTCGATCAATCTTATGCCATCTTCGCTACTCACTGAGTTTGCAATGGGGCCTCTTAGATTGACCAGGATGATCATTCAGTTTGCTGATAGATCGATCAAGATGCCTAAGGGCATTCTTGATGATTTTATTGTAATGGTGCAAGGCATGAGCTTCCCAGTTGATTTTGTTGTTATGGATATGGATACACCTGCACCATTACTTCATATCTCGACCATACTTGGTCAAATGTTCCTCGAATGGTTGAAGGGTAGTTGATTATGGTACTGGAGAGATCACCTTTCATTCTCACTCTTAGCCTCCCCTTCACTTCGTTATGGGTCCATGTTCTCAAGGCCAAAGCATGACGAAATAGAAGAAGTTGGCACTTTCTTTTCCATGTAGTCACCACTAGACCTTCCAAGGAAATGTTGCTTGCTTGGGTTTGGGGAATGGGGCAGGGCTGACTACCCTCGCCTTCTCCTCTCTCTTCTTCTGGTCTTTTCTTTCGGGGAAAGCCTTGTGCCACAATGTCGGAGCTTATCTTGCTACTGCAAGAGCCTTCTCTACCTAGCGAAATGCTAATGTTTTTGGCTTTTTCGCTCTTTAACTCGCTTTACTGATGAGGTGAAGATTCAGATGATCCTAGATCCGAGGCCAGCACCACCACCAACAGCATATGCAAGAGAGATAGCACCAACAGATTCTGAGGACTATGATTTTCTAGCCGAGATTTGAGATGTTGATTTGTTTACTGATTTTATAGATACCCTGGAGTTCCTTTCTCATAAGGAACCTCTAGAAAGCATAGTCGAACTTTGCTCCCCCTATCCATGATTTAGAGTTATCACCTAATGGATTATTTGAGATGTATTCTGAGGATCACCTAGAGTTTTCTGAGGTATGTGCTGATGATATTATTACTGAGTTATCTAAGACAAATTGTGAGTTACTTTTGGATGTACATTCTAGTATTCCTTATACACATTTTCTAAGATTACTGTTGAGAGACCTCCTGCTGAGATATCTGAGATTTTTATTGATGAGTTTACTGAGATCTTAAGCGTCCTAATGAGCCATCCCCATCTTGCAGAGAGCGTTTCTTGTAGATCTTCCAGATACATTACATTTCGAGCCTACAGTAGCCATATTAATTAGTTCACATAGTGCATACCGTATACCTTTTACTAGTGCAGTTGCAAAGGTTGTTGTATAGAAGATTCAGACACCACTTGAGCTCAAAGTATTACCTACATCTTTGAAGTATGACTTCCATGCAGGTACCCCCCAGATGTTTCCGATCATCATCAGTTCGTAGTTGATTGATGACCAGGAATCTCTCTTGCTAGAGGTTCTTGAGAGAAACCTAAAGTCTATTGGCTGGAGTATTTTAGATCTTCATGGGATTAGTCCATCTTTGTGCTTGCATCATATATACTTAGAGGATGACAACATGTCGACCCGTGGGTTTCAGCACCGTTTGAATCCTAATCTACGGGACTCATGAAAGATATCAGGAAATGGTGTGATGCTTGCTTCATTTACCCATTTCAGATTCCAAGAGGGTCAATCTGTTGCATGTGGTTCTGAAGAAATCCGAGATTACAATTGTGAGGAATGACCGTGGTGAGGAGATTCCAACTCGTGTACAAACTTCATGGTATGTATGCGTAGATTACAGATGCCTGAATTCAGTGACTAAGAAAGATCACTTTCCACTTCCCTTTATTGATCATATTATTGAGAGGTTGGTGGGGAAGGAGGTCTTTTATTTCTTGGATGGGTATTTGAGATATAACCAAGTAGAAATCGCTCTTGAGGATCAGGAGAAGACTACTTTTACTTGTCCATTTGGCACCAACACATTTATACATATGCCCTTTGGGTTATGTAACGCTCCCGCTACATTTTAGAGGTATATGTCGGTCATTTTTGCCGACATGGTAGGTAGTTTTCTAGAGGTCTTCATAGATGATTTCTCGATCCACGGGGATTATTTTGACACATGTATTACTTTTTTAGACTGAGTACTTCAGAGATGATGTGAGGTAAATTTAGTGCTCTCGTGGGAGAAGAGTCACTTTATGTGACTAATGGGATTCTATTGTGCCATGTCATCTCCAAACATGGTATGGAGATTGAACCGACTAAGATTGATAAGATCTCCAAGCTTGAGCCGCTGCAGAATTTGAAGCAGTTGAGGTCATTTCTTAGTCACATTGGATTCTATAGGCGATTCATTAAGGATTTCAGCAAGATCATCATGCCTTTGACTGAGCTTTTGTGCTAGAAGAGTGAGTTTATTGTTGATGAGAAAGTCCTCCTTTCATTTCATCAGATGAAAGAGATGGTTACTAGCGTTCCTATCCTTCAGCCACCTGATTGGTCTTTCCCCTTTGAAATCATGATGGACACGTCAAATTTTGCAGTTGGAGCGATTTTAGGGCAGAGATGGGATGGCTTGCCATTTGCCATACATTATGCTAGCAAGACTCTGGATTAGGCACAATGCAACTACACAAATAAATTGAAGGAGATGTTAGCAGTAGTGTTCGCGTAAAGAAGTTATGATCATACTTACTTGGTTCACATGTCATTGTCTATACGGATTAGAGAAGTTTCACTCATACCTACTTGGTTCACATGTCATGGTCTACACGGATCATACTGCCATACAGTACGTATAGGCAAAGAGGATGCTAAACCACACCTTATAAGATGGATCCTTCTTCTCCAAGAATTTTATTTAGAGATTCGAGACAAGCTTGGAGTTAAAAATGTTATGGCGGATCATCTTTCTCGGATTTTAGATGCAGAGTCCCTTGAGCAGCTACTACTTCTTATATCAGAGACCTTTCCAGATGAGGCTATCTTGTTTGTTGCCTCACTCCCATGGTACGCTGATATTGTGAACTATCTTGTATCTAAGAAAGTTCCTCAAGATTGACACAATCTGAAGGTAGATAGATTTCTGTCATAGATTCATTTTTACCAGTGAGAGGATCTATACCTATTTCATGAGAGTGTGGATTGTATCTGGAGGAGGTACATTCCTCAGCAGGAATACACCAGTGTGCTTGAGCATTGTCTTGGATTAAAGGCTGGTAGGCATCATTCGAGGAAGCACACAACAACGGAGATTCTTCAATGTAGCCTATGGTGACCAACTCTGTTCAAGGATTCTATCGACTATGTGAGACATTATACTGATTGCCAGAGAATGGGAGGAACCATTGGTTCCAAAGATACCATGTCCTTGAGATATATCCACATTTCAGATGTTTTTTATGCTTGGGACATAGACTTCATGGGCACATTCCCCGTCAATCAGGGATTTTAGTACATCCTACTTGCCATGGAGTATGTTAGTTGTTGGGTGGAGGCGATCCCCACTTGAGCCTCTGATAATCGTATGGTTTGTTCCTTTCCCAAGGACAACATTATTGCGTAGTTCGGGATACCCAAGATACTTATTTTAGATGGAAGATGCCATTTCATTAATCGAGAGGTTAGAAAGAAAGTTAAGGAGTGTGTCATTGAGCATTGTTTCGTGTCTCCTTACCACCCACAGACTAACGACTTAGTTGATATTTCAAATAGGGAGATCAAGACGATACTTTAGAGACTTGTACGTATATATAAGGGGAACTGGTTCCAGACGCTTGACTCAGTTCTATGGGCTTATCAGATGGTGTACAAGTCTCCATTGGGCATTGTCTCCCTATAGATTGGTTTATGGAAACCTTGCCACTTGTCAGTTGAGTTGATTCATAAATCTTTATGGGCACTCCATGTATGCAATTTGGATTATGAGAGAGCAGACCAGAGTATGAAAGTGGATCTGAATAGATTGTCAAAATTCCGAGATTTCATGTATGAAAACTCACTCATGTATAAGGAGAAAGTCAACTGTTGGCATGATAGACATATTAGAAGAAAGACTTTCATTCCTGATCAGAAAGTATGGTTGTTTGATGCGAAATTGAAGTTGTTTCGCGGCAAACTCAAAAGCAAATGGTCAGGACCATTCATTGTTATAGTTATGCATGATAATGGTAGTATTGTCATATTTGGGTTGTCATCTAATGCACAACCATTTATTGTGAATGGATAGTTGCTAGAACCATATCTAGATCATGATGCATTCATGTTTATGGTTGATTTTGTCCATTTGTTATCAGACGATGATCCTTTGACATCTTCTGTGTCTGGTACATGAGCTGGTATTCTTTTGTATATATCTGTTCTTTTTTTCATTTTTTTCTTCCGTTTTTATCATTCACCTCCTTCCCATGTGTGTGCGCTATACTTTGGATGCACTATATCCTAAGTATAGACGAGGTGAATGGCTTGAGTTGTTCTTTTCGTTCTATTTCATCACTCATTTCATTACCTGTACTAAGGGATCCATTACCCTAAGTGTAGGGGGAGTGATGTCATTCATTTCCTTCTTTTCATTTTATTTTCTTTTCTTTTTCTTTCTTTCTGCTATTACCTTGCTTGCCCAACTTGTTGTTATTCTTTTTCTATACTTAGGGATCTTTTACCCTAAGTATAGGGGAGGAAAAGTCAAGTCATTGAGTTTGTACACACTTTTCCTCTGTCTTCCCTGTCTGTACAATCTCTATATTTTGGATTATTTGATCATAAGTATATTAGGATCACAAACTTTTATTCATTTCATTATTTATTCTTTGATTTGTTGTTGTGTAGGTTCTTTTCACTTTTCTATACTTAGCACGAGTTATATCTTCCTTTGTCGCTTCTTTGTCACTATGAGGTTATAGTTCGAGCTAAGTTAAGGGGTTTCGTATATATTGTATATATACTTTAGCCATAACTCATACTTTTATTTGTCTAATAATATGTCTAATAAAACTGCAATAAATATGTTTGTATAAAGTTTGTAAAGATTCCATGTAAAATTTTTTTGTAAATAGTTTTGTAAAATCTTTGTAAATTGTTTTTACAAATGCTTTGTAAAATATTTGTAAAATTGTTGTAAAAATTTATGTAAAATTATTTTTGTAAAAATTTTTGTAGACTTGTTATGTTTGTAAAATCTTTGTAAATTATTTCGTACCAAAATTATTTATATTGTAAAAATGTTGCAGAATATTTGTATATAAAATCATTGTAAAATTGAGTTGTAAAATTTTGAAAACTAGTTTTGAAAACCTTTTGTAAAATATTTGTAAAATGGTTTTGTAAAATTTTGTAAAATATTTTGTAAAATATTTTATAAATGTTTGTAAATTTTTTGAATAATTGTTTGAATATTATTTTATAACCTTGTTTATAAATATTTTATTTTGTATATACTAGTTGTACAAAATATTTGCAAAAGAACTTGTAATCATCGTGTAAATATGTAAATAAAATTCTTTGTGTATAAAATTCCTTTAATAAAATGTATAAAACTCATATAAAGTTTAAATAAAATTCTTTATTAAAACTTGTAAAAAATTTCTTTTGTAGAAAAAATCCTTGTAAATTTTGTATATATAACTTGTAAATATTCTTTTTGTAAAATTCTATATATAATATGTATAAATCTTATATATATATATATGTTTGTATAAAATTATTTATGAATCTTGTATGAAATCCTTATAAATTCTTGTAAATATATATAATACTCTCTATTAAAAACTATAAAATTTTAAAAATTAAAATCCATAAAAAATGCAAAACTCTCTGATAAGCTTTTCAAACAGTTTGTATTTTTTTCTTTTCTTTTCTTTGAAAAAAATGCTTTTGTATATATTTCTTGCATTTACATTTGCATTTGTAGATGATATTGATGATTAAACTAGTCTGGAATAAAATCAAATATTGGAGCTTGGTTAAGACCTTAATCCACTTAATTTCATAGGAACCTTATAGAAAATGGAGTTGAGACTTTTTAGGTCTAGCGACTTAATTCTTTGAGTCCACAAGACTATGTTCACATGTCATCTTGATTGGTCTAAGTAGAATATTTCGTACACACGCATGGTTCTTTTAGACATTGACCTAACTTGGACAAGCACTTTACACGTAGCTCTTCACTGATGAGGTATTGAGGGTTAGAATCCTCTCGAAAGAGACGCATGCAAATGGAAACATACGCAGTCACCTTGAGTGTCCAGTGCACCCCAACCTAGTCTGGTGGCATGGATGTCCAATGACGGGAGCTGTGGGTTGAAATAAAGCATCGGATGAGGGATGGTCTGCTAGCACATTTTCTAAGACCCCAAAACATGTACAGAAAGAAAGATTCTATATCCCTAGGGACACAATAAGATCTATGTAGTGCAATAATTCATTCCACCAAATAGAAGCAATATGTATTCCAATAAAAAACCATTCATGTATATATTTGACCACATTGGTCCAGCTTCAGAGAGAGTGCAGATCTTAGTGGAGACATGGATACACTGGCAGGCTTCACAAGGAGATGTGGCTACACTAGTCATACTCTAGTTCTTTTCTTATTCTTTTACTACTCCCCCTTCTATTATGGACACAACACGTACCTAAACTTAGAAGGAAACACCCCGCTCCTAGAGGAAAGAGTAGTTAGACAAGGAAATCAGGGTTATCTTGCTAAGAGAAGGTTGGTCTTTGTCATTTCTGATGTGGAAAGCTATTTTTCTCATACACGGTACAAGTATATTCATGGTAATCGGAATTTACATATGAAGACTTGTTCTGGCCTAACTATTGAGGGATCTGTTAGGTTTCAACTCCATTTCTTAATAAAGTTCCTCCAAACTAATAATCCAAAGTCCGACCGAGATCCATACTTTGATTTTGTGAAGAATAGTTTAAAAATCAAAATTGTTCTAAATTATTTATTTTTCCTTTTTTCTCTTTTTTTAGTCACTTATTATTCTAATAAGTATTTGCTAAGGGGTTAGCAAAGGTAAAGTATATGGGTATTATGAATCTGCATCTCATCATCTTTATTCGTTTTGCTTAAAATCCCTTCTTAAACACATGTAAATACCAATAAATCATGGTTTTTATTATTCATTATTCTTTTTAAATGTTGTACAAAAATTCATTATTTCTAACCAAAAATAAATAAATAAATAAATAAAGGAAAATTAAGAAAATGAACATCGTATATATGCAATAAATACAAGCTAACTCTACCCCAAGAGAAGGTCAAGACATTGACATGGTTGATAAGAAATAAAGTAAGGAGAGATAAGGTCTCTTGTAGGAAAATAAAAGAAAAAATAATTCCACTTGTATAAGCATCATCATTCATCATTGCACATATACCACTATTTGCATATAATTCCTTATCAATTTTATTTATCATACAATTTATTCCAAATAAAAATATTTTCTTCTTGGAACTTGTACATAAAAATAGGTTGTGAGTATTAAAAATAATTGCAAGAAGAATCAATGTACATTGTGAAAATAATGACACTTTGAAAAATTCACAAAGCTAAACTTGTAAGACCCATATCTTCTTCATAGAAAACTCAAAATACAACACATTCATTTTATTTTACTCTAAATAAAATAATCTTTAAAATGAAAGTGGTTTCATTAAAATTGGAGTTAAGATGCTAAATATGGCTTTTTGGAGTGTATTGTATATTGTGTCTCTACTATATATTGTTCGAAGATATTATTTTATGTATTTTAAGCACATATTTGTTCATGTTATATTTTTAAATATTTGTGAATATTGTTTTTTATATAAGAAAAATAATAATAATAATTACAAATATCAAATTCACAAACAAATATTAATGTATATATAGTACATGTATCACTATGTATATAGTGTAAATATATTATTTATTTAACTTAATAATTTATTTTAAAAATAAAATAAAAATATAATTAAAATCCTTGAAAACATTATAAATAAATAAAATATTAAATAAAAAATTATTTGTAAGAATAAACTATTATAAATATAAATGTTGTATATATAAGTAAAAATACCTATGAATAAATAAGATTATTTATTTTTACCCATTAATTTAATTTATTAAATTTATTAAAAATCACCATAAATAAGGTTATTTAATTATTAACATATTTTATTTATATAATTTGTTTATTTAAATCTATTTTCTATTTAATTTTAGTTTAATTCACATTTTTGGATTGTTTTGTCCTTTTACCCTTTTTTCCTGTAGCAGACCTGGGTCTGTTGACCCAGATCAACCTTCCTTTCCACCCGATCCTCCCAAATAAATGGTCGTAGGAGCTTCTTCTGGTCTTTTTCCTTATGATCTAATCACCTACTACTTCTTCTTTCTTCTTCATTTCTTTTGTTCAATTACCTAATAAGCATGCCCGTTAATAATTTTCCCTTTTGGAGCCTCGGTTCACACGCTCTTTTCGATTCAAAATTCACCTGAGATCATTGCCTATTTAAATACCCCCAGCTCCACCTCGATTTCGGACCCATTTTCACCCAAAATTAGTGCTCGGGGTTGATCCTGGAGAGAGAGTTGTGACGGGGCGATCTTCCTCAGCTGGGAGCACGCTTGATTTGGTGCTGGAAGCGCGATCCATGCACGTCGTTGAAGACCACCGGAGAAGTTGATGCTTCTTCACCTCACATAGTGAATCGAGGCTACGATCTTCATTATCTCATCCATAGGTATTTTAGGTAATTTCCCTTTCATTTGCATCTTCAATTCTGCCTTTAATTACATTTCTAGTGCAAATCCGATCTTCGTGTGTCCATCTCCGATCTTCATGATCGGAGGCTCTCCGATCATCCAATCCATCATCTGAACCTCGCCGCGCAATCACCACCACCTTCTTTGTATTCCTCCACACCTGATCCCCTCCAAATCGCATCGGATCTAGAATCTGACCTCCTTCCTGACCACGACCGTTGGAGGTCTCCATCCACTCATCTATTTTCCTTATTTTGGTCAATTAATAGTTGTCGGAGCTTTGCCACTGAGCACAGATGCTTCTGCTGGGCTTAGGAGAGAAGCTAGACCTGGAATCAATATTTGGAGCAGAGCTTTGAACTTCAGACCTTCAAGAGCTCCATATCTTCGAACGACCGTGATCGTACCTCATCGCCACATCCGAACGACAAGGGAGAACTGCAGGAACCTCTTCAGATCTTCAGGAGATGATTACGGTGGAGATCGAGCAAGATATGCTCGATCGAACTTTTCCAGAATCAGCCATCTAGAGTATTCTTGCTGCAGCTCCCAACGACGTTAGATCAGGGATACCTCGCCCAGATTGTATCTCATCCGTCAGATTTCCCCTAAAGCTCGACTAGCAGATCCAACACTCCAGATTCAGATTGAGACATCCATTCCGTGTACGCTTCCCACATGCTTCGATGATTACTTGCACTCCAACCCTTGTCTATTTTATATTTTGTAAATAAACTATGTTGGGACGTGTGTCAAATGATTGTTGCTTGAAAATTTGCATATTTTTCCCTCTTACTATTTTTAATTATAGTTTGGTCCTGTGTGAATTGATAAACGTGCAATGCATGTGATATTTAGTGATTTTTGCAATAAATTCCATGTGCTTTTAAGTTACTTTTTGGCCCCTTTACATTAAATAATTACATCGGGGTCTGTGTTGGTATGACTCACGCGGGTCAACACGCCCCCCTTTTGGAAAAATTACACAGCCTCCATGCTTTTATCTTTTGTTATCAATTATGTCTACTAAATAAAACTATTTACAATTAGGTCCTTCTGAAATAGTTTTAAATTTCATTTGTTAATCTAGCTTAATAATTTGCTAATTGCATTAAAAAATTCCCTAAAAGTCACCTTTAGTTCCTGCTAAGTATTGTCTTTATTTATTTTTATTTTGAATTTTATTTAGTTTAATATTTCTAATAAATCAAAAATATTGTAATTTCTCCATGTTTTCAGTATCAAATAAATAAAAAATATAAAAATTCTTTGAAAAAATATAAAAAATTGTGGTTATTATTTTTATTTATTTTATTTTTTGTATAAAGTTCATCTTTTAATTCTTTAAAAAAACCAAAAACTAGAAAAACATTTAAAAATTCATAGAAAATCATAAAAAATCAAAAAAAATCATAAAACACTTTCCTCAAAAACTTTGATAAATTATCTTTATTAATGTATATATTTTACACATATTTATTTTCCTATTTTTAAAATCCAAAAACATCTGCATTGTTTTCTTTGTATTTTTTCATTATTTTTAATTATTTTAAAAATCTTAAAAAATCTAAAAATTGTCAAAAAAAAATACAAAAACATTAAAACATTTTCCTGAAACCTAAAAAATATTTTTACTTGATTTTTCTATATATTTTTACCATGATTTAAAAATAGAAAAATACCCTTTTTTATTTTGTTTTTATTGCTTTATTTTAGCATTATTTTAAAATTTTAAAAATATAAAAACATTGAAAATTTAAAAATCATTAAAAAATATAAAATCATAAAATTATAAAAATTATAAAACTTAAAAAGATAAAAAAAATCCATAAAACTAAGAATTTGAATAAAAGTAACTCTCTTTAATTTCATTGATATTTTCTTTGATTTGGATAATCTTCGGGATTATTATAGCCTCCCTGATTTCGATCATGTACGCTATATAGGTAAATAAATAGCAATTATATTTCTCTTACTTACACTACATTTCTTTATTTGTTGGCTTGAGAATTAAATAATTAAAAATATTTTTTGAGACTTTCTTAGATTACGACGATTGTTTACCTTGTGAATATTTTCGTTAAACAATTAAAAACCCGAAAAAGCCTTATTCAACACCTGGCCAGTGTAATCAAGTCTCCACCAAGATATACAGGTTGTCTGAAGCTTGGACCTCTGTGGTCAAACATATATTTGGTATTTTCCTTCTTCTGGTATAGATTTTTTGTTGCTATACATGGATCTTTTGTGCCTCACTGGATATAGGATCTTTTGTTCCAGCCATGTTTTGAGGTCTTAGAAATTTTGTGCTAGCAGTCCATTCCTCATATGAAGCTCCATTTCAACTTGTACTCCGGTCGTTAGATGTCCACGCTACGAAAAGAGACTCACACAGTCTTCCAACACCCCCTCTGAGTTGATCTAAGTTCATAGTTCTAAAGTATAGATTAATTCCCTATTCAAGAGTCTTACCCAGAATGAGTCAACCAGGTTAAGCACTAAGAGTCGAAGTCTAGATATTATCGTACGAGACTCACAGAATTAAGTCGCTGACCTGAAGCTTCTAAAATCCTATTTCTTGATGATGTTCCTCTAAAAGTTAGGTGGATTAAGGCCAAGTCAAGACCACTCTCGATTTCTATTCACAACTTGGTTCAGAATCCAAGCCTTTTCACCAATGCATGCAATTCTAGATGAAGTGCAATTGCATGAAGTGCAAACATTTTTTTCTTTTTGGAATTTTGTGATTTTTCTGAATTTTGTGAATTTTTTGAATAATTCTATTCACATTATTCGATTGTACAAATTTCTACGCATTAGACATTTTTTCTCAAGTTATACAAAATTTAACCACACACACGTTACTTTTATATACATAAAATACAATACCAAATGAAATGCAAGATATGTACATGAATGTAACTCACTCCCCCCCATACATAGCTTATGCTAATTATAGAAGGATGCAAAAGAGATAGAGGAGGGGGTAGATGTCAGCTGTCCCTCCCCCCTATACTTAGGATCTTGGTCAGCCTACGTATAGAGAGCAAAAATGGAGCGGACAAGGGCAAGAGAAGAGAAGGCAGATATAAAAAAAGTTGGGCATCCCCCCCCTCATACTTAGGCTTTTGCCTAAGTATAGAAGAAGTACAATGGGAACTGATGGGATCGAGAGAAGGTGCCAATGTTCAAGGAGGTTTTTGGCATATTTTCATCCAGGCATGTCACAAGAGGGAATATGGAAATGAAGAATGTAAAGAAGAAGATTCTCAGCCATCGTCGGAGTTATCCTCAGAATAATAGCATTCGGTGGAGGCTCTCCAACTAACTTTTCAGTGTTGATGTTTAGTCACATGTTTAACCAACTTGACCTCGAATGATGAATAGTCTCATAAAGACATATCCATTTGGTCATATCTAATCACCACGGTCTATGTACTATACCCTAGGGAGGAGTCTTCTGAATAATTCATGTCTATGGTGATGTACCAAGTTGGTTTTCTAGACCCTAAAGCAAGGAGAGGAGAAGGACCGGAGTGCTTCTTCCCTTTACTAGCTACTAGACTAGAGGATGTGGCCCTTCTGTACATAGTCTGTGAGGTACTGGCAATTGGTTCTTCATCTAATGAATTAACATGTATGTTGTATATCTCCAACAAGGTCAATGTACATCTATGGTATATGATGGTTCTTAAAGTTAGTTTTGGTTTTGTCGTCTCAGGTGTCAGATTCCAGTAATGATAAAAGAAGTCTGAAATGATTATATCCATGTTTGGTGAATTAGATGTGTCTAGGTAAACTGATTCACCTTGGTAGCAGCATGGGTAGCCTCGATAGTCGGATCCTCTGGTGTCTCTCCTTGGGTTATGGGGGTATGTTCTTGTGGAGAGTTTGTCTCGGTGCTTTCCCTCCGTGTCACGACTGTTGGTTTCATATTCGGTTTTCTTAGGGTCATGTATGTCCTCGAGAGTTTGATCTTTAAGGTTCTGGTTTTGAGAATTTTATTTCTTGAGTCTCAAAATTGATAGTTGCTCTAGAAGAGGCTAATAACAACTTTCCCATAATGATGGGAGACTCGGACAACTCACATCAGTGCTCAATGTCCAGGATAATAAAGCCCACTCTATGTTTGATACCTTAGAAGTTCATGACGATAGAAACAATTCCTCTTAGTCTTTTTGTGGATCGGTTAGGAAATTGAATGATTACTCTAGTCTTTTTTAGCAGTCCGAGTTGAGTCTGTCAAACACGAACTTTGGAAGGACGTTTAGGGTGGAGTCGTCATCTACCTGAACATGAGTAAACGCAGTGTTCTCAATTTCACAGGTAAACCTAGTCAATTGTTTGACTCTACAGCTTTTGCTATTTTGGGCCATCAACAATGAACTGGTAGTAGTGATTAAATTGTACTCAATTCTAGATCTTTTCTTGTCGGTCTTCTTAGGTGGTAATAAACTCTTTACAAGTATCTGAAGATTGGGTATGTACTCTATGTCCTTGATTAATTGAAGACATAAGATTGACTTTTGTAAAATGCTTCCATTTCAGTGTTTTCCAGTTTTTTTTGAACTTTCTTATATTTAATTTCTTTGATATTTTTATCAAAGTTAATGGAATAGTCAGTGGACAGGTCAGTGATTTTCGATAACTGTGGTGTATGTATCTAAAAGTTTTGCACGTGAAGTGTCTCAGATTCTCTTTGTGCAGTCCTCACTTCTCCTTGGGTGCTCATCGTTTCTTTTACTACTTGGATGACATTACCAGGTTGTTCTATCAAAGCGTCAGCTCTCTAATTAATTCGAACTATGTCATTCACTATCATCTCATGACTCGAAGTTGAATGACCATACTCACCATGGCGTGACTCCGGCATGTAATTTTGAGTCGAGTAATACTCATATTTTGTGGTAGTGGTATGGTCATGAGTCCTATTTCCTTGACTCTGAATCTCAAATGTCGGGTCAAAGGAAAACTGAATGTGCTCGGGAAGAGAGTCATCCCCACTAAGGGATGGTTCAAACAGTGAATTCTCAATCATAATTGGGAATCATGTTTCTCCATCAAATTTGGCCATGTACATGTCCATACTAAGATTCGCTCTCTCCATTGTGTCCATGTAACATTACTTTGGTTTTGCGAGGCGATTGTATCTTGAAAACTCAAAAAAGGAAGGAGCGGGGTGGAATGAGGGTGAAGCGTATGATGGCTAGCGAAAAAATAGACTCAAATAGAGGGTTATCTTGAAATGCAAATGAAGACGAAGATTGTCATTATTCAGTCTTGTAAGCATGACCCACGGAGTTTGGGTACAAATACCAATATTCTGACATCTTCAAAAAAATAAAAGTGAATGATTTATGAACATTGATTGTAGATATGCAAGTGCAATGAGCTTTGAACGCACATAATTCAATTACACAATGTAAACCCAAAATTCACAAACTTCACATAGTAAGGGCTGCAAGATTTTGGCCAATTATATTTTTAGTTTTAAATTTGTGATAAAATAATATTTGAATACGTTACACACAATGTGTCGCCCTGACGCCCAGATGGGTTCTACTACCCCTCAATCAAAGGAGTGATCTGCTTGGCCTGTCGGGTTATATCGCCCCAAAAGTAGATAGTAGACAGGCACACCCAAAATATCGACTAATGTCAGAGGCAAATGCTTGTAGCTCCCAAAATCAACAATAGTTAGATATAGAGACTTAAGGCGTAGGTTCAGGGTTTTGGGCTCTAACCTTAAGGCTACATCCTCACCCACTAATAGTCTGGAGATAAGTACCTGTGTACAAGGATAGGGGTTACTCGCATGCAATACAGTGTATCCCAGTTTTATCTGGTTTTTTATTTAATCAGTATTGTTTAGCGGTAGAGATTTTATTTGGAGATAACTTTCTTTGAAGTTCAGAACCAAATACATCTACCCAGCAGTCCCAATTTCCTTGAAATCGTAAGTGAGAGAACACATAGGAAGAAGCTGGAAAAGTTTGATACAATTGGAGAAATAAATTATGCATGTTTAAGTAGAAATATTTACAATGATCTCACAATCTCCATGTATATGCTAAACAGAATTGAAATTTAATCTATATGAATGCACAACAAAACCGCTCCTAGACATATAGTTCTGTTAGTTAGTGAAGAACAGGTTAAAATTGGCTAAGTAGAACATCTAGTGCCTCTATTAATTGTGAATGTGTGGACCCAGGACAATGAGCATAATAAATGAAATCAGAGTAGCTCTAATAACTATTGTGTAGTCCAAGATCTATGTCAAGCATCACAAAAATATGGCATGATAATCTGAGTGTCTAGTCCGAGTATAAACGTAAGTCTTCAAATGAAGATTGATGGAAATAGGCAAAATAATTAAATATAATTTATTAAAAAATGAATAAAGAAAATCACTCACTCTACAAAAAATAGAGACAAAAGTTACTTCACACCTCTTCAGCGGGCTTAGTTCCACAGAATCTATTGCCTCCGGGTTCTTCAAGTTGTGTTAATTTCCGAGAAAGCCATTCCAAGTCCACCAGATACCTCGCATGCAAAATAGAAGGAATAAATGTTACAATTATATATTCGTAAAATATATATACAAGAATAAATGGAAAATGTTGAGAAACAAATGAAGAAATAAATACAAGAAAATCGGGGGTCAGACTACCCAAGGATAGAAAACCTATAATTTAAACTATTTAAAAATTAATCCTAAATCTGTATACCCCCACGCATGGTGCCATTTGATGACTCTCTGAATCACCTTTTGATTTTAATCTTTTGTTGTTGTTATCAGGTTATTTAGAGATTCATCAAAATTGATTACACAGAGAAATGATATAGAGAATCAAGTCTCGATGCGATCAAGTTTATTTATTTTACTTGGATAAGTCCCAAGGTCGAACTCAAGAGGTAATATAAGGTATAACTAATCATCAAATAATTCATAAATTATGTTTTCAGAGGGGAAGAATATTTTCGGTATTTTTATATTTTTTTAGTTTTTTATGGATTTTAATTAAAGATGTAATTAACCATGAAAAGAAATATGATGCATGAATTTTGAAATATTTCAATGCAGAGAAAATAATGTTATGTTGTGTGGGAACAAGAAATAAATAAATGCCATTTTTTGTTGTTTTTTAATATGATGAATGAATAACGTAATATGTATGCAAGGATAAATGCGGATGATAAGAGATCAAGCTAAGTCAATCTAAGTCAGTAAGGTCCACCGAGTCCCCCCACCCCTCAATACGTCAATTAATATCAAATTAATTTTCTCAATAAATCTTCTTAAATAAATACACAAATTATTGAGTAATCAAATCAAAGATCAAGAATAACTGTGCTCAAAATTAACAAATAAACTCATTGATGCTCAAAATATCTCCACATAAAACTTAGTGTTCTATGACATAGAGGTTGAAATAAGGATAAAATCAACATAAGGAAACACCAAAATATGATAAGTAGTGCTCAAGATATATTATTTGATGTTCTAGGGACTAAAATATAATTAAAATAAAAAAATCTTGCAATATACCCCATCTAGAAGGACCTTGTTGCAATATTAAGAAACCACCAAGGCCTCCATGTAATTTACCCATAGCAGGGGTGTTGGACATGCGAGCCCACGATGAGCCATTATGTAATAAATGTTATTGCGAATATCATTCCCTAATCTGAAATGAAGAATAACTAATTTACATAATAGGTCCCTTAGTACAATTAGGGTTATGTACCATGGCCATCTTGATGATCATACAACTGTTGACTCAATTATTGAATCATAGAGCTTGGTGCTTGGATGAATATCTAAAGAGTTAGATTAATGACTCATCAAGTACCGTCAAATGATTATAAAGAGATGATCTCCAACCTAAGTAGGAGATGACAATCCTTTCTCACTTGGCTGATATCTGACCGACCTCTTGATGTAGGTCCTCTGCATGGGAATAGAGATTCAGATGTGTCAGATTAGTTAGGTCAAATTGTTGACTTAACGAGATCGAGATAACCAAAGTCCTATGTTGTATGTTGTCACGATATAGGCACGCATCGTCTGACCAGAGACAGATGTGTTCCTATATGTCTGAGTATGTACGTTTGGCAGACCAATAGATTGATGACCTAATCAAGGTCTATACAACGACGCGCTGGTATGCATATAAGGACATATGAGTAATACGATCTCTCAAAGGGTCATACTGGTTCATTACTGAATCGGATGACATGAGCTCACTCATGAGATATTGGGAAGAATCAAATTCCGTGCATGGTCTTCTTGCTTTGGAAGCTTGACTGATTTTGTAGGTTTGATATATACTTTTGGAAAGTATATGATCAACACCTGGGTATGATATATGTTTTTGGAAAGCACGTGATCAATACCAACTCCCAATAGTCAAATGAGAAACTTAATGATAAAAACTCTGAAGTAGATAGTGTAAATTTGATCTTATACTTCAGGTTTATTCTGGGTCTTCCAGTATGCAGGATGTACATGTATTGGGAATACCTGAGGATGATGTGATCATAAACGATTGTATAACCATGATGCTTCCATTCCTAGGAAGTGATGAAACGGGTCTCGATTTCAGTGACTCCTCTCAATAGAGAAGTAATCTGATCTTGGTCCAAATATTGGACATTGATCTGAATGTGATTCAGATGCAATGAGAAGATTAGATTTGTAGTCTTGATTTAATCAAGCATCTGTGAGAACTCCGCAAGATTTGGATTTGAGATGTGATCTCAATATCCAAGTCACTATACATGGAACAATAGAATTGCCATGTCCTTATCTCCAAGTATCCGCAGAGAAAGTGCATTATCATTGATAGAGTTCATGGATAATTTCACTATTGATATATGTATCCGAGCATTGAGAAAGTGGATAACTAAATGTGATTTAATTATCATGAATAATATGAATTCGATTCACATTAATAAGAGAGTTATCAAAGATAATTAAATGTGATTTAATTATCAAAGATGTGAATAATGTGAATGTGATTCACATTATTTGGGCACATGAGAAAAAGAAATCAAAGGTGATTAAACGTTATTTAATTATCATGGATATGAATAATGTGGATAGCACTATCCATATTATTCAGGTATATTATAAATGTGATTTATTATATATTAAAGAGAGTATATTGCGATTTATATTTGTTGATTAATTGTTACTGTGAATTGGATTCACATTGAATGATCAATTGAAAATATAATTACATTTTATTTTGGGTTGTGAATGAGATTCACATAATTTCAATGGCATGGTTGATATTTTCCACAAGATAATTTGGAATTATTCTTGTGAAAATTTTATCGATAAGAGATCATGATATATCATGAGATAATGAGATCTCGTGATAATTAGAAGAGATTGACCAAGTCCACTCATGAGAAGTGGACGGCTACAACTCTCCATGAGGAGAAGAGTAACCGTCCCCTCTTCTTAAGGGATTGGTTTTGGTCTTCTCATTATCTCTTCTCTAGTCAAAGTGATTTAAATTGGGATATATTATGTTGATTTATCAATATAAATTAATTCAAATTAAATCGATTGTTGTTGTGTTTTTTACAAAAACATCTTAGCCATTGAAAGAAACACAAATCAATCTCAACCATTGATTGTGTGTTTTCTATGGATTGGGATCCATGGACTCCCAAAACCCTATATAAGAAGAGGCACCCCTTGCTATTTGATACATGATAATGAATGCTCTCTCTCTCTTTTTCTCCACACGCCAAGCCTCTCTCCCTCTCTCTCTTATGGTCGTCCACCATGGAGCCATTGAGAGAGTCGTCATCACCGCAACATCATCGTTATGCTATCGGAGTACTTGATCGTGGATCTTCGTCTCCTTCGGTGCACCTCGCTCATGAAGAAGACGTCGGATCTCGTGTGATGAGATCAGGAGATTCATCACATGGATCATCAATATGGATTGCGAGAAGGACGTGCCTCATCAATGTACTCGCAAGCGTCTCCTCCGTTGGATTGGACTTGAGACTGGAGGTTTCTTTGTTTAGAGACTCGATTGCAACCACACTTCAAGAGGTAAACCTTATACATATTGTGGTTTAGATGAAACAATCCGAGAACGGTTCTTGGATCATGTGGTTTCATCACATTTTAAATTTTTAAATTTCGCTGCCCGGAGAAACTAATGCGACTAGTCGCTCCCGATCACATTCGATGCAATCCACGCGCTTCCATGATGCGCTTGAGGATCTTCCCATATCCTTCAAGTGGTATCAGAGCCAGGTTGGAGGTTTTGTATGTGATCCATAAACCTAGGAAGACTTAGGTTCACAAGGATTGTGAATGTTTTATCGCATTTCAATTTTCACAGCCCTGTTATGTGATAAAATTTCGGCCTTGTTTAAAATGTTTAAACACGAAATTTTAATATGAATAATGTTCTCCATTAATTAAGGAAACCGTGGGATTTGAGTTTGTGTGATTTGAAATCTGATAACTCAAGTTATGATGTTTTTAATAACCATATATCCACTATTTAGGGGATGGCGAATAATGATGTAATTAAGGAGTTAGCAAACTTTAGAAACTGATTTTGCTTAATTTGGATTTAAAATGAATGAGATATGCTAATTTTAGTAAGTGAGGTTAAAAATTGCAATCCTAATCATGAACCTTGTGATAGTCATTTAAGAAACTTATGAAATTAATGGTTAATTTCATGTAATAATTATGGATAATATTTGGGAAATATTTGAATGACAATTGTTCCCTTAGATGACATTAACCAATAAATGATTAGATTTGATCTTGATCACCAATTGGTTACTTGATACACTTTCAAAAAACATGTTGCCTGAATAGGTTTGGGAATTTATCTAGCAAATTTCCTTATAATCAAAATGGTTTTGATTATTACTATATAATATAATTTCGGTTGAAAACCTGATGATCATCTCAAGTACAAAGTGATTGACTCGGCATTGTTTTTTTCCCGAGGCAGATATGGTATCTAGTCAGGGAGCGTTGGGGTAGCAGGTTGCACCGTGTGCGGTCTGTCCCACCCCCGTCGGTACTGGCCATGACAGCGGGTAGGGAACGTATGATGCTTGAGAGATCATGATGTATTTTTCTAATTACTAAAATTCGAATAATGCGTACTTTGAGATAATACCACTAATTCCAGTAACAATCAAGTTTGATGATTGAATTGGATTGATAATTGATTTAATGAGATTAGATTAATTATATCCGATTTAAAGATTCTATTATGAATAGATGTGTATTTCCCTTGGAAGAATTAATTGCATGAATGAGATTCATGATAATTAATTGAATTTGAATAAGAGGTAGAGGATCACATAAGTGACATACATGGTCTCCCTTCAAGGCGAAGGGTTCCGTCGCCAGATATTGTATGTAGGAGACGCATGTCCGAAGTCACAGCTCCTGAATACAATCCATTTGGATCGGGCTCTTCGCTTATCGAAAGAGTACGGACGTATGCGTAGTGACCCCAATATCGGGTCCTCATATTATTGGGGCGATATTGGATTGTGCATAGCGAGTTGTATTCCTGTTGACGGTTGGTTCAATTAATGATGGGTCAACATCACCTTAGGTGTGGTGGGCCCGGGTATTAAAGACCGAATTGGGTGCAAGGCGGAATGTGTTCCCGCTTCTTTTTATCCAAGTTACAGGTTCTCATATTATTGGGATGTGACAAAGATAAGAAAGGAGATCTCAGATCTTGCTTGAGATGTAATGGTAAGTATATCTCTTACATTGAAAGTGATTAAGGGAATGAACTTTCAATGTTGACATGGCAAGACAACTTTGATATAAAAATTCCTAAATCAAAGTAAAACGTGTATATATATTTATATAGATTTATGGAAATTATTTCAGATAATCCTTCATTAAACCCACTCAATATTATACTCAATAATAACCAGTAAAATATAATGGATTGGATCCATGATCAAAATATTATACTTGAAGTTGGACACATAATGTATGTGGTTGCAATGTGCAAGTTTCCTCATAATATTGAGGAATGACAATTAAATAGACAATAGGTCTACAACCCTAAGTTTTGTATGTCTCTATAGTCTTGATCTCATCGAATGTACTTTGGAAGTGACATGTCGATGATGATCGCAATTGTCAAATAATCCTTATAAAAATCTAAGAAGATGTTTCTGGCATACATATGTACTCTCGACATTTGATCATGAAAGACATGGTTAACTGCATCATGTAGAATGGTAGCTCTATAAAAGATAATGTATTCAAAATGTTTGAGTACCTACCTGAACCAAAGTATTTAAGAGTTAAGATGTATGTATATATGATGAGTGTGATCATCCTACTATCTATACTCTAGTCATTCATGAAGCTCCATAATATTCATATTGTATGAATTAAATGAAGTATGTATAAATCCCGAAATACTCTTATATTTAAATCTGTTGAATTCAACATAAGAGATCCTTTGTCTTAAGCAATGGTAGTTTAGAGATGAAAGGAGTGCAGTGGAAGCATGGGTCGGACCCAGGTTAGAAGGAAAGTCAAAATGTTGATTGTACTTCTATGGTTTCCACACACATATGACATCCAAAGGGTTGGATGAATGCCAATACTGCAATGAGCCGATGTATTGACTATCAAATCTATCTAGAATCCTTAGAGAAGGACTCGGATAGTGCATCGAAATAATTTACATCTGCATATAATCATTGAAGTTGACTTCCTTATTTGATAAGATGAAAGTCTAATAATTGTATCTCATTCTTCTACTAACACTTGCAATTGGTTGCATATGTTTTAGAAGACTAGAAAATTTGATTTTAAGGTTTAATAGTCATCTACATAGATATTGATGCAATTGTTGCAACAATCTCTATTGGATAGATAGACTTCATATTTTCAGTGGGAGAGCCCTAGGTCAGAGAATGTCTAGATATTAGAAAACACTCATAGTTTATTTCTAAATGTTGGAAATATACATGAATTCTAGAATAGACCTATCGTAAAGAGTTATGATGGATATATTTCAGATAGTATTCTGATATCTGGAGGACTCTATTAAATTAGAAAAGTAATGAATGGTTCATTAACATTTCTAAATATTAAAAATTAAACCTTATAAGATCAATAGGAGGATAAAGATCATTTGATATTGATCTGGCATTAAATCTTAGACATTAGTCTGCTGATGAGATGAATAGACTAGTAAGAGATGAACTTTAGAATGTCTAAAATCTCAAATCTTACATACTTGAGAATATTGTATTCAAAGTAAAATTTGTCCAATGCACCCTTCTCTAGGAATGGTGTAAGATGTCAAGGTATTCAGGATCTCATACATATTGATGCATGTGGATCATCTATATCATAATGAACATTGATGATATGTGATATCATTTGATGATTATTTGTGATATGATATTTCTTCTCTTTACTTTATAAACCTTTGAAATGTTCAAAGATTTCACAAATTTTATTTAGAACCAAAGTTTGAAGGAAGATGAAATAAATTTGATCTAACCAAGGTAGCATGTACCTGTTAGATGAATTCAAAGAATACCTTATGGAGAAAGGAAATTTCATTCCTATCTCAATCCTTCTAATGCACCTAAAATCAATAGAGTTATAGGGAGATACAATTGATCATGTGTGACATGATTTGATCAATGATTAATCTTAGCATAATTATCTCTTAGTATCCAAGTATATATGTGTGGTAGAGACTACATTATATATCCTTAATAAGGTTCCATGCTAGTAAGCTGGAATCTAGCACTAGAGAGTGCTACTTCATGAGGAAAATAAAGGATGGTATTGGATACCTACTTTATGACCTTGAGATTCTTAAAAGATCTCATCTCTAAGGATATGATTCTTAGAGGATGACTCTCTTGAGAATCAAGAAAAAATGAAGTAAAGGAGCTCATTTAATCTTGAGAAGATGAAGAGGCTCCTGAAGTTAGAAACTAAAAGGACAATTAAAGATGAAACACTAATACCTCTTCAAATGAGTTTGAGGATGGATTCCATGTGTCAGAGAAATTTGATATTGATCAAACTTCATGTGATGAAGCTTCTAAAGATCATGACATGGAAAGATGGATTTTAGCAATAAAGTCTATACTAGACTTCATATACAAGTGTTATATATGGGCCCTCGATGATCCACTTATATGGGTAAGAGCCGTTAAGGTGTAAATGGATCTTCAAGAGAAGAGGGAAACTGATGAGAAGGTAGGGACCTTCAAAGCACGACTCATAGCCATGAGCTACACACTGAATAGAAGACATCGCTTGGGATGAGACTTGCTCTCCAGTGACCATGCTTAAACTCATCAGATTATTGCTAGCTATTGCTACACAACTTGACTTTGACATCTTCAAGATGAAAGTCAAGATTGCATTCCTCCGTGAATATCTCTCCGAGGATATTCACATGAAGTTGCCCCAGGGCTTCATAGTTGAGGAAAGCAAGTTGTGCAAGCTAAATAACTCCATCTGTGGACTCGAATAAGCTTCTTGTAGTTGGAAAATTAGATTTGATGATATCATAAATGTTATGATTTCAGATAGAATCTTGATGAACCATGTGAAGCTTAGTGGGAGTGTCATTGTGTTCATCATGCTAAATGTATATGATACCGTAATCATTTGGAATGATATAAGGATAATAATAAGTGTTTTATAGACCGGCTATTCCATACCTTGAGATATGATCTCAAGGATACCTCTTAAATCTTAGTTCTGAAGAGGTTCAAAACCAAAGAGAAGAGGGTATTGGGACCGTCACATAAGTAGTACACCTTGGACATGTTCCATTTTCTGGAAAATTCGAAGAAAGGTTTCATGGTCCTAACCTATCTAAAGGGATAACACCTCAAAGATTTGAAGAAGTGAATGCTAAAACTGCTTGCCCTTGTGCATCAGTTATGAGAAGCCGGGTGTATGCTACATGTGTTAAAAAGTCAAATATCTGCCATGAAGTGGGAGTAGTAATTGTTACTAGTCCTACTAAGGAGATAAAACACTTGATTGCAGTAATAACAATATCTTCAAAGATGAAGAGATTTTTGAGATAGTGATATCAAAGTCTTATCATCAAAAACTTGAGACTTTATAGATAGTGATCTCAAAGGTCTTAACTGCAGATACCTTAAGAGATAGAGATCTTCAGGAATAAGGGTATTTTGATAAGAATTATGGATACACTGCTTATAATAATTATTAAGCTATAGTGTCAAGGACACTATAACTTACAAGATTGAGTATTGGCTGCATAAGATGCAACATTCGCATTGGATGCGAGCACTGTTACTAGGGGATATGCAAGTGCCATAAAAGGACTTGGTGTAGTCTCTCAGTAACAGAGTGATTGATCAGATTACATAGCTATTGTCCTAAATAGCCTATGATTGTCACATGAGTGAGGGTTTAAATGATTAACCCATTAACGACTCTTTGGGAGTGGGAGATTGTTGGACATGCGAGCCCACGGCGAGCCATTATGCAATAAATGTTATTGTGAATATCATTCCTTGATCTGAAATGAAGAATAACTAATTTGCATAATAGGTACCTTAGTACAATTAGGGTTATGTACCATGGCCATCTTGATGATCATACAGCTGTTGATTTAATTATTGAATCATAGAGGCCGGTGCTTGGATGAATATCTAAAGAGTTAGATTGAGGACTCATCAAGTACCGTCAAATGATTATTAAGAGATGATCTCCAACCTGAGTAGAAGATGGCAATCCTTTCTCACTTGGTTGATAGCTGACCGACCTCTTGATGCAGGTCCTCTACATGGGAATAGAGATTCAGAGGTGTCACATTAGTTAGGTCAAAGATTTGACTTAACGAGATCGAGATAACCAAAGTCCTATGTTGTATGCTGTCACGATATAGGCACACATCCTCTGACCAGAGACAGATGTGTTACTATATGTCTGAGTATGAACAGTTGGCAGACCAATAGGTTGATGACCTAATCAAGGTCTATACACCGGCGCATTGCTATGCATATAAGGACATATGAGTAATACGATCTCTCAAAGGGATCATACAGGTTCATTACTGAACCGGAAGACATGAGCTCACTCATGAGATATTGGGAAGAATCAAATTCCGTGCATAGTCGTCTCGTATTAGAAGCTTGACTGAATTTGTAGGTTTGATATATACATTTGGAAAGTATATGATCAACACCTGGGTATGATATATGTTTTTGGAAAGCATGTAATCAATACCAACTCCCAATAGTCAAATGAGAAACTTAATGATAAAAACTATGAAGTAGACAGTGTAAATTTGATCTTATACTTCAGATTTATTCTGGGTCTTCCAGTATGCAGGATGTACAGGTATTGGGAATACCTGAGGGTGATGTAATCATAAACGATTATATAAGCATGACGCTTCCATTCCTAGGGAGTGATGAAACGGGTCTGGATTTTAGTGACTCCTCTCAGTAGAGAAGTAATCTGGTCTTGGACCAAATATTGGACATTGATCAGAATGTGATTCAGATGCAATGAGAAGATTAGATTTGCGATCTTGATTTAATCAAGCATCTGTGAGAGGTCCGCAAGATCTGGATTTGAGATGTGATCTCAATATCCAAGTCACTATACATAGAACAATACAATCACCATGTCCTTATCTCGAAGTATCCACAGAGAAAGCGCATTATACTTGAGAATGGATAATTTCATTGTTGATATATGTATCCGAGCATTGAGAAAGTAGATAATTAAATGTGATTTAATTATCATGAATAATATGAATTCGATTCATATTAATAGGAGAGTTATCTAAGATAATTAAATCTGATTTATTTATCAAAGATGTGAATAATGTGAATGCGATTCATGTTATTTGGGCACATGAGAAAAAGAGATCCAAGGTGATTAAATGTGATTTAATTATCATGGATATGAATAATGTGGATAGCACTATCTATATTATTCGGGTATATTATAAATGTGATTTATAATATATTAAAGAGAGTATATTGTGATTTATATTTGTTGATTAATTGTTAATGTTAAATGGATTCACATTGAATGATTAATTGATAATATAATTACATTTTGTTTTGGGTTGTGAATGAGATTCACATAATTTCAATGGCATGGTTGATATTTTCCACAAGATAATTTGGAATTATTTTTTGTGAAAATATTATCGACAAGAGATCATGATATATCATGATATAATGAGATCTTGTGATAATTAGAAGAGATTGACCTAGTCAACTCATGAGAAGTGGACGGCTACAACTCTCCATGAGGAGAAGAGTAGTCGTCCCCTCTTCTTAAGGGATTGGTTTTGGTCTTCTCATTATCTCTTCTCTAGTCAAAGTGATTTAAATTGGTATTAATGATGTTGATTTATAAATATAAATTAATTCAAATTAAATCAATTGTTGTTGTGTTTTTTACAACAACATCATATCCATTGAAAGAAACAAAAATCAATCTCAACCATTGATTGTGTGTTTTCTATGGGTCGGGATCCATGGACTCCCAAAACCCTATAAGAAGAGGCATCCCTTGCTCTTTGATAAAAGATAATGAATGCTCTCTCTCTCTTTTTATCCATACGCCAAGCCTCTCTCTCTTATGGCCGTCCACCATGGAGCCATTGAGAGAGTCGTCATCACCGTAACATCGTCGTTATGCTGCCGGAGTACTTTCTTATGGATCTCCGTCTCCTTCAGTGTGCCTCGCTCATGAAGAAGACACCAGATCTCGTGTGATGAGATCAGGAGATTCGTCACTTACATCATCAACATGGATTGCGAGAAGGGCACGCCTCATCAACGCGCTCGCGAGCGTCTCCTCCGTTGGATCGGACTTGAGACAGGAGGTCTCTTTGTTTAGAGACTCGAGCGCAACAACGCTTCAAGAGTTAAACCTTATACCTATTGTGGTTTAGATGAAACGATCCGAGAACGGTTCTTGGATCATGTAGTTTCATCACATTTAAAATTTTTAAATTCCACTGCCCGGAGCAACTAGTGAGACTAGTCACTCCCGATTGCATTCGACGATCACACGCTTCCGTGATGCGCTTAGGATCTCGCCATATCCTTCAAGGGGTATGTATGTGACTTTCTGAATACAAGAAGGTGCCACTATAATTTTCCCAAGGCCACACTGGCGTATGACCAGGGCGTTTTTTTAGTTTTGGAAGAATGTGGGGACTGGGGCATAATTTACCATACACGCACGTGGGATGCACGTGAGGGCCTAAGGTTCGGGTGGAGGTTTCCGAGGCACCCTGTTGATCACAATTTCCTCAGGTTTTATTTAGATGAATTACTCACAAAGGTCGTTGCGACCCAAAGAATCGTCCAACAAAAATTCATTTACTTCTCAAGCCAAATTAATTACAGAAAAACATAGCAAGAGAAAATTGCTCTTTAATTTACCTGTATAGCAACAAGATCGAACTCAGGGTGGCTACAACTCTCGAGGGTTATTCTAATAATTGAAAAATCAAAGAAAAGAATAAGGAATTTCAACGTACATTATGTTTGGTTTTCTTTTTAAATCATTTTTTAATTTTTTTTATTTTATTTTTTCTGATTTTTTCAACGTATATTATGTTTGGTTTTCTTTTTAAATCATTTTTTAATTTTTTTTATTTTATTTTTTCTAATTTTTTATTTTTAGGAATTTTTTATTTTGAAAATTTTATTTTATTTTTTTCTGATTTTTAATTTTTAGGAATTTTTTATTTTGTAAATTTAAAATTTTCAAGAAAATAATATTCAAACAATTTAAATACAAAAATAGAGAAGGGTTATTTTTTGGATTTTTAAAATATAGAAAAATGATCAAAAAGGTCAAAATAAAATATTTCTGTGCTTTATACTTTTTATATTATTTTTGATGATTTTTCAAAGATCTTTCGAGTTTTTATGAATTTTATAAAAAAAAACAGAAACTCAAAATAATGATAAACATTGAACAAACAAGGATATTTTGTAATTTAAAAATATAAAATAAACTCAAAAATGACTTAATTTAATTTTTCCTAAAAATCTAAAAAAATTATTTACAAATAGGAACTAAAATCGCAATTTTTGGAATTTTCTACAATTTTCTATGAATTTTATAAGATTTTTAGAGTTTTGCAAATTTTAATGTTTTAAAAAGATTTTATATGTGAAATTGGCACATGGAATAAAATATATAAAATGAAAATTGTTCTAATTTTTTTAGAATTTTTGACGTAATATTCGATTTTTTATGAATTTTCTAATTTCAAATAGTGAAAAATGCAATATTTTCTATTTTTTAAAGTGTTAAATAAAACTAAAATGCAATGAAAATTTTATACTATGAACATGCACACAGTAGGACCATAACAAGATTTTTGCAGAATTTATTGACCACTAAAAATATTTATTCCAACAAGAGAAGTATGCAAACTAAAGTTTGGATAAATAGGTCTTTATTGTATTTATTCAATGTTTATGAATTAAAATATAACAAGATAAAAAAGTGGGAGGGAAATTGCAATTTACCCAGCTTACGCGTGCGCACCACGTTATCTTAACTAACGGGTACTTTATTACAATTTTTAGAAACTCCGAGGGGCGTATGCAATTCACTCTAAAAAAAGCTGGTGCGCTTGCGGAGCACATGCACCGCTTAGGGTTTAAGCGGGGGTGTCACTGTTGCTTCCTATTCAAGACAAACGGCGGCAGTGGCATGAGGATCTTCATCCGTGGTTATTAGGGGAGCGTGGGGATCTTCCATGGTGAGGTGTGAGGCGGTGGATGGGTTGAGCTCCGTCGAACTCCAAGCGGAAGGGTGTACGGAGCTCGGTGACATCGAGATGGCAGGGCGGTGTGGTCGAGATATGGAGCTCCGCTCCTCTACTTCGAGCGACGGTGGTGGATGAGATCGATACTCCAAGCGACAAGCTCTCTAGTGAAGGGGCGGTTGGAGGAGGAGAAGGACGATGGAGACGGTAAGCATGGCAAGCTTCAAGCTCCAGGTGGAGAGTTTGGACGACGATCCTCTTCTCCGAGTGCGGCAGCAAGGTTCTTCATTCTGCCAAATCACAAGGACAGAGGTGGCGTGATCCTCCTCTTCTTCGAGCATGGCAGCGAGGTCGTGGGGATCGACGGCGATCTCCTTCGAGCTGTGGTGCTCGGGCATGGCTCCAAGAGGTGGAGGACAGAGGTAGACCTCACACGATGGTGATGGATTCTTGGAGCGGTGGTGACGGGGATGGCTGTGGGACTCGTCGATGGCTGCTCCAGGCGGTTGATGATGAGTGACTCGTCGATGGTCGGTGGAGAAGGAGGGAAAGGGCGGAGCTGCCGACCAATTTTTTTTATTTTTTTTAAGAACAACAATTGATATTTTTTACTTTTTTTAGTTTATCCTATTACCTGCAATAGAATAAAGATAAATGACTCGAGCACGATGGCTCGGTCCATAGAAATCAAACAAAGAAAATGTGAGTGGATGTGGATCCGTCGAAGTGGATCAATGAATCCGGATCTCCGGCCACTGTGCGTGGTTGGAGGTGCGTGGTTGCAAGAGGTAGAACGGAAATGTAGAGATCATGAAGATGGCATGGATGATCAGATCGTCGGAGGTGGATCGAATCATTTCAAACAATAATTAGCAATCACGAATTAAAATCTAAAATTGACAAGGAAATTGAAACTAAAAATTAAATCTAAAATTACTTAATGAAAGATTGAAACAAAAATGAAGTGGATCTCACTGTAGGAGTGGATGAATGCCGTGATGGTCTGGACGAAGGTCGACTCGCTATCACCTGATAGCTCGGAGGCTGGGCACCTTTCTACCACAAGATTGCTCTTGGATATTAGGCTCCTCTCAACAAAGGATTGATCAAATTGGAATGAGGGAGGAGGAGCCAAATAAATAGAAAAAAATTAAATTTCAAAAAATGAATTAATTGAGAGGGAATAAAGGGAAAGATGTTAATGGTGGAATTAGATTAATTAAATTAATGAATAAAATAATTTTTGGTATTATATTCATTAAAATAATAATAAATATCAATAACTTAAAGAGCCACCTTAATCATGGGTTAATTAAGGAATTAACTAAATTATATACATATGGTGTATTATTTACATAATTAATTAAATAAATAAATAATTTCCATCATTTATTAATTTAAATAATAAACACTAGTTATTTAATTTTTTTTAGTGGTGGTTATTTAAGGAAATTATTTATATACATATAATATATACATAAGGTACATTATACGCATACTTAAATAAGGAAAATATTTTATTATATGTTATATTATATTTTTTTGCTTTAAATAATTATTAAAAAAATTACAATTATTTAAAAATTAATTATATACAAAAACAAATATGAATAAATAAATACAATAATTAAGTGGTAGTTTGCAAAAACCATCCCAAAAAACCTTCTTTCAAACCGTAACTCCAAAAATTATGAAACTACTATAATTTTAATGATAATTTAATTTAAAATATGATAGAAGTGATTTTTATGCAATTCGAGTTCATATGGAGCAGGATTTGGTCTTTCAAATACCATTTTACGACTTTTTCCGAGTGTGGTTACTTTTATTCTGTACATGATTTTATTTTGCAATTATTTTTATTATTTAAAAAGCAATTTTATTTACACTTCCATTTAAAAAATTATTTAATTTGGGATCAATTTATGGACAAATAAAATAGTTAATTGTTTATGCAAATATACATAGAATAAATTCAAAATAAAGAATGAAAAGTATTTACAAAATATTTTTTTTAATTTCCTGATTAAAGACCCTATCTCCCCTACTTTATTCCTAGTCGATCAGGTCAAGTATTGATCGTTTCTCGGGGTTCAGGCCAGCATGTATCTATTACATATATACAATATTTTATTTTATTTATTTTCCTTTATTTATTTATTTATTTATTTTAAGTTAAAATAATAATAAATGTACAATATTTACACGCAGATGTAGGTTAGTAAGATTATGGATTTATTAATATGTATATACAGGTGTTTATAAGGGATTATAAGCTAAAATAAATGAATGAAGATGATGAAATGCAGGTTCATCATCCCCCTATGCTTTACCTTTTCTAGTCCCTTAATAAACACTTATTTGAAAGAATAAGTGAATAAAATAAAAAGAAATGAAAAATAAAGAAATTAGGAAAATATTAAGTATTAAACTTATCTTCATAAATTTTTAGTCTGGAGCTCTGTCAGACCTTTGCATTATTAGTGTGGCAGAACCTTAATGGGAAATGGATTTAAAACCGAACAGCCTTCAGGTTCCACAAGACTCCTGTTTAGGTCGCCTCAACAATCAGGTCAGAACAAGTCTACATACATAAATTCTTATGACTATGAATCATTACTTGTACGGTGTAAGTTAAATATAGCTCCTCATGTCAAAAGTAGCAAAGAAACAATCACTCTCAACAAGGTAACTTTAGTCCCCCGGTCTAGCAACTCTTTCCTCGAGGAGCGAGGACATTCTCTTCTAAGTTCAAGCACAACCAGCTCAAGAAGAGGAGATGGAGAAAAGAATGGATGATAACCAGTGTAGCTACCTATCCTTGGATGCATGACCAGTGTAGCCAAGTTATCCAGCTGCAAGCTTACAAAAATTTTGCTTTGAAGCTCTTCTTATTTTTCTATACTTGTATATACACTCCGACATGCATTTTACTTTTCAATCAGGCATGTCCACTTCTGGAGATTCTGCATTTTTTTGTTTTTTTAAATATATACAAGGTGCAGCATGTACATAAATAGTTTTACCTTTTGAGCTAGTAGACTAACCTCTTTTGAAGAATTATTGCAACCCCATAGCATCCTATCTTTAGGCCTCAATGATACTAGATCGGGTTGAGATGCACTACCCTCCCTAGAGGAAGACGGATATCCCCACTAGTTGTTACGTACCTATTTGCTACCCCAAGCCAAAAGATTAGGCCTCCTCACTATCTCCTCCATGAAGAGATACGTGTAGAGTGCTTGTCTAAGATAAGCCATGGTCTAGAAGAATAATGTGTGTGTTGTTAAATATTCTACTTAGACTTCTTAAGATGACATGGGAACATAGTCTTATGGACTCAAAGAATTAAGTTGCTAGGACCTAAAAGTCCTAACTCCAGTTCTTATAAGGTTTAGACTACTTAAGATGACATGTGAACATAGTCTTATGGACTCAGAATTAAGTTGCTAGGATCTAAAAAGTCCTAACTCCAGTTCTTATAAGGTTTCTCTGAGATTAACTGGATTAAGATCCAACTAAGACCCATTCTTCAATTTTATTCCATACTCAGTTTAAATGTCAATACTATTCTAAAAAATACACATGCAAATGCAAGAAATATATACAGAGCAAAATTTATTTAAAAGCTTTTGTAAGAGAAAAAGGGTTAGTAAAATATGTACAAGTATATACATGGATTATACAATATTTTTATAAGAGGATACAAAAAAATTAAATTTTTCTTTAAGATGGAAGTTGACCAAAGTCTATATACACACTTGGATTTTAAGCATTTATATACATATCCCAATAATATACAAAAAATAATCACATTTTTATAGCCATCTAAAGGTAAGAGTTATGGCTAAAGTATATATAGAATATATACGACACCCCATATAATTAGCTCTAACTATGTCCTCATAGTGATCAAAGAGCTGCAAAGGAAGACATAACTCATGCTAAGTATAGAAAATTGAAGAGAACACTATACAACAATGACTCAAGGAGTGAATAGAAGTCGGTGGTCCCCCTATACTTAGGATTAATTAATCCTGAGTATAGAAAACTGTACAAAAAGAAGAAAAACCAAGGAAAAGAATTGACGGACTCAACGGCTCGTCTTGCCCCCTATACTTGGGGTAGAATAGCCCTAAGTATAGGATATCAACAAGTTGGGGAACAAGCAAGAGATCAAAAGAATAAAAACACATAAGAGACGATATGAAGAACATCGCTCTCCTTATACTTACGGTAGAGTATACAGTATAAGCAACAATAGGAGTGATGAACATGACAAATATGAACAACACAAATCATTCACCCCCCCCCCCCCCCGTACTTAGGATAGAGTACATCCTAAGTATAGCACACATATACAGATAAGAAATGAACAATAACATGGAAGACGAAAGGAGCAAATCAATACAAAACACATATATACAAGGTATACATTGTTGATGTTCCTCTCAACAAGCACTAGAGTTTACGTCCCTAGATGTGCACAAAGGCTAGGACAACAAAGTATCAAGGTTTAGGATGGTATCTGTAATGCGAGTACCATATTGTCATTGTTGTCTCGGTGTGAGTACAACAACGTGATCAACAGTGTGAACGGTGACACCCAGATAAGCAATCAGGAAGGTGTCTGCTACGGGGTAAATAGAAGAGAAAGTCAAGTCAGGCACTGGTAGCACAAATGAGATCTTCCTCTCAAGGTCAGAATGGAGTGAATGTATGGAGCCGAGAAAATGGAACATGGAGAAAGAAGGTTTAGTCATGGAATCCTCCATGTCAATCACCATCTCAAAAATGTTTGGAAGGTCAAGATCAGGAGGCTCAATAAGATAGCAGATGTTCGATGCGTGTAATGGAGAGATATAAGGTATAGCATCGAATAATTCAAGGGTTGGCTCATCCATGCATGGGTCATCAAGGAGAGAAGAAAGATTAAGCATAGATAAATTAGAAGACTCGGTCTCATGATCGACAGATTGCATGCACAACCAGGGAGTGAAACTGAGTATAGAGAACACACCGCCTGCAGATAACCCTTAGGGAGACGTGAGAAATCAGGATGATTCAAGGAAGAAAACAAATGATCATACTTAAATAATGTGTTCTCTTTCTAAGTAAAAGAAAAACTGTCTGATGGATCAGAAATATATAACTCAAAGAAATCTTGGTCTAGATCAAAGAGATCATTGACTTGCCAGAATAAAGGGATCTGAGCTTGGGAAATGTTGCAACATTTGGCCCTCAAAGTGAAGGGTGGGATGGAGGGAAAACATGAGTGATGATGCTTTTTTTAGGTGATTGCTAATGATCTTGAGAAAATGAACGTAACAAACTCAATACCAAGCACTTACAAACACAATGCAACCTCAAATTCACCTACTCAACTCGGTGATAACCATTAAAGATCGGTCGTTAATGTTGTCAATTTTAGAGGTAGGTGATCAAACACAAAGTTGTACAAACACATAGGAAGGACTGGGATTGGGGCACAAATCCTTAGTGTGTACGTGGCAAATAAAATATGAATACAATAAGGGGGCTTCTCTCCCCAAAACAATGATATGAATCAATTACGTTTAATTTTAAGGGTCCAAGTGATATTAACAGTCCCAGTTTTAAATTTTTCATTTTTCACTTTTTTTTGATATTTTTGAATAAAAACAGTCTGAAGAATTTTCTGATTTCCTTTATTCCTATATCGACAAAATAGAGGGAGGAAAATGAAAAAATCGATGCACAAGAAAATATGAGATGCAATTGATAGAGATAGAGGTGTGTACCTGACTCCAGCACTGTACATGCAATATGATCCACACATAAAAATAAAACTAAATTATATGCAAATGTAAGCAAGAACCATCCTAAGCAGTAACTTCTTTTCGGGAAGAACCAAGTTATTACTTTCCTAAGTCCAAATGATCTATAGGAACATATATTCTTTTAGGACTTTGGACATAATAACTATCTGCCTCAACCAAATAAAAACTAAGGCTAGGAGATTCACTCATGAAAAATAAAATAAAGTCAGAAAAGACAAACTTCTGAGAAATAAATAAAAATAAAGTGATAAAAACATCGAGAAAACAACGTTGAGGCCACCCCAAGTGTTTCGGCACTTGGCAAAATAAACCCCAAAAAATAGTGTCCAAGTGTCTCTAAGAAAACAGAAAAAGGGCAAGCGCTGAAATTATTTACAAATTAATTACAAGACTTTTTTCAGAAGAATAAATTCTATGCTAAAAGTAACTACTCTTCAAAAAGCTCCCACCCTCCTCGATGCTCTCTCATGTCGGTCGGTGAAGAACGTCCATCCTCCGTTTCGCTCGAGTGCTTCGCTCTCCTAAGATCGCCTTCTTCGCTCCTCGGGCCCTTACAAGAAAGAGAAAAGAAGGAATGTGTAAGAGACACAAGTTTAAAAATATGAGCAAGAAAAAATGAGTTAGAGACAGTGAATATGAACAATGAATAGGCGTAGAAAAATACAAACAGAAATTTATAACCTAGAATAGTAGGTCAAATGAAAAACATAACTACCCTCGTCTTCCCTCTCAAGCAATGGCGTTGTTTTGTTGAGAAAGGAATTTCCCTGGTTTTATTTAGATGAATTATTCTCAAAGGTTGTTGCAACCCAAAGATTTTCAAACAAAAATTTATTTACTTCTCAAGCCAAAATAATTACAGAAAAATGTAGCAAGAGAAAACGGCTATCTAATTTACATGTATAGCAACAGGATCGAACTCAGGAAGGCTAAAATCCCGAGGGTTATTCTAATAATTGAAAATTCAATGAAAAGAATAAGGAATCTCAATGTACACTATGCTTGGTTTTGTTTTTAATTTATATTTTTGCTTTGTAATTTTTATATTTTCTGAATTCCAATTTTTAGGGATTTTTAATTTTGCAAATTTTTTATTTTCAAGAAAATAATATTCAAGAAGTTTATATACAAAAATAGAGAAGGGTTATTTTTTGGATTTTTAAAATATAGTAAAATGATCAAAAAGGTCAAAATAAAATGTTTCCGTGCTTTATACTTTTTATATTTTTGTGATTTTTTAAATATCTTTCAAGGTTTTATAGATTTTATCAAAATCAGGAAATAATGGTAAACAGTGAACACGCAAGGATATTTTGCAATTTAAAAATGTCAAATAAACTCAAAAATGATTCAATTTTTTTCTTAAAGATTATAAGAAATTATTTGCAAACAAGAAGTGAAATAACAATTTTTTGAATTTTCTATAATTTTCTATGATTTTTATAAGTTTTTTAGAGTTTTACATTTTTTGGGGTTTTAAAAAATTTAATGTTGCACATTAAATAAAATAAACAAATAGAAAACTATTCTAAATTTAGACATTTTGGCACAATATTCGAATTTTTATGAATTTTCTAGTTTCAAACAATGAAAAAGCAACTTTTTTATTTTTTAATAGTGTTAAATGAAAAATGCTATGAAAATTTTATACTATGAATAGGCACACAACAAGACCATAACAAGATTTTTGTAGAATTTATTGACCAATAAAAATATTTATTCTAATAAGAGAAGTGTGCAAATTAAAGTCTGGATAAATAGGAACTTAATAGTATTTATTATTATTTATGAACTAAAATATAATAAGAAATAAAAGCACTGGGAAAAACATAATTTACCAGGTTGTGCATGTGCATCACGTAATCTGAATTTATAGGGACTTTATTGCAATTTTCAAAAACTTTAGGGGGGCGGAAGCAATCTACCCAAAAAATAAAACAGGTGCACATGCAGAGCATGTGCGCCACTTAGGGTTTAAGCGGGGGCATCGTTGTTCCTTCCTCCTCAAGATAAACGGCGGTGGTAGCGCGAGGATCTTCGTATGCGACAACCAGGGGAGCACGAGGATCTTCGTCCACGGCAAGGTGCGAGGCGACGAATGGGTGGAGCTCCATCGAACTCCTAGAGAAAGGGCGTGTGGAGCTCGGTGATGTCGAGATGGATGGGCAGTGCGGTCGAGATCTGGAGCTCCCCTCCCTACTTCGAGTGACGGTGGTGGCTCAGATCGATACTCCAAGCAGCGAGCTCTCTGGTGAAGGGCACGGCTGGCAGAGGAGAAGGACGAATGTGACAGCAAGCGTGGCACGCTTCAAGCTCCAAGCGGAGGGTCTGGATGATTCTCCTCTTCTTCGAGCATGGTGGTGAGGTTCTTTGTTCCACCAAATCATGAGGATGGTGGTGGCGGCGTTCTCCTCTTCCTCGCACACGATGAGGTGGTTGGGATCGATGGTGGTCTCCTTCGAGCTGTAGTGTTCGAGCGTGGATCAAGGAGGTAGCGAACGGAGGTGGGCCTCATGCGGCGGTGATGGATCCTTGGAACGGAGATGATGGGGATGGTTGTGGGACTCGTCGGTGGCTGCTCCGAGCGATTGACGACGAGGAACTCGCCGGTGGTCAGCGAAGAGGGAGGGGAAGTGCGGAGCTACCGCCCAAATTTTAAATTTTTTATAAGAATAAGAAATGATCTTTTTTTATTTTTCTTATTTTATCATGTGTACCAGCAACAAAATAAAGATAAATGACATGTCTCAATCCACAAAAATCAAACAGAGAAAATGTGAGTGGATATGGATCCGACGAGGTGGACAAATGGATCTGGATCTCTGGCCACCACGTGTGGTCAGAGGTGTGTGGTTGCATGAGGAAGAACGAAAATGGGGAGATCATGAAGATGACATGGATGATCGGATCGGTTCGGTGGTGGATCGAATCATTTCGAACAATGATTAGCAATCACGAATTAAAATCTGAAATTGACAATGAAATCGAAACTAAAAATTAAACCTAAAATTACCTAAATGAAAGATTGAAACAAAACGAAGTAGATCTCATCGTTGCAACGAACGAATGTGATGGCCTTGACGAAGGTCGAGTCGCTATCACCAGACGGCTCGGAGGCTGGCCACCTTTCTACCACAAGATTGTTCTTGGAGATTGGGCTCCTCTCACCAAAGGATTGATCAAATTGGAATGAAGGAGGACACAAATAAATAGATGAAAAATTGGATTTCAAAAAATGAATTAGTGGAAAGGGAATTAATTAAAAGATGTTAATGCTGTAATTTATTTAATTAAATTAACGAAAAAGATAATTTTCGAAATTATATTAATTAAAATATTAATAAATATCAATAATTAAAGAGCCACCTTAACGGTGGGTTAATTAAGGAATTAATTAAATTACATACATATGGTATATTATTTACATAATGAATTAAATAAAGAAATCATTTTCATTATTTTATTAATTTAAATAATAAACGATAATTATTTAATTTTGTAGTGGTGGTTATTTAAGGAAATTACTTATATACTTATAACATATACATATGGTACATTATACACATAGTTAAATAAGGAAATTATTTTTTTATGTTTTATTCTATTTTTTCTTTCATAATTACTAAAAATATTTACAATTATTTAAAAATACAGTATGTATAAAAATTAATATGAACAAATAAATACAAAAACCACCCCAGAAAACCGTCTTTCAAATCGTAACTCCAAAATTTGTGAAACTACTGTCATTTTAAAGATAATTTAATTTAGAATATGATGGAAGTGAGTTTGATTCAATTTGAATTCATATGGAGCTGTATTTGTTCTTTCAAATACCGCTTTACGACTTTTTCCGAGCGTGGTTACTTTTATGTTATACGTGATTTCATTTTACAGTTATTTCTATTATTTAGAAAACATTTTGATTTATAACTTCCATTTAGAAAATTATTTATTTTGAGTCAATTTATGGACAAATAAAATAGTGTAAGTTTTATACAAATATACACAAAATAAATTCAAAATAAAGAATGAAAAGTATTTATAATTTTTTTGATTTTTTGGTTAAAGACCATGTCTCCCCCTACTTTATTCTTGGTCGACCAGGTCAAGTCTTTACCTTCTCTTGGGGGTCAGGTCAGCATGTATCTATTACATATATATAGTATTTTATTTTCTTTATTTTCCCTTTATTTATTTATTTATTTTAGGCTAAAATAGTAATAAATGTAAAATATTTATACACAGATGCAGGTTAGTAAGAATATGGATTTATTAATATATACATGTGTTTTATAAGGAATATTAAGCTAAAATAAATGAATAAAGATAATGAAATGCATATTTATCACTCCCCCACGTGGCTTCGTCTCCTTGCTTCATGTCGCCCTAAGCACAAGGCTCGGGTCCTTGGCTCAGTGACGATCGTGGCCGTAGGATGGAAGATGAATCCAACGATAGAATTTTGGGAAAGAATGAATGGTGCATATATGTGTTGTTCTTGATCCTAGGGGTAGTGTAGCTCTTATTCTTCCTCCAGAGTCATCTTCTATTCAAGGTGCAGTTAGCCGGCAACGCTGCTCTTGCTGCTCGGAGGGCAAGGGCGGAAGCTCCAATGGGCGGTGTTGATTCTCGAAGAGGTGAGAGGTGAAGTGGCTGAGAAAGAAGGTGGTGATGAGGTGGTTCACATAGTGGAGGCGATTCATCATCAAAGGTAGAGGATATCAAGGAAGACGAGGCGATGGTGTATCAGTTTGCGAAGGAAGGAGAAGAGAAGAAGAAAACGAAGAGTAAGAGGTGTCGCTTGGAGGTAGAGTGATTGAGGCCAACTCTGGTGATACCCTCAAGTCATAGGCGGAGTACGATGAAGGTCGGTCGTGCGTCGAGGGTTCGAGCAGTAATAGCATGAAGCAGAGCTTTGTTGATTGCATCGGAGGTGGATTGTCATCTGAGAAGGAGATGATATAATCGCCTCCTCTCCATACTCTCTTTCTCTCTTGCTTATCGAGGTTGGCAAATGGATTTTTAAGGAGATCAAGGAGGATACTAAGTAGGGAGAGGCGTAGATCGGAAGGGATAAAGTTAGCTGGAAACAAGGAAGGAAGAGATAGAACTGGGTGGATGGGCCGGTTAGGATAGAATAGGTTGCAAAAGATTTGGTTTTCAGGTGGTTTACGATAGAAGATAAGGAGGTTAGTGGAGAGGAGTCGACGGCTAGAGGAAGGTGGATAATGGGGTTAGGTCGTTTCTGCAAGAGGCAATTAGTTCAATGGTGGTTATATGGGTGAGTGGGCGACATGGTTGATGGAGATCGGAAGTAGATCATGGGTGGAGGAGCTCGAGGCTAGGCGGCTGATGAATCTCATATTCATCACTCTAAAAGTCATGAATTAAGCTCAAATCCCAAAAAATCATTGGCATTTCTTCATTTATATTGCATAATAAGCATTCATGCATGTTTTGAAAATAATTGCATTTTATTACTCATTTTTGCACAAAGTAAGAAGCCAAAAATCCCAGCCAAAATGACCTGTAAAATAGCCTAAATTCCATGATTTAAACTAATTAATGCTAACTCCAAATGACTTGAAACTACCACCATTGTGTACGTATTACTAACAATAATAAACGAAAAATACAAAAAAATCACTAACCTAAATAAGTGGACCAAAAATCCAAACCCTAGTTGCGGGATTCTCGGACTAAAACCTTAATATCTTCCTCGTCCAGTGTCCGATTTGATCCTACTCACTTTTGAACTAATGTACATTCAGTTACCTTCAAAAGAAGAGCAAGTTTAAGTGAATTAGAGCTCATATGTGAAAGATGGGTTTTGGGCCTCTTTTGTACATTTTGTATTTTAACAGTTTTTGACCTATGATCTTATGTACATAATTAACTCTTTTTATTTTATTTCTTTTTCATTTATTTTCTTTGATAAAAGTTTTATTAAAATACACAAAAATCCAAATCCAAACTGAGCTTGAAATCAAAGAAACTAACTGAGTCCGAGTCCACACTAATAGTTTATACAAAAACATTTATTTCGCATTTTATTTTATTTCTTCTTTTCCCTAGATAATAAAAATTTAAAAAACTAGATTAATATGTAAATATTTATCTTTGATTTTATCATATTTTTCCGGATTTTTATCCGATTTAAGAATGACAAAAAAAATAGAAAAGCCAAAAATCAAGGTATTATATGTATATGGGATACCCCAAAAATATCGCTTTTCACAGATGATCGATTTTGGTTTTGGTCTCTTCATGAAAGTTGTAGATCTCATCGAGGCGAGCAACTTTTTTGAAGAAAATTTTTCGATCAGAGGTCATTTACTATTTTTTACGTATTTATTATTGTATTTATTTTTCGATTTTTGTGGGGCCGATACGTGGTAGCTCCTAGAGCCGCCATGTGTCACCCATTTTTAAATTTTATTTTTGTTTATTTATTTTATTAAAAAATTAAAAAAATAAAAAATAAAAAAATTATGCCATGTGGCGTTATCCTAGCCGTCCGATCTCGACCGATCGGGCGGCACAAAGTTCTTCTCCTTCCTTCGTTCTGCCTTCCCCCTTTCTTCCCAGATCTGGGTGACGCCGCCGCTAACCCGCTTGTCATTGCTGCCCTTTCCTTTTGTGGCCGCATCACTGCCCTCCATCAGATCGATTACCGATCTCGTCTCCCTTTCAATCCCAAATCGATTCCCGTCCCCCATCGACTTCCTAAATCAGCTCTCGTCACGATCGTGATCTCCTTGTCAATCACCTTCGACCTACCAACTATGGTTGCCCCTCCGTTACTATTTAACCCCAATCACTGCTCCTCATTCAAAAGCATTCGTCGATACCAAGCACTAGAGGGGAGGACCTCGGCTGGTGGCGGTGGCAGCGCCACGGTAACCTTTCCTTGTGAGGTGAGATCTGAGACTCCTGGTCTCGTCGCTGCAAGTAGCTCCTCCGCTCGGCTGCTTCGCTCGCCCTCTGTGGCTTGAGCTCCGACATCCTACAACTACCACTTCATCAATGTCCAATCACCACTGTTCACTTCATTGGCAACGACCACCGACGTTCTACTCCACCAACGACGTATCCATCTCCGCCACCTTCGTGCCTCTACCCATCATTGGCTCTAGCATCAACAACGACTTCACCACCAATGACCCTTCCACTCCAGCCCTAGCCGTCAACCTACATTGTTCTTCGCATCTCCACCGCCCTTGCTCCATCGACAGCCGCACTGCCACGATGCCCAGCAACTGTGATCCGCCCCCTACTGTCGCAGGAGAACGTCCACCACAGGAGCAGCCCCCAACTCCTCCGTGGAGGCCACAAAGAATTCTCCAAGCATCGCCTCCCATCTCTGCTCCGACCCTCCTCGCCACCAACAGCCGGGCATGCGACCTGAGACCCCCACACACGTGATACTCACGTGCGTTGGGGGAACTTATATCGACACCCCCGCTGATCCACCTAATCCATTGAAGACCCCCCGTAGGTGATACTCACGTGGAGGCGGAAAACTTGCATAGGTGCCCCTCACAGAACTCCATACCGTAGATTCATCCAGCCACCCAAGGGTACGTGCTTCGCACGTGCTCCTAGGAAATTTTACAGTCGACCCCCCCAGCAGTCCTGGTAATTACATTTAAGTCCTTCGACTGCATTTTCAATTGTAATTTAGTTATTGTTATTTGCATTGAGACCCATGCATTACCCTATTATTTTGACCGACATTTTCGCATCATTTTAATATTTCAAAAATAGAACGATGCTCTACAATTAATTATCTAATATATGGAATGCTTGTGATATTTTTGTGGTATGTGGTTAATTATTAATTATTATTTTCGTGGAAAATTGCATATTTTTCCCATTTTGTGCTTGGAAATTCATAAGTGATTAACCATTGCTCGAAAAATTGCCAATAATTCGTGTATTATAGAATTAGTTTTATTACATCATGCCCAAAAAGAATTGCATTTTCATGCATGGTTTGCTCTATAAAAATCATTTTTCATATTTCAATCTTTGATTTTTAATAGGTATTAAAACTCATATTTTTACGGTTTAGGATTTTTCTGAGATCGCTCACCTAGTAATAGATCTTGGATAATTTTGTTCCTTGAAAATAAATAGGTTTAATATTTATTATGTTTAAATATTGAAATTTGCACCGTATGTATTTATAAATTCATAAATTATTTATCTTGCATCCAAAAATTCCAAAAACAATATAGTGCATTCATTTCACCATATTTTACATCTTGGCCAAGTTTCACATTTTCAGAAATCATTTGATTGATCTTTACATTTTAGTCCCGAAAATTGGCCACATTTGCATTTAGCATCCCAAAATTGCATTAAAAATACCAGTAAAAGACCGCATCGAAAATCATGCACGAACTTTGATAGACAAATTTCTAGGTTGTTCCTTTGCCTCCTTGAGTTCAACCTTGGGACTTGCCCAAGTAAAATAAACAAAAAACCATGTAGATTGAAAATTAAATAAATTCTTGTGATTATTTCTTTACCAATTCGAAATCCCACGTAAACAAAAACAAATTTAAAGCTTAATTCATGCAGATTAACGTAGGGCAACTTCAGATTCGTCAGCGACGATGGGAAGGAGCAACGGTCATGTACGCGGCACGTGAGGAGGAGGTCACGTGATAGGAATGTGAGGATGAGAGCATGTGTTAATCATATGGAGAGAGAAAAGAAGGGGGCAGGTTAACTAGGAATTAGGTGGCTCCATTGGTGATGTGACACATGGCATCATTGACCAACATTGATCAAGACTTAGAATGCAAGAAAATAATTATAAAATAAATAGAGGATGAACTCAAATAGAAAAATTCCCAACATGAAAAATGTGAATCTAAATGTGATCTACAATATACATGGACTCAAATGTATTGGGGTCAATTATGGACAATGTGAATTTTTTTAGTGATACCTTATATGTATATGACATCATTTTCTTTAATTTTGCAATTTTTATTTGTTTTTTTGTAGATGAATGATGCATGCAAAAACTAATGATGTGAAATAATGCATTGGACTCTAGTACAATTTTTTTGGAGTTTTTATGAGTTAGAAAGAGGTCAGAAAAAAAAGGGAAGTGGATTATATACAAGTAGATTAGGTCAATAAGCTCAAGTAAAACTTTATCCTTTTTTTATTTTCTGATTTTTATGTAATTAGTAGAATAATATATAAAGTAAAGAAATGAAGAAAAAATAATCAAAATGAGTGAAATATGCACATGAAATGATAGGTCAAAATCATTAGAAATGTGCAATGCACAGTTAGGTCCCAAAACCTGATTTTCACACCTGGACTCCGGTTCTTTTGAATTTGATCTTTATTTGTAGATATTTGAACATACATTAATTCAAAGGTGAGTAGAGTAAATTTGGACACTCTATGAGAGAGATATCATCGTTTGCAACTTTAGTCCTCAAATTAGGATTTGTGTTCATTTTGCATATGTACAAGTTAGTATTTTTTAGTATTTCTCATTGATTGAGGTTAGTGATATGTACCGAGTGAAGTTGGTTTCACGTTAATTGGAGTTAGAATGAATTAATTAAAAATAGATGAAGTTAGGTGAAAATATGTAGATGAATATGAATGTAAAAATGAATACTAATTTATGCAAATTATCTACAAGTGCATGAAAGTTAATTTTCTAGTATTAGCATATGAATGCATCTAATTTCTCAAGATGAAGCTCTATTTTCAGCCAATTAGAGTGATTAATCATGGGCTCATCAGCAGTTAGTTGTTGATAATGGAATTGTTGATGACAATATGTCGGGTGCTGGTGATTTTGTCTCCATGTGTGGGCATGCTATGGAGAATGTTGTGGAGAAGGCTGATGCTAGATTGTTCTTCCACCTTGATGTTGGTGGAATGGTCGAATGGCTGAAGTATGACCTTGGTGTTGCCCTCCTGGATGGGTCAAGTGCGGTTCATTGCCCCAAACCCTCATGGATTTGTGGTGGAGGTGGGAAGAATGGATAGACATGTGTCGGGGCCTCCGGATGGTACATGACCATATGCGTCTATTGTGGTTGTGATGGCGGGCCATGGTCGAGTGCATGTACATAGTACACGTGCTGGACGGATTGGGGCTACTCTGGACTCTATTGTTGCAGTTGGTTTTTTAGCTCGGTGGCAAAGGTCTTGGCTAGCATACTCGTAGACTGATAAGAGTTAATTGTGATTACCAGAAGCTCCAACTACTTAGTGATCTGGTTGAGCTTGTCCAAATTCTTGGTCCTTTATTCGATCACATAGAGTTTCTCGAGGTCTTGTGATTGCTTCTCGATAATGTCGACCTTGGACAGGTGGTTCCCGATGATGCTGAGATTGGAACTCTCGTTCGTGTCCTTTTCTAAGATATTGCCATATTGACGGAGTTGTGGAGCATCTGAGGGTTCTTTCGGAATACACGGGACGAAGACAAGGTAGTTGATCCTTCGGCCATCTCCTCAAAGATTTGCCAGATGACGTCTTCATCCTTATTAAAATGGGACCCTCTTCATGCGGCATCTACCAGCCTCTGACTATCTTCATTCAAAATCTTGAAAGAAATTATGGAGTAGATTGGTCTTCGATATGTCATGATGGGGGCATTTCTCCTATAGATCTTTGAAGCATTCTCACGCCTCATAAATCAGCTTGTGGGACAATTGCGAGAAGTTAGAAAACATGGCTTGCATCTGATTAGGGTGACTTAGGGGATAGTACTTATGCAGGAAAGCTGACTTCAACTCCTCCCAAGTCGCCACTACCTTCCTCAAATGATTGATCTAGTAGAGAAGCTTATTCTAAAGGCTAAATGGGAAGGCAGTCATCTTAATTACCTCCAACGGGATGTTGGGGTAGAGCATCTTACTACAAATGTGGTTTAATTACTGTAGGTGGATGTAGGATTCCATGTTAGTGTTCCCATGGAATGTCGGTAGGGGAGAGAGAGAGTAGTTGTGACTTCAGCTCGAAATGTTCGTAGATCTGTGATATCACGATCCACTCTGTAATTTGGATTGTGCCATGGTTGTACGTCTCCTTCATAGTCAATGTCGATGCCTCTCTTCTTTCCTCTTCTCCGCCATGGTGTTCAGCCTCCTGATGTTCTTCGCCTCCTCCTCAATTCTATCGATCTCTCTTCATCTCCATCAATATTTCTTGGAAGGCAATTTGAGCATTGGCCTGCTCAATCAACTGTTGTTGCCTAGCCTTTATGGAGGCTAGCATATAGTAGTTGACCTCATTCTGGTCTGGTTGTTATCCCTTCCCTCTCTGAAGAGCTATTTCAGTAGCTGAGTCTGGCTGAGAGTCCAGATCAGGTGTTTGGTCTGCAATGGGAAACATACCTAGATTGTTAGCCATGTGATCTCGGGGTGAACCATTTCTACAATAAATTTTATTGTAGTCATTCCATATATCAATAAAGGTTATTTATTTATTTAATTTCACTCCTTGTAAGAGATTAAATGAATGAATGCACTTATATGGTCCATTAGTACAGTTAGGGTTATGGACTCCATCTTAATAATCATACAGTTGTTGATTTATTGGTTGAATCATAAAGGCTAGTTCTTGGATGATATCTAAAGAGTTAGATTGAGGAATTGTTAAGCACCATCAAGTGATTGTTAAGAGATGATCTCCATCATTAGAAGGAGATGGCAAACCTTATCTAAATGATGATATCAGACCGACCTCTTGATGCATGTCCTCTACATACGAATAGAGATTCGGAGGTGTCAGATAAATTAAATCAAAGAGTTGACTTAGCGAGATCGAGATAACCTAAACCTATGTAGTATACTATCACGATATAGGCACGCACATATACATATGTATTGCTATGTGTCTAATTATGTGTATTAGGCAGACCGTTCGGTTGATGACCTAATTGAGGTCTATACATCGACGAGCCGGTGTGCATACGAGGGAATATAAGTAATACGATCTCCCAAAAGGATCATACAGGTTCACAACTGAATAAGAAGACATGAGCTCACTCAAGAGGTATTGGGACTGATCAAATTCCATGCATGGTCATCTTACTTTGGAAGCATGACATGAATTTGTAGGTATGATATATGTTTTTGGAAATCATATGATCGATACCTACTCCCAATGAGCAGATGAGAAACTTAATGATAAAACCATGAAGAAGATAGTCTAAATATGATCTAAAACTTCGGATTTGTTCTAGGTCTTCCAGTATGCAAGATGTACGTGTATTAGGGATACTTGATGGTGATGTGACCATAAACGATTGTATAACCATTATACTTCTATTCCGAGGGAGTGATGAAACATGTTTGGATTTTAGTAACTCATCTCAATAGATTAGTAATCCAATCTTAGTCCAAATGTTGGACATTGATATGAATGTTTTTCAAATACTATGAGAAGATTAGATTTAGAGTGTGATCTAATCAAACATCTTTGAGAGATCTTTAAGATCTGGATTTGAGATATGATCTCAATATCCAAGTCACTATACATGGAATGTATAGTTACCCTATCCTTATCTCCAAATATCTGTAGAGAAAGCATATTATCTTGAAAGACTTCAAGAATATTTCTATTATTGATAAAGTATCTGAGCACTTGGAATTGATGATTAAGTGTGGTTTAATTATCATTAATAATATGAATGTGATTCATATTATTTGAACACATGAGAATAGTTATCTATAATATTTTATATGATTTAATTATCAAAGATATGATTAATATGGATATCACTATTCATAATAATCACAAATACTATAAAAGTGTTTTATAATATGTCAGAGAGATTTAATTGTGAATGGTAAATGTTGATTTCAATTGGATTCACATTATACAATTAATTGCAAATGCAGTTTACATTTTATATTAGATGTATGAATATGATTCATAATTCTCAATGGCATGATTGAAATTGTCAAAAAAAAATTAGAATTATTTTGGTTAATAATTTTGAAATAAAAATTGTTGCACATGTATAATATATGATGAGATATGAGATCTGAACAAAATTGGAAGGTGATAGCCTCCATTCGATAATAGGAGTGGACAACCACCTTGAGTCTTAATTCTTGGTGGTCGTCCACCCTATGTATGGAAAGAGGCTTGCTCTCCTTCTAAGTCATTCCATATTCGTTGATTTATTTTAAATTGAATTATATTGATGTATCTTCAATATATTTAATTTATTATAAATTAATTATTTTTTGTTGCAAACTTATGCAACAAAATCATGGCCATTGACTAAAAGCACAAACTAATCTACACCATTGATTATGTATGTACATGGATTGGAATCCATATATATCCAATTTAGTATAAAAGAAAGGGTAAACCCTAGTATTTTTTACAACAACAAAAGACCAACAAATCTCTCTCTCTATTCTCATACATACCCAAGCTCTCTCTCTCTCTCTCTCTCTTTCAATAGTGTGGTCATCCACCATGTTGTCGGTGAGAGTTTCGTCGTCGTCGCAACATTGTTGTGCTACCAAATTAACTTCTCATGAATCTCCGCCTTCATAGATGCTTCTTGCTTGTGAGGAAGGTGTCACATTCCGTGAGACAAAATCAGGAGACACTGCGCTCTGATATCAACTTAGATTGTGCAATCCACGCGTCTCATCCACGTTCCCACAAGTGCGTCCTTCATTGGATCAAACTTGAGACGGGAGGTCTCTTCGTTTAGAGCTAAACAACCTCAATCACGCTTCAAAAGGTAATTCTTTGATTCATTTGTGATCTTGATGAAATGATATGAGAATGGTTCTCGTATCATGTGGTTTCATCTGATTAAAAAAATTAATTTCCACTGCCCTGACCAACTTGTGTGACTAGTCGCTCTTGATCGCATGTGATGCAATCTTAACGCTTCGGTGATGCGCTAAGGCTCAAATCCTAGCCTTCAAGTAGTATCAGAGCCTTGGTCAAAGGTCTTGTATATGATCGGATATGATAAGAAATTTAGGACCTCAAAATTATTTTAAGATGCCTAAGATTTTTAAGTCATTACTATATAGTATAATACCGATCATCAAAGGAATGATTGATAAAACTGCAAGTACATTGATCCAATGATTATTGTTCTCGAGCCGTTATGGCGATAGTGTCTAGGTCGTGGATATGATAATGGGTTACTTAATTGGCACCTTCCACAGTATTTGGAGTGGAAGCGCTCCCTGTTAGCATTATCTGACCTATCTTGATCCATTTCAATGAATGGTTAATATGAGTAAATCAAATTGTACGCTAATCACTAAAACTCAAGAATAATACGTACTTGTAAGAGCTAATGCTATATGCAATATCAAGCAAATCCTAATTGTTTGTTGGTTGATTGATTGAATTGATAATTAATTTAATATGATTAAATTAATTACATCTAATTAGAATAAACACTCTATTATAAATAGAGATGTAATTCCCTTAGAAGAATTAGATATGTGAATATAATTCATAATAATTAACTAAAATTTGAATGGGAGATGGAGGATCATATAAATGGCATCCATGGTCTCTCGTTAAGGCGAAGGGTTCCATCGTCATGGATTGTATGCTGGAGACACCTATCCAAAGTGATAGCTCCAGTGTACAAGCACACATAGATCGTGCTCTTTGCTTCTCGGAAGAGTAAGGTCGTATGTGTAATGACATTAATATTGTTCCTCATATAATTGAGGCGATATTGGATTGTGCATAACGAGTTCTATACATGTTTATGGTTGATTCAATTAACAACGGGTTTACACCACATTAGGGGTGGTGGGTTTGGGTGTTAAAGATCGAATTGGAAATGCAAGTTGGACTTGTAAGGCGGAATGAGTTCCTGCTTCTTTTTATCTAAGCAGTAATTATAGATATAATGGTAAGTATATCTCTTGCTTTGAAAGTTTAATAAGGGATTGGACTTTTAGAGTTTTAAAAGCAAGTCTAATTTGATTGAAATACTTAATCAGATAATTTAAATTTGAGTATATAATTTTTTATGTTCTAATAAGTGCATTCTTAATCTTAGATATGAAATCCATGGACCCACTCAACAGGCTTCTGGAGGTCAACTGATTGATTGGACTAAATTTTTCAGACTAGGTCCGTAATTTGGAGCGCATTCTCTCTGTAGAGTGCATTGGCGATGTGTTCACTGAAAACAAGCATACAAACCCTATGTCAGTGGAGGTATTAAATTTTAATGAAAATTTTAATAAGGATCACTTGCTGGTTCGATGTTATATTATAGGATCTCTGTGTGCTTCAGAAGAAACATATGTACATAGAGAATATCCATGAAATAATGTTGAATCTAAAAGAGATGTTCGGTGATGTGAACTGCATTGAGCACAGTCTGAAGCATGGGTTCCTGAATAGTCTGGCCCAACGGGTGAAGAAGAAGGGTCAAAGTACTGATTCATCTTCTCAAGCTTCCACACATCCAACATTCGATAAAACAGATGTCTATCATCATTACAAAAGACCAGGGCATTGGAAAAGAGATTATCCAAATAATCAGAAAACCTTAGAGAAGGGTAAAGATAATGCCCCGGTATGTATAAAATATACTTACATCATTGAAGCCAAATTTCTCGTAGGACGAGAAGGTAGTTGGGTCGTAGATTCTGGTGCCTCTGTTCATGTATGAAATCTGTTGCATCTTATTTCAGGAGATCAAAAATCTTGATCAAGGGGAGATAGTCATCCAGATGGGATCTGATGCAACTGTTGCAACAGTCTTTTTCGGGATGTATAGGCTATCATTATTTAGTGGGAGACTCATATTAGTTAGATAATGTCTCTATGTTCCAGATGTTAGAAGGAACTTAATATATGTATCTAAGTTAGTTAGAAATGTATATTCATTCATGTTATGTGAGAAGCTTATCATAAGTCAATATGATAAACATATTGCAGATGGTATTTTAACTTCTGGTGTTCTCTATCAATTGTGCATTGATGAATCTATCATGAATGTTACTTCCACTAATAAAAAAAATAAAAGAACCAGAGAGGACAGAAATCATTCAAACAAGATTTGGCATCAAAAGCTTGGTCATTTATCTGTTGATAGGACCAATAGATTGGTAAAGGATAGACCCTTATTTTCAACAGGTCCAAACTTTACCTACTTGTGAACATTGCATTCGAGGTAAAATAATCAGAGCACCCTTTCGTAACAAGGTTACAAGATGCGAGGGTATTCTTGACCTAATGCGTACCAATGTATGTGGTCCATTCAGTACCATGACTCAAAATGGACATCGATATTATTTGACATTTATTGATGACCATTCGTGATACGGGTTTATATTCCTATTACATCATAAGTCTGAAACATTTGGAAAGTTCAAAGAATTCATAGCTTTGTTTGAGAACCAAACCGACAAGAAGATTAAATGGATTCGATCTGACTGGGGTGGCGAGCACCTCTCAGATGAATTCAAGGAATACCTCAAAGAGGGAGGAATGGTATCCAATTTTACTCCTTATGGAACTCCCCAACTAAATGGTGTTGTTGAAATATGCAATAGGACCATCATGGACATGGTCCGTTCAATGATGAGTAAAGTACATATACATTTTAGTTTATGGGAATCGCAGTAGAGAATGCAATATATATCCTTAACAAGATTTCTAACAAATCTGTGTTGGACATGCGAGCCCACAACGAGCCATCATGCAGTAAATGTTATTGCAAATATCATTCCTTGATCTAAAATAAAGAATAATAATTTTCAAAATAGGATCCTTAGTAAAATTAGGGTTATGTACCAGGGCCATCTTAATGATCATACAGTTGTAGATTCAAATGTTGAATCATAGAGGTTGGCACTTGGATGATATCTAAAGAGTTAGATTGAGGACTCATCCAGCACAATCAAATGATTGTTACGAGAGGATCTCCAGCCTAAGAAGAAGATGGCAATTCTTCTCTAAAGGCCGATATTTAACTGACCTCTTGATACAAGTCCTCTGCATAGGAATAGAGATTCAGAGTTGTTAGATAAGTTAGGTCAAAGAGTTGACTTAACTAAATTGAGATAACCAAATCCTATGTCGTATATTGTCATGATATAGGCAAGCATCCTCTAACCAGAGACAGATGTGTTATTGTATGTTTGAGTATGTACATTTGGCATACTGATAGGTTGATAATCTAATCAAGGTCTATACACCGGCAAGCTAGTGTGCATACAAGGCATATGAGTAATACGATCTCTCAGATGGATCATACATGTTCATTAGTGAACCGGAAGACATGAGCTCACTCATGAGATATTGGGATCAAATTCCGTGTACGGTCGTCTTGGTTTAGAAGCTTGACTGAATTTGTAGGTATGATATATTCTTTTGGAAAGTATATGAGCAATACTTAGGTAAGAAATATACTTTTGGAAAGTATATGATCGATACCAACTCCCAATGATCAAATGAGAACCTTATGATAAAACCCTGAAGAAGGCAGTCTAAATAAGATCTAAAACTTCGGGTTTATTCTAAGTCTTTCAGTATGCAGGATGCACGGATATTAGGAGTACTCGAGGGTGATGTGATCATAAACGATTTTATAACCATTACGCTTTCGTTCCGAGGGAGTGATGAAACAGGTTTGGATTTTAGTGACTCCTCTCATTAGAGATGTAATCTAATCTTAGTCCAAATATTGTACATTGATCTGAATTTGATTCGGATGCAATGAGAAGATTAGATTTACAACCTTGATTTAATCAAACATCTTTGAGAGGTCCCAAAGATCTGAATTTAAGATATAATCTCAATATCCATGTCACTATACATAGAACGTACTATCACCATGTCCTTATCTTCACGTATCCGCAGAGAAAGCACATTATTCTTGAAAGAGATCAAGAATAATTTCATTGTTAATAATGTATCCGAGCGTTGAGCAAAATAAATAATTAAATGTGATTTAATTATTATGAATAATATGAATTTCATTCATATTATTTGGGCACATGAGAATGGACATCTAAGATGATTAAATGTGATTTAGTTATCAAGGATATGCATAATGTGGATAGCACTATCCATATTATTCATGGATATTATAAATGTGATTGATAATATATTAGAGGAGAGAATTGTAATTTGTATTTACAAATTAATAGTTGATGTGAATTGGATTCACATTGAACAGTTAATTGAAAATGCAATCACATTTTGTTTTCGATGTGTGAATATGATTCACAATTCTGTTAGCCATGTGAGCCCGGGGCGAACCATTCTTACAATAAATGTTATTGTAATGTTTGATTTATCAATAGAAGTTATTGATTATTTTCACTCCCTTTCTGAGATTAAATGAATGAATGCAATATAAGATCCCTCTATATAATTAGGGTTATGTACCATGGTCATCTTAATAATCATACAGTTGTTGATTCAGTAATACAATCATAGAGGCTTGTGTTTGGATGAAAATCTAAGGAGTTAGATTGAGGACTCATCAAGCACCGTCAAATGATAGTTAAGAGCTGATCTCCAACTTGAGTAGGAGGTGGCAATCCTTTCTCATTTAGGCTGATATCTGACCGACCTCTTAATGCAAGCCCTCTTCATGGGAATAGAGATTCAGAGTTGTCAGATTAGTTAGGTCAAAGAGTTGACTTAACGAGATCGAGATAACTGAAGTCATATTTCGTATATTATCACGATATAGGCACACATCCTTTGACCGGATACAGATGTATTACTATATGTCTGAGTATGTACATTTGGCAGACCAATAGGTTGATGACCTAACCAAGGTCTATACACTGGAAAGCTGGTGTGCATATGAGGGCATACAAGTAATACTATCTCTCAAAGGGATTATATAGGTTCACTTGTGAATTGGAAGACATGAGCTCACTCATGAGGTATTGGGACTGATCAAATTCTGTGTATGGTCGTCGTGCTTTAGAAGCATGACAAGAATTTAAAAGTATGATATATTCTTTTGGAAAGAATATGATCGATACCAAATCCCAATGACCAAGAATGAGAAACTTGATGATGAAACCCTAAAGATGACAGTGTAAAATTGATCTATATCTTCGGGTTGTTCATAGGTCTTCCAGTATGCTGTTACAAGTATAAGAAATACCCGAGGGTGATGTGATCATAAACGATTGTATAACCATGACGCTTCCATACCGAAGGAGTGGTGAAACAGGTCTGGATTTTAGTGAATCCTCTCAGTAGAGAAGTAATTGGATCTTGGTCCAAGTTTTGGACATTGATCTGAATGAGATTCAGATGCAATGAGAAGATTAGATTTGTGGCTTTGATTAAGTCAAGCATCTATGAGAGGTCTATGAGATATGGATTTGAGATGTAGTCTCAATATCCAAGTCACTATATGTGGAACAATACAATCTCCATGTCCTTATCTCCAAGTATATGCAGAGAAAGTGCATTATTCTTGAAAGAGTTCAAGAATAATTCCATAGTTGAATTATATCTAAGCATTGAGAAATGTATATATAAATGTGATTTAATTTTTATGAATATTGTGAATTTGATTCATATTATTTGAATGCATGAGAATGATTGTCAAATATGATTAAATGTGATTTGATGCAGTGTAAAATTGATCTATATCTTCGAGTTGTTCATAGGTCATCCAGTATGCTTGTACAGGTATTAGAAATACCTGAGGGTGATGTGTTCATAAACAATTATATAACCATGGCGCTTCCATACCGAAGGAGTGACGAAACGGGTCTGCATTTTAGTGAATCCTCACAGTAGAGAAGTAATCAGATCTTGGTCCAAGTTTTAGACATTGATCTGAATGAGATTAGGATGCAATGAGAATATTAGATTTGCGGCATTGATTATGTCAAGCATCTATGAGAGGTCTATGAGATATGGATTTGAGGTGTAATCTCAATATCCAAGTCACTATACGTGGAACAATACAATCTCATGTCCTTATCTCCAAGTATATGCAGCGAAAGCGCATTATTCTTGAAAGAGTTCAAGAATAATTCCATAGTTGAATTATATCTAAGCATTGAGAAATGGATAGAAAGCGCATTATTCTTGAAAGAGTTCAAGAATAATTCCATAGTTGAATTATATCTAAGCATTGAGAAATGGATAATTAAATGTGATTTAATTATCATGAATAATGTGAATTTGATTCGTATTATTTGAATGCATGAGAATGATTATCCAATATGATTAAATGTGATTTGATTATTATGGATATGAATAATGTGGATAGCATTATCTAATTATCTGCATATATTGTAAATGTGATTTATAATATATTAGAGAGAGGCCAATTGTGATTTATATTTTTTGATAATTATTAATGTGAATTGCATTCACATTGAATGATTAATTGAAAATATAATAACATTTTGTTTTGGCTTGTGAATATGATTCACATAAATCCAATGGTACGATTGCAATATTCACAAGATAATTATGAATTATTTTTGTGAAATTATTTACAACAAGAGTTGTTGTAAATCTTGAAGATATCATGAGATAATAAGATCTCATGAGAAATTGAGGATGGACTCATTCCACCCCAAGAGGGTGTACAGCCACGAATCTCCATTAGGAGAAGGGTGGTCGTCCCCCCTTTTTAAGGGATGAGGTTAGTCTCCTCATTATTTCGAGACTAGTCAAATGATTTAATTTTAAAACTAATTTTATCGGTTTATCAATATAAATTAATTTAAATTAGATTATTTTTTATTGTTTTTTTTACAACAACATCATGGTCATTGAAAGAAACACAAATCGATCTCACCCACTGATTGTGTGATGTCCATAGATTGGGATCCATGGACTCTCAAAATCCTATATAAGAAGAGGCACCCCTTGCTCTTCGAGTTACACGATAATGATGTCTCTCTCTCTCATTCTCATGTCAACTCTTCTCTCTCTCTCCTTGAGTGGCCGTCCACTCTTCTCATAGAGAGAAGGTCACCTTCGTCGTCGCTCCGCCATTGTGTCGCCGCTTCGATGACTCTTTGGTTTCCGTCTTCTTTGGTGCATCTCACTCGTGAAGAAGGTGTTCGAAATCATGAGATGAGATCAGAAGATCCATTTCTTGGATCAATGACTTGGATTGTGAGAAGCACGCGACTCATCCTCGTGCTCACAAGCATCTCCTCCGATGAATCAGACTTGAGACAGGAGGTTTCTTCTCTTAGAGGCTCAATCGCAACCACGCTACAAGAGGTATTCCTAGATCTATTATGTGGTTATATGAAACGATCCAAGAAGTGTTCTTGGATCATATGGTTTCATCAGTTTTAAAAATTTTAAAATCCCGTTGCACCGAGCAACTAGTGTGACTAGTCTCTTTCGATCGTATGTGATGCGATCATCACGCTTCTGTGATGCACTTAAGGATTCTTCCATATCCTTCAAGTGGTATAAGATCCAGGTTGGAAGTTTTTGGATACGATCCATCAACTTAGGAAGATTTGGGCTCATTAGGGATTGTGAAATTTTTATCGCATTTCAATTACGCAGCCCTACTTTGTAATTATTTTAGGCCCTATTTAAAATGATTAAACACGAAAATATCACTTTGAGAATGTTCCCCATTAATTAAGGAAACTATAGGATTTGAGTTTATATGATTTGGAATTCAATAACTCTAGTTATGATCATTTTAATGAACATATATCCACTGTTTCGAGGATTGCGAGTCATGACATAAGTTAGGAGTTAGTTACTATTTTGAAATGCCTAAAAATGTATGCTAATCACTTGGGTTCTATTTTAAATCAAATTAGAAAACTTTGGAAACTGACTGATTTTGCTTGATTTGTATTTAAAATGAATGAGATATGCTAATTTTATTAAGTGAGGATCACTGCTGGAAATTGCAATCCTAGTAAAGAACCTTGTGATTGTCATTTAATAAACTAGTGAAATTAATGATTAATTTCTTGGAATAATTATAGATAAATATTTGAGAAATATTTGATGATAATTGTTCCCTTAAATGACATTTCCTTAATCAATAATTGATTAGATATGATCTAGATCACAAATTGGTTACATTATATACTTCCAACAAACATGTTGCTTGAATAGGTTTGGGGATTTGTTTACAAAATTTCCTTATAATAAAAATGGTTATTATTATTATATGGTATAACTTCGGTTGAAAAACCGATTATCATCTCAAGTACAAAGTGGTCTATTTGGCATTATCTTTTCCCGAGGCGGATATGGTGTCTAGTCAGGGAGCATTTGGGTAGAAGGTTGCATTGTGTGCAGTATATCCCACTCCCAACGGTACTGGCCATGGCAGCGGGTAGGGAAGGGATAATGCTTGAGAAATCATGATGTATTTCTCTAATTATTAAAATTCGAAATAATACGTATTTTGAGATAATACCATCCTTTCGAGTAACAATCAAGTTTGTTGGATGATTGAATTGGATTGATAATTGATTTAATATGATTAAATGAGTTATATACAAAATTAAAACACTCTATTATGAATACATGTGTATTTTCCTTAGAAGAATTAATTATGTGAATGTGATTCATGATAATTAATTAAAATTTTTACTATGAGGTGGCGAGTCACATATGTGATATCCGTGATCTCCCATCAAGGTGAAGAGTTCCGTCGCCAGGGATTGTATGTAGGAAACGCCTGTCTAAAATGGCAGCTCCTGCAAAGAAGCGCATCTAGATCGGGCTCTTTGCTTCACGAAAGAGTAAGGTCGTATGTGTAGTGACCCCAATGTAGGATCCTCATATTACTGATGCGATATTGGATTGCGCGTAGCGAGTTTTAAGCCTGTTGATAGTTGATTCAATTAATGATGAGTCAACATTACCTTAGGGGTGGTAGGCTCGGTTGTTAAAGACCGAATTGGGAAATGCAAGTTGTACTTGCAAGGCGGAATGTGTTCACGCTTCTCTTTATTTGAGTTACAGGTTCTCATATTATTGGGATGTGACAAAGATAAAGAGGAGATCCTAGATCTTGCTAGAGATATAGCGGTAAATATAACTCTTGCTTTGAAGGTAATTAAAGGAATAAACTTTCAAAGTTGAAAAGGCAAGACTAATTTGATTAAAAATTCTTGAACAAAGAAATACAAACAAATATATTATTATTCATATATTCTAATATAATGCATTCTTAATTTCATAAATTGAAGTCCATGAACCCACTTATCAAGCTCTTGGAGGTCAATCAGTTAACCGGACCAAATTATTCGGATTGGATCCAAAATTTGGATCCTGTCCTATCCGCTGAGCGCATCTCTTGTGTGCTTTCAAAGGACAAGTACTCAAAACCGAATACTCCAAAAGAAATCAATTTTAATGAAAAAATGATGAAGATCATAATTTGGCAAGGTGTTACATTCTGGGTTCATTGTCCAATGTGCTTCAAAAGCAGCATGTAGAGTGAACACTTTCCAAGAGATCATGCTGAATCTGAAAGAGATGTATGGTGATGTAAAACGCACAAAGCGTTATAATGAAAGAACTTATCGCTGCAAGATGTAGGAGGGGACCTCTGTCTGAAAACATGTACTCAAAATGTTTGTGTACCTTTCTGAATTGGAATCCTAGGAGCTTACATGGACGTAGATATGCAAGCAAACTTCATTCTGTTGTCGCTCCCTAAGTCTTTCAACAACTTTGTGGTTACGTACCACATGAGCAAAGTTATTTTTAGTAACGTCGGGCTATTGGTTGCATTAAAGTCTACTGAAGACGTGATGAAGAAGGACGACCCCTCTGGCAGTGTAATGGTTGCACAAGTCAAAGGAAAGCGCAGTCGGAAGCATGGTTCTCAGAAGGGTCCATCCTAGAAGAGAAAGAATAAGAGTCAAGGAGTTGGATCATCTACCAATGCATCCACACTGATAGAATCGAGAAAAACTGATGTTTGTCATCATTGCAAGAAGCTGGGACACTAGAGGCACAATTGTCCGGACTACCTGAAGTCAGTTGACAAAGGTAAAACCTCAGCAAGTGTGAAATCTACTTTCATCATTAAAACTAGTTTTCTTGTTGGACGAGAAGGAAGTTGGGTTGTATATTCTGGTGCTTCTATTCATGTATGCAATTTGTTGCATCTATTTCATGAAACTAAGAGTCTTGATGAAGGGGAGATAGTCATCTAGATGGGGTTTGATGCAAGTGTTGCAACAGTCATCGTCGGGACCTGCCGACTATCGTTATCTACTGGAAGAGTCTTAGTACTTAAAGAGTGTCTTTATGTACCTGAATTTAGAAGGAATTTAATATCTGTATCTAAACTTGTTAGAAGTGGATATTTATTCCTTTTCTGTAATAAACTAATCATAAGTCATTATGATAAACATATTGCTGATGGTGTTTTTACTTCTGGTGGACTCTATGAATTGTGCATTGATAAACATGTCATCAGTGTTACTACCACTAAGAAAAACCCTGAAAGATCCATGGAGAATGGAAGTCATTCAAACATGATTTGGCATCAAAGGCTTGGTCATTTATCCGTTGATAGGATCAATAGATTGATAAATGGTGGACCTTATATTTTCTATAGGTTCAATATTTTCCTACCTGCAAACATTGTATTCGAGGTAAAACGACCAGGATTCCTTTTCATAACATGGTTACATGATGAGAAGGTATTATTGACCTAATACATACTGATGTATGTGGTCCCTTCAGTACCGCGACCTAAAATGGATATCAATATTATTTGACATTACGGGTTTATCTTCCTACTACATCATAAATCTGAAACCTTTGAAAAGTTCAAAGAGTTCAACTCTTTGGTTGAGAACCAAACCGATAGGAATATTAAACAGATTCGATCTGACCGAGGTGGCAAGTATCTCTCAGATGAATTCAAGGAATCCCTTAAAGAGAATGGAATTGTATCCAATCTCACTCCTCCTGGAACCCCCCAACTTAATGGTGTTGTTGAAAGACGCAACAGAACAATCATGGATATGGTTTGTTCAATGATGAGCAAAGCACATTTACCACTTAGTTTCTGGGATATGCAGTAGAGACTACAATATATATCATGAACAAGATTCCTAGAAAATATGTCCTAAGACTCCTCATGAGCACCGGTATGGAACCAAACCAAGTGTTAATCACTTGAGGGTTTGGGGTTGCTTGGTCCATGTGAAGAACATGGATGCAAGTAAGCTGGAATCTTGCCCTCGAGAGTGCTACTTCATTTGGTATGTTAAAGATAGTATTGGATATCAGCTTTATGACCCTGAGACCTAGATTATGTTCATCTCTAGAGATGTGAAATTTTTGGAGGATGACTTCCTCAAAGGTCAAGACAAAACTAAAGTAGAGGCACTCATTGAATCCTCTGAGGATTCTGAGCTTCCTGGACCAGAAACTGAAGAAACAAATAAAGATGAAACACCCATACCTCTTCGAAGGAGTTCGAGGGTGGTTGCACCACCTGAAAGGCATGGATTCCATGTGTCAGGTGAGACTGACAATGATGCTACTTCATTTGATGAAGTACTTGCGGATCACGACATGGATAGATGGATGCTATCGAGGAAGTCAGAGATTGACTCCATGCATAAGAATGGTGTATGGACCCTAGAGGATCCATCTAAAGGGGTAAAACCCATTGGGTGTAATTGGATCTTCAACAGAAAGAGGGGATCTGATGGGAAAGTAGAGACTTTCAAGGCAGGGCTCATAGCCATAGGATACACATAGAGATAAGGCATCGACTATGATGAGACGTTCTCGCCTATGGCTATGTTTAATTCCATCAGGACGCTGCTAGCTATAGTTGCATCTCTCGACTACGACATATGACATATGGACATCAAGACAACTTTCCTCGACGGATACCTCGAGGAGGATATCTATATGGAGCAGCCCCAAGGCTTCATAACCGAGAAAGGTAAAATATGAAAGCTGAAGAAATCCATCTATGGGCTCAAACAAGCTTCTCATAGCTGGAACATCAGATTTGTCGAAACCATAGAGTTATGATTTTGTTCAGAATCCTGATGAACCTTGTGTGTACAAGAAGCTTAGTGGGAGCACCATTGTGTTCATTGTACATTACATAGATGACATCCTTGTCATTTGGAATGATATAGGGATGATGACCACTGTTAAGATTTGGCTATCTCATACCTTCGAGAAAAAAGATCTTGAAGAAGCCTCTTACATCTCGGATCTAAAGTTGTTTAGAAATCGAGAAAAGAGAATGTTGGAATTATCACAACATGGGTATATTAAGAAGATTGTTGAACGTTTCTGTATGGATAGTTCCAAGAATGGTTTCCTCCCCTTAAGACATGGTATCCACCTGTCCAAAGGGATGGCTCCTCAAATTGTTGAGGAAAGGAAGGCCATGGCTAGATTCCCCTATTCATCAGTTGTAAGAAGCTTAATGTACACCATGATGTGTACTAGGCCAGATATCTTCCATGCAGTGGGAGTAGTAAGTCGTTACCAGTCCTTCTATGGAGAACAATACTGGAATGCAGGGAAGAACATTTTCAAGTATCTAAGACGGACGCAAGATTATATCTTGGTCTATGGAGATGGTGATCTCCAAGTCATGGGATACACAGATTTAGACTTCCAGACAGATATTGACGATCGAAAGTCGATATCAGGGTTTGTGTTCTTATTGAATGGTGGTGTTGTGAGCTGGAGAAGCAAGAAGCGGGACACTACAACAGATTCAACAACAGAAGCTGAATACATTGCCGCATTGAATGCTGCAAAGGAGGTTGTGTGGTTGCGCAAGTTCATCCTGGAACTTGGTGTAGTTTCCTCTGATACTCCCATCCCATTACTCTGTGATAACTCGAGAGACATTACCCAGACGAAGGACCCAGATGGCATCAAAAGAGCAAACACATGGAGAGGAAATACCACATCATTTGGGAGATTCAAAAGCATAGTGACATCATCATCACCAAGGCGTGGCCTCTACTGACAACGTTGCTGATCCTTTTACCAAACCTCTGACACAGAAGGTTTTCGACAGCAAGAAATGAATATAGGTTTAAGGATTGTACCTGAATGGTTCTGAGGGTTAGTGGGAGATTGTTAGCCATGTAAGCCTGGGGGGAACCATTCTAACAATAAATGTTATTGTAATGTTTGATTTATCAATAAAGTTATTGATTCTTTTCACTCCTTTTTTGAGATTAAATGAATGAATGCATTATAAGGTCCCTCTGTACAATTAGGTCTATGTACCATGGCCATCTTAATAATCATACAGCTGTTGATTCAGTAATAGAATCAAAGAGATTGGTGTTTGGATGAATATCTAAGGAGTTAGATTGAGGACTCATCAAGCACCATCAAATGATTGTTAAGAGTTGATCTCTAGCCTGAGTAGGAGATGGCAATCCTTTCTCAGTTACGTTGATATCTGACCGACCTCTTGATGCAGGTCCTCTGCATGGAAATAGAGATTCAGAGGTGTCAGATTAGTTAGGTCAAATAGTTGAATTAACGAGATCTAGATAACTAGAGTATTATTTCGTATACTGTCACGATATAGGCACACATCCTTTGACCGAAGATAGGCGTATTACTATATGTCTGAGTATGTACATTTTGCAGACCAATAGGTTGATGACCTAACCAAGGTCTATACATCGGCGAGCTAGTGTGCATATGAGGGCATATGAGTAATACGATCTCTCAAAGGAATCATACAGGTTCACTTGTGAACAAGAAGACATGAGCTCACTCATGAGGTATTGGGACCAATCAAATTCCATGCACGGTCGTCGTGCTGTGGAAGCATGATAAGAATTTGAAGGTATGATATATGATTTTGGAAAGCATATGATCGATACCAACTCCCAATGACCATGAATGAGAAACATCATGCTAAAATACTAAATATTATAGTGTAAAATTGATCTATATCTTCGGGTTTATCATAGGTCTTCCAGTATGCAGGATGTACAGGTATTAGGAATACCTGAGGGTGATGTTATTATAAACGATTGTATAACCATGACGCTTCCATTCCGAGTGAGTGATGAAACAGGTTTGGATTTTAGTGACTCCTCTAAGTAGAGAACTAATCTGATCTTGGTCCAAGTGTTGGACATTGATTTGAATGAGATTCAGATGCAATGAGAAGATTAGATTTGCGACCTTGATTAAGTCAAGCATCTATGAGAGGTCCATGAGATCTGGATTTGAGATGTAATCTCAATATCCAAGTCACTATACGTGGAACAATACAATCGCACAGTCCTTATATCCAAGTGTATGCGGAGCAAGTGCATTATTCTTGAGTTAGTTCAAGAATAATTCCACAGTTGAATTAAATCTAAGCATTGAAAAATGGATAATTAAATGTGATTTAATTATCATGAATGATGTGAATTTGATTCATATTATTTGAATGTATGAGAATAATTATCTAATATAACTAAATGTGATTTAATTATTATGGATATGAATAATGTCGATAGCACTATCCAGTTATCCATATATATTATAAATATGATTTATAATATATTAGAGAGAGAAAATTGTGATTTATATTTGTTGATTAATTTTTAATATGAATTGGATTCACATTGAATGATTAATTGAAAATATAATTACATTTTTTTGGGTTGTGAATATGATTCACGTAATTCTAATGGCACGATTGCAATGTTCATAAGATAATTATGAATTATTTTTGTGAAATTATTTACAACAAGAATTGTTGTAAATCTTGGCGAAATCATGAGATAATGAGATCTCATTAGAAATTGAGGATATGGACTCATTCCACCCAGAGAGGGTGGACGGCCACTAATCTCCATTAGGAGAAGGGTGGCCATCCCCCCTTTTTAGGGGATAAGGTTAGTCTCCTCATTATATCAAGACTAGTCAAATGATATAATTTTGAAATTAATTATATTGACTTATCAATATAAATTAATTTAAATTAAATTATTTGTTGTCGAGTTTTTACAACAACATCATGGCCATTGAAAGAAATACAAATCAATCTCACCCATTGATTGTGTGATGTCCATGGATTAGGATCCATGGACTCCCAGAACCCTATATAAGAAGAGGCACCCCTTGCTCTTTGAGTTACATGATTACAACATCTCTCTCTCTCATTCTCACGCCAGCTCTTCTCTCTCTCTCCTTGAGTGGTCGTCCACTCTTCTTCTAGAGAGAAGGTCGTCTTCATCGTTGCTCCGTCATTGTGTCTTCGCTTCGACGACTCTTGGGTCTCTGTCTTCTTTGGTGCATCTTTCTTGTGAAGAAGGCGTTAGATCTTGTGAGACGAGATCAGGATATCCACTGCTTGAATCAACGACTTGGATTGCGAGAAGCACGTGTCTCATCCCCATGCTTGCAAGCGTCTCCCCCGATGGATCGGACTTGAGACAAGAGGTCTCTTCTCTTAGAGGCTCGATCGCAACTGCACTACAAGAGGTATTCCTATATCTATTATGTGGTTAGATGAAACGATCCAAGAAGTGTTATTGGGTCATGTGGTTTCATCGGTTTTAAAAATTTTAAAATCACGTTGCACTGAGCAACTAGTGCGACTAGTCGCTCTTGATCGTATATGATGCGATCATCACGCTTTCGTGATACACTTAAGGATTCTTCCATATCCTTCAAATTCATCAACGTCATGATTGAAATTATCACAAACAAATTTGGAATTATTTTGGTGAATAATTATACAATAAAAGTTATTGTATATATGAATGATTTGTTGAGATTTGATATCTCAACAAATATGGAAGATGAGCCTCCAATTTCCTTACATGGGGAGGACGACCAAGTTGAGAGCTATCAACTTGTGGTTGTCCACCCTATGTATGAAAGGTGAGTTTCTCACCTTCCAATCCATTGCATCTTTATTGGTTTGATATAAATTGAAATATGTTGATTGATTTCAATATATTTAATTTATTTTAAATCCAACAAATTTGTTGTTGGTAATTAAAACACAACAAAATCAAGGCCATTGATTGAAAGCACAAATCAATATCAATCAATGGACTTGTGTGCACATGGATTGAGATCCATGTATATCAAATTAGTATAAAAGGAGGTGTAGCCCTAGCCTTTGATAATTAACTTATTCCCTTGAGGAACTCTCTTTACACATTTACATGCGCTCTCTTTCTCTCTCATTTGTGGCCGTCCACATTATGATGGAGAAAAAGTCACTATCATCTCTATGTTGTTTTGACGCCACCTCAACCGATCGTGGATCTCTGTCTTTTTCGGTGCCTCTCCTTGTGGAGAAAATGTCAGATTTTGTGAGATAAAATCAGGAGATTTATTTCTCGGATCATCAAAGTGGATTACGGGAAGCATGCGATTCATCCTGGCACCCATAGGTGCGATCTACGTTGGATCAGACTTGAGACAGAAGGTCTCTTCGTTTAGAGATACGATCACAAGAAAGCTTCAAGAGGTAACCCTAATTCATGCTTGTGATCTTGATGAAATGATTCAAGAAGTGTTCTTGGATCATGTGGTTTCATCACATAAAAAAATTAAACTACGTTGCCCTGAGAAACTAGTATGACTAGCTGCTCTTGATAGCATATGATGTGATCTTCATGCTTCCGTGATGTGCTTAAGGTTTTTCCCATAACCTTCAATATTTACGCAAAACCCCTCATGAGCTTTGGTTTGGAATCAAGCCCAGTATTAGACACTTGAGGATTTGGGGTTGCTTGGTCCATGCGAAGAATGTGGATGCAAGTAAGCTAGAATCTCGCACTAGAGAGTGCTACTTCATTGGGCATTTTAAAGACGGTATTGGATACCAACTTTACGATCCTAAGACTCAAAAGGTTTTCATCTCAAGAAATGTAAAATTCTTAGAGGATGATTTCCTTAAGAATCAAGGAAAAATGAAGTAAAGGAACCCATTTAATCCCCTGAGGATATTGAACCTCATGAACCATAAACTGAAGATGAGAATGAAGATTAAACAATTGTACCTCTTTGAAGGAGTTTGAGGGTGTTTGTACCACCTAGAAGGTACAGATTCTGTGTCAGGTGAAACTGAAAATGATCCAACTTCATTTGATGAAGCACTCGCGGATCATGACATGGATAGATGGACATTAGCAATGAAGTTTGAAATTGACTCCTTGTACAAGAATAGTGTATGGACTCTTGAGGATCCACCTAGATGGGTAAAATCCATTGGATGTAAATGGATCTTCAAGAGAAAGAGGGGACCTGATAATAAGGTAGAGACCTTCAAGGCACGGCTCGTAGCCAAGAGCTACACACAGAGAGAAAGCATCGACTATGATAGGACATTATATCATGTGGCTATGCTCAAATCCATCATGGCATTTCTAGATATAGATGCATATCTTGACTACGACATCTGGCAGATGGACATCAAGACTGCATCCTCAATGATATCTCGAGGAGGATATCTATATGGAGAAGACGCAGGACTTCATTACTAAGGAAGAAAAAGTATGGAAGATGAAGAAATACCATATATGGACTTAAACAAGCTTCTCGTAGGTGGAACATCAAATTTTATAAAATCATAAAGAGTTATGGTTTTGTTCAAAATTCTGATGAATCATGTGTATACAAGAAGCTTAATAGGAGTTCCATTGTGTTCATCGTGCTTTACATAGATGACATCCTTATCATTGGGAATGATACAGGGATGATGACTACTGTTAAGATTCGGTTGTCACATACCTTCTAGATGAAAGATCTTGAAGAAGCCTCGTATATCTTGGGTCTGAAGTTGTTCAAAAACAGAGAAAAGAGATTTTTGGGATTGTCACAACATGGATACATTAAGAAGATCTTGGAATGTTTCCATATGAAGAATTCCAAGAAAAGTTTCCTTTCCTTAAGACATGGTATTCGCCTATCTAAAGTGATGGCTCCTCAAAGTGTTGAGGATAAGAAAGCCATGGTTGGATGTCCTTACGCATCAGATGTGGGAGGCCTAATGTATGCCATGATGTGTACAAGAGAAAATATCTGCCATGCAGTGGGAGTGGTGAGTTGTTACCAATCCTGCTATGGAGAACAACACTGGAATGTAGTGAAGACCATCTTTAAGTATCTAGGATGGACGCATTATCACATTTTAGTCTATGGAGATAGTTATCTCTGAGTCTTAGGATACATAGATTCAGACTTCCAATCTGATATAGATGACCGGCTTGTGTTCTTGTTGAACAGTGGTGTTGTGTGCTGCAGAAGCAAGAAGTAGGACACTACATCTGATTCAACAACAGAAACTGAATATATTTCCACCACGAATGTTGTAAAGGAGGCGGTGTGGTTATGCAAGTCCATCTTGAAACTTGACGTGGTTTCCTCTGATACTCCCATCCTGTTGCTCTGTGATAACATGGGAGCAATAGCTCAGACGAAGGAACACGAGTGGCATCAAAAGAGCAAAATGTGGAAAATAAATACCACATCATTCGGGAGATTCAAAAGTGTGGTGACATCATCATAACCAAGTTAGCCTCTACCGACAACATTGCTTATCCCCTAACTAAAACTTTACCCCAAAAGGTTTTCGACCAGCATGTTGAGAATGGGTTTAAAAATTGTACCTGAATAGTTCTAAGAGTTAGTGGGAGGTTGTTGTCCATGTGAGCGCAAGGCAAACCATTTCTACAATAAATGTTGTTGTAATCTTTCCATATATCAATAAAAGTTATTGATTTATTTTCACTCCTTGTCTGAGATTAAATGAATGAATGCACTTATATGGACCCTTATACAATTAGGGTTATGTACCATGGCCATCTTAATAATCATACAACTATTGATTTAATGATTTAATCATAAAGGTTGGTGCATGGATGATATCTAAAGAGTTAGATTGATGACTCATCAAGCACCGTCAAATGAGTGTTAAGAGATGATCTCCAACCTGAGAAGGAGATGGCAATCCTTCTCTAAAGGATAATACCTGACCGACCTTTGATGCAAGTCCTCTACATAAGAGTGGAGATTCGGAGGTGTTAGATAAATTAACTCAAAGAGTTGACTTACTGAGATCGAGATAACCTAGACCTATGACGTATGCTATAATGATATAGGCAAGCATCCTCTGACCAGTGACAGATGTATTACTATGTGTCTAAGTATGTGCATTAGGTAGACCATTAGGTTGATGACCTAATCAAGGCCTATACACCAGCGAGATGGTGTGCATACGAGATCATATGAGCAATATGATCTCTCATAGGGAACATACAGGTTCACTACTGAATCAGAAGATATGAGCTCACTCATAAGGAATTGGGACCAATTAAATTCCATGCATGGTCGTATTGCTTTGAAAGCATGACAAGAATTTGTAGGTATGATATATGTTTTTGTAAAGCATATGGCCGATGCCAACCCCTAATGACCAAATGAGATACTTAATGATAAAACCTTGAAGAAGACAGTCAAAATATGATCTAAAACTTCAGGTTGATTCTAGGTCTTCCAGTATGCAAGATGTATGGTTATTAGGAATACTTGAGGGTGATGTGATCATAAATGATTGTATAATCAGGACACTTCCATTCTGAGGAGTGATGAAACATGTTTGGATTTTAGTGAATACTCTCAATAGATTACTAATCCAATCTTAGTCCATATTTAAAATGCAATGATAAGATTAGATTTAGAGTTTTATTTAATTAAACATCTTTGAGAGGTCCCCAAGATCTGGATTTGAACTATGATCTCAATATCCAAGTCACTATACATGGAATATATAGTCTCCCTATCCTTATCTCCAAGTATCCGCAGAGAAAGCAAATTATTCTTGAAAGAGTTCAAGAATAATTCTATTTTTAAAAAAGTATCTAAGCATTTTGTATTGAGCATTAAATGTGATTTAGTTATCATGAATAATATGAATGAGATTCATATTATATGGACACATGAGAAGAGTTATCTAAGATAATTAAAAATGATTTAATTATCAAAGATATAATTAATGTGGATATCACTATTCATAATAATCACAAATATTATAAATGTGATTTATAAAATGCTGGAGAGATTTAATTACGAATGGTATTTACGAATAAAATGTTGATGTGAATTGGTTTCATATTATACAATTAATAGTAAATGCAATTTACATTTTATATTGGACGTGTGAATCTGATTGATAATTTTCAATGGCATGATTGAAATTATCACATAATAATTTTGAATTATTTTGATGAATATTTTTCCAATAAAAATTGTTGCACATGTGGAATATATGATGAGATATGAGATCTCAACATATATTGGAAGGAGATAGACTCTATTCCATAATTGGAGCGGACGACCACCTTGAGTCTTAATTCTTGGTGGTCGGCATCCTATGTTTGGAAGAAGGCTTGCTCTCCTTCCAAGTAATTCCATATTGGTTGATTTAATTTAAATCGAATTATATTGATCTTCAATATATTTAATTTAATTAAATTAGTTATTTATTATTGCAAATTAATGCACCAAATTCATGACCATTGATTAAAAGCACAATTGATCTACAACATTGATTATGTGCGTACATGGATTAAGATCCATGGACATTCAATTTAGTATAAAATAAACAGTAAACCCTAGTCTTTTCTACAACATCAAAAGAGTAACAAATCTCTCTCTCTCTTCTCATATACGCCCAAGCTCTCTCTCTCTTTCTCTCTCAATTGTGTGGTCGTTCACCATAATGTCTATGAGAGTTTTGCCATCGTCAGCATGCCATTGTGATGCCAGATCAATTGCTCATGGTCTGTGTTTTTCTATGCTTATTACTTGTGAGGTAGGCATCGCATTTCATGAGACAAAATCAGGAGACTATGTGCTCGGATCATCAACTCAGATTGCAGGATCTACGCGTCTCATCCATATACCCGCAAGTGTGTCCTTCGTTGGATCGGACATGAGACAAGAGGTCACTTCGTTTAGAGACATGCGGTCGTAATCACGCTTCAGAAGGTAATAATTTGAATCATATGTGATCTTGATGAAATGTTATGAGAACGATTCTCATATCATGTGGTTTCATCTAATTATTTTTTTAAATTTCCACTGCCCCGAGCTACTAGTGGGACTAGCCGCTCTTGATCGCATATGATGCAATATTCATGCTTCCATGATGCGCTAAGGCCCAATCCCAATCGGTATTGAAATATGCACAAGATAATGAGAAGTATTCAAGATTAGGATAAATATTGAACTTTATTATAACAGGGGATGTGAATGGAGATTGGTCGATCTCCATTAGGAAGGAAGATAACTCAAGAAGAGAGTCAAATCAAGTTATTGGTGAAGGAAAGATTGGGGAGTCCTGAGAGATGTTCACGTAGTTCGAACCGGTCTCTCTAGAATCACCCCAAATTATTAAAATGTCAACATCGGCAAGTTGATGTGGGTGTTTGCAGAGTCTGAACAAAATCCCCCAGACCCAACATCTTAAGAATCAAAAATGAATTAAATGAGGAGGGAGTAGGGCACGGAATTGAAGAAGAAATAAATAGACAAAGATGGTAAGGGCTCGTAGAGGGTAAAATGAAAGAAGAAATGAGAAAAAGAAGTGAAGATAAAATGGTGCAAGTGCACGTTGTTTTTTATCTTTGACCTAAACAAAATTAATCAAACAAACCTCAAGATAAAATGGATTCATTAACTCAACCCATGAAGCCATGAGAGTTCAGCAATTTTTCTTGCTAGTTTTTATTGTTGTTTTCAAGTAATCTTGTGAAATTAGCTAAGCGCTACCCTTATAGGATAGCGAGTAATACCAGCCAAGTGTCTTGTACTTCCCACTTCCTTTGTAACCAGTAGCATGCACTTTTTAAAGGGTCCTTTATATCATATCTGGGCCTACTACTCAACCAAAGAAGTAGTGGAAAGGAATCCAATATAGTGAATCAAGTGCTTCCCTCGAAGGGTACTCAGATGTGACACGATGAGATAGGGTCCCACCATCACAGTACCCCTATGCTAAGTATTTCATACCAAACCCGTAAGCGGACTTAGCCCTACTCGCCCATGAACTAATAAAAGCTCCAATACTCCGTAAACCTATGTGATAATCAAGGTAATACCCAAGCTAGGATTTGGGCTCTAAATCCCGGGGTTGTGCCTCACTTAGTATGCTAGGTACCTGAAAATAATGAGGGCTTTATGAACCCGATACAATGAAGTTTATTATTCAATTTCAATTATGTCAAAGTTTTCTTTAGTATTCCTCTTTTTATTTTCTGATTTTCATTTTTTGGATATTTTTCATGAAAACACCGAACGAATTTTCCAATTTCCTTTATAGTAAGTCCAACAAAACATGGGAGGAATTCAGCCAAAGCCGATGCGCGAGAAAACTATGAATGCATGCAGAGATGGAAAGTGTATACCCTACATCGGGAATCTACATGTAAGTAGGGATGGAAACGGACGGATACAGATATGGATATAGGTATTGTCATATCTTTATCCATTTTTGAATACGAATACGAATGCGGATACAGATTTTGACGGATATTAAAACTATCTTACCATATCCTTAAAAAACGGATATGGACGTAAAACAGATATTGATTGCATACGATTAATGTTAGAAATACTTTATAGAATCCACTTAAATATATACGAATTGGATGGAAAACACATTATATAAATTTACTAAATGTGTTTGTATCATAAAAATTATGCAAATATGGTAAAAGAAGGTATATAATTATGTTATATAGGGTTTAAAATTAATATACAACTATATTTATATACGAATATAGATGTTTACGGATATCAAAATGATATCCATATCTGTATCCATTTTAAAATGGATACGGATACGGATGTCAAAATCTGTATAAAACAGATATTGTGACAGATCGGATACGGATATATCTGTAACCATTTTCATCCTTAAATGTAAGTGATCCGTGCATAAATTAAAACTAATATATACGCAAATGCAATCGATGAAATCATCTTAGTCAGGAATTGTTATTAACGTGAAGAATATTTTTATTTGATTCTAAGTCCAAGCACAATGAGATTATAGGTACATGATATACTTAGGTCGTGGACCTAGATATCGATCAATTAACCTATATTTAGGGCTCAATTAGTGAAGATGTAGAATGAAAATAATGCGAAAAATACAAATCATGAGAAACAAAATAAAACAAGTAGAAAATATGGAGGAATAAAATGAGAAAGCGAGAAAATCACAGAAAACTGATTGCCCCCCCCAGTGTACCGGCACTTGGTGAAACAGACCCGTAAATAGGCTAAGTGTCTGAGTGTCTGAGAGCTTAATTATTACAAATTAATGAATCAATCACTCTCTCTTTCACGCATAAAATAAAATAAATACTGATCTAAGTAAATCATTCTTTGATTCTCGGCATGTCTCTATAGCTCTCTCCTGCCAATTAGACTGAATAGACGACATCCGCCTCGCTTAGGTGCCGTGGACCTCTTAAGATGTCATCTCTCACTTCATTGGGCCTCTCAGCAAAGTCAAGCACGAGACATGTCAAAACAGTTTGTGCAAAAATATGTCAAAGAAATAAAAGCTGAAAACGAAATAAATAAAGATAAGATAGATAAATAAGATAGTAAACCTAATTTACCTTTCGTTGCTCCCCAACAACAGCAACATTTGTTTGAGTCAAGAGTTGCGACCCGGTCAAATCCATCTAACAAGCTAGACAATGTCGTAATGCGACCAAGTCAGACTCAATCAAGTAACAATCAACCGACAATATATATATATATATATATATCAAAATTGTGTGAGTCAAAATTTACTATAACTCTTCAAACATGTGTATAGGTGCAAGTATGGAAGAGTATCGAACATTACGAGCAAGTCGGTATTTTTATTTATTAATTATTTCAAATTAATAAATATTTTAGGTTTTAGTTTTTTTATTTGTATCCCTTTTGCTTATTTAAGTTTTTGTGGATTTTTAATTATATGTAAAATTTTAGGTTCTTTCATAATGTTTTGTATTTTTCATTTTTTTTTAAATTTTAAATTTTTTTGGTTGTTTTTAACTTTGCAAGTTTTTAGTTCTTTTAATTTCCAAAACTATTTAATAGATAATATATAAAGAGAAAGGAAAATATATTTTTAGATTTTTTAAAAATAAGCCGAGCAAAGTAAAAATAGAAAAAAAATGGCATATTTTAAGTTTTAAAATTTTTTTCTATATTTTTTTGGTATTTTTGTGGTATTTTTAGCTTTTTATGTATTTTAAAGTAATAAAAGCACAAACAATGAGAAATGTGAGAATCAAACACTTAGGGTTTTTAAAATACGTATTAATTCAAAACAAACCCCGATTCATTTTTAACATAAACTATATATAATAGAGAAAATTAAGGAAGTGAAACCAATATTTTTGAATTTTTCAAGTTTTTAAGGTTTCTATTTTGTATTTATAGTGATTTTTGGATATGTGATAATATGCTATAAACTAACTAATGTAATTTTTTGGGAATTTTTGGATACAAATTTAAATTTTATGGATTTTATAAGTCCAAATAGGGAAATTGTGCTTGTTTTTGAATTTTATAAATATGAAAATTACTTTAATTGCCCCACAAAAATTATGAGTGATAGATCCATGTTACGTGCACCTACACTAAATTTCCTATCAGTTTTCAATAATGAGATGCAATTAATAAAAATAAAACAAGCAAATATATTAATTCAATAGAACAAGGACCTAAGCACAAATTCTAGAAACATTTCATGTAATTATTAACATTAAAAACAAGTCCAGAATCAAACATGTAATATTTTCAATTAAAAATGCAAATTAATTCACACCTGGCAGGGACCTATTTTTAACTAAATAAAAACTTACATTCATTACATAACATGCCCAAGAACTATATGGCCAAACCCATAAAATCTCCACAAAATGCCTCACATGGAGGACCACGTGAGATGACCTGGTGATGAATCCATGATTTACTAACATTCTTTCTGCATTTTCTCTTAAACCCCTTAATAAATACATGCAAATATCCATTAATTTCCATTTCTTAACAAAATTTCATTCATGAATAAAAATGTCATTTTATGCATTAAAAATATGTAAATAAATAAAAGAATAAAAATAAAGAAAATAAAAAGAGGCATATTGTAAATATGTATATATATACAATATGACTTATAAATATAAATATAGCAAGATATATTTATATAATCTAATCCCCGAGACCAAGTTATCATGGATTGGTCGACAAACAAATAAGTAGGAGGAGATAAGGAAGAAAACCATAAAAAGAATTATTTATACATTGTACACATTATTCATTATTTATCCAATAATTATCAAGCTTCATTGATTTTGAATTAATTCATTTGTACATATTTTTCACCAAACTCTTTTCCTATTTATTTTGAGAAATGTATAGAAAAAAATAAAAATAAATTAAAATTTTTACTTGTATATATGCTAAGAAATCTAACTTTCAAATTATCAATTTCTCAACTTCCGAACATCATAACTTCCTTTTACAAACTCCAATTTCACTCTACTCACCATTAAGTAGCCAGAGGAAAAGAAAGCAAAAGCGATTCCCGTAGTAGCGGCGAGCGAAATGGGAGCAGCCTAAACCATGAACACGAGGTTGTGGGAAAGCAATACAAGCGTCGTGCTGCTAGGCGAAGCGGTGGAATGCTGCACCCTTGATGGTGAGAGTCCAGTAACCGAAAGCATCACTAGTTTACGCTCTGACCTGAGTAGTATGGGGCACGTGGAATCCCGTGTGAATCTGTTCATAAAATAATATTCTCTAATTAATGAAGGTGATTTCACTAAAATCGGAGTCCGTTTGCAAAAGGTCGATTTTGGGACCTAATGACAATTGGAATTCTGAGCTATTTATTTTCGTTAGAATATACTGTTCATAGTTTTCAAGATTTCATAATTTTTTATTATTTCTTTATCTTGTATTTTATCCATGAATTATTTTAGAATTTTTTAACACTATTTAGTATTTTAAATAAATCAAAAACCCTAATTTATAGATGAATTTGACCTGTAGATTATATAACTGTATTTATTTAGATATTTAAATTAATTTATTAAAATCTGTAAAAATTTACATACACCTTATTCATTATCTAAATAATTAGTAAACTATAAAAAATGGCATGTTATTTATTAAAATAATAAATTAAAAAACAAAATCTTATTTAGCAAGTATACTATATGGGGTTGACGGGGCTGCCCCGGCCCTCGGCCCTTTTTTGGGCAAAATTGTTTTATTTTTTTGAAAAATATCACCGTGTATATTCATCCTTATATCCCTCCTATATGCCATTCGAATTTCGTCAGAAACAGAGACTCCTACGGGCTCCATCCAGACAGGTCGATTTAAAAAATCCTGCGACCGTTAAAAAAATGGCATCTCGATGGAGGCCGTAGGAGTCTCTGTTTCTGACGAAATTAGAATGGCATATAGGAGGGATATAGGGATGAACATACATGATGATATTTTTCCCAAAAAATAAATTTTTTTGCAAAAAATGGGGTGGGGGCAGCCATGTTGGCTGCCCCTAGGGGGCAGCCCCATTTTTCCCATACTATGTACATATTTATTAATATTATATTTATATTAATTAAATATTTATTATTTATAATAATAAAAAATTATATGGAAAATAAGTTAATTTATTTATATATGCTATTATTCTTATAACTTTTTAAATACCACTATTTACTATTTTATATCTAACTTATAAATTTATTTGATATCTGGAAAACCTGGTGTTGACATGTGTCAGCACTTGGTTCATCTTTTCCAAGAATGGTCTGCTGGAGCTTGTTCCAATGACCCTTATTCTCCTAATTATTCCCGACAAACCTAACCACCTTCCTTCAATCTAACCCGTTCAATCTACACCCCTAACAATCATCATCTTTGGCCACCATTAGATCTTAACCTAATCTACCTTTGGTCACCGTATATAATTCCCTAAAGATCGTCCTTCAGAACTAACTCTCCTTTAACCAGAAACAACTTGGTTGACACCCAACTTTCTCCACCTCGCTTCGCCTCACTTTGGTTGTGAAAGGGCTTATAGAAATCTCTGCATGGAAGAGGGTTGGTCGGAGGAATTTCCAAGACTATTGCTTGGTCTTGAATCGATACCTCGAGCGTCGTGCAGCTCTAGCAAGGACCATCTGTTGAGAAACCATACGAGGTCATATACCTCAAGTCCCAGGTCATCCTCCATTTCTTCTCTAAATTTCCTCGTGTTTCATGCTTGATTAGTGATGTTAATCACACCTTTAGAACAATCCCTTATCTTGATTCACATATCCAAATCCACGTTCAATTCAACTCAAATTCCACCCAATTTATCCTTGAATATCATTTCATGGAACATATGCTTTCACATGCATTTCCTTTAGCAAATTGCTCGATTTTTGCATAATCGAGCAAGACAATCTTCATTGCAAGTTATTATCATCATCTGGAGCATATCCCCATCATTCAATCACCTAGAGCATTGTCATCTTCATCCAAATATCAAACGGGAATCCATCCTTGAACTACGGCTTGGGTTTGAACTCTAACTGGATGGTGGAGTGTCGTCACCTCCTTCTCTGATTCCTTCCTGCCGTAGGAGAGCACAGAGGGGATAGGCGATCCCCTCCAAGCCCTGGAGGAGCTCAGTGAGTCCTTTCTCTAGTCGGAGATTGAAGATCCGCCATCGCCTACGCCTGGATTAGGGAAGAACACCAGCAAGAACACGAGCGCAGATTGGCACCACGTGTCCCAAACCAAAGGCCTGGATCATTCGCAGCCATCTAATCCAGATCGTTCTTTTCGAAACGGTGTAGAAATTGCATAAAATGCCCTGAAGCTCTAGCAAATTTAGCCCACCTACAGAAAGAAAATTATTTACATTTAGGTCCCCGACTAGGGACCTAAATGTGAACATTTCCATATTTTCTTGCAATTAGGTCCCTGACTAAGGACCTAATTGAAAGAAGCCCTTTATTTTTACTTGTATTTTTCTTCTATACTATTTTTTGGACTATTATTGACTCGTGGACACTAGTATATCATCGTATTATTTTTGACATTTTATTTTGCTCCAAATTTCATGGATTTTCATCATATTTTTTGGATTTTATTTCTCGGTCCTTGATCCGTTTTGATTTATTTTCTCTTCTTTTTCGAGCTGTTTCTCAATGTCTTTTATCTATTATATAGTATCACCTATATACAATATTTTTCCATACTATATTATAGATAAATTTGTTTGAAAAATATCCCCATTGAAAAATTAAATAAAAATTGGAAAATTAAAGTCAAATAAAAAATTTTAAAAATTAAAATCTCAAAAAGAGTTTCCTCGCTTTAAAGAAGAAAAGTTAGACCAAAAATTAATATCACAAAAATATTGAAAATCCCCAACACGATTTTTTATCTCCTTGTATTCGACCCAGGCACACCTACCTAGATAAATAAAAAGTGAACAACTCCAATCACTTTTTATCAGAGTAGATTTTTTGTTTAATTAATCAAAATTTTGTTTTAAGTGGCTTTCTACACTGACAACTCATTTTTACCGCTTGTAAAATGTCAGTTATCAAAATGGTGCTATTGCTGGGGAGACGTAGTCGTGCTTGAGATTTGTCAAGATTTATTTCTTGTGATATTTTTTTGTTCTTTCTCCATTTTCTTTTTTCGTGTTTTCTCGGTTTTCTTTAGTTTTTCACGGTTTTTTATTGTTTTCTTTTTATTTTGATTCTCTTGATTTTTTTCTCTTATTTCTTCAAGAAGTTTTTAATACTTTTTATTCCTCTGATATTCTTTAGTTTCTCGATTTTCATCGGCTTTTTCTTGAATTCTTTTCTCGATTTTTGAAGTCAGTTTTTACTTTGATTTTTTTGGAGTGTTTTCTTGATTTTTTATCTATGTGAATCTAACCCATTTAGTAGAGCCTACATGGTTAGTCGGCTTCTTCGGAAGCTGACTCAATTGAGAGTGCAGAGATCGGGGCATTCTTCTCTGATCTAGTTGCAGAGGGCAGAGCGAGTTAGCTAGCATAGGATTTTTATTGTATTTCTCAGACAATTGTTTCTATTTTATTCTGAGAGAGGGCACTTGCCATTTTTTGTTTTTGTGAGAGAGGAAGGGGCACTTGCTCGTGTTCCTTTTTGTAGCAAGGGGTCCATTAAGGACATCTCGAATGTACACAGACTTTAGACCATTCTTCAGGGTTTGTTTCACCAGGTGTCAGTGCACTTGGGGGGCCCCACCGTAGTTTTCTTCTCAATTTTTTCTGTTTCACGTGATTTCTTGGAGCCTAGGGGTGCATGTTTGTTTGATTAGACTAATTAGTAAAACCTATATCCCTATTACACATTTAGGCGTAAGTCAGATTATTTTGAAAATTAATTCATTCGTACGCCAGAATTACTGATTAGGACTCAATTTTTATTGCTTTTGCATGTGTTAGCCTATGTTTTACATTTCTGCACGGATCACCTGCTTGTAGATTGTTGGCGTAAGGTATGATTTCTATCTATGCATGCATCATCGTCTTCCACCGCATTCTATGATTCTCCCTCCGTGAGACACTATTTTAAAAATTAAAAAGAACCGACGTCCCATTAGATTTTTTTTAATATACAAAAAAATGTGAAAACCCTCAAAAATAAAAAAAAAATCTCTTTTAAAAACTTGATAAAAATAAAAAATACCTGGACTTAATTTGCATTGGGAGAGTAAACCACTCATTGTATTCATGTACAGTCCAAACAGAGTGGATGAGGACATCGCCTTAAGGATTAATGCCAAAATTCTCTAGACTTGTGCCTTAAGTACCTATGCATCACTTTTAGGTGCATGGTTGCAACTGTAAGCACTTGCCTCCGACCATAGAAAGTCGCTTTGGTGTACTCAACCTCACAGTTCACTTTGGGCCTGATATAACCCAGCAGCCCGACATATGGTACCACTGTTTGGGGGACTGTGAGCATGTACGATGGGAGATAGGGTGATACCTTATGTGAGTTTGCTAATACAACTTATTGATCACCAAAAATAAAATTGAAAAGATAAAATACCAAACTCTTACGATCTCCATCGTGTGAAGTTGGTGAATATGGGGTTTGCGTTGTGTTTGTATGCGAGGTGTGTGTTATCATGTTGCTTATACGCGCTCACACTCATGTCTTGACTTAACACCGTATTCTCTCCCGTACTTCTTTGTAACAACGAGGATGACGACTATACAGATTTTGCGCTCAGAATCCATGAGCTTTTGACCTTCCACCATCTATAGTATGTCTTCACAGACTCGGGATGACCTTTTTCCCAAGTCGGTCCCACTTAGTCACGAGGTGAGTCAGACCCAGACTCCCTCGCGTCCCAACCCTTCAATTGAGGCAGACCCACGCCTCAATTTTTAATCTATTTCTCATGCATGTCTTTAATAGAGTTTTTATGATACTCTTTCCTTCCCAAAGGATTCGAGAATTGTGGTTAGAGGGAAAGGACTAGTTGAGGAAAGAGCTGTTGAGAAGAGACTGCACGATGATGAGAGACGTACATATGGGAGACATGATCCAGCTTCGAATATTACTAATGGTATTCTTGACACACTTCGATGGATGAGCATGCAGATCAGATATCAGTGTAGAGTCCAGGATGAGCTTAGAGCTGAGATCATTGCATTAAGAGAAGGAGCCAGGAAACCACCACCACCTGCCATGGTTCCCCTGATATTACGAGATGAGTATGACCTGGGAGCGAGGATGCTACACCACTGGATTCGGTTACCACTGAAGGAAGGGTCATACGAGCTGAGATCGTCCTTTATTTCACTGCTTCACAAGTACTATGGGAACACTTCAGAGGAGTCGTTTACCTTTCTACAGTAGTTCAAGAGGATATGCGGTATGGCTAGCTATACAGGAGTTAGGCAGGAGGCTATACGCCTCAAGGCCTTCCCCTTCGCCTTAGAAGATAAGGCGCTTTACTAGTTGAGTCACTTAGGGAGGGATATTCCTACATGGGATGATCTGAAGTCCAAATTCCTGCGTAAATATTTCCTCTAGGATGGACAAATATGATGAGCAGTCAGATCTCCACTTTTACACAACTACCCCACGAGTCATTCCATGAGGCATGGGATAGATTCAAGGATTTGATAAAGATATGCCCTCATCATGAGATTCCATTGAAGGTGCTTGTACAGAACTATTTTGGAGGACTCCAGCCAGATGTACAGGGCCTAGTGAGCACCACATGCAGTGGCAGTTATTTAGGGATGTCGTGTCAGTTTGGTTCATCTTTGAGGGGATGGTGAAGAATTCATGTGCAGTCGACTCCACTCGGCATTCTAGAAGGGCCCACAGCCACAACACCACTGAGAGCATCAGAAGGTGGCACATGTTTCACTGTTTGATTAACAATCTGACATGGAATTTCTTGGTGAGAAGATGACATTAGTCATTGTGATTCAGACGCAAGTTCAGGGATTATTGTTGTTGCGTGAGTTGGAGAAACTCTCATCACTTCCTCAGTAGTTGTGTGATTTGATGAAGAAGGTGATCGAGTTGTAGCTTCAATACTGGCAGTCTCGCACTCCTTCTACTTCCCAGCCTGTACATAGATCTTTACTTGCTCCTCCCACCCATCAGATTCGGTACATTTAGAGCGAGCTGGTACATCCTACTGAGCCTCCATAGATTGATTGGCATGGCGATCCGTCCAATGCAAATCCAAGTTAGATCACTATCCCTAGAGATGATGATGTTGATTCTCACGCTACTCTTGAGATCAACGGAATTTAGTACGCTCATGTTTAGCCTTCACCACACTTTTCCCCTCAAAGCGTACAGCATTAGCAACAACAAAAGCATAGTCATCCGTACCTTAGATGCCTACATTTACATCATCGTCAGCACTTCATGTAGCAGCAGTCTCACCAGCACGCCTATCATAGACCATATTTACATCAGTATCCTGCTACATATCCACACGTTTATCAGCACCAGTAACTGCAGCAGTCATCCTTTATACCACAGAGGTCGTCTCGGCCTTACACGCCACAGCAGCACACTCCTAGCTAGGAGAGAGTAGACTGTCAGAGACACCACACTGAGTCTGAGATATATTCACAGGACCTGGTACTAAATCAGATCATGGACATGTTGAGCATGCTCCAGACAACACATAGGACAAAGATGGAGCAGGTTAACCATCGCCTGCATGAGTTAGCAATGCCCGAGACCACTCTCCCAACCCAACCTCATATTAACCCAAACAATAAGAGAAGGTATTAAGATCAAGAAGACACCACTACATGTATGATCTCTTTTCCTGAATTTTTATCTAACTTCATTCATCTCGGGAGCGATAGATCACCACGAGCACATGATCGAGAGGAGGACAGGGCACATGATGAGGAGCAAGAGCTAATCCATGATGATCATACACATTCTGACGTTGAGGAGTAGGACCATCATAATGAAGACTAGAACGATGTCCACCATGATGATATTCAGGGGAGCGATGCAGAGACAGTTAGCATGGACACATGTGAGTCAGATGATGATACCACGCCAGACCATGCAGATACTCCCAATGCATATTGTTCTTCTCATGTTTTAGAGAGTTTTGTACATACTTCTAAGACTCTCGATGTACATGATGATTCCAATTTTGATTGAATAAAAACATTGATTTTGTCATTCCTGAGATAGTTCCTTTTTATACTTTTTATGGAAAAGGAAATAAAATTTCCAAAAAGAATGTTGTCACTTTAGAGATTGGGAGATTATTGAAAGATCACATTTTCTGAAGATCTTGCTCCATGATGCCTTGGATCACTTACCTACACTAAAACAACAGTTGAAGAATAGATGTACCACGTGTAGGAAGAAGATATCGCGTACAGAGAAGCATGTTTTGACCAATGCCACATCCTACACCATACAGAACAGATTGACCAAGAAGAATAAAGATTCAGGAGCACATTATGTTAGATGCGAGATTTCTCATGCATCATTTGATTGCACTATATTAGATAATGGTTCCTTGATCAATTTGTTACCATCTCTTTTACTCGACAAGCTCGAGTTAGGTCCTCTTTACAAATCTCACGCGATCCTTCAACTTGCTGATAAATCTGTAAAGAGACCTAGAGGCATTTTGAGGAATTTTATCGTGACTGTGTAGGGAATGTAGTTTCCAGTGGACTTTATTGTCCTGGACATGGATTCCTCTATACAGTTGTACCTTACCCCGATCATTCTTGTGAGACCTTTCTTTAAGACCGTGAAGGCCCTCTTTGACTATGATACAGGAAAGGAATCTTTTTACGTCAAGGGCGAGAAGGTACATATAGAGATGGTGAGAGAATCACGTGTATCTAGTGTTGCATCTATAGCCAGTTCAGATGCCTTGAGTTCCTTATTCACCTGTGATTACATGGATGAGGTTCGTCTTGATTACCTTAAGAGGTATCGAGTAGAGACCCATGATAGCTTAGTAGAGTATGGATCCGAGACTACAGTTGGCATTTCCTTTTATGGTACACTATATTTTAGCATGGATGATGATGAGCAGATAGAGCAGATACTTGATGATTTCATTGCAGATATTTCAGATCTTGAGAGTTCACATGATTCCTCCACATCAGATGATATAGAGACTTATTTTCATTTAGCTGAGTTATTTTCCTCTAGTCATTCTGAGGATGAGCACAGTATTGAGTTGGATGATGTTTTAGACATCTTCTATAGTCTGATCTAGAGCATATTGAGAGAGTAGATAACCATATTGCAGACACATCTTCCACCAGCACAGATCCCAACAAACATACAGATGAGGATACAGCAAAGCTAGATTCCGCCTTGCCAAAATTGAAGAGCTTGCCACTAAGCATGAAGTATGCTTTCCTTGCGGGTCCACATCGATAGTTTCCGATCATTATTAGCTCATGTTTGACCAAAGAGCAAGAATCCCGTCTGATGGACATTCTTGAAAGAAACCGGAAGGCTATTGGGTGGAATGTATCCGATCTCTGCAAGATAAATTCTTCTTTGTGCTCTCAACATATCTATCTCGATCATGATAGCTGACCTTCTAGGGAGTTTCAGTGCATGATGGATTCAGTTTTACGAGATGTTGTCAAGAAAGATATTACAAAATGGTGTGACGTAGGGTTTATTTATCCCATCTCCAACTCTAAATGGGCTAGCCCTTTACATGTTGTCCTGAAGAAGTCGGGAATTCAGATGGTAAAGAATGAGAGTGGAGAGGAGATTCCAAAGAGAGTAACCACGTCGTGGCGGGTGTGCATTTTACAAGAAATTGAACACCACGATGAAGAAGGACCACTTCCCTTTGCCTTTTTTAGACCATGTCATAGAGAGGTTGGCAGGGAAGAAGTACTTATGTTTCCTTGACGATTACTCTGGATACAACCAGGTTACTATTGCTCCTGAAGATCAGGAGAAGACTACTTTCACATGTCCCTTCGGCACATATGCTTTTAGATGGATTTCCTTTGGTTTATGCAATGCCCCTGCTACATTCTAGAGGTGCATGCTTGCCATCTTTGTAGACATGGTTGGTGATTTTCTCAACATCTTTCATAAACGGGATTGTGTTGGGGCATTTTATCTCTAGGCAAGGCATGGAGGTTGACCCTTCCAAGGTGGTTGTCATCAAGCATCTCGAACCACCTACCAACATCAAGCATTTATGATCTTTTCTAGGGCACGTCGGTTTCTACCGATGGTTCATTCAGGATTTTTCTAATATTTCCTAATTGTTAACTGAACTATTAGGCAAAGACATTGAGTTCTTGGTATATGACAAATTTCTTAGTGCCTTCCTTGCATTTAAGGAGATGATTATCAATGCTCTTATCCTATAGACACCTGATCGATCTCTTCCCTTTGAGATCATGATGGGTGCTTCAGATTTTACGGTCGAGGCTATATTAGGACAGAGGAGTAATGGACTTCCTGTTGCCATCCACTATGTCAGACGGATTTTATGATGCTCAGCGCAACCATACAGTTTCAGAGAAAGATATGTTGGCAGTGGTATTCGCATTGGATAAATTCAGATCATATCTTCTTGGTTCAAAAATCACAGCTTAGACAGACCATTCAGCTATCACATATTTGATGGAGAAGAAGGATGCCAAGGCACGCCTTCTTAGATAGGTTCTCTTACTTCAGGAATTTGATTTAGACATTAAGGATAAACCTGGGGTAAAGAACATAGTAGTTGATCACCTCTCCCGATTACAGATAAAGCAACCTTGAAATGAGTATACGCCAAATATTACAAAGAGATATCCAGACGAGAGCATCTTTGTAGTTACAGAGCTTCCATGGTATGCAGACATAGTGAACTTTCTAGTTACACAGAAGAGTCTACAGGGTTGGCCGAAGGACCGTGTCAACAAGCTAGTTTATGAGGCATGATACTACCATTAGGAGGATCTGATTCTTTTTCGTGAGGGATCAGATTGTATCTACTGGTGATGTATTCCTCAGGAGGAATACAACAGTGTTCTCACAGTGTGCCATTCTTTAGAGGCAGGGGGACATCATTCAGTGAAGAGGACAGTGCATAAGGTACTCCAGAGTGGATTTCAGTGGCCGACTCTTACTAGAGATGCATGTACATTCGTGTTGCCCGGATTGTCAGAGAATGGTAGGGACAGTCAGTGCTAGAGATGTAATGCTAATGTGACCAGTTATCATTTGTGAGATATTTGATGCATGGGGCATAGATTTCATGGGATTGTTCCCTTCGAGCAGTGGCTTTGAATACATTCTTCTCGTTGTAGATTATGTTAGTAGATGGGTGGAGGATATACCCCACGAACCGCTGATAGCATGACAGTATGCAGGTTCCTGAGGGAGCATATTATTTTACGGCTCGGTATTCCACATATTCTTGTTTCATGTGGGGGAAGCCACTTCATTAACAAGAAGGTGAAAAAGCTAGTGAAGAATTATGGATTTGATCACAGAGTAGCTTCTCCTTACCACCCACACACGAACAACATGGCTAAAGTTTCAAATTGGGAGGTGAAATAAATTCTTCTAAAATTTGTACGATTGGATAGGAAGAAGTGGTCACGGCTTCTAGACCAAGTTATTTGGGCATATCGTACTTCATATGACTCCCTTAGGTACTTTTCCTTTCATAATGATTTATGGGAAGTCATGCTATTTGCCCGTAGACATCATGCACAAATCTGAATGGACCATTAGAAAGATTTCACTAGATATATGGAAAGCAGGAACCAAGAGAAAGATGGATCTGAATGAGCTAGTAGATATTCGAAATCAAGCATATGAGAACACCCTCATATATAAGGACAAAGTGAAGAAACGGCATGATAGACACATTCGTCACAAGATCTTTATCCCTGATCAGAAAGTTTGGTTTTCCAATGCATGATTGAGAATTTTTCCTGGCAAGTTAAAGAGCAAATAGGAAGGACCATATATAGTCAGAATGGTACACGATAATGGAAGTATAGCTATATCAGATGTGTCACCTGGTGCAGAACCATTCATGGTGAATGGGCATGTGCTGAAGCATTTTGGGGAGACTAGTGATCATCTGGACCGATTTGAGGTGATCTACTTTAGACATCATGCATGACTACTTTTCCACTTCATTTCATAAGATAAAATGCAGAAAGAATGTTAATAAATTGTGGATTCATCAACCCCCTATACTTAAACATTGCCAGTCCCTTAGCAAACACTTATTTGAAAAATATGGGAAAAAGAAAGAAAGTTAGAATGAATTTATTTTCCTAAATCAATTCATGGGAACAGACAAAGGACAGAGTTTGGTCGGGCCTAATACAAACATTTTGTCAGAGCCTTAACAAGAATCAGGAATTTAATCTCAACAGTCCTCAAATTCCACAAATCCTTATTTAGGTTCATCTCAACAGCCAGCTTAGATCCACTTATCCCATATGGCTAACTCTATCAACCTTGAATTCAATTTGTACGGTATGTGGATTGTGTTAGATCTTCCTGCTTAAAGAAGCGAAGAAATCGTTCATCCCAATACTACACTCCCATTGGCTCCTCATCCAGCTGCTCTTTCCTCGTGGAGGGGGGTATTTCATTCTAAGGCCAGGTCAAGCTATGTCCACAATCCAGTAGAGAGAGAATGTAGTAGAATGAGAAGAGATATGGAGTGTGACCAGTGTAGTCACTTCTCCTTGTGAAGCCCAACCTGTGTAGCCAACTCTCCACTAAGATGTGCAGGACTTTTGGAAGCTTGGACCATTGTGGTCATATTTGGTATTTGGTGGTTTGCTTCTTTTTGGTAGACTTTGTAGTATTGTTTGCACTACATCAATCTTTTGTGCCTCGACGGTTATAGATTCTTTTATTTCCATCCATGTTTTGAGGTCTTGGAGAAAATTGTGCAAGCATATCCTTCCCTCATCAGAAGTATTATTTCAACCCCACGACTCCCATATTTAGACATCCGCACCACTAGACAAGGATGAAAATGTACCACTAAAATGAACTGTCTTCACATCCCCATGCAAGTCGAGCTAAGTGCAAAGTGCAAGCATCCAAAATTGGTTCATTAATGAAGAGTTAAATGGATGACACCAAGTGTTCTACTTAGGCAAGTTTATGTTGACTTCCCAAACATGGTCTCATGGAACCCAAAGATTTAAGCCAAAGACATGAAGAGTCTAAATTCAAGTTCATAACTAGACTCCTTACAATGAAAGTTAAAGACCATAATCTAGCTCCATCCTTTAGGCAATTTCCAATCTTTAGTCCAAGAAATCAAATTTATTCTGAAAAATGCTAATGCAAATGCAACCATGTTTTTGTGAAGTATTTTTTCTAAATTTTACTCATTTTTATGGATTTTAAAGTTTTTGTAATTTTTATGAATTTTAAGGCTTTGTATTTTTATGGATTTTTTTAAATTTTTATATATGAGTATATGTATAGGAATTTTACAAGATAAATTACCAATATTTTATTTGAATTGAGTAACTAATGAGTCTTACAAATTTTATATACAAAGATTTTTATAAAGATTAAATGATTTTTACACATATTGTAATAACTAGGATTTTAAATAAGTATCATACATAATAAATACATAGTTTAAATAAATATTTTAAATTAAGGATTTTAAATAAGAATTTTACAAAATTTTTACTTATTTACACGGATTTTATAAATAATAAACAAGTGGATTTTAAATATAAATTAACCCTTACCCACTTTTTATGGATTTTATAGATATAGAAAATACATAAATGTACGAGTTATGTACGAAAGTATATATACAATATATACGCACCCCCTATACTTAACTTGTGTTATGTCCTCATAGCATCAAAAGAGAAAAGGAGGACATAACTCATCCTAAGTAAAAGTGGGCGAAAAAGAATAGAAGTTAGTCGACCCCTCCTATACTTACGATCTGGTCATCGTAAGTATAATGGAAGAGAAAAAAAGATGTGACAGAGGAAAAGGAATATACAAATGAAGGAACAAAAGAAAGAAAAACGAAATCAACAAAATCACTCAGTCCCTCGTATACTTAGGATAAGGCATCCTAAGTATATAAAAGAACGTGGCCAAAAATTAGGGACTATTGATTAGTGTAAAAGAAAGGAAAACAAAAAAGTAAAAAGAACAAAATCGAAATTGAGAATCAACGGACAATCGTTCCCCCCTATACTTAGGATCTAGTATATCCTAAGTATATAAGAGGAGAAAAAAAATGGGACGAGTGTGGGCTACAAAGAATATACAAGTGGTGTACTCTAAAAATCTAAAGGCTCACAGTATCTAACCCTTAAAAACCTTAACAAATACAAGTAAATATCCATTAATTTTCATTTCTTAACAAACTAAATTCATGAATAAAAATGCCATTTTATGCATTAAAAACATGTAAATAAATAAAAGAATGAAAATAAAGAAAATAAAAGGAAGTAGATTGTAAATATGTATATATGTACAATATGAATTATAAAATATAAATATAGTTGAAAGAATATTAATATAACCTAACTCTCGAGACCAAGGTCAGTATGGATTGTTCGACAAACAAATAAATAGGATGGGATAAAAAAGAAAACCATAAAAATAATTATTTATACATTGCACACATTATTCATTATTTATCCAATAATTACAAAAACTTCATTGATTTTTAATTAATTCATTTATACAAATTCTTCACTAAATTATTTTCTTATTTATTTCTAAATATATAAATTATTAAAATAAGATCCAACTTTCAAATTGTCAGTTTCTCAACTTCCGAACATCATAACTTTCTCATATGAACTCCAATTTCACTCTACTAACCTTTAAAGATCATAAAATAATATTCTCTAATTAATGAAGGTGATTTCACTAAAATCAGAGTCTTTTGCAAAAAATCGCTTTTGAGACCTCCTGACAATTGGATTTCTGGGCTATTTTTTTCTTTAGAACATATTATTTATAGTTTTGATGATCTTATAGTTTTTAATTATTTTCTTGATTTTGTATTTTATCCATGAATTATTTCAGATTTAGTATTTTAAATAAATCAAAAACCCTAATTTATAGATGAATTTGACATGTAGATTATATACCTGTATTTATTTAGATATTTAAATTAATTTGTTAAAATCTGTAAAAATTCACATACACATTATTTATTATCTTAATAATTAATAAACTATAAAAATGACATGTTATTTATTAAAATATTAAGTTAAAAATCAAAATCTTATTTATCAAATATACTATATACATATTTATTAATATTAGGCCTATGTTTCAATAAAATTTTATTATTGAATTAAACTATATAATAAATAATTTAATTTAATTATATATGCTTTTTATACTTATAACTTTATCAAAGAAAGCCATATACACTTTTTATTCTTTTATACTTTATAATTATAATTAATATACTTTTTATTCTTTTATACTTTATCAAAGAAAGCCATGGCTAGATGCCCTTAAGCATCATACGTAGGAAGCTTAATGTACGCCATGATGTGTACAAGGACAGATATCTGCCATGCAGGGGGAGTGGTAAGTTGTTACCAATCCTGCTATGGCGAACAACATTGGAATGTAGTGACGAACATTTTCAAGTATCTAAGACTGACGCAAGATTATATCTTGGCCTATGGAGATGGAGATCTCCAATTCTTGGGATACACAGATTCAGACTTCCAGTAAGATATTGATGATTTAAAGTCGACATCAGGGTTTGTGTTCCTGTTGAACGATGGTGATGTAAGCTGTAGAAGTAAGAAACAGGACACTATGGCCGATTCAACAACAAAAGACGAACCGCATCAGATGCTGCAAAGGAGGTGGTGTGGTTGCACAAGTTCATCCTAGAACTTGGTGTAGTCTCCTCTGAAACTCCCATCCCGCTACTATGCGATAACATGGGAGCCAATGCCCAGGTGAAGGAACCCAAATGGAATCGAAAGAGAAAGCACGTGGAAAGGAAATGCCACATCATTCGGGAGATTCAAAAGTGTGGTGACATCATCATCACCAAGGTGGCCTCTGCCGATAATGTTATTGATCCTCTTACCAAACCTTTGACGCAAAAGTTTTCAACTAGCACGTAATGAGCATGGGTTCAAGGATTGTACCTGAATGGTTCTGAGGGTTAATGGAAGATTATTAGCCATGTGAGCCCGAGGCAAACCATTCCTACAATAAATGTTATTGTAATGTTTGATTTATCAATAAAAGTTATTGGTTATTTCACTCCCTATCTGAGATTAAAATGAATGAATGCACTATAAGGTCCCTCTGTAGAATTAGGATTATGTACCAAGGCTATCTTAAAGATCATACAATTGTTGATTCAATAGTTTAATCATAGAGGCAGGTGCTTGGATGCATATCTAAGGTATTAAATTGAGGACTCATCCAGCACCGTCAAATGATTGTTAAGATATTATCTCTAGCCTGAATAGGAGATGGCAATCCTTTCTCATTAGGTTGATATCTGACCAACCTCTTGATGCAGGTCCTCCACATGGGAATAGAGATTCGGAGGTGTTAGAATAGTTAGGTCAAAGAGTGACTTAACGAGATCGAGATAGCCAAGTCCTATGTCGTATACTGTCACGATATACACACACATCCTCTGACCAGAGATAGATGTGTTGCTATATGTCTACGTATGTACGTTTTACAGATCAATAGGTTGATAACCTAATCAAGGTCTATATACCGGTGAGCTGGTATGCAGATAAGGGCATATGAGTGATACGATCTCTCAAAGGGATCATACATGTTCACTTGTGAACGGAAGACATGATCTCACTCACGAGGTATTAGGACTGATCAAATTCCATGCATGGTTGTCGTGCTTTGGAAGCATGACAAGAATTTGAATATGTGATATATGCTTTTGGAAAGCATATGATCGATACCAACTCCCAATGACCGAGTGAGAAACTTGATAATGAAACCCTAAAGATGATAGTGAAAATTGATCTATGTATTCAGGTTTATTATAGGTCTACCAGTATGCAGGATGTACAGGTATTAGGAATACCAGAGGATGATGTGATCATAAACGATTGTATAACAACAACGCTTCCATTCCGAGGGAGTGATGAAATAGGTCTGGATTTTAGTGACTCCTCTCAATAGAGAAAGAGATCTAATCTTGGTCTAAATGGTGGACATTTATCTGATTGTGATTCAGATGCAATGAGAAGATTAGATTTGTGGTCCTGATTTAATCAAGCATCTATGAGAGGTCCATGAGATCTGGAATTGAGATGTGATCTCAATATCCAAGTCGCTATACGTGGAATGTACAATCTCCATGTCCTTATCTTACAATCGCCATGTCCTTATCTACAAGTATCTACGAAAAAAGTGCATTATTCTTGAAAGAGATCAAGAATAATTCCATTGTTAAATTATAACCAAGCATTGATAAATGGATAATTAGATGTGATTTAATTATCACGAATAATGTGAATTTGATTCATATTATTTAGATGCACGAGAATGATGATCCAATAATTAAATGTGATTTAATTATTATGGATAAGAATAATATGGATAGTACTATCCAATTATTCATATATATTATAAAAGTGATTTATAATATATTAGAGAGAGCCTATTGTAATTCATATTTGTTTATTAATTATTGATGTGAATTGGATTCACATTGGATAACAAATTGAAAATATAATTTACATTTTATTTTGGGTTGTGAATGTGATTCACAAATTTCCAGTGGCATGATTGCAATGTTCACAAGATAATTATGAATTATTTTTATGAGATAATTTACAACAAATGTTGTTGTAAATATTGGAGATTTTCATGAGATAATGTAATCTCATGAATCAGAAGAAGAATGCCTCCTTCTAATTAAAGGTGGTGGACGGCCACCAAGTCCAAATTAGAATGGGCGGTTGTCCCCCCCCCCCCTTTTAAGGGATGAGGCGACTAATTTCCTTCCTAATTATCTCCAAGAAAAATTGATTTAATTTGAAATTAATTTATATTGATTATTCAATATATATTAAATTTAATTAAATTAATTGTTTTGTGTTTTTACAACAAGATCATGCCATTGAAAGAAACACAAACCAACCTCATCCATTGATTTTGTGTTCTCCATGGATTGAGATCCATGGACTCCCAAAATACTATATAAGAAGAGGCAACCCTTGATATTCAAGTTACATAAACAATATCCCTCTCTCTCCCTCATTCTCACTCCACCATCTCTATCTATCTTGAGTGGCCATCCACTCTAACCCTAAAAAGAAGGTCGACGTCGTCGTCGCATCGTCGTTGTGTTGCTACCTCGACTACTCGTGGATCTTCGTATTCTTTGGTGTGCCTCGCTCATGAAGAAGATATTTGATCTCGTGAGACAATATCAGGAGATTCATTGCTTGAATTGACTACTTGAATTGGGAGAAGCACGCGATTCATCTCCGCGCTCGCTAGCGTCTCCTCCAACAGATCGGACTTTAGACAGGAGGTCTCTTTGTTTAGAGACTCGATCACAACCATTATACAAGAGGTATTCCTTTATATAGTATGTGGTTTAGATAAAATGATTCGAGAAGTTTTCTTAGATCATGTGGTTCATCGATTAAAATTTTTAAATTCTGTTGTACCAAGCAACTAGTGTGACTAGTCGCTCCTGATCGTATATGATGTGATTCTCATGCTTCCGTGATGTGCTTAAGGATTCCTCCATATCCTTCAAGTGGTATTAGAGCCTTGGTATGGTCTTGGATTTGATCCAAATCCCTAGGCGATCAAGGTTCATGTTTTGGATGCGCGAGAGTCATTGTTTTTTGCATTGAATGAAGAATTGAATCGATTTTTAATGAAATAAAAATCTACTATTTGTGCACTATTTGGATGTGCTTTTTGGTTGATAAAATGTACTTAGAATGTCTAAATATGTCCCAAAAACAGTAACCTTTGATTGGTACTAAAAATGCACGAAATTTATTCGAGTAGTTCCCTCTATGAAAATTGTTTTATACGTATTCATAGATCTGAGACAAAACTATTTTTTATTACTGTTTTCCTATCATAAAACATGAAATGAACACTTGCATTAAGTAGAGGATAAAATCAGAAAACCGCACTATTCTATTTCATGCGATTCCGACTCCGTTTGCCCTAGAGATTCCATGTTTAGTGGAGATGGGTCGGATGATGATTGGATCATCAAGATCTCTTTCTTAATTTGTTTATCATTCAATGTAAATCAAGGAAATTGAGAATTTGCCATGATTAATTGAAGATTAATATTTATTTATGGAAATAATTGATTAAACATAATCATCATTGAATGAGTATTTCATGAAAACCCTAGTTTATCCTATAATAGTTGTAGTATAATCTTTACATGCAAAACATTGTTACTTGAATAGGATTGGGGATTTGTTTAGAAAATATCCTTATAATATTAATCAAAATGGTTTTGATTATTATAATATGGTATAACTTCAGTTGAAAAACCTATTATCATCTCAAATACAAAATAATCAAATCGCATTATCCTGACCTGAGGCAGATATGGTGTCAGTCGAGGAGCGTTGGGGTAACAGGTTACTCCGTGAGCAGTCTGTCACACTCCCGTCGGAACTATCCATGATAGTAGGTAAGGAATGGATTTTGTTTAAAGTAATCATGATGTATTTTTCTAATTATTAAAATTTGAATAATATGAATTTTTTAGATAATACCATCCGTCAAGCAACAATCAAGTTTGCTGGTTAATTGAATTTGATTGATAATTGATTTAATATGATTAAATTGATTATATCCTATTAGAATACTTTATTATGAATAGAGGTGTATTTCCCTTTGAAGAATTAATTATGTGAATATGATTCGTGATAATTTATTAGAATTTGAATATGAGGTGGAGGATCACATAAGTAGCATCCATGGTCTTCCATCAAGGCGAAGGGTTCCATCGCTAGGGATTGTATGTAGGAGACGCATGTCTAAAGTGGCATCTCCTGCATACAAGCACATCTGGATCGGGCTCTTTGCTTCTCGAAAGAGTAAGGCCATATATGTAGTGACCCCAATATCTAGTCCTCATATTATTGGGGTAATATTGGATTGTGTATAGCGAGTTCTAATCATGTTGATGGTTGGTTCAATTAACGATGGGTCAACATCACCTTAGGGGTGGTGGGCTCAGGTGTTAAAGATCGAATTGGGAAATGCAAGTTGGACCTGCAAGTTGGACCTGCAAGGTGGAACGTGTTCCCGCTTCTTTTTATCCGAGTTGCAAGTTCTCAAATTCTTGGGATGTAGCAAAGGTAAAGAGGTGATCCCACTTCTTGCTAAAGATATAGTGGTAAGTATATCTCTTGCTTTGAAAGTGATCAAGGGAATGAACTTTCAAAGTTGAAAAGGCAAGACTAATTTGATTAAAAATATCTTAATCAAAGAATTTCAATTGAATATATAATTATTTATATGTTCTAATATAGTGCATTCTTAATTTCAGAAAATGAAGTCCATGAACCTACTTAGTCGACTCATGGAGGTCAATCAGTTGACCGGACCAAATTACTCAAATTGGATCCGTAATTTGGATCTTGTCCTATCCGTGAAGTGCATCTCGTATGAGCTATCCAAGGACAAGTACACAGACCCACAGACTCCGGAAGATATTAAATTCAATGAAAAGTATGATGAAGATCATATTTTGGGAAGGTGTTATATTCTGGGTTCGTTGTCTAATGTGCTTCAGAAGCAACATATAGACATGAACACGTGCCAAGACATCATGGTGAATCTGAGAGAAATGTTCGGTGATGTAAACCGCACACAATGTTATAATATCATGAAAAACTTATTCACTGCAAGATACAGGATGACTTCTGTCAGAGAAGATGTACTCAATATGTATGGGTACCTTTCTGAGTTGGAAACCCCTGGAGCTGACATGGACACAGATATGTGGGATGACTTCATTCTGATGTCACTCCCTCAGTCTTTCAATAGCTTTGTGGTCACATACCACATGAGCAAAGTAGATTATACTAATGTTGGGCTATTGGTTGCATTAAAGTCTGCAGAAGATGTGATGAAGAAACATAGCCCCTCTACCGGTGCAATAGTTGCACAAGTCAAAGGAAAGCACGATCGGAAGCATGCTTCTCGGAAGGGTCCGGCCCAAAAGAAAGAAGAAGAGTCAAGGTGTTGGCTCATCTTATATTGCATCCACTATGATAACGTCGAAGAAAACAGATATCTGTCATTACTACAAGAAGCCAGGGCACTGGAGGCGTAACTGCTTGGATTACCTAAAGTATGTAGAAAAAGTTATATCCCCGACAGGTATGAAATCTATTTTCATCATTGAAACCAATTTTCTCGTTGGATGAGAAGGTAGTTGGGTCATTAATTTGGTGCTTCTATTCATGTATGCAATTTGTTGCATCTATTTCAGGAAACTAAGAGTCTTGATGAAGGGGAGATAGTCATCCAGATGGGATATGATGCAAGTGTTGCAACAGTCGACGTCGGGACCTGCAGACTATCATTACCTAGTAGAAGAGTCCTAGTACTTAAAAAGTGTCTTTATGTACCGGAAGTCAGGAGGAACCTTATATCTCTATCTAAGATTGTTAGAAATGGATATTTGCTTCTATTCTATAATAAAGTAGTCATAATTCGTTATGATAAACATATTGCAAATGGTGTTTTGACTTCTAATGTACTCTATGAATTGTGCATTGATGAAAATGTCATGAATGTTACTACCACCAATAAAAACCCTAAAAGATCTGGTTAGGATGGAAATCATTCAAATATGATTTGGCATCAAAGGCTTGGTCATTTGTCTGTTGATATGATCAATAGATTGATAAGATATGGATGCTTAGATTTTCTACAGGTTCAATCTTTGCCTACCTGCAAACATTGTATTCGAGGTAAAATGATAGGATGCCTTTTTGTAACAAGGTTACACGATGTGAGGGTATTCTTGACCTAATACATACCGATGTATGTGATCCCTTCAGTACTGCGACCCGAAATGGATATCGATATTATTTGATGTTTATTGATGATCATTCACGATATGGGTTTATCTTCTTACTACATCATAAATCTGAAACCTTTGAAAAGTTCAAATAGTTCAAGTCTTCGGTTGAGAACCAAACCAATAAGAAGATTAAACGGATTCGATCTGATCGAGGCGGTGAGTACATCTCAAATGAATTAAAGGAATACCTTAAAGAGAATGGAATTGTCTCCAATCTCACTCCTCCTGGAACCCCCCCAACTTAATAATGTTGCTGAAAAACGCAACAGGACCATCATGGACATGGTTCGCTCAATGATGAGTAAAGCACATTTACCACTTAGTTTCTGGGAATATGCAATAGAGACTACAATATATATCCTGAACAAGATTTGTAGCAAATCCATACCTAAAACTCCTCATGAGCTTTGGTATGGAACCAAACCCAGTGTTAAACACTTGAGAGTTTGGGGTTGTTTGGTCTATGCAAAGAACATGGATGCAAGTAAGCTAGAATCTCGCGCTCATGAGTGCTACTTCATTGGGTACGTTAAGGATAGTATTGGATACCAGCTTTATGACCCTGAGACTGATAAGATTTTCGTCTCTAGAGATGTGAAATTTCTGGAGGATGATTTCCTTAAAAGTCAAGAAAAAAGAAGTAAAGGAACTCATTGAGTCCCATGAGGATTATGAGCTTCCTGAACCAGAAACTGAAGAGATAAATAAAGATGAAACTCCCATACCTCCTCGAAGGAGCTCGAGGGTGGTTGCACCACCTGAAAGGTACGGATTCCATGTGTCTGGTGAAACTTACAATGATCCAGCCTCATTTGATTAAGCACTCGCAGATCATGACATGGATAGATGGATGCTAGCAATGAAATCAGAAATTGACTCCATGCATAAGAATGGTGTATGGACCCTAGAGGATCTACCTAAAGGGATAAAATCCATTGGGTGTAAATAAATCTTCAAGAGAAAAAGGGGACCTGGTGGGAAAGTAGAGACCTTCAAGGCACGGCTTGTAGCCAAGGGCTAGACACAGAGAGAAGGAATCGACTAAGATGAGACATTCTCTCATGTGGCTATGCTTAAGTCCATCAGGGCACTACACACAGAGATCTAGCATATTAACGTCAAGATAGCTTTCCTCAATGGATACCTCGAGGAGGATATCTATATGGAGCAGCCTCAGGGCTTCATAATTGAGGAAGATAAAGTATGTAAGTTGAAGAAATCCATCTATGGGCTCAAACAAGCTTCTCGTAGCTAGAACATCAAATTTGATGAAACCATAAGGAGTTATGATTTTGTGCAGAATCTTGATAAACCATGAAGCTTAGTGGGAGCGTCATTGTGTTCTTCGTGCTTTATGTAGATGACATCCTTATCATTGGGAATTATATAGGGATGATGATCAGTGTTAAGATTTTTCTATCGCATACCTTTGAGATGAAAGGTCTTGGAGAAGCCTCTTACATCTTGGGTCTGGAGCTGTTCAGAAATCGAGAAAAGAGAACACTGGGATTATCACAATATGAGTACATTAAGAAAATTTTTGAACGTTTCCATATGAAGAATTACAAGAAACGCTTCCTTCCCTTAAGACATGGTATCCACCTATCTAAAGGGATGGCTCCTTAAAGTGTTGAGGAAAATAAAGCCATGGATGGATGCCCCTGCGCATCATATGTAGGAAGCTTAATGTACGCCATGATGTGTACAAGGACAGATATCTTCCATGTAGTGAGAGTGGTAAGTCGTTACCAATCCTTCTATGGAGAACAACACTGGAATGCAGTGACGAACATTTTCTAGTATCTACGATGGACGCAAGATTATATCTTAGTCTATGGAGATGGTGATCTCCAAGTCTTGGGATACACAGATTCAGACTTCCATTCAGATATTGATGATCGAATGTCGACATCAGGGCTTGTGTTCTTGTTATACATTGGTGTTGTGAGCTGGAGAAGTAAGAAGCAGGACACTACGGCTGATTCAACAGCAGAAGCTGAATACATTGTCGCATCGGATGCTGCAAAGGAGGTAGTGTGGTTGTGCAAGTTTATCCTGGAACTTGACGTATTTTCCTCTGATACTCCCATCCCACTACTATATGATAACATGGGATCCATTGCCAAGGCGAAGGAACCCAGATGGCATCAAAAGCACAAGCACATAGAAAGGAAACACCACATCATTCGGGAGATTCAAAAGCATGGTGACATCACCACGACAATGTGCAGCGTTTTTCTATGTACATGGGATACCCCAAAAATATCACTTTGTGTAATTGATCGATTTTGATTTTGATGTCATCATGAAAGTTGTAGATCTCATCGAGACGAGCAACTTTCGTGAAGAAACTTTTCGATCTGAGGCTGTTTGCTATTTATTTCGGATTTTTCTTTCTATTTATTTTCTGATTTTTGTGGGGCTGACACGTGGCAGCTTTTGGAGCCACCACATGTCACCTATTTTTGTATTTATTTTTCTTTCATTTTTAAAAAAGAAAAATTCCTCTGAGATGTACAAGAAAAAAAGTGATTTGACAAATATTTTTGGGGTATACCATGTACAAGAAAAAAAGTGAAAATTCCTCTGAGATGTACACAACAATGGTGACATCATTCGGGAGATTCAATTGCACAAAGTGATATTTTGGGGGTATCCCATGTACAAGAAAAAAAGTGATTTGACAAAAATTCTAGGTTGTTCCTTTGCCTCCTTATGTTCGACCTTGGGACTTGCCCAAGTAAAATAAACATAAAACCACATGATTAAAAATTGACTAAATAATTGTGGTTATTTCTTGACCGATTCTGATTGCCCGCCTACAACGAAGCGACACATTAATTTAAGCAAAAGATAATCCAATCTACGTACGCATTTTAACACAAGCAATCTAGGATCCGTTAGATGGTGTCGTTGCCGGGGAGGCAAACGGCTTAGATTTTATCTACAAAATTTTTGTTCAGTTTTTTGCATTCGGGTAGTCTGAACCACGAATTTTTCACTGTATAAATTCCATTTTTCTGCATTTATTTTTATTTTTATTTTATTTTAAGCATTTGCTTTCTTATTTTATTTTTGATTTATTTTTAGGTCACTCTCTTACATTAAAATTAAGATCGAGTCGAGTCGTGAGAGAGTGTAGAGTTTAGGATTTTATTTTCTGCAATTTTATGTTCTATAATTAATTGCTCATTCCTAGCGGTATCCGTTTGGACTCTCGCGTGTGTAAAAAGACCTTGAACAATTTCTGTGTTGTGTCGTGGCCTGTTTCACTCTCCGGTGAGGGTGGGGCCCGACTTGAATGGTGCTTAGGATAGACCTACACATACGGCGCTTAAAGATTTTAAAATTTTGATTGTGCTCATAGGACCTAGGGCCACATTTCACTTTAATTGAGACGCACATAGATCGTTCAATTTAGTCAAATTCAACTCAATTCTTCCCCGCTAATAGAACTTTCTGCTAGGTGCGGTTTTTCATCAGCTTGCATTCATTAAGAATAATTTTTCAATTCTTTTATTGCATCCCACATGGAGATTGCGAGGAATCATTGTAAGTCTTCTTACTGAGCATACATCATTATTTTCGCGTGCATCGACTTCTTCAAATTTCTCCCTCCCTTTTTATCACATAATTTAAAAGGAAATTGGGACAGAACAGTAGATGTGTATTTGTGCTTATTTAATTCTTCAATGATCGCCTAATTAAATTTAGGACTGTTAAATATAGTCGATTTTAAATTAATCCATAAAATAAAGAATTTTTACGGGAGAGAAACCCCGACCTTGGATTCTTTTTTTTTTTGAGTGATCAAGAGACGACACTTATGGCTAGAGCCCAAACGCGGATTTTCATATTGACTACTGATTCTACCAAAAACGATTAGCTACTTCGTAGTGAGGATCTACGGGTAGCCGGTAAACGGTCTGGATTTCCTTAGCAGAGTGGGTGGTCTAAAGGACATTGCGTAAGGCTCCGTCCTTAAGTAATACGGGTAGACATTTTACGGTCCGTACTTATACCCATACTGGCTGAAAGTAGGTGCAACTAGTCGTAAGAATTCGGGCCAGTCATTACAAAAATTGCTGGCACCTAACAGCTCGCTAAATTCTTTTCAAGATTGATTTATCACCAACTTAAAATTGAAAAGATAATTTCCGAACTCTTACGGCTTCATTGTGTGAGTTGGTGAACCTGGGGTTTGATTTGTGTTTGATTTGTGTGCATGAATCGATTTCGAAGATCAAAAACCGCACACTTGTGCCATCACTCTCCTTTTTTTGATTTTAAATAGATCTACTATGCCAATTAATAAACCTCCTTCGAAAATTATGGAACTTTTGTCCAAGTATCCTCCAGATCCATATCATGAAAATAGATTTATCTCAAACAAACCCAAACCGTCATTCATTTCAGCTCTTTCAAAAATGACGGAATATTTATCCAAGAATCCATCAGAGCTATACTACGAAAATGAATTCGTATCAGTTAGACCCAAAGCCGCAAAACCTCATCCAACTACACATCATCCAACTTCCACAAGAGACTCTCAACCACCAATAAATCCAACACTCTCTACAAATCCGATTTACTTCATAAATGAGAATCCTTTGTATTTGGATCATACAAACCAACAACCGATTGAGGTATCCACTTCTTCATATGTTAATCCACTCTACTCAAATCATACAATTCAGCCTTCATATTCGGTAAATGTAAATCCATCATTTATAGGAGATTATAACCACATGATTGAATTTAACACTTCTTCACATCTTCCATCTTTCCCACCCTTGAACACAAATGAATAACCATCATCTTGGATTGACCATGACAACCCCATCTTCAGACATGACACTGATACATAGGACTGGACTGATAATATAGAAACACATAAACCATGTATGTTGACTCCACAGTATAACGGTCCGACCTATCATGATCAAAGGAGTGAACTCTACTCAAACCAACTCCACATGTCTGGATCACATGGTTTCTACCCTATTGAGCAGACTCCATCCATGATATTAGAGGAGAAATTTTCAGAAGATAGAAATCATGTATTTGATATTCCAAGAAGATCTTCTCCCAGCTCATGCATGAAAATGGAAGGTGAAATTGCTGAATCTCAAAGACAAATACACACCCCGACTGCTCCCATGATTAATCATGGAAAGATTTTAGAGGATGATATTTCGAGGATAAATAAGAGATTCAATTTAATGGAGGATAGATTCCGAAAGTTTACCGACCGATTAATTTCACTCTCTGGAAGCTCGGATATAAAAATGAATGAGGAAAAGATTGGATCTCATGTTGAAAATTTTGAGGATATTCAGAAACCTAGGGACGATCCTGATAGCGACATCTCTGCCTATTACTCCCCTAGGGATGAATATGACTCTGTCTCTTATTCGAAACATCAAAGCCCCTGCTCATCTACGGAAGACACCACATCACCACGCCACACAGAAAATTCCAAAAAAAATGAAACATTAAAAAACAAAAAAAATCAAAAATCTCGAAAAATACATAAAAATTGAAACTGAAGAAGATCTGAAGAATTTGGATCCTGCTGTACGGGAAGAACTGGAGAAGAAACTGATTTTCAAACTTCCCTTCATACAGGCCATTGAACACTTCCCCGACCTTAAAGGATTTGTAATGGACAAATTAATGATGAAAAAGTTGGGTAAGATAAGAACAAAGACTGAAAGACATATCTTGCCAATGGCCTCCTCCTTGGTGTTGAGGAGAAAAATCAAGAGCCGCATAGTGAAGTGGTTGCCCAGATTTGACTGTGGAATCAAAGACACGATCTTTACCCATGCTCGAATTTACGACGATTCATCTATCGATATCCTCCTGACCTCTATATTTCATGAGCTCAAACTCGGACCTATCAGGAAGATACGAGAGATCGTTCAATTGGCTGACAGATCGATAAAGCAGCCAAGAGGAATCATTTCCAAAAAATAGTGTAGAAGAAAAATACAAGTAAACATAATGGGCTTCTTTCAGTTAGGTCCTTGGTCAAGGACCTAATTGCAAGAAATTCGAGAAATATTCACATTTAGGTCCATGGTCAGGGACCTAAATGAAAATAATTTACTTTTTGGAGGCACGACTAAATTTGTTGCATCTTCAAGGCATTTTATGCAATATGTACACCGTTTCAAAAAGAATGTCCTGGATTAGATGGATGCAAATGATCTGGGCCTTTGGTGCGGGATACGTGTGAAGGATAAGGAAGAATCCTTAAGCGCATCACAGAAGCGTGAGGATCGCATCATATACGATTGGGAGCGACTAGTCGCACCAGTTGCTTGGTGCAATGGAATTTAAAAATTTTAATCGTTGAAACCATATGATCCAAGAACACTTCTCAGATCATTTCATATAAATCACATACTAGATCAATGAATACCTCTTGTAGCGTGGTTGTGATCGAGTCTCTAAACAAAGAGACCTCTTGTCTCAAGTCCGATCTGTCGGAGGAGACGCTTGTGAGCGCGGAGATGAATCGCGTGCTTCTCACAATCCAAGTAGTTGATCCAATCAATCTATCTTCTAATCTCATCTCATGAGATCAAACGTCTTCTTCACGAGTGAGGCGCACCAAAGAAGATGGAGATCCGCAAGTAGTAGAGGCAACAATACAACAGTGATGCGACGACAACGACAACCTTCTCTCTAGGGTTAGAATGCACAGCCACTCAAGATAGAGAGAGAGGATGGCGTGAGAATGAGGGAGAGAGAGAGGGCTATTGTTGATGTAACTTGAAGAGCAATGGATGGGATTCATTTGTGTAACTTTCAATGGCCATGATCTTATTATAAAAACACAATAACAATTAATTTAATTTAATTTAATATATATTGAATAATCAATATAAATTAATTCCAAATTAAATAATAATCTTTAAAGATAATTAGGAAAGAGATTAGCCTCATCCCTTAAAAGGGGGGACAACCACCCATTCCAATTAGGACTTGGTGGTCGTCCACCACCTTTAATTGGAAGGAGGCAATCTTCTTCCAATTCATGAGATTACATTTATCTCATGAAAATCTCCAATATTTACAATATCACTTGTTGTAAATCATCTCACAAAAATAATTCATAATTATCTTGTGAACATTGCAATCATGCCATTGGAAATTTGTGAATCAAATTCATAATCCGAAATAAAATGTAAATTATATTTTCAATTTATTATCCAATGGGAATCCAATTCACATCAATAATTAATCAACAAATATAAATTACAATAGGCTCTCTATAATATATTATAAATCAGATTTATATTATATATATGAGTAATTGGATAGTACTATCCACATTATTCTTATCCATAATAACTAAATCACGTTTAATTATTGGATCATCAATTTTTGGATTCATTTCTCGATCCTTGATCAGTTTTGATTTTTCCTCTTCTTTTTTGAGCCCATTGCTCGAAGTCTTTTATCTACTACAAAGTATCACCTATATACTATATTTTTTGCATACTATATTTTAGATAAATTTATTTGAAAAATATCCCGTTTGAAAAATTAAATAAAATTAGAAAATTAAAATCAAATAAAAAAATTAAAAATTAAAATCCCAAAAAGAGTTTTCTCAATTTAAAGAAGAAAAGAAAAGAAAGACCAAAAAATAATATCACAAAAATATTTTCTCTTCCCAAAATTCCCAAGCACGATTTTCTGCCTCCATGTGTTCGACCCAGGCATACTTACATGGATAAATAAATAGTGAACAACTCTGATCCTTTTTAATCAGAGTTGAATTTTGGTTGATTAATTGTCTCTCTCTTTAGCGGTTTCCACTAAGATATTTATTTACCACTTGGTCAGAGACGATTATCCTCTAGCAAAGGAATAAAATGCAAGTAAACAAACTACAGGGTCCAATCAGCAAAAACTCCAAAGTTTATTACAAGTCATTTATTAATTACAATATTAAAACTAAAAACAAGAAAAGGTGAAGGGGGTTGGTTGAATTTTACCCTCGGCATATGGATCCAACGGTTGAGCATGCTTCACTTAAAATTCGACGGCCCTAATTAGATATCAGTTGGATTTATCTGAAGGTGGTGATCAGATCCTAGACGAGTCTGATAGATGATGTACTCCTGAAACCAATGACTGAGATCAAAATTGGGCGGTCATCTCAATCGGACGGTTACTGCTTTTCTCTAAGAGCAGGGAAGAACAACTACCTAGAGCTCCTTCCTTCAATCAAAACGCAATGCTCAGGTTACCTCTCGAGCTGGGAGAGGGCTCAAGAGATATCTGGATTTCGTCTGTGACGGTTGGTGTCCTCAATAGGGTATGGGACTGACTGGAAGAGGCATGGAGCTTCATTCTTTCTCATGCTACCTAAAAGTGATTTGTAGAATGTGAATCCACACCACATGGGGTTCTCCTCACTTGGTACATGCACGCAAAGCTTCAGGGGTCGAGGGTGATGCTCCTAAACCTATTATTGAGTGGAACATGGTGAGGATGAGGTGAGTGAAGGGTCTCTAGTGAACGATGGAAGGAGGAGACTCGATGGCTCGATTCTTACAGAATTGAGGGGATCTAGATGTATGGATAGATGTAGAAGATGAAGGAGAATGAGGCGGAGTGGTAGGAGAGTCGATAAGAGGTCAAGAACACGGTAAGGAGAGGTCGAAGCCTAGTGCTCCGGTAAACTTAAACTAATTGGAATCTAATCTAAAAGACATGAAAATTGAACTAATATGCTAAACTAGATGCGGAAATAAAATATGAAGCTAAAGAACAAAATAAAACTGAGCCTCAATGAGTGTGGAGACTTGGAAGTTGCAGCCACCAGATTGAAGCTCCACTGACTAGAGTCACACTCAAACGGCCTTCTCCTCGCCTTGGAACCTTGGGGTTCACCTTCTATCACTAAGGAATTCTCCAGCAATCGATTCTAGGGGTTACGTGCAGGTTCGGGTTTAGGCCTTAGCTCATCACGGAAGCTTGAAGATCGCATCGAATACGATCTAGGGCAACTAGTCATACTAGTTGCATAGGTCAGTGGAACTTAAATTTTTTAAATAGATAAAACCACATGATATGAGAACACTTCTCAAATTATTTCATCGAGATCACAAACGAATCAAAGGAATACCTCTTGATGCGTGATTGTGATCGCTAATCTCTAAAGTAAGAGATTCTCATGTCTCAAGTCTGATCCAACGTTGAAGCACATGCAAGTGCGTAGATGACACGTGAAGCTCTCACAATCTAAGTTGATAATTTGAGCATGGAGTCTCTTGATTTCGTTGCATGAAATCATTGTCCTTCCTCACGAGCAAGATGCACCAAAGAAGGCGGAGATCCACGAGTAGTCGATCATATGGCACAATGGCATGATGACGACGGCGAGGCTCTCTAAGTCAACATGTGGACGGTCACAATATTAAAAGAGAGAGAGAGAGAGAGTGGGGCGTGTAGAGAATGTAGGAAGTAAATAAAAAATTTATTTACTATGCATCACGGAAAATGCAGAATATTCGACAAACAATTTGCCAAAACAATGTTAATTCATCATATGAACTAGAAAATGTAGCACAACGATTTGTGCATCTAGAAATCAAAAAAAAGAAATGATTTCCTTTATGATTTCTAATATGCATGATAAATAATATAGGTAAATCAGGATTGCCTTTATTGGGTGAGTTTCTATGAAAGAAACCTCCTGAATTGAAGTCTGATCGACATACTTCTTTCTCGTGGGCGCGAAGATGAGTCGCATTGCTTCCCATGAACTCGGACGTCGACTATGCAACATGAAAAGAGTTGTGAGAGTTGTAGACTCTCAAGACTCTCACTCTCAAAGGGGCGTGAAATTTAGATGAGGACTTGCTCTTCAAAATTGTTGTAAAAAAGAGAGGACCTTGCCATCCTTTTATACTTAAAGCACATGTCCTACATGTTCCTTGACAGCCCTTGGATTTTAAATCAAGGGCTAAGACCAAGTCCTAATTCAATAAGGACCATATCCATATTGTTTCCAATCAATGTCAATTAAATAAAATAAGCAACAACTTTAGAGCCTTAATTCAATTACAACTCAACCATATGGAGCCATGTGTACATCATATGTACAAGCCACATCACCTTCCATATATGGAAGTTATTATTGCAAATTTTATTAATTAATTCACTTTATAATCATATTATCAATATTGGATAAATCATGAAGTTAATCCTTAAAGCTTATGAATCATATTCATAAGTCCAAAATTAAATGCAAATCCATTTTACATCTACAAAATTACTGTGAATCAAATTCACAAAATCTCATGCCTTGGAAATATTATGTAAATTATATTTATATAAATATTTATATGAATCACGCACATGTAGATATTAATTATTGTGGATCATTATTCACATTAATTAATGAGTTATGCTTTTGAATCATATTCACAAAATTGCCCTTATCAGTAATATGTATTAATCATAATTATTACAATATTGCCATTAATAGGTATGAGTCCTAATCCAATTAGGACTCATGAGATAGGAATGCAGATACTTGGAGATAATGTCAGGGAGATCATTCAATCCATGTATAGTGACTTGAAATGTGGAAACTGTCCAATTTTATTGTTGATACCATTTTTGCAAAAATCCATCATCTACGAATGTTGAGCTCGATCTGTAACAATTTACACTCTCAGTGAGCTCAACGAAATGCATCACACTCTCCATGAGCTGGACGAAGTGTCGGTGAGTTGAATCCAGCTTCCTTGACTATTTCTAATCATAGTCCAAACCATTTGGAGATAAGAAATGAGCTCAAGGACATTGTATATTTCCATTTCCATGCCCATTTCTATTTCCAACATTTGGACATTGAAATTGGAATTATAATTGAAAATTGGATTCAAATGAATTGTGATTTAATCCAATTAAATCAGAAATCATCTAGGTAAATGGAGCCACTAAAATCCATCATATTTCATCACTTCTTTGTATGGAAGTGTCATGGGAGATGATCCATTACAACAATAAAAGTAACTCTAAATATTCCAAATACTCATCCATCCTTCACACTAGAAGACTTTGATAAGTTCGAAGTTCAAACCCTTTTTGACTATCTTCTTTGGAATGTTTCAATAGATTTCTCATTTCATAATTGGGTGACAATATTAATCATATACTTTCCAAAATAATATATTAATATCTTGAATTTTTGTCTTATTTTATAAACAAGATGACCATGCATGGAATTCATTTTGATACTAAAATATCTCACGAGTGAGCTCTGTCTCCCGATTCATCAACTATGAACCTCTTTGATTTCTTCGAGAGATCATACATCTCATACGACTTCATATGCACATCAACGCGTCGATATATGGAACTTGGCTCGGTCACAAACTTATTGGTTTGTCCTCAGGCATATAGATGCATACATATCTCAGGTCAAAGGATGTGTGCCAGATCGTGACAGTTACGATTCAGATCTTAGTTTATCTCAACCTTATCAAGTCAACTTTTTAATTTGATTATTCCAACACTTCTGAATCTACATTCCTATGTAGAGGACATGCATCAAGAAGTCGGTTGGAAATCAATCTTTAGAGAAAGATTGTCATCTCTTTCTTGGACTGGAGATCTTCATTGAATACCACATGTTTGAAGTCAGTTGTGTCCTCCCAACTGCATGGTATTCAATATGTCCATGGTACATATCCATAAATGTACAAAGGAACACTTAATAATAAAGTGCATTCATTCAATTATTTATTTCATTTCAGATGGACATGATAAAACAGTAACTTTTATTGCATTAATGGGTCGCCGAGGGCTTACAAGTCCAACAATCTCCCACTAGCCCTCAGAGCCATTCATGTACAAATCTTGACACCATATTAATTGTGTTAATCATCGACTATTGGTCAAATAGCCGGGTAAGCTAATTAGTAACTCTGTCACTGATGACTATGCCAAGTTCTGTTACAAACTTGTATACCCCAAGTCACCATCAGCTACATCTAATGTAGTTGCCGCAACTTATGCAGCCAATGCTTTACTTAGTCAAAACAGCTTTAGTATTCTGCTTCTTGCTATACCTAGCTCGCAGATCACTACCGTTCAGAGCCCTTAAGGTTGGCTTCATATCATCCAAATATGATTCAAAATCTAAATCAGTGTAGCCTAAGTCTTGGAGATCATTATCTCCATGAACCAAGATGTAGTCTTGAGTTCTTCTTAGGTACTTGAAGATGCTTTTTACTACGGTCCAGTGTTTCTCTCCATATTAGAATAATAACGACTTATCACTCCTGCTACATGATGGTTATCTGGTCTAGTACACATTATGGTATGCATCAAGCTTCCTACAGCCGATGCGTAAGGACATCCAGCCATGACTTTCTTTTCCTCAATATCTTGAGGAGTCATCCCTTTAGATAGATGAATGCCATGTCTTAAGGGAATGAAGGCTTTCTTGGAAATATCTATACCAAATCTTTCCAAGATTTTCTTGATGTATCATTGTTGTGACAGTCCCAATATCCTCTTTTATCTATTCTGGACAATTTCAGTCCCAAGATATAAGAGGTGTCTCCAAGATCTTTCATCTCGAAGGTATTGGACAACCAGACCTTAATCCCAGTCATCATCCTGGTATCATTCTCAATGATAAGGATGTCATCTACATAAATCATAATGAACACGATGGCACTCCCACTAATCTTCTTGTACACACATGTCTCATTCGGATTCTGCACGAAATCATAACTCTTTATGGTTTCATCAAATCGGATGTTCCAACTATGAGAAGCCTATTTGAGCCCATAAATGGATTTCTTAAGCTTGCATACTTTTTCTTCCTAGGTTATGAAGCCCTAGGGTTGCTTCATATAGATACCCTCTTCGAGGTATCCATTGAGAAAGGCATTCTTGACATCCATCTGCCAGATGTCATAGTCCAGGTGTGCAGCTATAGCTAGTAATGCCCTGATGGATTTAAGCATGGCCACAGGAGAGGATGTCTCATCGTAATCGAGGCCTTCTCTCTGTGTGTAACCCTTGGCTATGAGTCGTGCTTTGAAGGTTTCTACCTTCCCATCGGGTCCCCTCTTTATCTTGAAGATCACCCAATGGGTTTGACCTCTTTAGTTGAATCTTTGAGGGTCCGTACACCATTCTTGTGCATGGGGTCTATCTCAGACTTCATTGCTAACATCCAGCTATCCATGTCACGATCCCCAAAGCTTCATCGAATGAAGTTGGAACGTTATCAAACTCCTCTGATACATGGAATTCGTACCTTTCAGGTTGTATTACAACCTTATAACTCCTTGTAGGAGGTACGGTCGTGTCATGTTCAATTATCTCTTTAGTTTCTAGCGTAGGAACTTCATCAGTCTCGCTAGATTCAGTTAGTTCCTTAACTTCATTATTTTCTTGACTTCTAAGGAATTCATCTTCTAGAAACTTGACATCTCTAGAAACAAGTATCCTTTGAGTCTCATGATCTTAAAGTAGGTATCCATTATCGTTCTTTACGTATCCAATGAAGTAGCACTCTCCAGTGCGAGATTCCAGCTTGCTTGCATCCCCATTTTTAGCATGGACCAAATAACCCCAAATCCTCAAGTGTCTCACACTTGGCTTGGTATCATACCAAATCTCATGAGGTGTTTTGGGTATAGATTTAGATAAAATCTTGTTTATGACATAAGCTACACTCTCTACTACATGTCCCCAGAAACTAAGAGGTAAGTTTGCTTTACTCATCATTGTTCTTACCATGTCCAACATGGTTTTGTTGTGTCTCTCTGTAACTCCAATGAGTTGAGGAGTACCTGGAGGTGTGAGATTGAAAATAATTCCTCTCTCCTTAAGGTATTCTTTGAATTCATCTTGGCGAATATTCTCTCCTTAAGGTATTCTTTGAATTCATCTAAGCGATATTCTCCCCCTCGGTCAGATCGAATCTGTTTTGTCTTCTTTCCTGTTTGATTCTCAACCAAAGTCAGGGACTCTTTGAACTTTTCAAAGGTTTCATATTTGTGACGTAATAAGAAGACAAAATCATACCATCAATGATCATCAATAAAGGTCACATAATATTGATGTCCATTCGAGTCGCGGTAGGAAAGGGACCACATACATTGGTATTTATTAGGTCCAATATACAATCGCATCGTTAACCTTTCTTAGAGAAGGGCGCCCTGGACATTTTTCCACGAACATAATTCTCACAAGTTGTTGGACATGTGAGCCCACGGCGAGCCATTATGCGATAAATGTTATTGCGAACCTCATTCCCTGATCTGAAATGAAGAATAAATAATTTGCATAATAGGTTCCTTAGTACAATTAGGGTTATGTACCATGGCCATCTTGATGATCATACAGCTATTGATTCAAATATTGAATCATAAAGGCTGGTGCTTGGGTGAATATCTAAAGAGTTAGATTGAGGACTCATCGAGTACCGTCAAATGATTATTAAGAGATGATCTCCAGCCTGAGAAGGAGATGGCAATCCTTTTCTCTAAAGGGTGATATCTAACTAACCTCTTAATGCAGGTCCTCTGCATAGGAATAGAGATTCGGAGGTGTTAGATAAGTTAGTTCAAAGAGTTGACTTAACAAGATCGAGATAACCAAAGTCCTATGTCGTATGTTGTCATGATATAGGCATGCATCCTTTAACTGGAGACAGATGTGTTACTATATGTCTGAGTATGTACATTTAGCAGATCAATAGGTTGATGACCTAACCAAGGACTATACACCGGCACGCTGGTGTGCATATAAGGGCATATGAGTAATACGATCTCTCAAAGGGATCATACAAGTTCACTACTGACCAGAAGACATGAGCTCACTCATGAGATATTGGGAAGAATCAAATTCCGTGCGCACAGTCGTCTCGCTTTGGAAGCTTGACTGAATTTGTAGGTTTGATATATACTTTTGGAAAGTATATGATCAAGACCTAAGTATGATATATGCTTTTGGAAATTATATGATCGATACCAACTCCCAATGATCAAAATGAGAAACTTACTAATAAAACCCTGAAGTAGACAATATAGAGTTGATCTAATACTTCGGGTTTATTCTGAGTCTTCCAGTATGCAGGATGTACAGGTATTGGGAATACCTGAGGGTGATGTGATCATAAACGATTGTATAACCATGACGCTTCCATTCCTAAGGAGTGATGAAACGGGTCTGGATTTTAGTGACTCCTCTCAGTAGAGAAGTAATCTAATCTTAGTCCAAATATTGGATATTGATCTGAATGTGATTCAGATTCAATGAGAGCATTAGATTTACGGTCTTGATTAAATCAAGCATCTATGGGAGGCCCGAGATCTGGATTTGAGATGTGATCTCAGTATCCAAGTCACTATACGTGGAACAATACAATCGCCCTGTCCGTATCTCCAAGTATTCGCGGAGAAAGCGCAATATCCTTGAAAGAGTTCAGGATAATTTCATTGTTGATATAAGTATCCGAGCATTGAGAAAATGGATAATTAAATGTGATTTAATTATCATGATTAATATGAATTTGATTCATATTATAAAGAGAGTTATCTTAGATAATTAAATGTGATTTGATTATCAAAGATAATGTGAATGTGATTCATATTATTTGGGCACAAGAGAAAAGAGATCCAAGATGATTAAATGTGATTTAATTATCATGGATATGAATAATGTGGATAGCACTATCCACATTAATCATATATATTATAAATGTGATTTATAATATATAAGAGAGAGCTATTTGTAATTTACATTCATTAATTAAATGTTGATATGAAATGGATTCACATTGGACATTAAATTGAAAATGTAATTTACATTTTATTTTGGGTTGTGAATATGATTCACAAATTTTTCAATGGCAAGATTGCAATGTCTACAAAATAATTATGAATTATTTTTGTAGAATAATTTACAACAATTGTTGTTGTAAATATTGGAGATATATGCAATCTTGGAGATTGCCTTGGAGTCTCCCTTTCCTAATAGGAGAGGGGGGACGACCACCAATCCCTAAAGGAAAGGGTGGTCGTCCACTCTTCCTATATGGAAAGGAGGAGCCTCCTTTCCATTATCTCCAATGTTAGTTTATTTAATTTGGTGATTGAATTATATTGATTTATCAATATATATTTAATCTAAATTAAATTAATTGTTGTTGGTTTTTACCAACACAAATCTTGGCCATTAAAAGAAACACAATCAATGAGAGCCATTGGATTTGTGTTGTCCATGGATTGAGATCCATGGATCCCAAAATATTATAAAAGGAGAGGCACCCCTTTGCTCTTCTTTACACCAAGAGAACATGAGTCTCTCTCTCTTTCTCTCTACATGCCTACTCTCTCTCCCTCTCATGGTCGTCCACCATGGATGCCCTAGAGAGGTTCTCCATCACCGCAGCATCATCGTTATGCTGCCCGATCGACTGCTCATGGATCTCCGTCTCCTTCGGTGTGCCTCGATCTTGAAGAAGACATCGGATCTTGTGTGTCGAGATCAGGAGATCCACCGCTTGGATCATCAACATGGATTGCGAGAAGCACGCGATTCATCCCCGCGCTCGCAAGCGTCTCCTCTGTCGGATCGGACTTGAGACAGGAGGTCTCTTCGTTTAGAGACTCGATCACAACCATGCTTCAAGAGGTAATCCTATTACTTGTTTATGGTTTAGACGAAATGATCCGAGAAGTGTTCTTGGATCATGTGGTTTCGTCGCATGAAAAAATTTTTAAATTCCGCTGCATAGAAGAACTAGTGTGACTAGTCGTTCCTCGTCGTATTTGATACGACGCTCACGCTTCCGTGATGCACTTGAGGATTATACCATATCCTTCAAGTGGTATCAGAGCCAGGTTGAAGGTTTTGGATATGATCCATGAAACCGAAGGCGACTTGGGTTCGTTAGGGTTGCGAAAGTTTTATCACATTTATTTTCGCAGATCTGTTTAGTTTTTTACCCTGTTTAAATTGTTTAAATACGAAAATAAGACTTGGATTTTTATTCTCCATTAAATAATGAAACCATAGGATCTGAGTTTACGTAATTTGGATTCCGTTTGCTCGAGATATGATTGTTTTAATGAACATGTATTCACTGTTACGGGAACTCCGAATCTTAACGTAATTAAGGAATTAATTACGGTTTAGAAATGCCTTGAAATACGTGAAAATCACATAGGTTCTGTTGTAAATCAAATTAGCAAACTATGTAACCTTACTTTGCTTAATTTGGATTTAAATTGATTGAGATATGCTAATTTTAGTAAGTAGGGGTCACTGCTGAAATTACTTTCCTAATCAAGAAGCATGTGATTGTCAATTAGTGAAATTAATTGTTAATTTCATGAAATAATTATGGAAAATATTTGAGAAATATTTAATGATGATTATTCCTTTAATTGACTTGACCTCAACCAATAAATTGATTAGATTTGATTTAGATCATAATTGGAAACAAAATCATCAAACTCCTTGCTTGAATAAGATTGGGAATTTGTCTAGCAAATTTTCTTATAATCAAAAATATTTTGATTATTATTATATGGTATAATTTTGGTTGAAGAACCAATTATCATCTCAAGTACAAAGTGATTGACTCGACATTATTTTTTTCCCGAGGCGGATATGGTGTATCGTTGGGGTAGCGGGTTGCACCGGATGCGGTCCGTCCCACTCCCGCCGGTACTGGTCATGACAGCGGGTAGGGAACGAATGATGCCTGAGAGATCATGATATTTTCTAATTATTAAAATACGAATTAATACGTACTTTGAGATAATACCATATATTCAAGTAAAATCAAGTTTGTTGATTGAATTGGATTGATAATTAATTTAATGTAATTAAGTTAATTATATCCAATTGAAAAACCCTATTATACTAGATGTGTTATTTCCCTTAGAAGAATTAATTATGTGAATATGATTCATGATAATTAATTAGAATTTGAATATGATACGGAGGATCACATAAGTGACATCCATGGCCTCCCGTCAAGGTGAAGGGTTCCGTCGCCAGATATTGTATGTGGGAGACACCTGTCCGAAGTGACAGCTCCTGCATACGATCCATTTGGATCGGGCTCGTCGCTTCTCGAAAGAGTAAGGACGTATGCGTAGCGACCCCAATATCGGATCCTCATATTATTGGGGCGATATTGGATTGCGCATAGCGAGTTGTATTCCTGTTGACGGTTGGTTCAATTAATGACGGGTCAACATCACCTTAGAGGTAGTGGGCCTGGGTGTTAAAGATCGAATTGGGAGATGCAAGTTGGACTTGCAAGGCAGAATGTGTTCCCGCTTCTTTTTATCTGAGTTACAGGTTCTCATATTATTGGGATGTAACAAAGATAAGGAAGGAGATCAATGGTAAGTATATCTCTTACATTGAAAGTGATTAAGGGAATGAACTTTCATTATTGACATGGCAAGACAACTTTGATATAAAAAATCCTAAATCAAAGTAAATTATATATTTATATATGTTTATGCAAATTTCTTATTTCATATAATCCTTTTTTAATCCCACTCAATGTTATACTCAATAATAACCAGTAGAATATCATGGATTGGACCTATGATCCAGATATTGTACTTGCAATTGGACACATAATGTATGTGGTTGCAATGTGCAAGTTTCCTCATAATAATGAGGAATGATAATTAAATAGACAATAGGACTAAAACCCTAGGGTTTCTATGTCTCTATAAGTCTTGATCTCATTGAATGTACTTTTGAAGTGACATGTCGATAATGATCATAATTATCAAATAATCCTTATAAAAACCTAAGAAGATGTTCTGGCATACATATATGCTCTCGTCATATAATCATGAATGACATGGTTCTCTACATTATGCAGAATGGTGGCTCTATAGGAGATGATGTATTCAAATTGTTTGAGTACCTACCTGAACCTAAGGTTTAAGAGTTTAAATGGATGTAGATACGATGAGTATCATCATTCTACTATCTATACTCTAGTCATTCATAAAGCTTCATAATATTCATATTGTATGAATTGAATGAAGTATGTATAAATGTTGAAATACTCTTATATTGAAATTTTTGATTTTAACATAAGAGATCCTTGGTCTTGAGCAATGGTTGCTTATAGATAAAGGGAGCGCAGTGGAAGCATGGGGATGACCCAAGTAAGAAGTATAGTCAAAGAGTTGATTGTACTTTGTGACTTTCATATGACATCCAAAGAGTTGGATGAATGCCAATACTACAATAAGTTGATGTGTTGATAGTATGACTATCAAATCTATCTAGAATCCTTAAAGAAGGAACCGGATAGTACATCAGAATATACTACATATAATCATTGAAATTGAGTTACTTATTTGATAAGATAAAATCTAATAATTGTATCTAAGTCTTCTAATGACACTTGCAATTGGTTGTATCTGTATTAGAATATTAGAAATTTGATCTTAAAGTTTAATGGTCATCCATGTTGGAAGTGATGCAATTGTTGCAACAATTTCCATTGGATCAATAGACTTCATATTTTCAGTGGGAGCCCTTAGTCTTAGAGAATGTCTCTATGACCTAGATATTAGAATACACTCATAGTTTATTTCTAAATGTTGGAAATAAACATCAATTCTATAATAAACCCATCATAGAGAGTTATGATGGATATATTTCAGATAGTAATCTAACATCTAGTGGACTCCGCTAAATTAGAAAATTAATGAATGGTTCATTAAGATTTCAAATACTGAAAATTAAACCTTTGTAGATCAATAGGAGGATAAAAATCATTTGACAATGATGTGGCATCATGTTTTGGACATATGTCTGTTGATGAGATCAATGGACAAGTAAGAGATGAAACTTTAGAATGTCTAAAATTTCAAAACTTGCATACTTATGAATATTGTATTCAAAGTAAAAATGTCTAATACACCCTTCCTTGGAATGGTGTAAGATGTTAAGGTATTCAAGATCTCATACATATTGATGTATGTGAATAATCTATATCAGAATAAACATTATGGATATGTGATATCTATTAATGATTATTTGTGATATGAGATTTATTCTCTTCACTTAGAAAACTTTGAAATGTTCAAAGATTTCGCAATTTTGGTTTAGAACCAAAGTTTGAAGGAATATGAAATGAATTTGATCTAACCAAGGTAGCTTGTACCTATTAGATGAATTCAAGGAACACCTTATGGAGATGTGAATATCATTCCTATCTCAATCCTCCTAATGAACCTTAACTCAATAAGTTGTAGGGAGATACAATTGATCATGTGTGACATGATTTGACCAATGATTAATCTTAGCATAATTATCTCTTAGTTTCCAGGTATATGTGTGTGTGTGTGTGTGGTAGAGACTACATTATATATATCCTTAATAAGGTTCCATGTAATTAAGCTGGAATCTTGCCCTGGAGAGTACTACTTCATTAGGAAAATAAAGGATGGTATTGGATACCTTCTTTATGACCTTGAGATTCTTAAAAGATCTCATCTCTGAGAATGTGATTCTTAGAGGATGACTCTCTTGAGAATCAAGATGAAAATGAAGTAAAGGAACTCATTTAATCTTGAGAAGATAATGAGGCTCCTGAAATCAGAAACTAAAAAGAATAATTGAAGATGAAACACTAATACTTCTTCAAATAAGTTTGAGGATGTATTCCATGTGTCAGTTAAGTCTGAAAATGATCGGACTTCATGTGATGAAGCTCCTGAGGATCATGACATGGAAAGATGGATGTTAGCAATAAAAGTCTAATGTAGACTTCATATACAAGTGTTGTATATGGATCCTCGAGGATCCACCTATATGGGTAAGACCCATTAAGGTGTAAATGGATCTTCAAGAGAAAGTGGAAACCTGATGAGAAGGTAGAGACCTTCAAAGCATGGTTCGTAGCCATGAGCTGCACACCGAAGAGAAGACATCGCTTGCGATGAAACTTGCTCTCCAGTGACCTTGCTTTAACCCATCAGAATATTGTTAACCATAGCTACACAATTTGACTATGACATCTTCATGATGTGAGTCAAGATTGCATTCCTCTATGAATACCTCTCTGAGGATATTCACATGAAGTAGCCCCATAGCTTCATGGTTGAGGAAAGCAATGTGTGCAAGCTGAAGAAACTCCATCTATGGACTCAAATAAGCTTCTTGTAGTTGATTTGATGAAATCATAAATGTTATGATTTCAGATAGAATCTTGATAAACCATATGAAGCTTAGTGGGAGTGCCATTGTGTTCATCGTGCTAAATGTAGATATCCTAATCATTTAGAATGATCTAAGGATGATAGTAATAAGTGTTTTATAATTTTATTGTTCAATACCTCGAGATATGATCTCAAGGATACCTCTTAGATCTTAGTTCCGAAGTTGTTCAGAAGCAAAAAGAAGAGGGTATTGGGGCAGTCACACAAATAGTACACCTTGGACATTTCCATTTTCTGGAAAATTCCAAGAAAGGCTTCTTTTCCTCAAAGATATGGTACTGGCCTATCTAAAGGGATAGCACCTCAAAGAGTTGAGGATGTGAATGCAAACTGCTTGCCCTTGTGCATCAATTCCAAGAAACTGGGTGTATGCTAGATGTGTACAAAAGCCAGATGTCTACAAGCAGTGGAAGTAGTAAACTGTTACTAATCCTACTATGGTGATAAAACACTTGATTGCAGTAACAACAATATCTTCATAGAAGGCAAAACTTTTGAGATAGTGATCTCAAAGTCTTGTCTTCAAGAAATTACGACTTTATAGATAGTGATCTAAAAGGTCTTAACTGTTGATACCTTAGGAAATAGAGATCTCTAGGAATAAAGGTCAACTGATAAGGATTATGGACATACTGGTTATAATGATTATCGAGCTATAGTGACAAGGACACTATAACAATATTGATTATTGGTTGCATAAGATGCAACATTCGCATTGGATGCGAGCACTGTTACTTGGGGAAATGCAAGTGCCGTAAAAGGACTTGGCATAGTCTCTTGGGAATAGAGTGACTGATCAACTTACCTATCTATTTTCTAAATAGCATATGATTGTCACATGAGTTTGGGTTTAAATGATTAGCCCGTTAATGGCTCTTTGGGCTAGTAGGAGATTGTTGGACATGCAAGCCCACGGCGAGCCATTATGCAATAAATGTTATTGTGAATATCATTCTCTGATCTGAAATGAAGAATAAATAATTTGCATAATAGGCCCCTTATTACAATTAGGGTTATGTACCATGGCCATCTTGATGATCATACAGTTGTTGATTCAAATATTGAATCATAGAGGCTGGTGCTTGGGTGAATATCTAAAGAGTTAGATTGAGGACTCATCGAGTACCGTCAAATGATTATTAAGAGATGATCTCCAGCCTGAGAAGGAGATGGCAATCCTTTTCTCTAAAGGCTGATATCTAACTAACCTCTTGATGTGGGTCCTCTGCATAGGAATATAGATTCAAAGGTGTTAGATAAGTTAGGTCAAAGAGTTGACTTAACAAGATCGAGATAACCAAAGTCCTATGTCGTATGCTGTCATGATATAGGCACGCATCCTCTAACCGGAGACAGATGTGTTACTATATGTCTGAGTATGTACATTTGGCATACCAATAGGTTGATGACCTAACCAAGGTCTATACACCAGCGCGCTAGTGTGCATATAAGGGCATATGAGTAATACGATCACTCAAAGGGATCATACAGGTTCACTACTGAACTGGAAGACATGAGCTCACTCATGAGATATTGGGAAGAATCAAATTCCGTGTACACGGTCGTCTCGCTTTGGAAGCTTGAGTGAATTTGTAAGTTTGATATGTACTTTTGGAAAGTATATGATCAAGACCTAGATATGATATATGCTTTTGGAAAGTGTATGATCAATACCAACTCCCAAATAATCAAAATGAGAAACTTACTAATAAAACCCTAAAGTAGACAGTATAAAGTTGATTTAACACTTCAGGTTTATTCTGAGTCTTCCAGTATGCAGGATGTACAGGTATTGGGAATACCTGAGGGTGATGTGATCATAAAAGATTGTATAACCATGACGCTTCCATTCCTAAGGAGTGATGAAACGGGTCTGGATTTTAGTGACTCCTCTCAGTAGAGAAGTAATCTAATCTTAGTCCAAATATTGGACATTGATCTGAATGTGATTCAGATTCAATGAGAAGATTAGATTTACGGTCTTGATTTAATCAAGCATCTATGGGAGGCCCGAGATCTGGATTTGAGATGTGATCTCAATATCCAAGTCACTATACGTGGAACAATATAATCGCCCTGTCCTTATCTCCTAATATTTGCGGAGAAAGCGCATTATCCTTGAAAGAGTTCAGGATAATTTCATTGTTGATATAATTATCCAAGCATTGAGAAAATGGATAATTAAATGTGATTTAATTATCATGATTAATATGAATTTGATTTATATTATAAAAAATTATCTTAGATAATTAAATGTGATTTGATTATCAAAGATAATGTGAATGTGATTCATATTATTTGGGCACAAGAGAAAAGAGATCCAAGATGATTAAATGTGATTTAATTATCATGGATATGAATAATGTGGATAGCACTATCCACATTAATCATATATATTATAAATGTGATTTATAATATATAAGAGAGAGCTATTTGTAATTTACATTCATTAATTGAATGTTGATGCGCCTCCTTCGGTGCGCCTCACTCATGAAGAAGATGTCGGATCTCGTGTGTTGAGATCAGGAGATCCACCGCTTGGATCATCAACATGAATTACGAGAAGCACGCGATTCATCCCCACGCTCGCAAGCGTCTCCTCCGTCAGATCGGACTTGAGACAGGAGGTCTCTTCGTTTAGAGACTCGGTCGCAACCATGCTTCAAGAGGTAATCTTATTACTTGTTTGTGGTTAAGACGAAACGATCCGAGAAGTGTTCTTGGATCACGTGGTTTCATCGCATGAAAAAAATTTTAAATTACGCTGCATAAAACAACTAGTGCGACTAGTCATTCCTTGTTGTATTTGATACGACGCTCACGCTTCCGTGATGTGCTTGAGGATTATACCATATCCTTCACAAGTTAGTAATTACAGACTTTCAAAAAATCCAAAGGTCCATCCTTCACCACTTTATTGATCATATCAATAGACACATGTCCAAGCCTTTGATGTCAGATTATAGTTAAATGATCTCCATCCTTCCTTGATCGTTAAGGGGTTTTATTATTACTATTAATATTAATCTTATTAGTGGCATTGAGTTTCATGATACATTTATAAATGCTCAATTCATAGAGTCCGCTTCTTATTAGACTACCATATGCTATAAAATTACCATAACGATTTATGATAAGTTTATTACAGAAAAGGAAAGTATATCCATAACCAACAATCTTAGATATTGATAGTAAGTTCCTTCTAACATTTGTTGTATAGAGACAATCTCTGATGTCTAGGACTCTACCACTGGATAATAATAGTCTACAGGTTCCAATGGCGATGGATGCAACAGTTGCATCGGATCCCATCTGGATGACTATCTCCCCTTCATGAGATTTCTGGTGTCTTGAAACATATATAACGGATTGCATACATGTACTGAAGCACCAGAATCAACAATCCAACTTCCTTCTTGTCCCACGAGTAAGTTGGTTTCAATAATGAATGTAGATTTCTTATTTGATAGTGTTATACTTTGGTCCTTCTCTAAGGACTTTAGATATTTTGGATGATTATTCTTCCAAAATCCTAGCTTATTGCAGTGATGATAGACATACATCTCTATGGGTGTCTGATGTTTTGAAGCTTTAGAAGATTCACCAACATTTGACCTTTCTTCTTCTTTTGGATCAGACCCTTCCGAGATCCACGCTTCCTCTCGCGCTTCTCTTTAACATGTGCAACCATTGCACTTCTATAGGGAAATTATTTATTCTTAATATCCTCAGTGGATTTAATGTAGAAAGAGTGAAATTCACATCTCCATACATCTCCTTCAGATTCAGAAGGATGTCGTGAGCAGAGTCAAGGTCTACAAGTTGCTTCTGAAGCACATTAGACAATGATCCAAGAATGTAGCGACGAGTGATCGAGTGATCGTCATCCCACTTCTTGTTGAATTCTCATGCATCCTCTGTCTAAAGGTTCTCATACTTCACAAACGAGAGCACATACGATATGTGTTCTGTCTCAAGTATGAGTTCCAAATTATGGATCCAATCTGAATAATTTAGGTTGGTCAACTGATTGACCTCAAGCAGATTATTAAATGGGTTGAGAGATTTCATCTGAAATAAAAAAAATAGAGTACACGGTAATATCTTGATTAAGGAAATCAAACAAATTAATATTTTAAATCAAGAGTTCTCGTACTTTTTGTACTTTGAAATGCTTTCCCTTATAGGCTTTTAAAGCATGAGGCAGGCTAACCAAAATGCCTTACTACTAGATCTGAGTCTCCTTTCCATTTTCATTGCACCACAATAATATGAGAAAATGCAACTACGATGAAAGAAGCGAGAACTCTTTCCACCTTACACGTCCAACTTGTAATCTTGGTTCGGTCTTCAACACCCACCCACCCCCATATATATATATATATGGAGTTAGCATGTTATCGATTAAACCAACTGTCAATGAGTGAATATCAATTTACGATATGCGCAATCCAATGTTGCCTCAATAATATGGGGAACAACATTGGGGTCACTACGCATTTGGCCCATCTCTTTCGAGAACGAAGAATCCGATCCATATGAATTTGTATTTCGGAGTCATGACTATGCATGAGCGTCTCCAAAAATACAACCCATGGAGACGGAGTTCTCCGCAATGACGGGAGACCATGGATGTCATCATATGACTTAGTCCATATCATGTTTAAATTAATGAGTAATCAATTCGAATCATATTTTCATGATTACTCTAAGGGATAGAGTTAAGACTTATGCTTATTGTCTTAGTTTTAACTAATTGAAATAATGACACAAGCGGTCCCAACAAGGGTTTGATCTTTTATGCACTTGATGTTACCATAGTATTACACCCTCACTTAGTACAATTAAATGTTCTAATTTTAGTTGTTAAAGTACGCCATGACTCCTCATGTCACCTCTCTCGAAACTGATCCATCCATGTCAAGCAGACAATGCTAACAAGGAGTGCTTCCACTACAAATGCGGCGTAGGGTGCCAATTAAGTAACCCATTAACATTTCCATGGCCTAGACATCTTCTCAGAATCAATTCGAGACAACACAATCAGTACATATTGTACTAAGGAGGTTTTATCGATCTTTCGATCATGTATAATACTATATAGTAATTCTCACATATTTTAGGAATTTAAAACTATTTTTAATTTCCCAAAAGGTCTAGTACAACAATATAGACACTTCTTGAATTCAAAAAACTCCTTTTTTAATTTAAAAAGGTCTAGTGCAACAATCTAAAAAAAAATTTGAATCGAAATAATTTCAATTGCGAAAGATGTCTAATGCAATAATCTAGGCAATTCATGAAATTAAACAAATTAATTCCATAATTTATAATTGCATTGTAAACATTAAAGTGCATAATTAATCAGGAAAATTTGAAATAAAAAGACATTCTATTTTATTACATATTTCCAAAAAACAAACAATGATTTTAGATTCGAATTTGTAAGCTGCGACCATCACACTTCAAACTAGAAAGCATCATATAACTTGGACTTAAAATTCATTACAACTTCAAATATTTATAAAATATTAGGTCCAACTCCTGATGTAAATATATCAAATATATTTTAATCAATTTTGAGTCCCAAAATATGAGAAACAAGTCAATAAGACAATTGAGTCCTCTTCTAACTCCACTTATGGAGAGAAATCTAATTTCTCGAGGCCGCACGGTCGGAATCTCATGAAACTTTTTCACGATGATTGAGGACTTGATTTATGACTTATTAATCAGTATTTTATTATGTTATATGACCCAAAAATAGTAGCTAAAAATTCATAATTTTAATGTTACGCTCTTTGGTCGAAATTGGAGTCTGCGATTGCTTTTAACATCTGAATCTTCTCCCGAATGTCACCAACAATTGGTGCATATTTTGGGTTTAAGTCTAGACCTTCTAGAGCTTATATATATATATATATATATATATATATATTATAAAAATATATTTAAAACAGGAAGAATAGTGGCGACTTTAAAAGTCACCGAATGATCAAAATCATTAAAACTATCGCAAGACAATGTACGCGATAATCGGGATGATCTGGCCGATTGTTTATAGGACTTGGATGTAATACAGATACTCTAAACTTGGATCTGATACCAATTGAAAGAACTAAATAAATAAATTATTTACTAAGCATCACGAAAAATGTGGAATATTTTGGCAAATAATTTGCCCAAATAATGTCAGTTCATCATATGAACTAGAAAATATAGCACAACAATTTGTGCATCTAAAATCAAAAATAAAGAAAAAAATTTCCTTAATGATTTCTAATATTCATGATGAATAATATAGGTAAATTAGGATTACCTTTAATGCGAGAGTTTCTACAAAAGAAACCTCCCGAATAGAAGTCTGATCTCAAGACTTCTCTCTCATGGGCGTGGAGATGAGTCGCGTTGCTTCCCACAAACCCGAACGTCGTCTAGGGAAACAAGAAAAGAGTTGTAAGAGTTGTAGACTCTCTCTCTCTATTTCTCTCTCCAAGGGGGTATGGAATTTAGATGAGGACTTGATCTTCAAAATTGTTGTAAAAAAGAGAAGGCCTTGCCCTCCTTTTATACTTAAAGCACAAGTCCTGCATGTGCCTTAGGAGCCCTTAGATTTTAAATCAAGGGATAAGAACAAGTCCTAATTCAATAAGGATCATATCCTTATTATTTCCAATCAATATTAATTAAATAAAATAAGCAACAACTTTAAAGTCCTAATTCAATTAGAACTCAACCATATGAAGCCATGTGTACATCATATGTACAAGCCACGTCACCTTCCATATATGGATGTTGCTGTTGCAAATTGTATTAATTAATTCAAATGATAATCATTTTATCGATATTGGAGAAATTATAGAGTTAATCCTTAAAGCCTATGAATCATATTCATAATCCCAAAGTTAAATGCGAATCCATTTTACATCAAAATTAATGTGAATCAAATTCACAAAATCTCATGCCTTGAAAAAATTATGTAAATCACATTTATATAAATATTTATATGAATCACATCCATATACATATTAATTATTTTGAATCACTATTCACATTAATTAATAAGTTATGCTTGTGAATCATATTCACAAAATTACACTTATCAATAATATGTAACAATCATAATTAATACAATACTGCCATTAACAGGGATGAGTCCTAATTCAATTAGGACTTATGAGATAGGAATGCAGATACTTGGAGATAATGTAGGGGAGATCATTCTATCCATGTATAGTGACTTGAAATGTAGATAACTATCCAATTTCAGGGTTTATACCATTTTTGCAAAAATCGGTCACCTATGAATATTGAGCTCGAGCTGTAACACTTTACACTTTCAATAAGCTTAACGAAATGCATCACACTCTCCATGAGTTGGACGAAGTGTCGGTGAGCTGAATCCAGCTTCCTTGGCCATTTCTAATTATAGTTCAAACAATTTGGAGCTAAGAAATGAGCTCAAGGAGCTTTTATATTTCTATTTCCATGACCATTTCTGTTTCCAACATTTGGACATTGTAATTGGAATTGGAATTGGAAATAAGATTCAAATGAATTGTGATTTAATCCAATTAAATCACAAATCATCTAGCTAAATAGGGCCACTAAAATCTATCATGTATCATCACTTCTTCGGTATGGAAATGTCATGGTAGATGATCCATTACAACAACAAAAGTAACCATGAGTATTCCAAATACTCATCCATCCTTCCACTAGAAGACTTTGATAAGTCCGAAGATCAAACCCTGGTTTGACTATCTCCTTTGGAATGTATCAATAGATATCCCATTTGATAATTGGGTGATAATATTAATCATATACTTTTCAAAAGCATATATTAATATATCGAATTCGTGTCTTATTTTATAAACAAGACGACCATTCATGGAATTCATTTTGACCCCAAAATAGCTCATGAGTGAGCTCTTTCTCCCAATTCATCAACTAGAACATGTATAATTCCTTCAAGAGATCATACATCTCATACGACTTCATATGCACACCAACGCATCGGTATATGGGCCTTAGCTAGGTCACCAACCTATTGGTCTGTCAAATGTGCATAATTAGGCATATAGATGCATACATGTCTCATGTCAAAGGATGTGTGCCTGATCGTGACAGTTATGATTCAGGTCTTAGTTTATCTCAACCTCATCAAGTCAACTCTTTAACTTGATTATTCCAACGCTTCCAAATCTACATTCTTATGCAGAGGACATGCATCAAGAAGTCAATTGGAAATCAATCTTTAGAGAAAGATTGACATCTCTTTCTCGGACTGGAGATCTTTAAATTCAATATCTACATGTTTGAAGTCAGTTGTATCCTCCCAACTATATAGTATTCGATATGGCCATGGTACATAACCCTAATTGTACAAAGGGATCTTAATAATAAAGTGTATTCATTCAATTATTTATTTCATTTCATATGGACATGATAAAACAATAACTTTTATTGCATTAATGGGTTGTCGAGGGCTTACTAGCCCAACAAAGAATTGAGAGAGCCTTGTTGCTCTTAAATTTATGCAGTATGTTGTGTAAAAGAATAGGTTAGGTCTAACCATTCTTTTATACTAAATTGGATGGTGGAGATGCACTCCTAATTGAATGGTTTAGATTTTGTTGCAAAAAATGCAACAATAATTAATTTAATTTAAAAGGAAATAAATATGTTGTAAATAATCTTAACATATTTAGTTTCAATTAAATTAAGATTCTCATGAATGAAATAGGATTAGATATCCTTCTTCCATGTAAGGGGAAAATGAGATAGCCTCCTTTCCCTTAAAGCATGGTGGATGGCCACCTTTGATTGGAGAGAGAAAAATCTCTCTCCAATCCTAATGCAATTTTATTACATTAAATCTTAATTCATGGAATCTTTTATCAACAAAATATAACCAAATAAGTATTGCAAATTATTTCTGGCAATTGGAAATAAAACAATTGACAATTATGAATCAAAATCAACCATCCAATAAAATGTAAATTACATTTACAAGTAATTGTATAATGTGAATCAAATTCACATCAACATTTAATTCATAAATCTTATTTACATTTAACTCTCTCTGCATTATATTATAAATCACATTTATAATATTAATCATTTTTATAGATAGTGATATCTACATTAATCGCATTTTTGGTAACTAAATCATATTTGATTATTTTAGATGTCAATTCTCATGTGTCCAAATAATATGAATCATATTCGCATTAGTTATGATAATTAAATCATATTTAATTATCTTAAACAACTATTCTCATGTGTCCAAATATGAATCATATTCATATTATTTGTGATAAATAAATCATACTTAATTGTCCATTTCACATTGCTCAGATATATTATCAACGAGTGAATTATTCTTGAACTCTTTCAAGAATAATGTGCTTTCTCCGCGGATACTTTGAGATAAAGACATAGCGATTGTACATTCCATGTATAATGACTTTGATATTGAGATCATATCTCAAATCCAGATCTCGAGAACCTCTCATACATGTTTAATCGAATCAAAACGTGAATCTAACTTGTCTAACACCTCCGAATCTATATTCCTATGTAGAGGACTGCATCAAGAGGTCAATCAGATAACAGCCTTTAGAGAAGAATTACCATCTTCTTTGTAGGTTGGAGATCCTTTCTTAATATTACGGTACTTGTTGAGCCCTCAATCTAACTCTATATATATTATGCAAGCACTGGTCTCTATGATTCAACATTTGAATCAACCAATGTATGATCATTAAGATGCCATGGTACATAACCCTAATTATATAAAGGGACCTATTAGGCAAATCAGTTATTCTTTATTTCAGATTAGGGAATGATTTCCAATAACATTTATTGCATAATTGCTCGTCGTGGGCTCCCATGTCCAACAATCTCCCACTAACCCAAAGAGCCATTAATGGGTTAATCATTAAACCTACACTCATGTGCTAATCATAAGATGTTTAGAAAAATATTTTGGTAAGCTAACCAGTTACTATGTTCACAAGAGACTATGCCAAGTCCTTTACAGTACTTGCATACCTCCTATTAATAGTGCATGCATCCAATACGAATATTGCATCTTATGCAACCAATACTCAATCTTGTTAAAGCAGTTATAGTGCCTTGATACTATAAAATAAAAATCATTATAGTTATTATAACAATAAGAAGTTCCTATTATCCTTGTTAGAACACCCTTATGACTGGAGATCTCTATCTCCTTAGACTAGGACATAGTCTCAAGTCTTATAAGGCATATGTAGGTAAGACCTTTTATATCATTATCGATGAAGTCTTCAGTTTCTAAAGAATAATACTTTTATATCACTATCTCAAAAGTCTAGTTATTTTCGAAGGTATTTTATTGTTGCAATTAAGTATTTTTATCTCCATTATGGGATTAGTGATAATTTTACTACCCCAACTACATGTTAGACACCTAGCCTTTGTACACATCTAGCATACATCGAGCTTCCCATAGCTGATGCATTAGGGAATGTAGCTTTGGCATTCACATCCTCAACTCTTTGAGGTGTTATCCCTTTAGACATGTCAGTACCATATCTTAAAGGAATGAAGCCTTCCTTGGGTTTCTCCATAATGGAACATGTCCAGGATGTACCACTAATGTGATGATTCCAATGCCCTCTTCTCTTTGCTTTTAAACAACTTTAATTAAGATTAAAAGGTATCCTTGAGATATTTCATCTCAAGATATGGAATAACTAGATTTTAAAACACTTATTATCATCCTTAAATCATTCCAAATGATTAGGTATTGTATCTACATTTAGCATGATGGGTACAACTGAACTCCCACTAAGCTTCACAAAGTTAATCAAGATTCTGTAGGAAATTATAACCTTTACAACTTCAATAAATATGATGTTTTGATTATACAGAGATTATTTGAACCCGTAGATCGATTTCTTCAGCTTGCACACCTTGCCTTACTCAACTATGAAGCCTTATAGAGGAATGCAACCTTGACTTCCATCTTATAGAGATAACAGTCAAGTTGTATATATTTAGTTAACAATATCTGATGGGTTTAAGCATGGTCACTAGAGAACAAGTCTTCACTGCAAGCAATGTCTTCTCTCTGTTTGCAGCTCTTAGCTACGAGTTGTACTTTGAAGGTCTCTACCTTCTCATCAATTTCCCTCTTTCTCATGAAGATCCATTTACACATAATGGATTTGACCCCTATAGGTGGATCCTCGAGGTTCCATACACAACACTTGTGTATGAAGTCTACTTTAGACTTGATTGCTAACATCCATTCCATGTCGTGACCTACAGAAACTTCATTATATTAAGTTTGATCATTATCAGAATCCTCTGGCACATGGAATCCATACCCTTTAGGTGGTCTAGCCACCTTCAAATTGGTTTGAAGAGGTACGAGAGTTTCGTCATTAATTGTCCTTTTTGTTTCTGATTTTTAGGAACATCATTATCTTCTTAGGATTCAATGAGTCCCTTTACTTCATTCTTATCTTTATTCTCAAGAAAGTCATCCTCTAAGAATCATATTCATATAGATGAAATCTCTTAACAACCTCAAGGTCATAAAGTAGGTATCTAATACCATCCTTTATATTCCTAATGAAGCAGCATTGTCAGGTGCTAGATTCTAGCTTACTTGCCCCCATGTTATGGTCATGGACCAAGCAACTCTAAATCCTCAAGTGTCCAACACTGGGCTTGGTTCCAAACCATATCTTATGAGGGTTTTTGGGTTCATATTTGCATGGAATCTTATACATTGCAGTCTCTACTACATATACCCGGAAACTAATAAGTAATTATGCTTAGATTCATCATTGATGAAATCGTGCCATACATACTTCAATTATATCTCCCTATAACTCTATTGAGTTTGAGGTGTATTAGGAGGGGAAATAAAAACAACATTCTTTTCTCTATA